>OZ007590.1:63009176-63680113 GCA_963931845.1 Maratus michaelseni | reverse complement strand
TGGCTAGATGTACATGTTTAAAATCGCATTTTGGAGGCTGCGTATAAGTGCTCCAATTTTACATTATATTAAATATATTTACATCATATATATACAAGAGCGTCTTAACTGCTCGGAAACATTTTGGAAACTGAAGGGAGATTGTTATTTGAGTTCTGTGCACACGCGCGGGACAAACAGCTGTACTTTGAAGGAGGGACATCTGCAGTATTTCTCCAAGTTAGTTAGTTTCGACAGTCTCTGGTTTTGTTCACTATGTTTTTCAGCTGCGGCACTTGAAGTACTTATTGGTAATTGGGGTCTGGTTTTTAACATGTTCTTATTTCAATCGTTCGCTGCACGTGGAGATTATTCACTGCATAAAAAAGGTTTCTCCGTCACATTCAGAACAGTGTAACAAAACTTCACTTTTTATTAAAGGTGAAAGAAGATATGTAGTGAATTGCGTAGGAAACATAACACATTAAAACCAGCTATAGCATTTACTTTCCATGGTAAAAAAATAAGTCAAATTATTTTGTGCATCCCTGTATATGGTCTATAGACTTGGGTATATACTACAAAGCCTGATAGAAATTAGTTCAATTAGAAAATTTACTTTTAGTAGGTTTCACCAATCAATAGAAATGCACTCGAAATATTTTGTACAGCCCTGTATATTCCATAAAGATTTTTGTACACACCACATATTAAACTAAAATTTAATTCAGATAAAAGACGCATAAGGCAACTTAAAACTCACTTCCAGCAATTACCAACCATAAACGATAATGTATCTTGCTCTATGCGTAGCCCTGTATATGACTTTATTTATATTCCATAAACTTATATTAGTCTATTCAATATATTTCAGCAGGAAGGTGCGTAACAATTAAACTACCCTTAAACAATCCACTCCCATAGTGAGTAATACCTACGAATTTCTTTGTGTAGCCATATATATGATCAACAGAATTATGATACATCTCGTACTACGCAAACATTTAGTTACACTTAAAAACCCAAACCAAAGTTGAAAACTCACTTATCACATAGACTGTAATTATCGCACAAAGACTATTATCGAATTATTTTGCGTGTCTCTGTAAATGAATTAAACGAATGCTCACCATACTATTCGGTGAGCAATTTATAGTGCCTCTCAGTAATACATATAAATTTCACTATCTTTTAAATAATGAAACATTATTTTACACTGCAATATTTTTCCCCATAGAACACTGTGTAACAGAAATCTTTTGTGTGACCCTGTAAATGAATAATAAATGCTTTGTACATCATATTTTAGAAAAAGAACGTTTTAGTGCGCTACATAATTCTATATCAATTTCATCATGTTTCGAATGGCGTAACATCATCAAAATGCACTTGAAACGACTTTTTCCCATTGACCGTAATGTAACTGAATACTTTTGACAGCCCCTGTAAATAAACTATAAACGCTATACACTTCATTTTCAACAGGGATTATGCTATAGTAAGTACCAATGACATACAAAAATTTCAGGGCAATCCGAGTATATTTACGAGAGTTAGATAACGGACGGATGGCAGACGGCCAGACAAACCGAAGTCAAACAGTTTTCAACAATGCTGGAATGGGTTAAAAAAGAAAAGAAAATTCTCACTATCACATGGGGGGGGGGGGGTAAAAGTCTATGGTTACCTACTTATCTTCTCTTTAAAATGATTTAAATTTTTTAAAAAATATTTCATTTTACCATTGCGAATTTTCATTTTAAAAGACAATGTGTGTTTTTCAAGCTTGTAATCGAAAACTAAAGTAGTTTAATTAAAGTTAAATTATTACATCTAAATTTATAAAAGAACAATGTAATAATGGAAGTTCCTCTTTATTTTTACAGAAAATTTTCTTTAACAATTTAACTTAATTTCCAAATCTTGGACAACAAAATTTGAAAGCCATTTAGTTATAAAAAAGTAACGTAAAATGTATCGGAATTCACAGTATCGGACAAAAAAATGAGGAAATGTCGTTAGTTATCTATCTATCTATCTATCTATCTATATTATAAAGGACAAACGTGTCCGTGCGTAACGCTGACGTCATTTTGCGAATGACAACACTTGATGATGAAATTTCGGTTTTACGATTTTTGCTACTGCAATTTTTTTAATTTCTAAACATCGCATATTTTCAATTTTTACACCCTTATATAGGGAAAAAAATTACTTTAAAATACAATTTGTTTGAAAACTGTATCGCAATTTACTCATTTATTACAGGATTTAAGTTAAATTTCGATGAGGTGTATTTGGTACTATTGCCAAGGTATAAGGGTACAAATATATAAGTGTTAGGAATTGAAAAAGTGGTCGCTATAGAGAGGTGTCCGCTTCTGGGGAGTGTCCATTATGGAGGTCTTATTGTATATATATATATATATATATATATTTAATCTGAAAAAAAATACTGTGGACATTCTTTTGAAAAAGCGGGTCAACCCGAACCCGATCCGCAAGAGTCAAAACACAACCCGAAACCGACCCGAACTGCGAGTCGGGTGCTAGTAAAAGCGGAAAACCCGACCCGATACAGGACCCTACCTAGGAATTATGTAGAGTCCTGCATTCTTACTCTACATAGGAATGCCCTTATGGGCTGAAATGTGGCCAATATAGACAGTTTACAGAGAAGATTTTTAAGTAATTTAATCTCAATAACTTGAGGATTTGTTGAACTAAATACGTAGATTGCCTGCAGGCTGGATAGACTATTGTTAAAAATTTCAATTAAAAGATTTACTTTTTATTGATTGATTTACTCTAAGGCTTTAAAAATATCAAAGAGGGAAATAAAAAAATAAAATTCAAACTTAAATAAGTAAAATAACATTCTGAATTGATTTTTTGAAATACCTGAAAATTGTTTGGATGATGTATTAAATTATCAATGTAATATTTTTAAGAATATTTTAAGGGGGGGGGGGGGGGGTGCGAAATAAAGAAAAAACAAACAAACAAAGAAAAAAAAGAAAAAATATGTACGACTTCCAAAGAAGTTTCTACTTTATTTCTTTTTTTAATAAACCAATATTAAAAATAAGATTACATTAACATTTGAAATAGTATTTCATACATCATTAATATTATTTCAAAACAAGCATTCGCAAATGGAAAAAAAAAATATTTGTTTTCTGCTCAAGATGACTCGAAAATATATAAATAATAGTTTTCAAAAGAGCACCATTTTTTATTCCTGTTCTGCTTTTTCTTCTATATGTTATTTCGAAAGAGACAGTTATTAAAATAAATTTTCCAGATGTCGTGTCAGAGAATCTTGGTTTTTCGTTATTTTATAAAAAATAAAACTTTAAAAAAAAAATAGTAGTTCCTTTAAGTAATGGAATATTACACATTCCTTTTTTTTCCCCCTTACTTTTCCTTTTAACATTGTACAATGTAGCAGAAAAAGAAAGTGATTTTCTTCAGCCCAAATGTCGGTATTCTCTTGCATACATATTTCCTACACACCATGAAATTTCAATATTTTATTTCGTCAAGCTTTAAAGTTCATTAAGAAGAAAAAAAAACAGCCTTCTTTGGAGGCGGGTGCAGAAGCTTGTGACAGGATTTAAAAATTGAGCGTAGGAATTAGATTTAATTTGTTTAAAATAATACTACTAGGCATATACAGGGTGACTTTTAATTAACCTACAACTTTTAACTGAAATAACTCTTGAGCCGTTGTAGGTAGTACTACAACAAACCTTTATTTATTGAAAATAACGTAGAAAAGGAATTTAATGGATAAGGTTTTCAAAGTGAGAACCTTCATAGGTGATACAATAGCAAAACTTAGTCACAAAGTTGTCAGTAACAAAATCGAACGTTTCTTTTTTGATGCTTGAAAATGAGTCAGTTATGGAACTTTTGAGGTTAATAAAGTCTGTCGACTTCCTTTTTGTAAACCAAATCTTTCATATAACCCCAAAGATAGAAATCATATGGATTCATATCTGGTGAATAAGGTGGTCAATTTTTTTTATCAGATCTCTTACCAATGCTCTAGAAGGTTCTGAATGTTTAAGACCACATCCATAGACATAGTGTTGCATTTTCACCATGTAAATACAGATTTTTAACAATAAAAATGCGAGCTTCAGTTGAATATGACGCTTTGGGAGATATTTTCAAAATTACTTTAAAATGACAACAAATTCCTTTTATGCCCTTTCTCACTGCAGGCATTCGTGCCGCCATCTAGTGGAGCTCTGAGAAGTTATTTTAGACATGAGAAAGTTGTAGGTGAGTTGTAGGTACATGAGAAGTTGTAGGTTAATTAAAAGTCACCCTGTATATATATATTTAAATGTCCATCAAAGAAAGCAAAGGCTATAATGACAAATTAAAGGTAATATTGAAATATTTCTGGCACACTTTATTACTTTATAATGTGTTTTCAATTTGCTATTTTTAAACTTAAATGAAACTTGGCAGAATCCAAGTATTAGAAAGCCAAAAAATAAATTCAGAAATAAATTAATGAAAAAAATGTCCGATATTGTATTTTGAAGCAATAAATGTCCTATTAATTTTCTATCGCAATACTCTGTTAAGCATATTCTGAAGTAACAATATATGTACCGCATCTGAAAATCTTCTAATCGCCTTATTCACTTTTTAACAAACTAACATACAAAATAAGATAACGTTTGGGGGTAGTATTTTATGCTTTAATAATATTATTCTAAAACAAAAATATGCAAGAGGGGAAAAATACTTCCTTTGCATACAAAAATACTCAGGAAAATATGTATATTTCCAAAAAGAATATTTCTTATTCCTGAGCTGCTTATTTTCATAATTTTTTCCTGAATAGCGAAAGAGACAGTTATTAAAATGTATTTTCTAGATTGTAATGTCAAGATCTAAGTTTACGTTCTCTTTTTGGTTTTACAAAAATTTAAATATGTAGCGGAGAAGGTTTCCTCTGTTAAATAATCTATTAATATTTGCATATTGCTTTTCGGCGTTTTCCAATGTAGATTTAAAAAAAAAACTTCAGCTTAATAGTCTGTGTTTATCTTTTTTTTTTTTCATAAAAAATATGTTCTATATGCTAAGATATTTCAATATTTTATTCGTTATACGGCTAAAATATTGAAAGTTCGTAGCATATAGAAATAACAATAAATTTTGTTCAAACATTTGTTCTACATAATTGTTATTATAGTTAATTTATATCTATACTATTTTAATAGCCGATAATTTATAGTTCTATAAATTATGGAACAAATAATCTGCATAAGATTAGTTTCCGAGAATAAACATTCCATTTTTTAGGGGGGAGGGCGCAATAATTCAAGGAGCATCTAAAATATTGCTTATAAATAAATTTAAGCATAAGTTCTTAAAAATTTCTATATCTTTGAGAAAAATCTCAATGTAATATTGGAAGGTTCAAAATTGACAGTTAATTTTTTTTTTCTTTATGGTTCTCCCAAATAGTCCGCTTTTAGAATTCAAGCATTTTCTAAGGAAAAATTCTTACTTTTTTTTTTTTCAAGTCTTGTAGGAACCTGCTCTAAGGGCAATTCTATTCGAGTGTGCAATTCTATCTGAAGTATTTCTAGTGCAAATGATGTAGAAACCTAACACAGAAATTCTTCTGAGAAAATACTGATATTTATGAGCATTTATTTTTAAAGATTTCCAACACAGTCAAAAATTAATTATTTCACTGTAGTACTTCAGAGCTTCATCTATAATCTTTTTCATAAAAAAGGTTTTATATGTGACAAAATATCTATAGTATTTTATTCGCATAGCTTGCAAAATACTAAAATTGGCAAAGTTTTTGTTTGGACGAGAATTCCAAGTAATAACTAAGGCTTTCTTTGGTTGTAAATAAATTTGTAATTTATTTACAATTTATTAAAATTTAAGAACTTGCAGTATGGTGCTTAATATATCCTCAATATACCTTTCAAAACAAGTGAATACAGTAAAATCTCGTTATAACGAATTTCTGGAGACCATCGATTAAATTCGTGATACTGTAAAATTCGTTAATGTGGAATTCCGACATGTAATTTTTATTTAAAAAAAAGGAAATTCGAATGCACATTGCATAAAAATACACTACATATACTACATATATATTAAATTTCGGTTAATATGCAAACATGCCAGTAATTAATAAATATAGAGTATTAATGGATTGTAAACTTACTAGTAAGATAATTATTAAGTTCATTAAGTTTCAAGATTTTAATCGTAAGTATTATAAAGGAATTATAATTTATCTTAGATAACTGACGGATTAAAAAAACCCACTGACATCTGCCGTTATTGTAACTTTATTTCTTTACAAAAGATCAGTTTTTTTTTTTTTTTTTTTTTTTTGCACTGATGTTGACAATGTATTTTTCAAAACAAATTGTATAAAATGTTTTCGGACCATTATTTTTCTGGAATAATTACTTTTTAAGAGTGTTAATGTTCTATAGAGCACCTTTTGATCGTACAACACAATATTCGGTACAATATGAACAATCATATTCAGCTTCATTTTCACTGTCGTCTGCCTCCTCTACATTGAGTTTCCGGCGAAAGTTTTCTTCCAAATTCTAGTTTATCAATAGGGATATTTTTGTCTTGTCAACTCAACATTCGAAAAACTGAAATAACTACTCTTATTAAGCCTTCAAAAAAATCGTTAATTTGAAAAAAAATTTATATGCAATTCGTTAAAGTGGATATTTTTATAATGTGAAAGCATAGGATGTTTTTATAACAATACCAAAAATATTCATTAAACTGAAAAATTCGTTAAAGTGACATTCGTTGTAACGAGATTGTACTGTATACTTAAAAAAATAGATTGTATTTGAATTAATAGTTCTTAAAATTTAAAGAAAAGAATCACACATGCTTTATGCATATTTTGTCTTATTTATTCTTTTAAAAAAATTACATTAGCCTTTGGAGCAGTGTTTCATGCATCATTAATATAATTTTAAAGCAAGCATTTGTAGAAAGAAAAATCTTTTTTCTGCTCAAGAACACTCGGAAAATGTATGATCGTTTCCAAAAAGCACTATTTTTTATTCCTGCACTGCATACTTTCCTAGGAATAACCGAAGAGACAGTTATTAAAATATATTTCCTAGATGTCATACCACAGTTTTGGTCCCCTTTCGTTCATTATTTTAAAGATATGAAATTTGTAGGGAAACATGGTTGGCTTTTTAAAGTAATGACTACATAGACTTTCTTTTACGAGTGTAGTTGTATATTCTGTATTGTTGAAAAACACAATAACCGGTACGGTTATTAAAGATTACAATGTTTCTCAGCCCCGAAATTATCGTTTTACTATTCATAAAAATGTTTTATATGCTACAATATATATATATATATATTTTACTTTAATAAACTCTTAACGACTCACTTCCAGGATTCACGCTGCCTATCGTCATTGCGCCAAAGCGCAATTTTTTTGCCCTTCCCAGCGACACTTTCATTGGTGTTATTGTACGATTAAACGTTTTCTTTGTTACTTATTATTTGTGTTTTATTATTTTAATTTTTCAGAATTAGTTTACCTTTTTAAAAATATATATTTCTTTTCTTTTATGCCCTAACATGCTATCCCAAATCTGGAGTCGCCCCCCCCCCCCCCCTCCATAAAACTATATAGTAATAAGTCGGGAGAATTTTTTTTTTCTCTGCAAAGCTCGATAACACTCTTTTTATTAGTTTCGATAACCGATAGTTGAATTTAGATCAATAACTATTCTAAAAGCAAGAAAGAAAAATCACGCATCAAGCATAGATTATGAAACACTTTTTAACATTAACAGAATACTTTAACAAAAATTTCGGTAAGTGTTGTCTGTTAGCGATAACTGCTAGAAGCTAGTTTTGATTTATGATATGTGTTTTTATGTTTAACTAAATTTTAGCCTATACATATATACAGGTCTACACGAAAGAATTCGTAAGCAATATTATGTATGGGCATGAATTGGTTCATGGTGATTTTCAATTGAGTTTCGAATTTTCTAGCTGAACTATATTTAGTATACTAAAAAAAATAATATACAGGGCTAGGCAAAGAACTGGATAAGTTGCCGTCTTATGGATGGTAATTTCTGAAAGTATATGTATTGGGCATTTTTTGGCCGAATTAAACTTTAGATGAATATGGCGTGTGTAAAAAACCGTAGATAATATACAGTGCTGTACAAAGAAATTCCAATACATTTGCATCTATTGTGGCAGAAATTGCTGAAGATGAGTTTTCAACTGTGTTTTACGTTTTCTAAATAAACAAAATTTTAGCACTGCAATGTGAAATATATGTAAATTTATAGATCATACATAGAGCTACACGAAAGAATTAGAATATCGTTTCGGCTATGGGAGGCAGTTACTGAAAAATGGATTTTAAATGTGTTACGCGTTTCTAAATTGCTTACGTAGCTCTTCATATACTTTTTTTTTTAGACCGGCGACCAGGCCCCTACCTGCCAGATTTCCCTAGCTTAAGCGGGTTTAGTGCCTGGCACCGGGGCGCGTAGCGCCACTGAAGGGATGCCGCGTAGCGTCTGACCATTGCTAGCAGGACGGCTATGTGGAGGACTTTGTTTTGTTCCCATTTTTGTTTTGCTGCTAATTGATGTTATTCTTTTTGTATGGAAGTGCGCTTGGCATCACACCCATACATCATGCCATCGTTATGCGAGCAAGGTCTCGTAATTTAGAGCCTTGATCAGGTGACGAGACCTTCACCTGATTAGGCACCTCCAGAGGTATAATCCACAGGGAACTTGGAGGACTTTATACACCCACGACGGATTTTACATACACCGGGCGCCATTAACGTACATGATAAAAAAAAAAAAAATTGTGTGTCGCAATATACAGGTGGAGAAACAGTTTAAAATCATAGTTTTATGATAAACATTTTAAGAACCAATACAATTTGATCAAATCTAAAAGTGACGCATTTTTTGCTGTTGTTTGCTCAGAGAAGTAGCGATACTGAAGAAAATATCTTACCTGTATGTTTCAGGGTAATTTCACGAAAAGAAATATAAAGCAACAAATTCTTACCTGAAATAAAAAAATATATATATAAACACAAGAATGTAAGTCAAGAAAGCATACAATAAACTTATTTACAAATTTGAATTCATTGTTGTTTATATTAAGTACGTCACTTCAGTTATTCTTCGAAATACCTACGGCTTTATTCAGTTTCAATTTTAAACTTTAAAGTTTTTACAAATAATTCATCTATACTACTATTTCTTATAATAACTAAAATATATTCAAACGTATCGTGTAGCCGATACCTGCGGCAACTCGTAACCAAATTTCTTATCCACACCATTGTCATTTAAATAGTGGATCAGAGAATCAAAGCTAATTTTGATGCGTTTTCCAATGAAAATTGAATTTGTATTAAGTTTCATTTAGTTCTGAAGCGGAAACGATATCAGAGTTAGATACAATCTTTTAGAAATCTATTTATAAATCTTCATTTCAAAATATATTGCTATTGCAAAATGTTTGAAATTGTGAAATGATTTTGAATAAAACTACAGTTAGAATAAATAAAATATAATATATCATTCTTGATGTTCAATGTGTTTTTAAAAATAAAATACCAATATTAATAAATTTTCATAAATTGACTAAAACAAAAATGAGGAATGGCAAGAGGACCCGAACAAAGAATTTAAAACGTCTTACTTAAATAATATAACTTTTGTTTTTATAGACATATTCCATTCACAGATGTACTCTTATAAATGGAAAATTTTGAAAATACGAATTTCTCATCAAAATCAAATAGTCTGAATATGCCAATTTACAGCTTTTCAAAAGTAAATTAACGTAATGGAAAAAGCTCGATTTATTAAATAAGCATCATTCAATGGTAAAAAAAATTCAAAGCAATTTAAGAAATAAGTGTCAACAAATAATGTATTGCAATTTTCAAAGCAGTCCCACACATCAAATCTAATAGAAAGAGTCAAGGGTAAAAACTTTTATAGCCCACGTTTTGTGAAACTTGTACGATCGTTTGACAACATTAGAGACAAAAATAAAGATAGTTCTTTGAAAAACACAGTTAAGGATATTTATGAAGGGGGGAGAATGATGAAAGTCCTTCGAAGAATGTTGAAGATCGGTATAATAGTCGAACGATGAAAGTCGCAACTTGTAAAAAAAACAAGTAATATAGATAAAAAAAATTAAGTCAATTCCTACTTTTTAATCATAAATATATAAAATAAACCCGTGCAGAATTAATGTCCCACGTTATCTTTATTGAACATTATTTTATAATCATGGTTGTGGTATTTTATTTCTGTGGCATCACTAATTTGAGATAAATCTTTCATTTCATTTATGAAAACAATGGGAGGAATTTTTTTCTGTCATTTAAAACTAAAATTAATTAAATTTAATTGATAAATTAATATTTGAAAAAACTGTATTAACATAAAGTGTCATCTACTACAAGTTAAAAAAAAATTATTTGAACTTGAGTGGATCAACAGAAAATATTTTATTAACGATTGAAAGTTTGAACAAGATATATATATAGAGAGAGTGAGCTAATAGTAGGAATTTAAAAAATGCCTGATGGCTTGGCCTACAGGCACAGGTAGATCTCGAAGACGCACACTATGGGGCGCCTGTGTATTGGGAATTGCAGAAGGACCTTTTTGCCATGATGCGGCAGTTGGGACCGCCCACTTCGATATCTACCTGTGCATGTAAATGAGTATTTTTTCTCCTGGGGGCTGCTGTAAAAGTTGGTCCTATAAAAAAAAAACATGTCAATATAAAAGTTGTAGATAATATTAAGAAGATTTCTAATAAATTTAAGCGTCTTCGATATCTTGTGAATTGACGAAGTTGTGAATTTTTTCTTCTTCTTAAACCCTTATCCCCCCCCTCCCTTTTGAGACCATTTTTAACGATATCAAAAATCTGTCACATAAATTTTTGTCCATTTTCATAGAAGTATTAGTAACTTTAAACGGATTCGATATGTATCATAATTAATCGGAGGCTCTCGCTGGATTTCCTGGGGTGGTCATCTCTTTCCCTGTATCCATAATTAAGAAGTTATGGGTTTTTTACTATTTTCACCAAAAGCCCCCCCCCCCCCCCCATAGGCCGATGTTTGCCAGAGATTTTATACCCCTTGATTTTATGCGTCCGTTTGGAAGAGATTTGTGCAGAATTATGAAAGTTATCGTGTCCATAAAAAAGTGATTAGATATAACTTTTGAATTGGGGGTGATTTGGGGTTCTAGGAGTCATAATCGGCATAGATCTGCAAAAAATTTTCAGAAATTCCAACATAGGAGATAATGTAACAGGTAGTATTTCTTACGAAATCCACTTAACATAACTATCATCTAACTTATCTGGGACTAACATCTGGCTATCTGGAACTATCGTCATGTTCCCCTGACCCTTGATACGTATTGTTCATTTTAACCAATTTCAGATTAATCGAGAAAATATCTGTCCTTCTGATCCAATTATAACCATGAAAATTAAAGCAAGGTAGGCATACCGACAAGCAAAATAGCAATCGTACACTTTCAGATAAGTTTACAAAATTTTGAGTAAGTGGGAATGAACATAAAAACATTTAAACAAGCACGGCGATTTAAAGAAGAAATCGGCGAATTTGCAATAGCAGCGGGTAATTTAGAAATAACGAATTTCAAAAGAGCTTGAGCAAAGTTTCATGTGTTATTTCACACTATACTTATACGAATTAAACATACAAAAATATTCATGAAATCAAAGTAAAATTTTCAGACGCAAAATCTGCTTTGGAAATACATTTTTACTTTTTAAAAGCAAATCATTACTCGTGTAATCCTTAAAATGTACATATATATAGGTGGTAAACTTAAAACAGTCTTAACTAAACGTATTCTCTGTTAAATTCAAATTTGCTACAGTTTCCGATACATTTATGAAATAACTTTTGATAAAGACATATTTTGCAAATATTAAGAAATCTTATCAGCGTACCTTGTTTTCCTGTAAAGATAAGGAATCTTTCAAAAAATGTTGCTAAAGTTGGTGTTTTGAATAGATTTTTGATACGACAGTTCGAGAAAGGTTATCAGAAGAAAAACTAATTCGAGATTTCCTACATTGTTAATAAAAGTTAAGAGGGTCTTCGGCACTTTTTAAATATCAATTTCTGTATATTTCATGAATTTACGCATAAAAATGTCGAGGTTTCGCGTTGTTGAACGAGATGAAAAAAAAAATTCCTTTGGAATTTCTTGTACTATTGATTTGTATTTCAAAAGATATGGCCCTTTGGAATTTACTGAGCAATTGATTTTTCAATTATTAGAAAAAATTAACGTTTTTAACACTGCAGAAATAATATAGTAACTTTAAAATAAATTTCACGATTTACTTCTTCAATATGAACTTCAAAATTGCAGTAAGATAACAGTTCTTTACAAGTGATTTTTTGAAAATTAAAAATCATGGTAGGGAAGAGGAATATATATATTTTTAATATAATTTTTTTTTATTCACATTTGTTGATTAACACTGGCTTTCAAAAACAACCTGAACCCACTAGATTACGTTTCGCTCTCTCTCCAAAGATACACAAAAAACAAATAAATTAGCTCAAAATATTCTTAGTGCAGTTCAATCAAAAGACCCGAAATTCAGTTAAAGCATTCATACATAATTCGAAATCCAGTACTTTCCGTACCAAATAGATAAACGGAATAACAAACAATTTGCTTCCACCTGTTTAAACTGGCATAGAATTTTTCACAAATGAGTAAAATTCCAAGGAAATAACATTTAATATTTATAATGGTCTCAATTTGCAAGGATTTTTTTCTTGAACTCTATTCAGAAAGCAATTCTTCTTTCAACCCTCTGCACTTAAATTACTCCTAAAAACTTTTTTTTCCCATTCAAATCTTTATTCGGTTTATCCGAGAGCTCATTAGTCCACACAAAATGTTTATTGGAGCAATTTTAGTGTTGGATATCATTTTGAAGCATTTAAAGAAAATCGTTCGTTATTGCATGATGTTCATAAGACTATTGTTTTTAAGAAAAACTTCCACAACATTAAAAACGCTTATTTTATTTAATACTAAGGTTTATAATGATAATGGAATGTCTTTGCTTATAAAAATATAACATTTCTTAGAAATGTATTTTAGAATATCTGTTTACATTAAATATCAGATATATTTTCATACAATGAATCATTTCCTCTTTGGAGACTTTTTTTTTACCAATTTAATAAACTATATATATATATATATATATATATATATATATATATATAAGATTTGTGCTTTATGCATTAAAACTGAAAAAAAAAAAAAAAACAGTACAAAAAATTAATCTGAATATTTCTCAAGCGTCTCATTACGTATTTATTTTCATTATACATTTCAATGCATTTTCTCCAATTTTATTTCAGTACACTTCAAAAGAGAACTTAAAATATGACTACTACATTTTTGTGGAACTTTATGGGCTTTGTTATGCCATATATATTTGAAAGAATTACTGTTGCATAAATATTTTCCAGATTATGGCTTGCTATTTGAATAACAATGTAAACTCTCTAGGAATTTCATAGTAAAATTTTGAAATGCCTTAAAATAATTTGTTAACAATATTTAGCTTTGTGCCCCCCCCCCCTCCCTTAAAAAAGCTATAAAATTTATATTTCGCAAAAAAGCTTTAAAATGTATGTTATTTCTTAAAGCTTTATTTATTTGAAATGGTTAAAAATGATATATTTCTTAACCAAGGTTTGATTTTTCTCCTCCTGCTTTCAAATATTTTAACTTCATAAAGCTTTAAAATTAGTATATTTATAGACAAAAAGTTTTAAAATAAATATATTTTTTGATCAAGCTTCACATTATTTATTTCTAAACAAAGCTTTAATTTATTTTTCTTTCAAAAGCATTTTTTAAAGTATTTTTCATTGCTTAAAACATTTGCTGTTCTTAAAGCATTTTCCCACCCCTTAAAGCATTTATTTTTCTTTAAAGAATTATTTTTCTTATTTCTTAGCAAAGCATTATTATTTTTATTTTTGAAGAAAACATTTTTTTTTTCATATTTAATACTTGGAAATATTTCCCAGAGAAAATTTCTCACGCCTTGCATTCATAATATTCAAATTTTAATTGCTTAATAGGCGTATAGCCAAAATAGTGAAAAAGTACCCAAGCCGGGACTCGAACCCGGGTCATCAGTATAGCGCAGACGTTCTATCAACTGAACCACTTGGGAACGATACCCAGCCTGGAACTTTTTCACCATAACATGTTGGCAAGGCTACAAACGCAGCACAAGCTTGAATATTTTCCGTGAGCCGCCAACCCTGGGGCAAACACGAAATCAAAGAAAATCCAGCATCGACAATTGAATAAATTCATATTTAATACTTGGAAATTTTTCCAGAGAAAATTTCTTACGCCTTGCATTCATAATATTCAAATTTTAATTGCTTAATAGGCGTATAGCCAACATAGTGAAAATGTACCCAAGACGGGACTCGAACCCGGGTCATCAGTATAGCGCACTGACGTTCTACCAACTGAACCACTTGGGTACGATACCCTGAATTTGAATATATTATGAATGCAAGGCGTGAGAAATTTTCTCTGGAAAAATTTCCAAGTATTAAATATGAATTTATTCAATTGTCGATGCTGGATTTTCTTTGATTTCGTGTTTGCCCCAGGGTTGGCGGCTCACTGAAAATATTCCATTTTGTGCTGCATTTGTAGCCTTGCCAACATGTTATGGTGAAAAAGTTCCAGGCTGGGTATCGTTCCCAAGTGGTTCAGTTGGTTGAACGTCAGTGCGCTATACTGATGACCCGGGTTCGAGTCCTGGCTTGGGTACTTTTTAACTATGTTGGCTATACGCCTAATGAGCAATTAAAATTTGAATTTTTTTTCAAATTTCTAAGCAAATCATTATTTTATTCTAAATAAAGTATTATTTTGTTTTATTTCAAGCGTTATTATTATTTTTTATTTCTTAAAGCATTAATTATTTTTTTTCTTAAAGCATTTTTAAGCTTTAAGCAACTTTAAGTAAGTTTTACTTAAAGCAACAGAACACTGAATTGTTAAAATGCAATTTTGAAATTAAAAAAAAATCTTAAATTTTGTTTTGCATTTAAAATTAAACATTACACGTAAATACAAAAATTTTGAAGTAAAAATCGACCACGCATGTCTTTACAAAGACGTATCATACATAATATTTCACAAGACCCACTCTGCTGAGCACAAAAAGACCTCCTTCAAGTAATACAAATAAGGAACTAAAAGCTTCACAAGGTTATTTATTTCACTTAAAAGAAAATACTTCATATTAAGTTTGAATGGGGGTGTACATACTAAATATTCATAGAAAAGAATTCAAATAAATATTTATGTACACCTACATGTTCATGAAAATTTTAACGAAATAAAACTAAAAAAGCAATGATAATAGTTTGACCTTAATTGCATCTCCATGCGGGTGTATTATCATAAGCAAATTGTGTATATCTAATCAATGTTAAATCATTATGGACATTTGGACACGTTCCGCGTGTACTACTAGACCTCCGAATTGCATACTAATAATTACATGCCTGTGCCTCTCTGTAATTAATAATCCAACCTTTCATCACTGAGAACTTAAGCGTTACTGGTGTAGGATCTTAAGTACGTATTACCAATGCATATTGATGCACACAAATCAGGGAAGTGACGAGTATCTTCGTGTTACTGGTGTAGGATCTTAAGTACGTAATACAAATGCATATCGATGTAATTAGACACAAATCAGGGAAGTGGCGAATATTAGACCACTATTTATTTATTCTGCGTATTCGGACCTTTTGCCGAATACTGAAGGCTAGTTGGCCGAATGCTTCAGCCGAATATTGAGAGAGATCTCGCCGAATAAATTTAGGAATTTTTTTTTTCGTTTTTTAGCAATTTTATTCTCTAATCCAAACTGGCAACTTTCTGACACATTCATGAAGTCATTTTCATTCTTAACTGTACAAAATGTACAGTTATTCAGGTACTACAATTATTATATACTATATATTTTTTAATTCCTACTATTAGTTCACACTCTCTCTATATCATATCATATATATTCTAATACGAGCAAATCTTGTGTGTGGTTATATATATATATATATATATATATATATATATATATATATATATATATATATATATATGCAAATTTTATCTTAAAAACGGCTCAAACGATTTTGACAAAATTTTGAATCCTACCGTTGTGGGGCAGCAGAAAACCATTGGGCTAGGTCACATATTCGAAAAAATTCGATTAGTGGGACATTTCGGGTCATGGTCTAGCTAATTGTATCTAAGAAACGGTTCAAACGATTTTGACGAAATTTTGTATCCGACCATTTTCGGGCACGAGAAGACTATTGGGCTGGGTTACATGTTCGAGAACTTTCGATTAGTGGGTCATTTTTGGGTCAACGCGGGTCAAATTAATTTTATCTAAAAAACGGCTCTAACGATTTTGATTAAATTTTGTGTCCTATGAGTTTCGAGCACGATAAAATCATTGGGCTAAGTCACATGTCCGAGAAAATTGGATTAGTGGGTCATTTCTGGGTCATTGTGGGTCAAGATCTAAAAAGCGGCTCAATTTACACTAAATTTTGCATCCATTGGTTTTCGAGCACGAGAAGACTGTTGGGCTAGGTCACATGTTCGAGAAAATTCAATTAGTGGGTCATTTTGGGTCATGGTCAAGCTAATTGTGTCTAAAAAACGGTTCAAACGATTTTGACGAAATTTTGTATCCGACTATTTTTGGGCACGAGAAGACTATTGGGCTGGGTCACATGTTCGAGAACTTTCGATTAGTGGGTCATTTTGGGGTCAAAGCAGGTCAAATTAATTTTATCTAAAAACGGCTCTAACGATTTTGATTAAATTTTGTATCCTACGAGTTTCTGGCACGCGAAAATCATTGGGCTAGGTCAAATGTTCGGGAAAATTCGATTAGTGGGTCATTTCTGGGTCATTGTGGGTCAAGATCTAAAATCGGCTCAATTTACACTAAATTTTGCATCCAATGGTTTTCGAGCACGAGAAGACTATTGGGCTAGGTCACATGTTCGAGAAAATTCAATTAGTGGATCATTTTGGTCATGTGTCATTATGGGTCAAGCTATTTTATCTTAAAAAAAGTTCAGAGGATTTGAAATAAATTTAGCACCCTACAGGTTTAGGGAACAAGAAGACTATTAGGTAAGGTCACATGTTCGAGAAATTTCGATTAGTGGGTCATTTTGGTCATGGGTCATTATGGGTCAAGCTATTTTACCTTAAAAACGGCTCAGACTATTTCCACTAAATTTTGCATCCTATGGTTTTCGGGCACGAGAAGACTGTTGGGCTAAGTCACATGTTCGAGAAAATTCAATTAGTGGTCATTTTGGTCATGGGTCATGATATTTGAACTCAAATTTAATTTTGACCGAGCATAGCTCGGTCTTCTCTGCTCGTATATTTATATATCTTGTTCAAATTCTCAATCGTTAATAAAATACTTTTTATTCATCCACTCAAGTTCAAATAGATTTTTTTAAACTTGTAGTGGATGACACTTGATGTTAATACAGTTTTTTCAAATATTAAATCATTAAATTTAATGTAATTATTTTGCCACTTAATATTGTGATTCTGTCATATGTATATACATATTTATATTAATTGTAATTATTTAATATAAAGTAACTAAAATAAAGTTTTTCTTTGTTAACCTAAGTAGGAATTTACTTAATTTTTTTTTTATATTAATTGTTAGTTTACATCTTCCTTCCTTCATATTGTTGTTATCGCAAATTGTAGAACTTTGCGTTTTTATATAATGGTACATGCTGGTTTAATTGCCAAAAGATTTTGTTAAACGTTTACAGTAAAATCTCGTTACAACGAATTTGTAGAGACCACAGTTGAAGTTCGTTATTCTGAAACGTTCGTTAATGTGAAATTCCAATATGGCGGATTTAAAAAAATTAATTTTGATTCACATTAACTAAAATTACATATTATTAGTAAAATTGTATTAAATTTCTGCAAACATGTCGATTAAGAATTTATATACAGTGTGTTATCGTGAACATTTTTGTTATAAGATAAAAATTAAATTAATTAATTTTGAAGATTTTAGTCATAATTTCGTAACTATAAAGGAATTGTAATTTATTCCACATACCTGACTGTTGAAAAATTCACACTGATATATTCCATTAATGTAACTATTAATTAATTTTTTTTTTTTTTACAAAAAAAATCGGAAATTTTCCTCTTTTTTCAAATTGACAATTTTTTTCCAAAGAAAATCTTCAATAATATTTAACGTTGTATAAAATGTGACCGGCATAATGTTTTGCTTTTTAAAAGTTGCAATGTTCGACAGAGCTTCTTTTGATTGTAGTACCGAATTTTTAGTATTGGGAGAACAATCGCTGTCTCAACTTTCGATGTCGTTTGCTTTCTCTGTTAACACTTTCCAACCTAGTTGAAAAGTATTTATGACTTCGGTTTGTCTGGCCGTCTGCCGTCTGTCAGTGCTCTAACTCCCGTAAAAATGCTCGGATTGCCTTGCAATTTTTATATGTTATTGTCGTTATCTATAGCATGTTCCCTATTTTAACTGAAGTATGTAGCACTTATAGTTTTTTTTACAGGGACGCTCAAAAAAATCCCGTTACATTACGGTCTACGGGAAAAATTATTTGCGGTTTATTTTAATGATGTTACACATTTTCAAACACATTGTAATTGATATATATCACTAAGGTGCATTACAAGAAGCTTAATATGGAATAGGGTGTGCATAGCACTTATAGTTATTTTACAGGGACAGTCAAAAGAAATCCGTTACATTACGTCTATGGAGAAAAATCGTTTGCGGTTTAATTAAATAATGTTTCACTATTTTAAACGCATTGAAATTTATATATATCACTAAGGTGTATTACAAGAGGCTTACTACAGAATAGTGTGTGTATAGCAGTCATCGTTCATTTAGAGGGACACACAAAAGAATTCTCTACTGTCTGTTAACAATAATTACTGGAAGTGCGTTTTAAGTTGCTGAACGCGATTTTAAATTTAACTCACTTTTTGTCTATTACTTGGTGTGTATAAATTCTGTAGATCCTATACAGGGCAGCACAAAAGTTCGCGAACAGATTTCCGTTTATTGACAGAAATTCCAGAAGGAGAATTTAAAACTGTGCTACGCGTTTCCGAACTAAACTAAAATTTAGCATCCTGTGTGGTATATATACAAATATATAGATCATATACAGGGCTGAAGAAAAGTATTCGGATATTTTTCCGAATATTGTATATGTTGGAAATATATTTTGGAAATTCCTGAAATTACGTTTTTAAATATGTTATGCGTTTTCCAAATTGTTTATTTAGATGTTATCTTTCAGCTTATTAAACGGTAGTGATTTGTAAAATTATTTTGGAAGCGTTGGAAAGTGTTACATAATCTATGCTTGGCGCATGATTTTTCGTTCTTATTTATTAAAATTTCGGCAGTGTTATTTGTATGTCAGAGCATGTGATGACTCCTTCATCCATTCAATGTAAATATTAGCAGATGATGTAAGTTAAAAACATTCTGTAATTGTGGTCCAGAGATCTGAAGGAAATTTAATTCAATAAGTACACTCTTCTGCAGTCTTTTGTACTTCATTTGTCAAATGTATAAGGCTGGAGTTCCTCTAAGAGTTTTCAATTGTGGTAAAGGATACACTTTTCCAGGCAGCCTATATCACGTCAATTACCTATCTCACATTCACCGTTACAGAAATTTATTTTTTATTTCAGAAAAGAACCTTTCTTATAGTCGGCACCTAAATTAACTTTGGCATTTATTTTATAATGCCTTGATGTGTGGGCTGCAAAATGGAAGTAAGATTAGGATGTCAAAATTTTACTTTTATGTTAGATTAATTTGCTGTAATTTAGTGTACAACACTATTATCTAAGAAAAATTTATTTCTCTTCTGATTTTGCCCATTTGTTCAGTCAAACTCCTTAGCCACTTGAAAAAGTGGAAGTTTCTGCACAATTTTTAAGCAGCGTGGTTTGCAGATGTCCCAAAAGAATTTTAAAAATGGTTTTAAAGGATTTTAGCTTTTTTATGCCAATGACATTATAACAGAACAAAACCGAAATCCGCGCTTTAGATTTTTTCTGCCTTCACATTTTTCAACTTTCATTGATCTAGTGCGACTTCCATTTGGTAGAAGCGGATACAAAAGCAATTTCGTCGGCATTGAAAACTTCTCACGATATATAGGCCCTTTTTACTTCGCCAGAAATTTGTTTTTTTTTTGCTATGCCATACCTGTGACGAAAAGAAAACAGCCAACCAGAACTCGCTTCAAATTCCTATATTTTCATGTTCTGCGAAATTTTTTGGCTTTACCACGTAATATAGGTCATGAAATGGGCAAAGTGTTTGTCTTATATTTTTAAACCAAGTGTATACCTTTTCATAAATCGCTTGATAGTTCCCAAGTCATATTGATTTTCTGTTTCGGCGCATATTAGATCTTTCAGAAAGCTTCAAAAGTTTTCATTTTCTTTTAAAATGATAGCCAATGCCGAAGTTTTTTTCGCGGCATCTACTTGCCTTCTTTCTGAACTTATTGCTTAAGTTTTTTTTTTTTTTTCAATGAAAATTGCTAACTTTTTCATTTCTTTACGATTAAAAAAAAGAAAGAAATCTAATTTCAAATGTGAATTATTGCAGATTAGAAATTTACTGATAGGTACAGCTATTTATTACCAAATTCGAATGTAAGGGACTACTTCGAAAATAAAATCTTTGAATTTCCTACATTTTTTTAAAGCGAGTGTAAAGGCAAACCAAAGTAACTGTAAAGAAAAGTGATTAGATATAAATAGAAAGAAAGAATTTTTTAGTTTTACAGATGCGCATAGGGCAGCAATTCTCCCCGTCTCCCGAAAAACAGCTGCGAGATACGCTGAAAATTCAAAAATCGTGGGAGTATTGAAAATTTAAAAAAGTTATTTTTCAGTATTATTATTATTTTTTTTTTATAGAGATTGTTTTTTTCTTCTCAACTCAGCATTCGTTAAACTGAAATGAGAATTCTTTTTAAGACTTCAATAAATTCGTTAATTTGAAAAGTTCGTTAATCTGAAATTCGTTAAAGTGAATATATTTGTAATGACAAACTATAGGGGATTTTTTTCTAATCTAAATAAAATTCGTTAAACTGACATTCGTTGTAAAGAGATTCTACTGTATATATTCTACTTTAATCGTACCTCTTGTTTTGATTTAATTTTTAATTTGAGACTAAGGCTGGAGACTGATTTCGGAACAAATATATCTTCTTACAAATCTGTTGATCACTAGGGACACAAACTCATCACAATAAAATTTACTTGACTAAAGGTTATTTCAGGAAATGTCTCATTATGAATTATGAGAGAGAGAGTATAAGTATAATCATCGATTTTGAATGTAAAAAAAGGATAAAAGTGTCATTGCATAGTGAAAGTGATATTAAAAGTGAAGTACATTTCTTTATATTTAATAGAAATAATTTACCATCCTCACTTACAGAAAATCCATTTGATATATCCAAGAATAAAAGTATAAAATACAAATTCTTAATTTTTTGTTCTAAAATAAATTTTCTAAACTAAAAAATAAATTAAAAAAAGTTAAGTACATTTAAACAGTGGTAATGACTAATTTTAAGACTTCTTGCAAGAACTGTGCAGATCGTCGTACAAATCGACGACAGATTAGGTATTTAAAACCATTTATTTTGAAACGGATTTTAGGAAATCACCAAGAACATGTGACAATATAAGTGATAAATATTGCGTTGATGTAATCAAGCATTAGCAGCGCAGAAATAACGTCTCCCGTTTGAAATCGGGAGGTCCAGCGTTCGAATCCAACCAGACTCTATTGTGTCTTTTTTTTCCCCATTCATTCGGGATATGCTGGAGAGTCGAGCGAAGTCATTCCAGATATTTTTAATACGCTATATGAAAATATTAATGCATTTTTTTATATTAAACATAGTCAAGTAGAATGTTGTAAGTTGAAGCTACAAAAAGATTTTCTATACTAACTCAAAGTGTCCACAATCTGACAAAGAAAAATATATCACACATAGAACACTGTATTCTAAGCACTCGCGGTATAGATTCAATTACTGTCGTTACATTACTGTAGAGATTTTCTAACTGAAGCAATATTCAAATTCTGTCCTAAAATAATCTTATTTGAAAAATATTTTGAGAATTACCTCGAGAATATACACGAAAGTAAAAAAAATAGCAACAAAAGGATAAAATACATAAATTTAAACCTTTCTGCACAATTCTTGTATCAGTCAAAAACATTGGTCCGGTGCATTCAAAGATAACTGAAAAATCGGAAGAATTTCATCGTAAACTATCAAAGATTTTGACATCTGTGTCAAAAGTCTGAATGAATTTTATATCTTGATATTTATTGAATAAAACGTATAAGATTTCGTCAGAGGGGTAAAAGAGAAAAGATGAAACGGTTAAGCAATTTAAAAACTTTATCATTCCGTAACTCCGACGTTTTGGCCAAGACAATTTTTTTTTACGGCCAGGATTAAAAAATTCTCTTTGATCGAAACACTTTTATTATAGAAAGCATGCTTAAAAAATTACAAATTTGGCCGATTTTTTACTACTTTTTTTTTAAACTTTCTTTTATCTTTACAAGAAGAAAGTATTGGATTCGTAAAATGAATTTTCGACTTCCGGTTTTCGACGGATTATAAGTTTTAGAAGGTCTTGAATATGATTTGACTGTTTTTAGAAAATGTCTGTCCCTAAGTCTGTGCGTCTGTATGTGACAAATTTTGTAAGCACTTTATCTCAAGAACGGATGAAAAACAAGAATGATTTCTGGATGTACGGAATTTACTAAAATTTCATATTCAGTTAGACATTGACAAATTGGTATCAATTAGGTTTTGATGTAAATCGTCCAACAGATGACGTTGCTATGCTGCATTTTTCAAGAACTAATTCGCGGAATTTAATAAAACATCACATTCTGTTAGATCTTGTAATAAATAGATCCTTATTTTATTAGGTTTGGGTGTATACTGCTCAACAGGTGTCGCTGCTATGCTCTGTTTTTTACAATTTCCGCGATAGTTCTATCTCGCGAACAAATAGATTGTAATTTAATTTTAGTTGCAAACGATTTCATTTATATAGAAGAAATAAGTTGTGATGGTCACAACTTACTAGTTTTTTGTGGAATGAATTTTTTTAAGTAAGGAAAAAAAATGAAATTTACGACATAAAAATACTATTAATACTGTTGCTAAAATTAAATCTTTAAAGAGATTTTTAACTTAGAAGAATTTAGAAATGTTTAAAGCGCCGTATTTACTCGTATTTTGCGCACTTTTTATTTATTTATTTTTGTTTCAATATTAGTTTTTCCCAAAGGGCAACTTCTAATAAAAAGAGAAATGATCTTCTATAAGCTGAACATCAATAAATCAATAGCAATAAATCAATAATTAAGATTACACAAAATGGATATCAGTTTCAAAAGTTCGTAAACTTTGCACAGGGAATTTTTTTTTAAAGTTTTCTGGAGCATTCTACAATAAAATACGGAAAAAAAAACTGTTATGCTTTGAAGTATGAAAATACCTTAGCATCTTTTATGAGATGTATTTCCCAGATCGACAGTCACATAATTAACTTTTATTTTTTATTTTATCTAATCAGATTAGAGTCCTGCACGGGTCGGGTTGTACCCGACCCGAACCCACAAATTTCATTTGAAGTCTACCTATGCAACCCGACCGGAACCAGTCAAAAAAATGTCCTCAACCCGCAACTATAATTTTCGGTGACCCGTAACCCGACCTATTTCAATCCCCACCCAACCCGAACCCGAAATACTTCAATCCCCAATGAAAGGACTATAAATTATGTTTTAATGCTATTATGAAATGTAATGTACATTTATACCTCTAATACGTATTTTATATTTTATGTAGAAAAATTAACAAATCTATATTATTTAATATTGAAATACAGTGAAACCTCTAAACAGTAGATACCTCGAGATCGTTGAATAAATTCCTGCATTGGGTCAGTTTTTTTCCCCTCGCGGGTCAGGATAATTAATTTTCTTTCTGCGTGTCCGGTTCACCCTAGAATAATTCTTCCGCGTCATAAATAGGTTTTTTGAAAGTCGGATTGTGGGGATTTTCACAAAAGGTTTGAACAGAACTATGTTTCAGATGGAAAGAAATACGTATTTGAATATGAATGAGTACATATTCAATTTACTGCATGAGAAAAAATAAAAAATGTATATAAGAAATGTAATCATAGACTTTTCTTTCTTTGCGGTGGAAGAACCATATATATATATATATATTTTTTTTCCCCCTCAGAATATAACAAACATTAAAAACATTTCATTTATGATACACACAAAAACACATGTATCGTATTTGTGATAGTTTATGCACACATAAACATGCTACGTGTGCGTAGATTTGGAAGTGCCCTCTATTCCAAGGTATAAGAGTACAAATATATAAGTGTCAGGAATTGAAAAAGTGTTCGCTAAACAGAGGTGTCCGCTTTTCGGGAGTATCCATTATGTAGGTCTTATTGTCTATATGAAAGGATAAAAATAAAAACCTTTTTAAAATTCAAAATTAAAACTTTGAAATTTAATATCTCCAAATTTTATCTCTAATTTTTAAATCATGTGCGTCTGAATTGCGCCTGCTATCTTGGTTTCCTAGCCACACATTTATAACTCTGGTGTTTCAAAGTCATGTGTTCTTTAAAAGTGGAATTGCTGATTAAGGGCTTCTTGCAGTCGTTTGTGGTTTTGATGCTAACAAGTTTGCTGAAATTAAATGCAAATTCTGAAATGGTTTAACAATTGCACAAAACATCAAAATTTTGTTAGTTTTAAATTTTCTAAGTTAATAGTACAATAGAGTTGAATTTTGATATTTCTTGAAGAACAAATTTTACCAGTCATGAAGAAACAAATGCAGAGCGGAAAGACATAAAAAGTGACAGAAAATTGCATGTTTATAGATATTAGCTTCTTAATTCCCAGTAGGAAAATATCTCATTTAAAATGACAGAAAAAACAAAGTTTTCCAGTAATGAAGAAATAGTTAAAATAAATACAACGACGAAAGTAGATTATATAACTTTAACTTTTAAAAGTATTCATCAAATTAAAACTTGATTTTGTCTTATTTTAAAAAATATGCCTGAAAAATCTATAATGAATTTTGATCATTAAAAATCATCTTATTTTATTTCAAAAGTAAATTGAAATTATTAAATGTATTAGTATGACTGAAAAATATCTTCACATTCTCTTATTAAATTACAATTTTTTTTTTCCACTACAAAGTTAGGTTTAAAAGTTACTATGTTAAAAATCAAAATTTGATCTGCATTGATATAATTAACATATGTGATATGTAGTACTATATATTCCTTATATTTTAATTGTGTTAAATAAAAAATATTCATTTTACAATGCAAGCAAAATTTCAGAATTTAATTGGATATAAGCTAGGCGATTAAAATTTTATTTAACCAAGTTAAATTTTTAAGAAAGAAATGATATTAAGCTGAAGCTTTTAAAAGTTGATCTTGAAATAAAGCAATACACCTTGAATTTTTCTTAGTTTAAAAATATGCTAACACGCATTTTATATTATTTTACAACTTTATTATTACATCATATAATGTTTTTTCCAACAGAAAGATCCTTTGTTTATACTAATTGTCCATAGATACTGCTAAAACAATATACAAAGCCTTCCTATGAAATTTGTCACTGCTATTTCTGAAAAAAAAAAAATGTTTACAGAATAAATTGTTTACAGAAATGTTGATATACATGTTTTATATGAAAATATGCTCATAAGAAATATTCTCCCATTTTCATAAGAAATATTCATTTTACATTGCAAGCAAAATTTCAGAATTTAATTCGATATAAGAGAAATAATATTAAGCAGAAGCTTTTAAAAGTTGATCTTAAAATAAATCAATATGTCCTGAATTTTGCTTATTTTAAAAATATGCTCATATACATTTTATATTATTTTACAACTTTATTAATATTTTATATAATTTTTTTTTTTCAACAGAAACTTTCTTCGTTTATATTTGTTTCCGATAGTTGGAGCCAGAACAGTGTTTAGGAATGAAATGTAAAATACTGATGGATCATCGCAAAGCCTCTCTATGAAAGCCATCACTGCTATTTCTGAAAGAAGTGCTTACAGGAAAATAATGCTTATACACAAATAAATTAAAGAAATCTTTTAAAATATTTAAAGACTAATATACTTTTACAAATATTTTAAGAGCATAATCGGATATTTTAATGAAACGTTCAAATAGTCATTCATTTTTTTCTAGATATGGGATTTGTGTTTCTGAATGGCAACAGTATTAGTTTGTTTACATCAGGTAATCCGTGGTTTAATCTGTTAGTTATAATTTAAAACTTAAAACATTATAACTGGATATGATATACATGTTTTATACGAAATTATGCTGAACAGACATGATTTCTAGTAGAAGAAATTATCATTTATCTGTCATATGTTTTTCATTAAGCCTAACATGGCGTTTTAGCTACGGTCGATTCGCAAACCAGAGTGATTGGAACCGGCATCGTTACACTGTGTTTTATTTTATAGAAATGTTAATACTTGAAAATTCGCTATCACAGTGCCAAAATAAAATGACAATCTATACCCATCATGAGAATTCTAAAGATACAGGTTTGTTTAATTGTGTGCATTTTAAGTATCGCATTTTTCAAGCAAAACATTGAATTTCGGCACCCACTCTCTTAGATGTCTGCAACCAAAATTCCCAACCCAAAGAGCATAAAAGCGACACCTGTTGGGCAGTGTACACCCAAGCCTAATAAGGATGTATTTACGTGAAAGTAACAGAATATGAAGTTTGTTGAAATGCCGTGCATTAGTTCTTGAGATATGACTATCGTTAAAATCGGGTAAATCATGAAAAATGTAACACAGCAGCGCCACCTGTTGGGAGATTTACACCAAAACTAATCAGCACCAATTTGTATCAAGGCCTAACTGAATCTAAAGTTCTATTAAATTCCGTGCATTAGTTCTTGAGATAGAGCGCGAAATTTTTTTTTATCACACACACAGGGAGCGCTAGATTCTAAAAACAGTCAAATCGCGTTCAAGACCATCTAAAACTTATAAATCCGTCAAAAACCGGAAACCGAAATTGTTCAATAATTCAGTACTTTCTTCTTGTAAAGATAGAACAAAGTAAAAAAGGACACGTATACACAGAAGTCACTATTTAAATAGCCACGAAAGTCAGAAAATTAACCCTTGCCAATACGATAAAAAGTTAAATAAGAATTGAAAATAACTGGCAAGAAAAATCATTTTAATTGCTCGGAAAGAGAGATTTAGAACATGAAATTGCCAACATGATAAAAATAAATAAATAAATAAAAGTAAAATAAGAATTGAAAATAAGCGGCAAGAAAAATTATTTTAATTGCTCGGAAAGAGAGATTAGAACATGAAATTGCCAACATGATAAAAATAAATAAATAAATGTAAAATAAGAATTGAAAATAACAGGCAAGAAATATCATTTTAATTGCTCGGAAAGAGATTAGAACATGAAACTGCCAACAAGATAAATAGATAAATAAAAGTAAAATAAGAATTGAAAATAACCGGCAAGAAAAATAGTTTTAATTGCTCGGAAAGAGAGATTAGAACATGAAATTGCCAACATGATAAAAATAAATAGAAGTAAAATCAGAATTGAAAATAAGAATTGAAAATAACCGGCAAGAAAAATTATTTTAATTGCTCGGAAAGAGATTTAGAACATGAAATTGCCAACATGATAAAAAATAAATAGATAAATAAAAGTAAAGTCAGAACTGAAAATAACCGGCAAGAAAAATCATTTTAATTGCTCGGAAAGAGAGATTAGAACATGAAATTTTCTCGTTCGAGCAAATTGAAAAAATATTCTAAGACACTCGATTTTAATGAATATTTTGCTAGGTAATGACATTAAAAGCTTAAGTATGACTAAATCGAGAAAGGAGATTACGACAGGTAAATTATGAATGCTTTCGTTCGAAAAAAGGATTGACTTGTAAAAATTAATACAGTTATGTAATGCTGATAGAAAATAATATTAAAATAGGAAATATAAAAAGTTTTCGTAATATAAATTTAAAATTTTTATTCCACACTAAAATTTTTTCATATGGGCAAAATATTCAACACTATCAATTTTATATTATTTCAAGAATAGTTTTATTAATTTAAGTAATAGTGACTTACTTTTGAGAGAAAAAGTAATTTCTAAAAGACTGCTAAAGTGTTCCAAAGAACACTATTACAAAATGTTACCAAAAAATATCGACATAAAAAATATATAAAAAAAAAAAGAAAATCAAAATAAAATTTTGTTATTTTTAATGAAATGTAAAATATGAGGCTACTAATTCTATAATATTTGAAAAATCAAAGTCAAACAATCTAACTTATCAATAAAAATATTCTAGCAAGTAATATACTGAACTTTCATTAAAGAAAAAGTAAACATGAGTAATAAAAGTTGGAAATATTTTTTGGGATAAAAGATTAAAAGCAGCACCCCAGACCCCACCCCATCAATCTTCTTTTTCTCTTCTCTCTTCTTAAATAGTTGTTCAAATACGATTCACTTATGAAATTTAACACTTGAAACCTGATATTTTTTTTTCTTTTATTACTATTGAATTAAAAAAAAAAAAAATGCTTAATCTTGATCTTATTTTTCACGTGTTACTAAATTTATGAATATTTTAATTTTTACACCAATTTAAAGATTAAAATTGAATTACATTAAAATTTGTTCAATTATAACATTAACATTTGATAGTTAAAGAATAATTCCAGGTACCATAAATTTGTTTACCTTTCTAAAACCGAATAATTTAAATTTCTGTTATTTTGAAAACATTTTACAGCAGGTAAACCCCTACAGAGAATTGTTTTCTCAGAATTTCTCTTTCTATACAATTATTTGCATTGATGCACAAAAATAAAAATTTTAGAAATTGGTAATTACATAATTTAAAAAAGAAAGATGCTGAATTGGCCTTTATAATTCGTTGAAACCAACATTTAAATTTTAACGTTGGTATCAATCATATTTTAAAAAAGAAAATGGATACACAGAAGTCACAATTTAAATAGGCATGAAAAAAGAACGAGGGAGAAAATTAGCCATCATTGTCAACAACATAAGAATGCTAACGCTGGCCGGAAGGAAAAGCCATTTATTTTAATTGCTCGGCAAAAGAGATTAGAACATTGAAAATTTCTCTTTCTTGTCGAAAAAAAAAAAAAAGACAAAGACAAAGAAAAAGAAAAAGAAAAAGAAAGAAAGACAGAAAATACATTAAGACTTCGTTGAGTTTTAGGTATAATGATATTGAAACTAGGGATGTAACGAATAGTGATTTGGCCGAATAGCCGAATACCGAATATTCGGCCAAATTTTAGGCTGAATACCAAATATTCGACGGCCGAATACTGAATTAAAAAAAAATATATATTTTAATGGTTTATTTTTTTTTTCAATTTTAAAACCAAAAATTAAATTAATGACGAATTGAAATTAATTTTTTGTTTGAGTGTTCAAAAATCATAACAGCTGAATGTATGCAAGCACAGTATATAGTGAACGTTTTTTTTCTGAATCTGGTAATATATATATATATATATGAAACCAAACGAAACAGACTTCTTCCTGAAAATGCTGAAAAGTTATTTTTGCATCACAATTTCAGGCTTTACAGTGATAAATAATTTTGTTACCCCTGTATGTTATTTTGAAGTAACTTATTAAATGTTTTTTCAGTATAGGTAATAGTTTTTTTCTTTTCAATGTATCAAACTCATTAGTTCGTTTAATCAACATCTAATGTTTAATTTTTAATTAGTAAAGTAATTATACAGTCATATATTTATTCTAATTTTTTTATTTAAAAGTAAAACTAAAAACTAGAAAATTGTTTTAATTTGTGAAAGATTAAGCACTAAGCGACAGTAAAATATTTGTTTTTAATATTTATGAATATTGTTGTTTAAGAAATTTATCATCATTATAAATCAGATTAAAAAAATAGATATAAAGTTAACATTTTTAAATTCACTGATGATTTAAACTTTAAATGCAGTATATATTTTGCATTTGTAAAAGAAATTAATGTTACAATACTTACTTAAATTCACATGATGCCTAAATATGCAGCAAGAAAAATATTTTTATTTATGTAGTATCATTATATACAGTTATTTATAACTTGTCATGAAGCTTTAAAATTTAGTAAGTATTAGGATTTCTTTTTCTTATAATAATTAATTAATTTAGATATAATTATTTAATATTGTTTGTTAAAAATATTTAAAATCACATTTTGTTTTGATTTTCTGGAACTTATTTAACCAAATACCTTAGAATATTCGGTCAAATATGCAAGTATTCGGCCGGATTTCTGTTCAATATTCGGCCATGTCGAATATTTGGCAAAAGGGCCGAATACCGAATAGTAGCCGAATATTCGTTACATCCCTAATTGAAACCTATGTATGACTAAATTGAGAGCGGAGATTGCGACAGATAGATTACGATTGAAAATAAGTACTAAAACAGGAAATACTAAAGTTTGATATAAAAATTTCAAAATTTTATATCAGACATTAAAAAATAATAATCGGTGCAAAATATAAGACAATGCCAATTTTATATTCGAAGAATCAATTTATTAAATAAAGTATACTTATTTTTTAGAAAAGAAGCAGCTGCAAAATAAGTAAATAAAAATACTACGATTTTGAAACGTTAATAGAAAAGAATATTGATATAAAAAATTATTTTATAAAAAGATAAAATATTAAAATTTTGATTTTATTTTCCTACGGTAATAAACTTAATTAGTGTAGAATATTGGACATTAATATTTGTTTACATTATTTGAAGAACCTATTTATTAACTGAACAAATCGATCATGTAGAATAGTGTACTTCCGTTAAAGAAACTAAGATAAATAATAAAACTACAAAATATTCTTTGAAGAGAAAAATTGCGAAGTAGCATAAAAATCAGAATCTTAGAAGGGAAGGGGGAGGGGGGGGGGCACTTCAACTACACAGTTACTTAAGTGTGATTCATAATGCAATTCGAGTTCGCAAAGTTATACCGTTTTCAAGTTTTAACCTTTAAATACAATAATTAACAAGAAAGAAAAATCATGCGTCAAGTATAATTATGAAACTTTTTCGACACTTCCAGAATACTGTAACGAAACTTCCTCGTTTAATAAGGTGAAAGAAGATATCTTAAGTTAAACATTTAAAAAACGCCTACCACATTTGAAAACCCACTTTCAGCTATCACCGTCCATAGTCAGAAAGTGACTAATTTTTGTGTGTATCCCTGTATATGATCAATAGATTTGTACATGTATTACACCATTCAGTTCAGTTAAAATTCGCCTTCAGCAATTTCTACCAATAGGCGAAAATGTACTGGGGGTAGGTATGGGGGTGGTACCTGTACATTTACAGATTCTTATGCACATCACATACCAAGCTATAATTTAATTCATATAAAACAACTAAACACGCAGTTCCAGCATTTACCATCCATAGGCGGCATTGTATCCAGTTCTTTCCGTAGCCCTGTACACTGCAAAAAAAAGTGTTGGTTTTACAGTATAATACTAGCAGCTATACTGTAAAATCAACTCTTTTTTTTTTGCAGTGTATAGGGATTTATTTATAGTTCACAAACATCTTTTAGTGTACCAAATATAATTCAGCTGGAAAAGGCATTACACAAATAAATATCGCCCTTAAGCAATTCACGCCTTATAAACAGTAATGTTTCCGAATTCTTTTGTGTAGCCCTGTATATGATTTATACAATTTATGCATATCGTGTAGTATTAAAAAAATTAGTTAAACTTTAAAAACGCAACCCAAAGTTGAAACTTCCAGCAATTATCGTTCATAGACAGTACTGTAAACAAATTATTTTGTGTGTCTTTGTAAATGAAAGGTAAATGATGCATTCTACAATAAGCATCTTGTAGTGCACATGAGCAATGTATATAAATTTCATTGTGTTTGAAATAGTGCAACATCATTAAAATAGTCGTTGGGCGCCACCGTAATACTTACCCATCATCGATATGCAAATATAAAATATAAAAATAAAACATGTGTAAACTATTTATAAAATGCATTGCAATTAGAATAAAATCGTGGCTTGATGACGTCATAAACTTTAAATGCTCTGTAACTGAATTGCGTAAGAGAAACATCCTTATAACTCTAAAAATGATAATCCTATTAACTAGCAGTTTACTGCGTCGGATTAAGCGTCTCTTTTCAAATTAAAATATATCTTTGAATTGAAATCTGAATGAAATACAGAGTCATGAAAAATCGAAGAGTGGAGAAAATGTGATTACAAATATCTCGGCAACTAAATATCGATCGCCTTCATTCTTTATGCAAAATTTGTTTTTTTTTTTTTTATTGCCTTTTATATGCACTCCTTAAAAAAGAGCAATTTCGAAAATTTTTACATACTTTTTATCAGAACGAATATTTCGAGAGCCTGAAAAAAATAGTTCCGGATAATCGAGGTTACTGAAATTCAGTAAGCTTTTTCTCATTGTTACCTACTAAGTACATATCAAATTTCAAGTCTATCTCAATTTGTTCGGGATATAGAGCGTTTACAGACACACACACGGCAATTTTTTTTTTTCTAAAAATATGTTTTTCGGAATCTCCAGTGTCTAAAACGTGTAAATTCGTCAAATTTTTTTTTTCGATTTTTAAAATGATTACAAGACTTACCCTATACTACGTATGATGTGTAAGTAAAAACACTGGAAACAGTTTTTCTCCACAGACCATTATGAAACTGAATTTTTTTTATGTGACCGTGCAAATGAATGATAAATGTTTTGCACTCCATATTCTGAAGAAAATAAGTTTTAATGCACCTCATAAATGCATACAATTCCATTATGTTTGGAATAGTATAACATCATTAAAATATTCAGCAAACTATTTTTCCGACTATACACTGCAAAAAATAATTGTTGATTTTACAGTATAAAACTGGCACCCCAGCTGCCAGTATTATACCGTAAAATTAACAGTATTAAACAGTAAAATAAGCAGTAATACGCTGCCGCGCAAGCAGTAATACGCTACCGCGCAAGCTGTGGTGCCAGTTTTATACTGTAAAATCAACAATTATTTTTTGCAGTGTAGACCATAATGTAACAATTCTTTTGAGTGTCTCTGGAAAATGAACTGTAACTGCTACATACTTTGTTTTCAAGTTAGGGAATATGACATTGTAATTCTCAATAACATATCAATAACGAATAAATCGGAGTATATTTACCAGAGTCAGAACGCAGACAGATAAACGTATCGAATTCATGAACACTTTTCAATTATGTTGGAAAGTTACTCTTTCTTGATTTTTCAAACGAAAAACTAGTGACGAGTTATTTATCAAAATATAAATGTAATTTTATTTCTTCCACCCTATATACGCGTGGAGGACATTTGATTCACCTAGAAAACTCACAATTACCATAACCAAGGCATCCAACCCGGGTTTCCCGGGATAGAGAAAATATGTGAAAACCATTTTTTTTTTTTTTTTTTTTTTTTTTTTTTGAAAACTAATAAATTTTTTACATTTATTATATTTTTTTAGATTTCCCCCTAACACCAATGAACATTTTTATATGAAATATGTCAATTTTGTATTCAAATATATTTTTTTTTAATTTATTAAAAGCGGTAATTTTGTATTTGCTTCGTACCAGAAGTTCATATAGCTGAAGAAATCGCTAAAAATTTCGTTATTTACAGCAGTTTGTTTTTTTAATATACTGATAATTTCAGCGATTTTATGCGCTTATTTCGAAATTCGCTTATTATTGTTAAATTTGTGTTTTATTTACAATATTTTATTGATTGCTTAAGGAAGTTTTAATTTCGTTATGGCATATTAGCTGGAAACAAATGCTGAACTTTTTATATCGTTTAAAGTGCAAAAGGATTAATATTTTGTAATCGTCTGCAAGCAATACAGATAGATTTTTTTTAAAATCATGCTTGAAATTTAATATAAATGAGTAAATTGTGATACAGTTTAAAAAAAATTGCATATGAAAGTAGATTTTCCCCCCTATATAACGATGTAAAAATTTTAAATGTGCGATGTTTAGAAATTATAAAAATTCCAGTAGCAAAAATCGCAAAACCGAAATTTCATCGTCAAGTGCTGCCATTCGCAAAATGACGTCAGCGTTACGCACGAACACGTTTGTCCTTTATAATATAGATAGATACTCAAAATGTTAATTAAAAACAAAACATTGAAATGAATTTACGTTTTAAAGTTGCTGTGCCTCTAAGAATTCATTTTTCAACTTTATACTCCGTACCAACTTTTTATGTACTCAGATTTATATATATTTTCTCTCCTTCACATAAGACTACACACAAAATTTAAATAAATTGGAAATGTTTGAAAGGAGATTGCGGAATTGCTCTTTTTGTATACACCAGATTTGTTTGCACATTAAAGGGAACTATAAAGGAGTTTGGCTGATCAGATCATATTTCGTAGTTGTTGTACGTGATCAAATAAAACAATCCACATGAACCAGGTTCGTGTATAATAAAAAAAAACTTCAGAATAGATGTCAAGTCGTTTTATTGTAAGATCACCATGAGGATGTCAAGATGGTCGCGGACAGAAGAGGGGGAAACAAGAAAGGCCGCTCTTAAGCAGTCATTATTATGCGGAGACAGAAGACGAAGTCAGTTGTTTCCACGATACAAGTTGGAATTGCACTGACAAGAATCTCGCCAAAATAGGGTTGTTACAGAGTGTCTAGGCGTAAATACTTTCAGACAGAGATAGGCATAACCAATGGTATTTACCCAGCAGGGTCACCAGATTTTGGCGACAGGACGAATTTTGATTCAAAAATTAATATCACCACGGCGCCTATAACCGACAAATACCTTTCTCATGAGAACGGATTTTCGACAGACAAAATAGTATATACCTTTAACAATGAGAATATATTTTTAGACATGGGTGTGAGTGATTGCGTTCTTACCACTACCATATAAGGGCATGCATTTGGGCCAAATGGAAGATTCGCATAACTTTTGTAGCCACAAAAATGTGCTATGCACATATTGTGTTATAAGCTTGGTTACGGAAAGTAAAATTACGAAAAGGCATCTGTGCTGATTTAATTCTTTTCTTTTTTTTATTTTAATCGAAAAGCCGTGAGATATTAGTGATCGAGCATAAGTGAAAATGAAAAAGGGAAAGGGTATAAATTACAGCGGGCTTATTGTTTGAAGTTAAAGATAACACGATTAAATTTTGACAAAGGAAGGGGGAAAATATAAATTAAATAAAGGATAGGGTTTGTTAAAACTTAATATATGATTCTCATATCATATATTTCCCCCGTTTGCTCAGATAAAAGAATAATTTGTTAGGGTTTAAATTTCGGGCACGCTCCGTCTGAAAGTTTACATATAATCAATGCACAATATAAGATAAAAAAAAAATATATAAACACATATAAATATCAAAAATGAGAATGAAAATAGAAATGGTATACCAAAATTTTGCTACTGGTCATCATAGTGTACACTATTTTATTCCTTGAGTCCATGGTTTCTTAACAGTTTATTTTTGTAGATGTAGAAATTGTTGTTGTTTTTGCTGTTCCGGAACATATAGCAGTTTAATTACTCTACATATATATAGTGATGACCAAAATATGACCAGAAAGGTTGCATTATCATCAACTAATGTTTATTTTACTGATAACTGGTCGTAAGCATGCTAAATGAATTTAAAATGTTCATAACTCTGAACATATAAGCTTATGTTAAGTTGCAACTACAATATAATAAAATTCTCTTTGTTCGAACAGAATATAAGATACTAATATATATAATATTATATAAAATAAACATCAAGTATATAAATGCAAATACAAAATATAAAAATAAGATACAGTTACAATTACAGTTACATTTACTGTTACACATGTGTAAAAATGAAATACAAAAAAATGATGAAGATAAAAAATGAATAAAATTTGGGTTTAAAAAGTAAAAATTTGTGCATTCGCACAGGACAGGATAGGGAAAGTGACACACGATCCAAAAAAATTCCTGCCCTAAATCTTGTCTAAGGACAAGTGTGATGGCGCAAGTTTAGGACTATTGCCTTATTTGTGGAGGGAATATTTAGGGCGAGGTCCACATTGTTGTCACAACATAGACCCCGTTGCTCCCGCAGCAGTAATGCAACAAACTGAGGAGCAGTCTCGTATACTCATTTTGACAGGGGATTTAAGGTGAATTGGAATACCAATTCGAATGTGTCTCTCATTACAATGGGGTGGAAGATCCTAAGGGCAATAATTTTGAACAGATCACCACTCCGAAAGGGAATAATTAGAAAAATAAAAATATATACACCTAATGTATGTCGAATAAAAGTCAATCCTAGAGTAATGAGAGAGAGTTTTGTCAAGTTCGGTAAAAATGTTAAGTCATGAGGTACCTATTTACTTAATTAGTATTATTAAAATTTTAAAAAAAACTGACCTTAAGAGAAAAAAAAATTTTTAGTGCAATTAATGTTACTATAATTATGTTTATAGCTATTTATGAGATTTAAAAAAAATATGACGACAAAAGTTAAGATTTTTTTTTTTTTTTTTTTTTATAAAGTGTATATGCGCAAACACCCCATAAACATAAAAGATAATGTTCACAACAAGATTGCCATATCTGCCATTCCCTTTATGAAACAAACTTGGACCAGCCGAGAACTTTCACAAGGAAACATCAAATATAACATCAGTATATTGTGTACATCAATATACACAAGTGTGAACAAAACCAAAAATTTCGCACAAAATACAACAATTATAAAAATTATACGCTATTTTCTAGGTCTTAAATTATAACGTGTTGAATAAGTTGAAGAGTTAATATTATTGTAACCATCATGACTTGTAAGTAAGTGATCGCTTCTTGGTGGAGCGATGATTAACCTATCAATGTGTACTCTAAAAGCAGAGTCATCAGGTGCATGTAAGCGTTTGATTGAAACAGAGACAGGTGAATATTTGTGTATAACAATGTAAGGTCCAGAATATTTTGGTTTGAACTTATCTACTGATTTTAAATACACAATATCTTTATTCATAATTTTTCTTAGTTTAGCACGTTTTTGAAAATGATCATTTCTTTTGTTTTGAGAGTGTTTGATGTTATTATATGCTTTCCTGTAAATAGAATTTAAATCTTGTAACAATTTGTAAGCCTCAAAATCTTTGTCTAGAACTTGATTGACATTATGGTCATAAGTATCAAATATTAAGGATAGTTCTCTTCCAAAGTGAAGCAAGTTGGGAGAATATTTTGTGGAGGAATGCAGAGATCCATTATAAAGGGATTTATGAATTGATAAAGCATTTTCAAAAGTGTGACCTTCTTGAAGTAAAGTAGAAACAGAGTATTTAATTGACTTATTAATTCGCTCCGACACGGCATTGCTTTGTGGCCTCGCTACACTGGAATGACGTACCTTTATGCCTAATGTGTCGTTAAATTTGTCGTATATGTGTGAGGTGAATTGTTTTCCCAAATCTGACAAAATTACGGAAGGTCTTCCAAAGATAGTTATGTAACTGAATAAACATTTAATTATCTTTTCAGAAGTGATGGTACGCAAAGGGAAGAGTTCTAGGTGTCGAGAAAAATGGTCAATTACTGTCAATACCGACTGTCCATTACTAAAGGGACCGACCAAATCGACACTGACTGTGTCTCCTGGGTGCGTAGGTGTGTATGTAGGTTGTAGTGGAGCAAGTGGAGTTTTATGATGTTTTGCCTGTAAACATTTTGTGCAAGACGCTACAAAATTTAAAGTGTCAGCATACATTCCTTTCCAAAAATATTTTTTTGTGACAAATGCATAAGTTTTTGTTAATCCAAAATGTGAAAAATGACATATTGTTAGAACTTTGGCTTTTAATGAATTTGGGACAATAATGTGGTAAGAAAAGGTGTCATTAGAAATATTTTCTTTTTTTAACATTAAAACCTTTGAATCGGGATGAATGAAGTACATAGGGAATTGTTTCGATGAGCCATTTTGCATAATTTCGTTGTAAATTTCGGATAATTTTGTGTCTTTCTTTTGTTCGTTTACAAATGTTTCATTTGAAATTTCCAATAAAGGGTCTTTTTGATCCTTGTTACCAATAACTAAGTAATTTAGAGAATGTGTACTGTATGATAAATGATCATTATTAGTGTCTGGAAGATCATTATCTACAATTGGCAAAGCATATGGTTCATTGATAAGCTCTGGGTTGGAATTTAAATCAACTGTGTTTTTCTCGAAAGAACATCTGGACAAATAATCTGCAAGTACATTAGAAGAGCCGGGAATGTGATCGAAAGTGTATGTATATTCTGATAATTCTGTTAACCATCTAGTTGTTATATCAGCGGGATTAGTTGTTTTCTTGTATTTTTTTAAAGGAGCACTATCGGATAAAATTACAAACTTTCGGTTATATAGATAGTATTTAAAAGCGATTACGGATTTGTAAATGGCCATTAATTCAAGTTTTAGTGCTGGATAACGTTTTTCAGACTGTTTAAGAGATTTAGAAAAAAATGCAATGGGAAGTAATTGTCCTTCATGTTCCTGTAACAGAGCACCTCCTATGGCTATAATTGACGCATCTGTGTTTACATAAAAAGTTTTAGACCAATCGGGTAAACGAACCATGGGAGACTTAAAGAACACCTGTTGCATTTGATCAAATAATTTTTGATGTTTTTGAGTCCATTTAAATGTTGTTTTTGGTGTAGTGAGATCGATAAGTGGTTGGATAATTTTTGAAAAAGAAGGCACTAGAGATTTGTAAAATGTGACCAGACCAATAAACCTTTTTAATTGTCTTTTTGTTGTCGGTGTAGGAAAAGAATTTATTTTGACAATATTTGATTGGACGGGAGAAATGGAATGATTTTCAATGTGAAAACCTAAGTAGTCAACAGCGGTTTTGTGAAATGAACATTTATTGGGCGAGAGCGTTAAATTATATTTCGATAAAATTTCAAGTACTTTCTGTAATTTTGCACATGTTTCCTCAAAAGAATTAGAACCAAAGATCAAATCGTCTTGATATGCAAAAATACCTTCCATTTCTAATTCATCAATAATAGTGTCCATTAAATTTTGAAAGAAACTACTACTATTCTTTAATCCAAATACCAATCTTTTAAAACGAAAAGTACCGTAAATGCATGTGAATGTAAGTGGATCTTGATATTTTTCAGGTAAATTTATCTGATGGTAGGCCTGTTGAAAATCTAACGAAGTGAAATATTTATACGCAGATAAATTTGAAATAATTGTCTGTATTTTGGGAAGTGGATATGAAGATCCTTGTAAGACGGAATTTAGCATTCTTAAATCAAGAGCTAGTCTGTATTTTTGTTTTGCAGACCCATCAGACTTCTTTCTAACCAGCAAAATAGGACATGCCCATTCTGAACAGTTACGTTCAATAATACTTGCTTCCAAAAGTTGATTTATTTGCTCTTTCATTTCTTGGTGTAATGATTGTGGTACAGGAAAAGGTAGTGTTTTGATTGGGTAGTCATTAATGAATTTGAGATTTGGAACAACCTTGTCTGTGTGACCTAATGTTTTCATTGTTTTAGAAAAAGAACTGTAGTATTTTAGCAATAATGAGCCTAAGGTTTTTGCTTGTTGAGTGTCTAGATGATCCAATTTGAAGTCTTGTATTGTTAAATCTTCCTTTCTTTTTTTTAAGACCTCATCTGAAGCTTGAATATAATTGCAAATAAACTGTTGTAAATTATCATGAGGTTGAATATTGAAGCTGTTGATGTTATCGCATGACTTCATGGTCTGTGAAAAATTGTCGTTTTTAAATGGTTCCATAATTTCTGAAGCTTCATATAAAATTCCTATTCGTGCATTTTTGTTTATGTGTACTGGTTTGTTAGAAGAATTTTGTAAAAATATGTATACATGTGATTTTTGTAGGTGTTTGTTATGATTTTCCTGATCGACCGATTCAACATCATTATTGTTACCTAGCAGACTGTCATAACAAATAATTTGTTTATTAGAAATAGAACTTTCAAAACAGTACTGCATTGAAGGGTTTAAAGAATCAGTGTCGATGGAAATCCATGTTTTCTCATGTGGTTCAAGTTTTAATTTATGTGCAAGGCGAATCGTTTTGACTGAATTTGACGGAGAGTTTACATGTTCACTTAGAAGATTTATGTCTTTGCCATCAGCTGACGCGCTAAGTAATGGCACGTGAAATTCATTTGTTGACATTCTATTTTTGTGAACATCAATTATGATCCTGTGTTTATGAATAAAATCAAATCCTAATATTCCTTGAAAACTAGAAGTATCGGGAATGTCAACAATATAAAAGTTGTGGCTAAAAGATTTGTGATGAATTCTGATTGATGCTTTTATACATGCGGTGAAGTCAACATCGGAATTTACTGTTTTAAGAGTAACTGTTGTGCCTAACCTTTTATATTTAAGATTGTCCTTAATAGAATCGAAAAGGGACTGTGATAAAAGAGAAATTGTCGACCCTGTGTCTAAAAGTAAAATTGTATCTGTTCTTGCTATAGAGGCCTTTATAAGGGGGAGTGCTGGGGAATTATTATTCACATTTGAAATAACCTCAACTTTCTTTTCGTCACTTGATGATGCAGTTTGCGATGAACTTTCAGTTGATCTGTGCACTGTTTGTGACGACCCATTCCTGGTCATTTTTATGTTTGTTGTGGTCTGTGAAGCGACCGAATTGACTAACCTTTCCTTAGAAATTTTTGGAAGAGTTTCATCAAACGACCATGGGAATGTAGGGCAAGTTGCTGATGTTAAAATGTTTTCCTGAGATGCAAAGCCATCAGCTAAATTACATCTCCTTAATAGTTTAAAGATTCCCCTTTCTGATTACTGTTTTTTCGAAAATTTGGATTGAATTTGTAGTTTTGATATCCACCTCTATTCGCATTTGATCTTCTCCATTTAAAACATAATTTTGCAGTGTGGCCACGTTTCAAACACAACTGACAAGTGGGTGGAGAATTCGATTTGTTATGTTTATTTGTGAGGACATATCTATGACCAGTGTGTCTTGTTTTAAAGTCCTTTTTATACTGATCATGCGAGTTTTGTGGGCGAGAGGGTTGATTATGGGTGTTATTTTTGTCCTCGCTACCTGTTAACGACAAAGCGTTAATTTTTTCATTTAGTGATTTCAACTGCATTGCGATCGTGTCTGCGGAGCTAGATGACGCGCAGGGCTGCAATATTTTCTCGTTTTGCATAATTTCCTGGAGAGTTTGTGCTCTATCTACTGCTTGTTTATACGTTGATATTCCCTCTTCTTGTATTTTTACCCTTAAATTCGAGGGAATCGCTGAAATAAATTTTGTAAATTTAATATTATCAAGAGCCGTTCTATCTGTTATAGTGTCATGCACGCGAGCAGTGAGAGTGTTAATACGATGGGCTAAATTTCTAATTGATTCTTCTGGCAATAATAATAGATTATTGAATTCAACCAGTGCTGCAGTTTTACTCGGGGGAGCGAAAAATGCTCTGAACTCTTTCTCGACGAAATCTAAGTCGTTAGATTTATATATTTCAGGGTTTTGCGTAAAAAAGGTTAAGGCTGGGACTGTCAATTTTCCACCCAGAAACTGAATAGTTTCATCTTGTTTCCATTTTTGTATACGGGCTAATGTTCGTAATTGGTTAAAAAAAAAGTCTAGTAACGTGGGTTCACCATCAAAATTGGTCACCTTAAAAGTTAGTTTGCTGGCCATGTTTGGCTAACGAGTGAGCAAATATAAATATTTTGTTTGCAATAAATTATTGGCTAAATAAATCTTTACCTTAAAATATTAAAAATTCAGGTGGGGAAAATTTTGTTTACCTAAAATATTCACAGTAACTTACCAGAAAATATTTTACCGCAAAAAAAATTACTTATAAGCAAAATATATAATAAATGAATAAATAAAATGAATGCAATCTCTCTTTCTTTCTTTTTTTTTTTTTTTAAAAAAGAAAAAAAAGAACAAAATACCTATATCTCCAGAATGAACAATTATTCACACCAAAAATATATTATCTTTCCTTTTTATTATTATCCATCTATATATATATATATATTTTTTTTTTTTTTTTTTTTTTTTTTTATTCTTAACCAAGAGATATCTTAATTTTCAAAAGAACCAACAACTTGGAAAAAATTATGCAAATATATAAATTAATCGCTCATTCTGCAGACTGCAATACTCATTGTGGCAGATAAATAAAAAGTAATATGAACTTTATATAGAAAAAGTATGTCTGCCTTATTATAAAATCAAAATTTTATGCAATATATTAAATAAAATTTCAGTCATAAAAGAAATGTGTTATCTAGGCAAACCTTCGAGAGATAATAAGAATTATATTATACCTTTCGTTATAAATATTGTTTCTTCTAAATATATAAGCTTTTATAAAAATATTAAAAGAAATGCATATAGAATTATCCTTTCTCCTTTCAAAATAATAATACGTTCAATATTTGAGAAAAAAAAAATGTCATTGCATAATAGGAAAAAGGAACAAAAATTTTAGAATTAATCAATAATATGCAAAAATTCTCTTCTTCACCTATTCTTTATTAAAAACTTCTCCTGTGAATGTTTAATTTAATAATTTTTTTTTTACATACAGAATATAATTTACCAACTTACCTATAATATGCTGGCAAAAAAATAACATAAAAACAGAAAATAATCAGAAATTGTTTAAATTTAATAAGTTCTGTTTGTTACATTGGTTTAAAAAAAATAAAATTACTGAAGTGATCTTATCATTATTATTCTCTTTTTTTTTATAATTCAATTAGATACTGCACATTATTGACATAACAAAAAAATTTGTTTAAAGGATAACTTACCTTGTTGTACGAGAATTTTTTTTTATAAAAGATTTGTTCTAACATACCCTGTTATTTAAAAATATCTATCTAATGAATCAGCTGTAAGAGAAAAATTTAATATAATTAAGTTTTATCGTGGTTTATGTGAGTATGGATGCAAACAGTTCATTCTTTGTTAATTTGTTCTCCTTATCAGCTGGAAACTTAAACAGCTGACATTATTCACTTTATTTGAATCTCAGTTGCGGAGAGAGAAAAAAAAAAAACACAGAACTATCAATGATCTGAATGTAGATCGAAGTCCACTGGCTAGTGAATATCGAAACGAATGCAGAATTACGAACGCATAGTTCGAAAGTTTTGAATCGTTTGGGTTAAGCAGATGTTACTAAGAGTACTTTTGACGTCATAGTCCTTTTTTTTTTGTTGTTGCTAATATTTTAGTGTTTAATGAAGAGAAAAAGGGTTCTTAAATGCGGGATACGGAACTTCTATTTAGCTTATTGTCAGTTGGATAAAGAAAAATAAAAGCACCGAAACATTAACTTCACTGTTGAATTGAATGCTTGGAAGTCCGTGAATTCTGCAGGATTTTGGCTTAGAGTGCATCTACAGGGAAGCGCCAAAAGTTGACGGATTTAGAAAATATAAGAAATAGAATTCCTGTAGGAGTTCTAACGGCATATGGAACGGTGATATATTTTTTAAAAAATATACGTGCAGAAATCACAGGGGCTCATAGGGAGCGAAGCACAATACATGGCACTGATTGTAGAAACGTATCACTGGGCGTCATTCACATGGAGCATGAAGCACAGTCACACAGGAATCGTGCATAGATTAACACGGAGGAATGCAGGTTGGAAAATTGATGAACTTCTATTTAGCACAATTTAGTAGCAAGATTTTTTGTAATAGGCACATTTGCAGACAAACATGGACACTGGTATTATAGTTCGTGGCACTGGGCGTGATGCAGATGGAGCACGTTGGGCATAGAACACTGAGCATGGGGTTGGCAGGCACTGGGCGCAGTTGAGTGAGACAGCAAGACAAGATGGATGTGGCGTAGAGAGGACACATTTCGAGCAAAGAAGTCAACCGACGATATCCGATGTAGGACAATAACTGGAGTTAAGTGGATCTCCGTCGTTCGTACCAGTGGGAGACATCTACGGAGCATGGGACTGGAAGATAGCAGGCGGGTGTTCATCCACAGACATATAGATGAGAGTTGTAGGAAAGAGACTGGAGAATAAATTTAGTGGAGATATGTGCAGCAAAGTCCCGAGAATAACTTTGGGGTAAGGTGAAGCAAAAGTTTTTTTTTAAAACCGTCCACTCGGTCCGGTGGGATGGAAATATGCAGGCGGTAATTTTCTTAGATGCATGCTGATAATCCAAAGAGACAGGCGAGTGCAGGTAAAGAAAAAGCGTCCCCTCTTCTGCCAACTATATACCTCTTTTTTTTTTTTTTAACTGGAGAAAAAGCTGGTTACGCACCAAAATTTATAAAGGAGTTTGGCTGATCAGATCATATTTCGTAGTTGTTGTACGTGATCAAATAAAACAATCCACATGAACCAGGTTCGTGTATAATAAAAAAAAACTCCAGAATAGATGTCAAGTCGTTTTATTGTAAGATCACCATGAGGATGTCAAGATGGTCGCGGACAGAAGAGGGGGAAACAAGAAAGGCCGCTCTTAAGCAGTCATTATTATGCGGAGACAGAAGACGAAGTCAGTTGTTTCCACGATACAAGTTGGAATTGCACTGACAAGAATCTCGCCAAAATAGGGTTGTTACAGAGTGTCTAGGCGTAAATACTTTCAGACAGAGATAGGCATAACCAATGGTATTTACCCAGCAGGGTCACCAGATTTTGGCGACAGGACGAATTTTGATTCAAAAATTAATATCACCACGGCGCCTATAACCGACAAATACCTTTCTCATGAGAACGGATTTTCGACAGACAAAATAGTATATGCCTTTAACAATGAGAATATATTTTTAGACATGGGTGTGAGTGATTGCGTTCTTACCACTACCATATAAGGGCATGCATTTGGGCCAAATGGAAGATTCGCATAACTTTTGTAGCCACAAAAATGTGCTATGCACATATTGTGTTATAAGCTTGGTTACGGAAAGTAAAATTACGAAAAGGCATCTGTGCTGATTTAATTCTTTTCTTTTTTTTATTTTAATCGAAAAGCCGTGAGATATTAGTGATCGAGCATAAGTGAAAATGAAAAAGGGAAAGGGTATAAATTACAGCGGGCTTATTGTTTGAAGTTAAAGATAACACGATTAAATTTTGACAAAGGAAGGGGGAAAATATAAATTAAATAAAGGATAGGGTTTGTTAAAACTTAATATATGATTCTCATATCATAGGAACTTTTGTTTACATAACAATTTTACGCAAGAAGAAATTGAAATAAGGTAAATTTTTATTAATGTCAACAAGCCATTTGACTTCAGTTTTAATTTTGAATCTTATATAAAAAAGAACATAAACGCGGATAAGTTGCACTTTTCTTATTTTTTCTTAGTATCGAGGGAGGGGTGATGGGAGTGGATTCAATAAAATCAACGAAATTATCCTTACGTTATACTTGAAAGCTCCATTTTATGTATTTCAAAATTTACGAATATTTTAAACTTTTATTCTAACTTAAAAGTTAAAATTGGATTACACTGAGTTTTGTGAAATTTAATCACAAACAATTGCTACTTAAATTTGAAAATCAATTCACCATTTTATAACATAAAATACGTTAAATTTCTTTTATTATATAAACATTATATGAACAGGTAAAGATTTCTGAGATTTTAAAAAATAAATTAAAAACAAGCGACTAGCACGCAAGAAATCATGTGCTTCAGGATAAAGTAGATGATATTTCATACACAGTTTTAATTTTTTGTCTGGTAACTCGTTGAGGAAAACATTGGAAGAAGACAGACATTCGTCTACACGAAATTTAACATTTACTTTATTTTATAGTTAGAGATAAAATATCTGATAAAAAGAGGTAATAAAATCTTCCCTCTGATCGACGCAGTTTCAGACAGCAATATAAAAACAGACAGCACGACTAGTTTACATCAAAATTTCCATAATAAACTTAAGTTGCGATTTTAATCTTTCTTTCAAGTCAGCAGTTTACCTCAACACATGCGTTAAATCCTAGCAATGCCACGTAAATGTAATGGATTTAAAAATCACATAATTCAAGTCCAATCTAATTTACTTTAGTCCATGTCATAGCTACCAACTTTTCTGTTTTTTCAAGTTAAAAAACTTATGCGGAATCAGAATTTTTTTTTTCCCCACAGAATCACTTTATGATGTTTCTTGTTTCTACATGTTACCTATTTGATTTTATTCATTCATTAAAATTTCTGGTTCAAAATATGTTTGATTTAAAAAAGAAAAAAAAAAAAAGGGAAGGTTAGCAGGTATTTATTGGAGAGTACAGGATATTTTGCGACCGAAAAAAAAAAGAATGATGAAGAGAGAAAAAGAAATTCCCCAGAAAATGATCGATGACCAAAAAATGAATAAATAAATTAAACCGTGGTTGGTAGTATAAATTTGGCGCCCCCTCAAATTCCGCCAATGATCCAATTCCGCCAATCTTTTCAATGAAGTTCAGGGGTTTAAAAAAAGAAAGGAAAATGTTTCAGCGTCTGCTGAACATCATATAAAAATTTCTTCGAATTTGAAAACGTCAATTTTTTCTAAAATGAAATTAAAACAAACAGTTTGCAGACTGTCTCAAATCGGCAAAATTAAAAAAGATCGTGAAGTAAAAATATTCCCCTTTTTTAACACTTACCAACAGGGCCGTGTGAAGAGGGGGGCGAAGGGGGGCCTTCGCCCCGGGCGCGGAAATTGACGGGGCGCCAAATTTATACTACCAACCACGGTTTAATTTATTTATTCATTCATTCATTCATTCATTTTTTGGTCATCGATCATTTTCTGGGGAATTTCTTTTTCTCTCTTCATCATTCTTTTTTTTTTTCTGTCACAAAATATCATGATCTCTACAATAAATAAGTGCAATTTTCTCTTACGCTATTTAGTTGTTTGCAATTTCTGAATTAAAATTAAACCTTTTAAAGTTCCAAAATGAACTCGAAATGTTTATTCAATAGAATTTATTTCTGTTTCTGTACTTTATCAGTTTTGTGTTACCTGCCATAAGAAGAAGGGGGAGTGGTGGCAAATTGAAAGTTTGCCCGTGGCGCAGTTTTCTCTTCGCACGGTCCTACTTTCCAATATAGTTGAAAAGTGTTTATGACTTGAATTTGCCTGTCTGCCGTGCTCAAACTCGCGTAAATATACTCGGATTGCCACGTAATTTAGTGGAGTAAGTCAAAATTTAGTGATTTGAGAAATGAAGGGTTTTGTGAAACTTGTCGAAATGCCGTTGCATTGAGAAAGTCCAACTTGTTTTGCCCTCTATAGAGACTGGCATACTGATAAACTGGCATACTGATAGTTAATTGGCATACTGAACAAAAATTGATATACGTTCAGTAAAAATATAGTTATGTAGTTTTTTTTTTTTTTTTTTTTTCAATTTTTGACTTACTCCACTGTAATTCTAGCCCCCTCACACTGTAAAAAATGATTGTCAAATTCACTGCATTTATTCCAGTAAATCGCAACGTAATATTTCCGTATGTAAAAATACCGCAAATATAACAGTAGATTTAACCAGCGTTTTCGCTTTCAAAATCCTTTCATGCGAACAACCAATCAGATCACATCATTCATTTTCTAATCGGCGCCTGCGCGCAAAGACATTTTACTAGCATGATCTGCGCAAGGAACTTCTATTCAAAAGTACGTGCTCTTTCCCGCGCGACGGCGAAAGCGAGCAAAATGGTGTGTTTCTTGACTTACGCTTAGGAGCCTGCATTGTTTACATATCAGTGTTTAATTACAAATGGTATTTTATATTTGTATTAGATAAACGTAAGCTTGTAATTCTAGTCCAATTATCTAATATATATATATATATATATATATATATATATATATATTATCTAAATTCTTCTCGCCCTTCAGAATTGAAGTGTTTCTTTTTTTAGTACTACAAATATAATCTCTCTATATATAATGTATTTAAACATAGTATTATAATGAATATTTGATGTCTCAGTTTTGCCACATTAAAAAAATTCCTATTAATAATTCTGAATTCTTATATATATCATATACAAAGCCGTAAAGAAATGTTTTATATGGGATTGAATTTCTATACATAAAATAATGAATTCCAATATTTTTCAAACAAGCGATGAACTTTATGACTATTCTAATAGTCATCTAAAAATGAAAGTTGATTAAAATCAATGATTTAAAAAAAAAAATATGGCTTTTAAAATTACAGCAGCTATTGTGATAATTTGTACGGAAATAAGACTTAAAATTACAGAACTTTTTGTGGTAATTTGTACGGAAAAATGGCTGTGAAATTTACTACATTTATAACCGTTGAAATGACGGAAAATATGCGATAAAATTTACATCGATTTTTACTGCTATTTTTACGTAAAAACTGCTGGCAACATTGCTGCCTGCAGTTTTTGCCGTAAATTTGACGGATTTTTTTTTACAGTGCATATGTTATTGAAGTTTGCTATGGTATGTTCGCTATTGAAAATAAAGTGTGTAGCATTTACAGTATTGATCTGTCTATATGACAGACGCACAGACCAGATGCTATTGCCATAAGTTCAATGTGTCCGCCGATTGTCGGTCCAGGTCAATAGGTAGAGCGTTGGAAATTTAAGTCTAAAGCTCTTGGGTTCGACTCCCGGCCTGGGCATTCTTTCAGTGAATTTGGAGAGTTCAATTCGTATGATATCTTTACAAATCAGTATGACTGATTTAAAAATAATAATGAACATATACATTTCGTTTATAGGTATACTCAAAAGAATTCCATTACATTATGGTAAAAGGGGAAAAATAGTTTGCGGTTTACTTTAATCATGTGACACTATTTCAAATATAATGAAATTGATATGCATTTATAAAGTTCACAAAAACATGCTTTCTATAGAATATGGTTTGCGAAGCCTTTATCATTCATTTACAGGGTCACTCAAACGAATTTGGTTACATAACAATCTACGGGGAAAAATTTGTTTGCAGCGTATTTTAATAATGTTACTAATTTAAAAATAATGAAATTTATAAACGTTATTGAGATGCACTACAAGATGCTTACTGTAGAATATAACGTGCATAACAGTTATCGTTCATTCATAAGGGACACAAAAAAGATTTCGGTTACAGTATAAGCGATAAAAGATGAAGGTGAGTTTTCAGATGTATGCGTTTTTATGTTTTTTTCCCCGTACATTTTTATCTATTGGTGGAAATTGCTGAAGGTGAATTTTGATTATGTTATGAGTTTTGTTTTGTCTTTTGCAATTGTGTCTTAATAGGATTTGAAAAAATAATTTAATGAGCATTGCTTTTTAAACATTTCCTGGTAATGGACATTTTATTCTATCAGATTTTTTTTTCTATTGCAAATGTATTGAACATTTTACATTTTAATGCATGTCAATAAACAACATTTCTGGGTTATTGTCTTGGCCAAGAAATACCAATGACATCTCCCTTTTAAGAGGTTCCTTCCCTTATCCGACGGAAAATGTTCAAAATAACATTATTGCACAATATATATATATATCAATCAAAATTTAGTTCTCACAATCAGAAAGGGAATTTCTGACATTGACGTACTAAGTCTTCAAAGATTCTTATCATTATTAATTTGAAGTTTGAAGTAATTTCGGCAAGGCAAAAAATTTCACATAAGGAAAAATTTTAAATCCTGGCTCTTTAAAATATAAATTTTTAGTGACATAATTTTGGGAAAAGTAGTACTTGAATATCAGACCTCAATTTTCTGAACGCAGAAATTTAATTTTGAAATATATGTAGGTAGCGAGTAATCTTATTTTTAAATTTCCCCATGGATCGCATAGGGTCTTGCGATTGGTGACGATCGCCGAGGAGCTAAATTGTTTAATCTATCCATCATCGTGATAAAATACACAGAGCACAACCCGATAAAATATAGCTGTTCGGGAAACATAAATCCCTACAGAACATGGTTAGCAATTATTTCGCTCATACGAATTGCTTCGCATTGCGAGCTAAAATTTAATTATGAGAAGGGAGACGCTGAAATGAGAGACCACCACCAGCGAGTAATAAAGAAAAATGCAATTACGAATCATTTAGGCTAAAAAATAAATGAGCAGAAAATCCGTATGCTCATTCATTAAAATTTATGTTAATTTACTCTTTGCGGTATGATTTAAATAGCGGCAAAGTGCAGGACTGTCGATGATAAAGTTGCTAATTGTGTACAGCAGTGTTTCTTAGCTGGTGTGTTGCGACGAAATAATCCCTGCCGGCGCGGCCTATCAGGACAGGTAGATTTCGAAGTTAAGTACTAATTTCACCAACAAAAACTAAATCAAAATTGGACATAAACGCAGTTTAACAATTTTATCTGGCCGCTTTTAACGAGTTTTTTTTTTTTTTTTCCCCTTCTTCTCCAACATTATTATACTCCAATTCGCGCGGGTTTAATAAATGCAATCCTACATACAGAATCTCTGAGAATTGTCCGAACTTTCATCACGCCAATGATTCTTTTTTATCGCCTTACTGGCAGATTAACGTAGATGTGATTTTTTTCCCTTCTAACACACCAACCCACCCTTTTTTTTTGGGGGGGGGGGGCTATAAGAGTTAGTCCTATCAAAAACTTGTCAATATAAAAGTTGTAGATAATATTAAGAAGATTTATAATAAATTTAAGCGGATTTGATATCGTGTGAATTGACGAAGTTAGGATTTTTTTTTCTTCTTAAACCCGTATTTTTCCCCCCTCTTGAGACCGTTTTTAATGATATCAAAAATCTGCAATACATAAATTTACTGATTCGATATGTATCATAATTAAGAAGTAGTGGTTTTTTTCTGTTTTCACAAAAAGCTCCCCCCCCCCCCCAGGTCCGATTTTGCCCATTAACGAACTTGGCCAAGATTTTATGCCCCTTAATTTTATGTATCAGTTTGGAAGGGATTTGTGCAGAATTATGGAAATTATCGTATCCATAAAAAAGTGATATAGATAGATATATAAAGTTTGGAACTGGGGATGGTTTTGGGTTCTAGGAGTCATGATCGGCGTAGATCTTAAATTTTTTTTCAGAAATTCCAACATAGGGGGTAATAATAATAGATAGTATTTCTTACGAAATCTAATTAATATGTCAGTGATTAACGCTGATGTCATATTGACTGAAAACACCACACCAATAAGTTTTGTTTTTATTGCCCTTTTAAGCACGGCACTATTCCAATTTTTACATCGTCGAATAGGAAAAAAATGCAAATTCCTTGAAAACTATGTTAATTTACTGATTTGGTAGGGTTATTAAATAATTTTCAAGCATGATTTTTTCTTTAATCTATCTCTATCGCGATAAGCCCGATTATAAAAGAATAACCCGTTTGTACAATATAAATAGTTCAGCATTGCTTTCTGGTTAATATTTCATAGCAAAATTAAAACTTCATCAATAAATAAATAAAACTATAAAATATAAATAAAACACAAATGTAACAGAGATCTAATCGAACTACGCGCTTAAACCACTGAGATTATCGGAATCAAAAAGGATATTGCAAGTAGCGAAATCTTTGGCAATTTCTTCGGCTATAATAAGACCTATTTACCTCTGTCATGTGGTAATGCGAAAGTATAGCTTGTAATAAATTTCAAACTTTATTTGAATACATTGATATTTTTCATTAAAAAAAATATTTTTTGATTTTGTTAGTGGGCAATCTAAAAGTATATATTAAATGTAAAAAAGCTAGTAGAGTTTTCAATTTAAAAAAAAATGGTTTCACCTATATTCTCGGTACACCGGTAAGCATCCACTGATCTTTATGGACGAGTATGCATAGCATTTTTGAAAGCACAAAAAAGTCTGCGATATATTTTTTAAATAGTCAGGATTTTTGTATTTACAAACGCTTTCAAACCATCTTGGATCATTTGCGATGGAAATATCTGCCATACACGTCGAGATGTTTTAATAGATGCCATATTTTACGCTTTTCTTTTACCACTTTTTTTTTATTATACTAAAATTGGCCTTATTTAAATCGCAGATATCTTATTAAGAAAGCCTAATTTTACTGTAAGAAATTAAAGTCAAAAAATTTTCCATATTCCATGCCAAATTAACATATTGTAACGGAAAATTTATGGAACTATACGAGTTAGAGTCATGAAATTAGGCGTGATTTTTAAGATAAGCATTGAATGACTATAAAACTGTGGTTTTTGTTTTCCTATTTTTACTTTTATATACTTTTTATAATGGATTATATTTATATATTTTTAAGAAATGGAATTGTTCAATACATCAGATATTATACTTGATTGAGTTAGTTAAAATAATGTTAACACTTAAACTGAAAAACGTAATGGTACGTTAACACACAAACTAGAAAAAAAAAAAAACTTATTGAGCTCGTTTAATGTAAGCCCTCAATCTATTTTCCATTGTTACCCATTACGTATATCTGAAACAAAGGAAAAGTTTTCTTTAAAAAATAACAATTTTGATTAAATATTTTACCATTTAAATGTAAACATAATTTTGACTAACTCTGTATTTCTGTAGTTCATTTTTCATATCAAAGATCTACCAAGGATCAAAATTAGCAAACAATGTTGGCTTGACTATATAATCAACTAAAGTTTTTCTTCGTTAATATTTCATTAAACTTGATTGTGAACATATGCATTTTTCTGTAAAATAAAAACATTTAAAAAAAAAAAAAAAAAAAAAAAAAGAGGCTGTTATGTTTTTCTTGTGAACAGAACCAAATAAAATAAAAAGGGTGAAAGTAAATTACATATTTATAACTATGTAAAAAATAATTTCAACATTTTGTAACTTAACTTTATTTATACTGTTTTATATATTTCGAATATTATTTTTTTTTTTTCCCAATCACTGCGTCAATAAACCTTAAAAAGAGGAAAAAACTTTTTACCGATAAAATGCCGAGCAACTCCGTTTAATCCCTTCTCCATAGATCAAGCATCGCTGCCATAATATAAAATATATCTTCACAAATAAATTATTTATACACTAAGCAACCTCCAAACAGCCTAAAAAGACCTTGAGGGAATAATATTTACATTTTTATTTTACAGAGAGATTAACAGTAACCAGACATCTTCGGGATAATTGAGGGAAAATGTCCACCAGCGATATCTATTAGCTAAACAAAATGGGAGGAAAAAAGAAACCCTAGAAAAACAAATGATAAAAGATACATTTTTTTTTTCTTCTTTCCAATGTAACAAATTGTACTCTGTTTATGCGACAATGTTACTGAAATACTATTCTTTATATTCAATAATAAATGAATCGAGGGATACTGTAACATTATCCTGATTCTATTCTCAGAGGATTTTCATCGCAATACTTTGATTGTCAGTCCATAGTAACATTTTATCAAAGACACACTAACCTATTGTATGTTTAACACTAACTTCTTATCACTTAAATGTGCTTTTTTTTTTTTCCTTTTTTAGTAACTTTTTTTTTTTTTTGGGCAAATTAAGAAAGTTAAAAAGGTATGTAAGAAACACATAACACCAAAAACTGATTTAAACCAGTTTTATTAAATGCAATCATAATGAACATGCTTAATTATAGTTTATGTTTGTCACATTAATAGAGTAACAGTTACTGAGACAAACATTAACCAATTGAATTAATATTCTTAATTACGACTAGAAACTCGCGTAATAAGAAAACTCTTGTGACCTGGCACAAAATGCACGATTTTCAACCATTTGCGAGAAAAAAAATAATACAATAGCAACAGGATTAGTCTTTAATTTCCTTTTAGTTTTGCAACTTTACTTACTGTTCAAATAAGAAAAAAAATAAGCTAGTGATGTAAGTTCATTAACAGCTTTTTTACATTGCTTAATTTTCTTTGCTGTAGCCTGAGAAGATAGAAAATCATTTTTAATAGAATAAGCTAGCTGTTTTCTAAATTCCATTATAAGCCCATTAGTATTAAGAACATTGTCTTGTTTCTTCCTTTAGAAAGAAAGAAGGCAGCAAATTATTAACTTCGTTTGAAATATTTATAAGAAACCATATAACTAGTGACATTTACATGTTAATCTGATTCTTAACAAAAGGTTTGCTCGACTCTTGCAATAACTCAGTTTTTACAAAAATAATTTCATAATTTTTAGTGACTGAACAACTTAGTTAGTTAGGAAGTAATTTCTTTAAAAATAATGTAACAGAAGATACAACTATATGGAAGAGAATATATACAATGTTTTGTGCCATAATGCTAGACTTATTTATTGTAGGCTATAAAACTTGATGAAATATCTCCAAAAAAGCCCTACATACAAGAATCAAAAACGTATGCTTATCTTTTAAATCAAGAACATAGGATGCATAAAGTTCATGACCATTTCTAGTTCAGTGAGATACTTCACAATTAATAACAAACGACAATGCGCACATCCACTGTGCTATTTTATATGCAGAGCTGCCAACTGCTACGAAAAAATCGTAGTTGCTACGATTTGAAGTTAAAAACTACGATGCTACGAAAATTGGTCTAGAACTACGATTTTCTGCAAAAAGACGCGAATTTCGCAAAAGAATCGCTAACTAACTTCGTTTTATTTCATTTTATGACTTATTTAACTTATGATGCTTCATATAATTCATATGATGCTCTATATAATTGGGTCATTCTGCGGAAAGCGTTACCTTATGCGCATAAAAATTTCAATAAATAAATTTAACCCAAAATATACATAGTATACTTTTTACATTTACATTAATATACATAGTTAATCTCATCTCTGAATATTTATGTAGGTGGTTGTATAGTCTTAATTTTTTTATTGCTTAAGTTATTTTATAAGGACTTAGGAAGTAATTTCTTTAAAAATAATGTAACAGAAGATACAACTATACGGAAGAGAATATATACAATTTTTTGTGCCATAATGCTAGACTTATTTATTGTAGGCTATAAAACTTGATGAAATATCTCCAAAAAAGCCCTACATACAAGAATCAAAAACGTATGCTTATCTTTTAAATCAAGAACATAGGATGCATAAAGTTCATGATCATTTCTAGTTCAGTGAGATACTTCACAATTAATAACAAACGACAATGCGCACATCCACTGTGCTATTTTATATGCAGAGCTGCCAACTGCTACGAAAAAATCGTAGTTGCTACGATTTGAAGTTAAAAACTACGATGCTACGAAAATTGGTCTAGAACTACGATTTTCTGCAAAAAGACGCGAATTTCGCAAAAGAATCGCGCAAAAAAAAACGCGAACTTCGTTAAAGGAGCACTAAAATAGCGTGAATTCCGTCAAAGGATCATGAAAAAAACGCGAATTTCGGAAAAGGATATCTGAAAAAACGCGAATTTCTTCAAAGGATCGGTGAAAAGACGTAAATTTTGTCAAAAAATCACTAAAAAGACATTAATTTCGTCAAAGAATGTGTAAAAAGAGCAAAATTCAGCAAAGGATGCTGAAAAAACGCGAATTTCGTCAAAAAATTGCTGAAAAAGCGCGAATTTCTTCAAAGGATATAGCACAAAGAAGCGCGAATTTCGTCAAACGATCGCTAAAATAATGCGAATTTCGTCAAAGGATCGCGCAAAATAGAAAAATAATGCAAATTTCGTTAAAGGATCGCTGAAAAGACGTGAATTTCGTCAAAAGATCGCTGAAATTACGCGAATTTCTTCAAAAGATTGGTGAAGAGACGTGAATTTCGTCAAAAGATCGTCTAAAAAACGTGAAATTTGGCGAATTTCGTCAAAGGATTGATGAAATAAACGTGAATTTCACCAAAGGTTCGCAGAAAACACGAGAATTTTATCAAAAGATCGATGAATATATTACACGAATTTCGTCAAAAGAAATGCTGATAAAATGTGAATTTCAGCAAAGGATCGCTGAAAAAAAGCGAATTATGTCAAAAAATCGCTGAAAATACAAATTTCTTCAAAAAAAAAAAAAAAAAAGCTGAAAAAACGCGAATTTTTGCAAAATTTACTGCATTGGGTTAAAAGATTGAAACCATATTCCTTTTACTAATGTAGAAAATTCACCACGAAACGGAAAAAAAAAATCAATTCAAAAAGTCTAGAAACTGGCTTCAAGATGCATAACTTCAGACATAACAGGTACCTTCTTGCCAAATCTTGTAGATTTGTGCGAATCGCAGCAGTCTCTTCACATAACAGAACACACAGAGACAAACATCTATGTTTATTATTATAGATATAGTTTATAATCTGAAACAATATATTGAACTAACTTTTGAAAAATAAGATTAACCTGACCTGGAATAAAAAACAATTAGCACAGACCCAACATGCGGGCCTTAACCGACCTGATGCAGGACATTTTAGAGAAATTTAGACATTCTTCTCCGGAGAAATATCTGTAGTTTCGTCAAGGATGGGGAATCTCCCCCCCCCTCCCTTCCAACCGCCCTAGAATCTCAGAAAATTTATTGTGAAGTTCAGAAATTTAGCTTAGTAGTGGACAGAGCATAAATTGAATGGAAATAATTACATTTAATCAATCCCACCCACAACAAAAAAAAAATTAGCATGAACAAAAGTGTCTCCTACTTTGTATACTTATGCATACGCATACGTTCAGTTGACTAATATCTGTTCGCTTAAAATTTGCAGCGTATAAAACAACCAACCAATCTCCAGATTAATTTGAATTTTGTATGCTTACTATTTTCCATTTTCAAAGGTTGGCAGGTCTGTATACGGCATACAACAACTTGAAAGTACACTGCAAAAGAAAGTGTTGATTTTACAGTATAATACTGGCACCCCAGCTGCCAGTATTATGCGCGGCAGCGTATTACTGCTTATTTTACTGTTTATTACTGTTAATTTTACGGTATAATACTTGCAGCTGGGATGGCAGTATTATACTGTAAAATCAATACTTTTTTGCAGTGTATACAAAACAAATATCTTTCACTTGAAAATATGAATTATCTATAAGAAAAATTTATATGACTTTGTGTTTAATAGAAAAATAAATTAGAAACAACTTACTACATAACCTTATTAATCTGATTTTTCATATCAAATGTTGCACAGCACAAAATGATGTCTTTATAAGAAGTAACAACTTTAAGCAATGTTCGAAAACTAGATTTTCGTTAGCGGGATATGTTCCTCTATATCCAAATGATCCATTTCATCAAAAATATTAAAGCCACTATCCTATTGAACCACAAGTTTTACTAATCAATGAAAACGACCATGATTCAGAAATATAATATTTAAACATATCGTCGGAACTGCTATAAACGTAAGTAGCACCTGTGATTAATTTCATACAAGTTACCTAAATAGTTTACATGGAACGTCATTATTTTAAATCTTCAACGTAATTTTGGTATTTAATGCGAAAAGCATCTAGCTATTGATTGGAATTTTAAAAGGGGAATGTTTGAAATATTTCCAACAAGCTTATATTGGAATAACTAACATTACCAATTTAATAAGATAATAAATTTAAATACTATTAGTAAACAAAATGCCATGCATATACCAGAAAATGTTTAAATAATAAAAATCCATAAAATAGATTAAAGTGATTTGTTAAATAAGAAAACTTCTAGTACTTAATCTTAGATCTTATTTTTCTTTGATGTCAAACTTTCGGCTAAAGGATTCAATTTTAAAATGTGAACCATTCAGTTTATAACTGATTAGTAAGTGCACCATCATACAATACATTCTTATTTAGTCAGAAATTGAATACCAGACATCATTTGATAGCTAAATATACTATAGATAACAATAGTGGACTATTCATGTTCGATATAAATCGGTATTTAAAAGCCAATATTGCACTAAAATAGATGCTCTATTAAGAAAAGGCTAGCCTACAGATATTTTTTTTTACATTTTTCGAATTTTTATAGTGCGTAGAATACCAGCGCGGGCCGGCTGAAAAAACAGGTGTGCGGGACACAGCTGCACTTATACTTAACGAGGCAAAGAATTCAGCACAAGTTCAGGAATTGCGGATTAATTGTAATTTGCAAAATAATAACGATTAATTAAAAATTTTTATACTCTTCCTTTAGTAAAACTTAATCCCGTTTTTCTCGAAACGGCATTTTTCAGCGCACCGTGTTAAGTACCATTTAAATAGATCAACCAATAAAAGGTTTTTCTTTTTGAAAATTAAAGATAATTTATTTTGTTCGGCCATGAGTGTTTTATATGATGCGGTTACATATATATTGTATAAATATTTGAAGTTATAGAAAAAAAGGGTAAAAAACCACTTTTCTTTTTTTTAATCAAACGACTAACATTTTGCTAAATGTCGCTCCCCCCCCCCCCCCCCCTCTCAAACACTCACACACAAACAAACACAATTTGTACGAGTTGTAATTTTCCAACTGGACGAAAACTGTCCGGGCCAGGATTCGAACCTGGGATCTCTTGGCTGAAGCTGCCACACTCTACCAACTGAGCTATCCCGGTCGAATATGGAGGGCATAATTCATCCAGTTAACCTTATTGATCATAGCATCTGATCTGATATTTGAATCAGCTCAACGGAATAGATCGCAGGTAATGGAACTCCAGTAAACGCTGGATACGTGATTACACTAGATTAATTTTAACACAATTATTCAAAGTGGTAAAGAAATCATATGAGTTGTAATTTTTTCAACTGAACGAAAAATGTCCGGGCCAGGATTCGAACCTGGGATCTCTTGGCTGATGAATCCTGGCCCGGACATTTTTCGTCCAGTTGGAAAATTACAACTCGTATGATTTCTTTACCAATTTGAATAATTGTGTTAAAATTAATCTAGTGTAAACAAAATTTTATTTGTTTCAGATAACTGACAAGCTGTACACTACACGACATAAGGCGATGCGTGTACAGCATACCCATATAAAACTGGACAATGTCTCCCATCAATTTTAATAATTATTGTATAAATTTTAAGTAAAAACTATTAACAAATGGATAATTTTAGTTTGTGTTACTTTATTCTTTCTATGGAAAAAAATCCCTAAGTTGACTTAGTTACGATAATCTCTCCCCTTAAAAAACAAAATAAAATCGAAGATTTTTTTCAATATTTTCAACAAATTGGCAGTATTATTCTAGAAATAGTCTATAAATTTTAAAATACTGACAATTTTTTTAAAATTCATGTGCTACATTCTGACATTTGTACTACATTCTGAAAAAATAAAGGTTAAGCTCGCAAAATGTTATTAAAAAAAGCGGTAAAAGTTATGGTTAAAATTAAGGAAATTTTAAATTCCAGTTTTCAGGAAAATGCATTTAAACTTTAAAACTGGGATGTGTTACATTTTATCATTTCGGTTGTCAGTATACTACACAAATGCGCACCAAAAAGTCAATTGTGGTAAATATCTTATTTTGCGTTTCATGTGTGCTAAAACTAATTTTCTTCAAAAACTGCGAAGGAATGGTGTTATTTGTAATTATTTTTAATAGCATAATACATAAACAATATTACACCACAATTCATTTAATTATGTATTAATATATATTTATGTGCATACACCTACTAATTTAATTATATCTACTGGGTTCAGAAAAAATAATAATAAATATTCACCATGATGTTAATAAATTAAAATCTGTGTATTAAAGCATCTATATATATATATGTAAGATATCGCCTCTGTATAACGGGCGCACCTCGATATAACGAACACACATCGATCTCTCTGTAACGAGCGGTCGATCACCGCTATCACACATCCCAGTAATAGATATACATCGTTAATGTAGTCGTGCACAAGTAGGAGAAATAAGCAGGCATTTTCCTGGGAACTAGCTTTTATTCCAATTAATTACAAGTCTCTTCATAAGCTAGGCCCAGGGGACAGTTTGAAGAGTCTTTTACCGGGGAAACATCGTCTTATCGTTCATATTTCGGCGAATTGCCGGATTTACAACGGCAAGGATGCCGTCGCACTTCGAAGAATACTGGCCGCAGTTTTTGTGGAGAGTGATTAGAGTCAAAAGCCACGCAAAAACGTGCTCCTCACATTATATACGGCCGGACCACCGCCAGAGACCGCTTTGCAAGTTATGAAATAATGTAATTTAATTGGCTAATTAGCCCTTGACTCATATCTGGGTAAGCAGCCCAGATAATTAACATGCAAGATGTAGCCACCGGGAGAAGAGAGATGCGCTACCGTCAGCACTTTTAATCTTAACGAGGATTCCAAATTAATATCTGTTCGTAATAAATGTATCGTAAGGAAAGTTAAGTTACAGGGGCAACTAGAAATTAAGGCAAAACTTTAATATTTTGACACACGATTTAGGGATTTTAAACTTTGAATTTTTATATTTTAGTTTCTGATTTGAAATGGGTTTAACTAACTATCCTTTCATATCAATCCACATTCGTTCACATTCAAAATTCTTTCATACTTTTTCACATTCATTTCATATATATATAAACGCTAAGGTACGTAGCGGCGAAAAAGCGATTAATTCTCTTTTGCCGATGGAAACGAGTGGTTTGTTTTCACTAATTTGCGAATATTAAGAAAAGTATTTGAGGTATCGATTTTAAACTTACCATACATATTTAGACATTTTTTCTGATTTTTCTGCATCCGAAAATGCAATTTTTGTAAAAATCGACCGGTAATTTGTTATTTTTTGCAAAAAACTTGCTATTTTCTAAAAAGGAAAGAAAACAAAGAGCAAAGTCCAACCAAAAAACCACTTATTTTGTTATTAATTAGAACATTAGCTCCATTGTTGTACCTTATGCAGTTTAACCTCAATATTGTTCGCATCGTTATGAGGTCAATGTTACTGATGCGCATATATTTGTGATTTATAATATCGATTGTATAATAAAATTAATAAAATAATTTTATTGGGTGGAAATTTCCGTCAAAACCTATACCAGTCATTTTTATAGGATCAAGATCGCTAACTGTTTCAAGTTGCATTAAAAAAGAATAGACTATTCTGAGTTTTGCATTCTGAAACTTTACAGAAACTATGCGTGCCCTTCAAACAGACAGAGGGGTTGTAAGTTGGCTGTTACAACAGGTTGACGAATGTCAAAGAGAGGTTGTAAGTTGGCTGTTACAACAGGTTGGCAAATGACAAAGTGGAGAAACAATAAAATTACCCCCAATTTGCTATCCACAGATATACAAGATCCAGTGCAGCAACTTTTCAGTGACATCGATTTTACAATAGTGACACAGCAAAAGCTTAAAGGACGAGCCTTACTAAGAAAGACAAACAATTTGTTTGTTAATTGGAATTAATAATAGTCTTTTACAATGTATGCCAGGAACCCCTGGAATGCCACATCATAAACTGAAACTAAGACCAGGAGCTATCATAATGCTACTAAGAAATTTAGTACATTCTAAAAGGTATGTGCAATAGTACAAGACTTATAGTTAGTAACTTGCAGAATAATGTTATTGAAGCAAAATATCCCAATATTAAGGAAATTTTTCTCATCTCTCGAATACCACTTATTCCATCATAGAATAATATGCCTTTTACATTTAAGCATATACAATTTCCTATCCGATTAGTTTTTTCAATGACTATAAATAAAGCCCAGGGTCAACTTTTGAAAAATTTGCTTGGATTTGTCAAAACCAGTTTTTAGCGATGGTCAGTTGTATGTGGGTCTTTCAAGAGTTAGATCTTTTGAGTTACTGAAGTATCTCTGAGCTCTGAAATTTACAATTGTGTGTATAAAAAAGTTTTCAATGCTGAAAATTAATAGATAAAAATAGGTACTTTCGTGCTATAGCGGCCTCCAGGGATGAATCGCCAAGCGACCAAGATTTATCGCCAAACTATACAGCATATATGACATTATAATAATATATGATGCATATAATATTTCGTGTCGCATATGGCCACGTTAGTCATATATGACGCATATATATGGCATGTGCATAAGACGTATGCGATGTGTATCTGAAATATAAGACGTAAATATGTATATAATGACGTATATGGCACATATGCGAGTGTTTGGAGTATGAGTGTATATGATGCGTATATAAGCTGCGAAATGGATATTTCTAAATGGTGTCCATATCTTATGATGTGTATATATATTTTATTTCGAAATACCCAGTCCTAAGTGGAGAAGTTTTTATGCATAGTATTTATACATATAATGCTGAAATTCGTGCATTCTTATATGCATATATTTATAAGCGGAGATGTTCTGCGCGGGATCGGCTAGTTAAATATGTTTTTCTTGTATCTGAATTCTTGTATATATTTTGTACTTAATAAAATACTTCCTTTTCCATGATTTACCATTTTAATCGCACCAGCATTTTCATTTATAAACAAGCGCATCCCGATAGTCGAAAAGTACTAAAGTGGTTCCGAAACTGTGCTCTGCGAGGCCTAAGAGTTTTCCTAAACAAATCACGAAAGTTTGTGTGCCCTATAGACACAAAAAGGATTCAACATTAAGTGAAATTACATTATACATTTAGATGAATTATTGTTCCACGGAAATTAATTTCCACGAGGGATCCCTGATAATGAATTTTATAACCGCTGATTCAGAAGCACGAGTATAATTCTAATATAGAAAAATGATAGGAAAATAAACTTAAAAAATCTTACCCACAATTTTCACATTTATTTCAAGAGAAGTAACACAGTGCAACAATTCTTACCTGAAAAGAAAGAAAAAAAATGTAAGTACAATACTAACATAGCATTGATTGATGTAAATTACCCCAAAACAAATTATTTATTTCACAAGAGCTGAATGGTCATAACTAGAAAGTGGATTGTCTGAAATTGCATATATTTTAAGGCTTTTTACGATTAAAGCATATAAATGCATAAAGTTGTGTTTTAATGCATTTTTTACTTTTTAGCTCCAGTATGTTCTCCAATCTGCCGTTAATAATTCTTTATACCACAATATCCAAAATATATACATAAAATTAAAAACCTTTTATTCGTTTTACATAAACGACTAAAAGTTGATCTAAGTCCAAATACATAATTTGATTATCATGATTTACTTCCTTCTGCAAACTACAGTCTGTTTTAAACACAATGGAGTGCGTGGTTAAATGCAACAATATTTAATGCACAGAATTTAGATTCTGTTAGACGTGTTTGTGTGATACTTTTGATAGCGCAAATATGTTATTTTTTCCTCTAAAGATTTGCTGAATGATAGAACTCTTCAGTATACTCTATGATATTAACTCCTTTTTGGTATTTCAGCCATCAGAAAACTGGAATCGAAGAATGATATTGTTTGTGAAATGCATAATGTCCAAGAATATTTTCGTCATTTATGAGTCTACTGGAGGAGGGAAAATTAGAGAAGTTAAATTTTAGTTTAAATAAAAAGGTTTTAAAATTTTTAAATGAATAAATAACTTTTTGAACGGTGAGGTAGATGAACTTGCAACTAATGCGGTGACTGCAGTAGAGCATTACAAACAATGTCCAGTAATATCTGTTGAAACTGAAAGAACATTTTCTGAATTTAAAATTATTTAAAGACCACATAATGGGCTCTTAAACTGGGGTCCACAGACCCCTTGACACTAATCGCATATGTGGGTTTTATGTTCATCTGCGGAGAGGGGAGGGTGGTCTGGGGAACAAGAAAGGCAAGGAACCCCAGTTTTATACGATACAAGATTAAATTAACTGTTAAAAAATGCGTAGTAATACTGCAATAAACAAAATTACTCTCAATGGGATGAAAAATTGATGTAATGTGCATATTTATTTTAATAAAACTATTATAAATAATAAAGTTTTCAAGTAGTAAATATTGATTTGATTATCAGTTACGATTAGTAGAGATGAGCCGGGTTAGGACTCACTTCTTCATATCTGTCTTCGGGTTCGGTCTTAAAATGAAAAACTAATTTATTCACAAATTGAAAAAAATGAAAAAGCTTACTATTTGAGAAACAAGAATGTAGTCTTCAGTTCTTAAAGCGTTTTACAATCCCTTAGAAATCAGTTTGAAATAAGGTGTGTAAAAAAAAATGGTTTTTTTTTAAATAATTTTTTTTTAATTTAAATCAGATTTTTATGATATTTTCCCTCCGTTAAAATACAGAATTAGCTGCAGATTTCCAAAACAGTTAACCCTCTTATTAATAACTTTATATATGTTTTTATTCTTTAATTAAGAAAATTATAAATAGTAACTACAGAAATTATAAAAACTGCAAATTAGTAATTTCATTAGTTAGTAGCATACACTATTATATACCTTATTACTTTGTAATAATTATGTAAAACTGTATTAAATACTATTGATATTTATAAAAATTAATAACTGCTTCAATATTAAATTGTTAACACTGCTTAAAATTAATTATTATTAAATAATTAACTCTCTCATTGGGAAAATAAAATATATTTTTATGCTGTAATTACTAAAATATTTAATAATTTAGTAGTCAGCCTACAAAGAAAGTTCCCAAAAAGGGGCTCTAGTTCAGTAAAAAGAAAAACGGCATTATTTCTTAAGGAAATACATTAGTAATGAGTTTAGTAACGATATAAATTTTTTTAAAAAAAGTATATATAATTTTTTAATATGATAAATAAAGTGACATTATTTTTTAATGATCTTTATGAATTACAAATTGAAAAATATAATTAAATTACAACATGATTTAATAACTTCATATTTTTTGTAAATAAATGAAGATAAATATTTTTGCAAGGTCTTGGACACATGGATTTAGAAATACTGTGGTATGGAGAAGTTTAACAAAAAAAAAAAAAAAAAAAAAAAAAAAAAAATCTCTAGGTACTACTAAAAATCAATATTAAAAAAAGAAGGGGTAGGGTGCTGCGCCCTCAAAGAAAATGGCTTAGAAAAAATAGTAAGAAATTACAAAAAACTGCAAATAAGTAATTTCATTAGTTAAAAGCAGAACTAACAAAACAAATATTATGTGCAACTTGTTTTGCATTTGTACTGTTAGTCGCCTAAATCTAAACTCACACACATGTATGTGTATGACGAAATTCTTTCTTTTTTTAATGAGTTGAGTTATTCATGCACACATACAGATACACAGTATATATAAGTATAGCCAGTTACATCTGAAATTCTCAAAATATTAAATAGCAGCATTGTTACAACTAGGTGGGGATTATTAGCATTCAGAGTTTCAAAAAGGGGGGGGGGGGATTGCATCCTATTAAATCCCTAACTAATTTCTTTATTTGATGTATTTGCTAACGGTAAATGGGATTAATCCGGTGATTATGTATAATTACCGGTAATTATTCATAATCACCACTAAAATTGGTAAATGTGATAAATTATGGAAAATTATCAAATTTACTGGTTAGTTTATAAAATCCCCAACTCGTAATGGGGAATGTAATAAAAGTCAATAACTTTACCATAATTCGTTCAGTTTGCGCAGCTGCATTTATTTAAGTGTGTGTGAAAGTTGTCAAAAGAAATCAAAGGTACCCAAGAAAGGACTTGTTGTTAGCCCAATGGTCTTTCAAGAGATGAACTAAGATGCCAGGTACACCTAAATGACATACATAAAAAGCTAACCGCTGCTTGAATGAATTTCATGCTTTCTAGAAATTACTGTACAGCGAGTTTCATGCGTGCAGTGATGTTCTTTTTGTTGTTGTTAATGTACTCGAAGCATACATCCTATTTGAAAATATTCATTTTTGGGAATTACGACCTCGTTACTCCACAAAATAATCCGAATTTATTACATTCCCTATTATGAGTTGGGGATTTTATAAAACTAACCGGTAAATTTGATAAATATTCAATAATTTATCACATTTACCAAATTTACTGGTGATTATGTATAATCACCGGTAATTATACATAATCGCCGGTTTATTACATTTACCGTAACATATAAGTTTAAAAGTGAAAAAATAAAAATAAATTATTCAAACCTCTAATGAAGAAGCTGTTGCTTATGCTTAAAATTTTTATACCAATTGGATCTTTTTCTCGTATACATTGCTTTACAAAGACCGTTAAGCAAATGAAATTATTTTATTCTTCTTTAGTTCTAATTTGCTATAAATTTATTGCAAAAAATAAGGCACTGGCTGTTTATTCTTTTACTAGTAGAAATTTATTATGCTTTATATTCTTATTTTATATAAAAGAAGAAATATTTTGATTTATTTAAAAGAAATTATGACATTGCAAATTATATTACATTTAAATATCATTTTTAAATAAAATGCTTTGTAATGTCCAATAAAAACTTGCTTTTTACAAACTTACTGTATTTTAATTTTTTACAAGCCTAAGAAATTAAGCTTAGAAACAATTATTCAAATCTTTTGTTTGTTTGTTTGTTTATTCATAAGGTAAAATATCCATAGAAACTTTCCAAATTATGTTCATCTTAGATTTTTTTTTTAATGTCATTTTAAGCATTTAGAAAATTTATTTAAAAAAAAAAATCAGTTGATTTAAATCATGATTTAAACAACTGATTTATTATTATTTTTAAATAAATTTAATTCAACTGATTAAAATCGTTGACACCCTATTTGAAAAGGAGTTGATTTGTTATTGATAAGGATTATAAGGAGATCAGATTCTGAAGCCTTTGCACGGTAAGTGTTAGAAAGACAGAAGCCATGGGATATCCCTAATTTATTGACTTCTTGTTCGGAGTCTTTTTCCAGAATTACTGAAAACTGATGTAATAACGAAAGGACTGTATATGAGCATATTCGTATGCTTTAAATTAATAATTGGCGTCTCCATTATTTATTGAAAACTGAAATGTTAAAATAACATCTTTTTGTACGCTGTAACACAAGAGGCCTCTTAACGCCATTCCTATCTATTTTATGATACTTTCACATGGATAAGAGAAAAACAAATGAAGTTTTATAATTTACGAAGGTGCATATTTCAAAAGACAACTTTTACTTAAGTCAAAAACTTCTTTAAAAAGACTAAAAAAAATAAATCTAAGAGATGAGCAGCATGTTAAACTTTTCATTTCAGGCATCAGGTAAAAAAAAAATATATATATATACACAATTAAAAAAAAAAAAAAAGGTTTTTAAGACAGTAAAAATATTTTCCATAAATAAGATTTAAAATAGGCTTAAATAGCCTCTAACACGAGATATTTTTAAACGATTTGTATGGTGGAGAGCTTTATCACGCCAAATTAAGTGGATGTTTAAAATGATTTTGCAAAGTTTCTCGGTTGATTTCGTGTGATTTAATGAGCATAAAAATATTTCAAGCGTAAAACTCCAGCTCGGATAAGAGTATGCGTGGCCAGTTTTAATGCGTTCCTAAATGAAAAATCATTTTATCTCATTAAAACTGCGGTAATTATGAGTTTAGGAAATTAATAATTCAATGGTTTTGAGAGTTGCAGCAGAATTAGATATTTGCACATCCAAAAATTCCTTTCGTCATCAATGAGGGAATTTGAATATATCGACAAGACAATTATTTAAAAAATGAAACTAAAGAAATGGCGCAAAACACGAAGTTTGTGTGACTCTTTCCAATATGTTTCCAAATGAAATTCAAATATACTTTCTTTTAAAATATAGAAAAAAATTAAACTATATTTAATTGGATTGCCTAACTGAAAATAAAAATTATTAACTAATTTTTAATTGACGTATTTAACTAATTTCACTCGAGAAAAAATATTGTGTAAATAAACGTAGTAATTCATGAATGACTGATCGTTTACGAATTTAATATAAGTCCCAAGGTAATCATTTATAATTTTTCTCTTATTTGGGGGGGGGGGGGGGGAGGGGGTCTTCAAATGAGAGTTCATGTAACCAGCTTTAATGTGTTTGTTATTGAAAATCATTCATTCTTAAAAATTGTAGTAATTGTTATTCGTTTAAGAAAGAATAATCTCAATCATTCCCCGTTAATTAAAAATGGTAACAAATCTTAAGTTGCTTGTTAAACAAATAATATTCTTCCCTCTCTTTTTCAATATGCCTTCAAACTTTTAATTTAAGTAGATAAGATACACACATTAAGGTAAAATATATTAATGTAAAACTGAACATTGCATAGCAATCATAATCATTTCTGACAGATTATCTTTACCCAGCACACAGAAGTTTTCAATTAGAATAAATTTATACTTCACAACGAAAGAGCAAAAAAATTATTGAAGGGCAAAAACCTCATTTATAAAAAATAAATTTGATAGTTTATAATTATATATTTATTTATTAAGTCTGGTAGATTTATATACACAATAGCTGCATTTATACTGCAATAGAATCTCATTCCTACGTTTTTGGTACGAGCACATTAGTTCCAGATGAAAAAAACGTGGTCATGACATAAAAATCTGTAGGAATTACACAGCAATCGCAATATTTTCCAACAGATTTTCTTTACAGAAAAACAAAATTTTTCCATTAAAATAAATGTATACTACACAATCAAAAAGCAAAACAATTGGTGAACAGCAAAAACCTCATTACCAAACACTTAATTCATAGTTAAAGATTATTCTTTTTTTCTTAGTCTGCTAGATTTATATACAATAAGCTGAATTTATATTGCAGTAGAATCTCATTCCTACGTTTTTGGTACGAGTACATAGTGGATACCTGTCAACCTTGCACTATTCTTCCGTAAAATGTGGGTTAATTTGACCCTGGTTAAACAAGTTTCAAATCAAACTTTAAGAAATGAAATCAAACAGCTTCCAAGTAAAAACATGAAATTAAATATATATTGTTACATCAAATACATTTTCCGATTAGAAACGTCTTTAACCTTCCTACCCTGAATGGGTCGAATCGACCCACTTCTATAAATAATTTAATCCGATTGGAACCAGATTTTTTTTCATAAAGTAAATTTAATAAATTCTACAGAGAACTACGTTAAATAAATATGCAAAATTATTTTCAAAAACAAATTCTGGTGTGAATTGTTTTTATCAACGTTGAGTAAAATTTCAACATGGTACGAAGGTTAACTTGGATCAAATTAACTCGCATTTTACGGAAGTTTAGTTGAAGGTTGGCAAGTATGCATAGTGATGAATAATGATATGCATAGCCAATGACTAAAACGTAGTCCTAACATGAAAATCTGTATCAATTACACAGAAATCATAATTTCCAACAGATTTTCTTTACCCATCACACAGAATTTTTCCATTAAAATAAATTTACACTACACAACCAAAAAGCGAAACAATTAATGAAGAGCAAAAACCTCATTTTTAAAAAATAAATTCATAGTTCAAGATAATTTTTTTTTTTCTGCGTCTGCTAGATTTATATACAATAGCTGCATTTGTATTGCAATATAATCTCATTCCTACGTTTTTGTACGAGCAGACAGTGGTTTCAAATGACAAAGATTTAAAATATTGATGAAATAGAATAAAATTTATATATTGTAAGTATATTTTTACACCAGTAATTTTCTTTTTTGATTAATTTATAATTTCCACTTCCCATCGTTTCCCATCTCCCATCGTTTCAAGTATTTTTCAAGAGTAGAAAAATTTATTTTCCTCGTGCGTCTACATTCATCGACATGATTTGAATAGCCAACATCTGGATTGAAATCCTCTACAAAACACAATTATTGTGTTAATTATATCATTCGTAAAACATAGTGCATTTTCTCAGACAGATGGATGACACAATAACAAAAAAGAACAACATCGTCCAAATATCATTGAAAATAGAATTATATTTTCACTTTTTAAGAATATTATAATCGTGATTTAGTAATAAAATAAGTTAAAGTCAATAAAGTCATATTATAAAATTATATAAGAAAAATAACTTATTAAAATTAAATATATATATGCTAAAAGTGATTACAGTAAGCAAAGGCTTAAAAAACATTTTAATAAACAGACCTACTAGTTTAGTAAACACAACTGGTGACAATCTCAAGATCAGTAATGATAAAATAAACTACATTAGCAAAATAATAATAATAATAATAATAATAATATAAACTTTATGTACAAAACCTTTTTGTTTATCAAATTTTTATTATTTATTTTTTTGTGGGGGGGGGGATGAATTTATCTATGTTTATTTTATTTTAAACTAGTCCACATCAAATGAGTTTGCAATCAACTTTAAACTACTTTTTACAGCTTTTAAAGTTTAGTCTAAGTAGTTCAAATCAAATCTTCAAACAAAACGAAACTTTGCTTTTCCAATCTTTTCCAGATTTTTTTGAGAATTTTAATGGTTTTATTTGGGTTAAAAACTTCGCATACTTACTTTATTCAAGTATTTCAAATACAACACTTTACTCAAATGTAACTGCAGTCAAATTTTATTTTCAAAAAAGTGTAAATTTTCTTTTGTAACAAAATTTCAAAATCGAATTAATTTAAAACAACAAATTGTTCTGCCTCTAATCCTTTTGTAAGGACTACGACTTACATTTGTCTCAAAACTTTGTTATTTTAACCCTTTGTATCCTGAATTAATTTTACAGCTACTTTTTAGATGCTCAGAATCCTCGATTATTCCCACCAGTTATTATTATTATTATTATTATTATTATTTTGTAAAGTTTCTCTTATCTAATCATAGCATTTTTGCGATTCAATTAGGTGAAAATTTCTCATTTGAAAAACCGGTGGTAACAGATTAAAAATTCTGCAAAAGACGCTCGTCGCGAAGGGCGCTAGTTAAAGTGGTACTTATAAGTACCGTCAGGATAAAAAGGGTTAAGAGAAGAAACAATTACTTGAAATAAAATTATGAAAGGCAATATAGCACGGTTCGTAATCGTTAAAACTTGTTCTATGTGCAGAAAATATTTTTACAGATTTCTAATATATCATCATCATCATCATCATCAACCGTTTTCAATCCACTGCTGGATGTAGGTCTCCCCCAGATTTTTCCATTGTTGCCTGTCTAGTGCTTTAGTCATCCAATTAACACCGCCCACTTTTCTGATTTCGTCACTCCATCTTACTTGAGGTTGTCTTCTTGGTCGTTTTACATCTCTGGGATACCACTGTAGGGTGTTTGTGCTCCATCTATTGTCTTGTCTTCTTGCAATGTGCCCAGCCCATTTCCATTTTAGCCATTTAATTCTCTCGATAATGTCAAAAACTTTCGTCTGACTTCTTATCCACGTTATTCTCTTTCGGTCTCTTCTGGTTATGCCTAGCATACATCTTTCCATACTTCGCTGTGTTGTTTGTAATCTTTGTACCATCCGTTTTGTTAGTGTCCAAGTTTCTGCTCCATAAGTTAGTGCAGGCAAAACACATTGGTTAAACACCTTTCTTTTCAAACAAAGAGGCATGTTACTTTTCAGAATAATATTGTTCTTCCCAAAAGCACTCCATCCATTTCTTATTCTTCTATTGATTTCATTCATGATACTGTTGTCTGAAGATATTTCTTGTCCAAGGTACACATAACTTTCAACATCTTTAATCTCAGTGTTGTTGTAGACGATTTTCTTTTTTGATGCAAATGAATTGAACATCACCTTAGTCTTTTCCAAATTTATTTTTAATCCCACATTAATGCTAGCTTCTGCCAAATCTTTTAGCATATTTTGCAATTCTTCAGGGCTATTACTGAAAATTAAAATGTCATCAGCAAACCGGAGATGGCTTAAATATTCCCCATTTATTCTAATCCCTTTGTTTTCCCAATCCAGCTTCTTGAAAATACTCTCTAAGACAGCAGTAAAAAGCTTAGGCGAAATGGTGTCTCCTTGTCTTACTCCTCTTTCAAGCTTGATCTTCGCTTTTCCTTTGTCCAAACGGATGGTGGCTGTTGCTTTCTTGTAGATCTTCTTTATGATATTGATATAAGGTTTGTCTATACCAATGTTCTCCAGAGAAGTAATTACTGCAGATGTGTAGACCGAATCAAATGCTTTTTCATAATCAATAAAGGCAAGACAGAGAGGTAAATTATATTCTTTATGTTTTCCTATAACTTCCCTTACTGTTTGAATATGATCCATTGTGCTAAATCCACTTCGAAATCCTGCTTGTTCTCTAGGTTGAGCTGAGTCCAGAGCTGATTCAAGTCTTGTCGTTAAAACTTTGGTGAAAATTTTATAAATCACTGACAGTAAGCTGTAAGACGGTAGTTTTTAATGTTTTCCTTTTCTCCTTTCTTATAAAGTAACACCATCACAGCATTATTCCAATCTTCTGGTACATCTGATTTCTCGAGACATTTGGAAAACAGTAAGGCTAGCATTTTTGAAAATTCTTCTCCTGCTTCTTTGATAAGATCAATTGTAATTCCATCTTCGCCAGGGCATTTACCTTTTTTCATGCCTCTAATGGCTTGTACAACTTCATCTGTCATCACTGGGATTATCTCTTCAGTTTCTGTTATGTTTACTAGTGGATCACGTAGGTTGATTTCCCTTTGATCTTCACATTTATATAGATCGTTATAGAATTTTTCGACAATGTGTACTATTTCATTATTGATTTTGGTGATTGTTCCCTCTGCTGTCTTCATTGCAAAAATACCTTTTCTTCCAACACACAGTTTGCGCTTAGCTGATTTTAAACTTTTGTTATCTTCTAGAACTTTTTTGACAAGATCACAGTTAAATTTTCTGATATCTTCTGTAACACATTTTCTTACCGTTTTACATAATTCTGCATATTCAACTCTTGATTTAGGATAGTTTTTCTTCATTTTAAATTCTCTGCGTTTCTTCATCAGTCTTCTTGTTTCTTCTGTTATTTTCTTTGTTTGCTTTACTTGTGCTTCACCAGCTATCGTCCTTGCAATTTCTTGTAGAGTATTTGTTATTTTCTTGTTCACTACTGTAACATCTTGTTCTTCTTCTAAGATTGATTGAAGTACTTGAAAACGATTTTTAAGTTCTAAATTAAATTCTTCTTTATGTTTCTGGAGATTTATAATATCGACTGATTTCTTTGAGCATTGCAAAAGCTTCATTCTTTCCACTTTAGTATTTAAAAGCAGTTTGCATCTAACTAACCTGTGATCGCTTCCTGTATTGAAGTTATTGAGAACGCTGCAATCCTGAATAAGATGCTTTTTGTTTGTCAAGATGTAGTCGATTTCACTTGTTGAGCCATTTGCACTACGCCATGTCCATTTTCTTTGTGGCTTTATCTTGAAAAATGAATTCATGATATACATCTGTTCACATTCTGCAAATTCAATCAATCTGTTTCCTCTTTCATTACGCACCCCATATCCATGAATTCCTACTGAGAACTCACCTTTCTTTTTTTCCCCAATTCTAGCATTCCAGTCTCCCATTATTAATTTTATGTAGCATTTTCCTTTTTGATGCATTGAAGCTACTTCTTCATAGAAATCCTCAATTTCTTCATCAGTATAGCTAATTGTTGGTGCATAAACTTGGGTAATTTGTAGTTTGTATCTTTTTGACACTTGTATAACTAACCTTGCAACTCTATCTGATGCACTATCATATTCTACGATGTGATTCTTCCACCTTTTATGAATCAGAAATCCTACACCACTTGTTTTTCCATCTTCTGTACCTCTGTAGTACAATACATGTCCACTGGCAAGATCAATCTTCTCTTCACCTTTTCTTCTTATTTCGCATAATCCTAGGATGTCCCAGTTGATTCTTTCTAATTCTTCTTCAAGTTCCTGTAAACGACTTTCAGAAGATAAGGATCGTCCATTATACGTAGCCAAGGTCATCAACTTATGGCAGCCAAACCGAGCCCGGTGATTCTTAGCACCCTCTGTCTTCATGTCTTTCTGATCGCTGCCGTAATCAGGAACATGCAGACTGCCGGGAATTGAGGGCCGTGATTTGTTTTGTGAATTCATGGTAAAATAAGGGGGGAGGTGGCCAAATTCCTCCACGCTGGCCAAGCGGGTTGGAGGAAGCCCATCCGCGTTCGTTCCCCATGCACTAGGCAAGGGTACTAACAGGCTGCACCGATGGAAGGTGCGGATTGGACATCAAGTCCCTGCTCCCAGTCGATTCCTTTAAGTCCTCCTCTGAGGCATTTAAAGGGTCTTCTCCTAGTTAACAAGCAGAGGCTATTAAACAGCCCATTTCTAATATATATATATATATATATACACACACACAAGGGTGTCCCACAAGCACGTCAATATGAGTATTTTGAATGGTAACATGTGGAGTCCCCGAATATATCAAAAATTTCTCAATAAACATTGATTTTGACTTGGTTTTTTGCTCATTTCTTGTGATTTTCATATGACAAGCTTTACATCTTACTTACACTATCACGCTATATTCGGAGGACCCCACATGTTACCATTCAAAATACTCATATTGACGTGCTCTATCTGAATCTGTACATATTAGACGCTGCGTACCTTGTGGGACACCCGGTATATATATATATATATATGAGGTATAGATAACTATTAATTTATAAAAATCTTTCTGGTGATTCTGGTGATATTTAAAAATATTTAAAAAAAAATAAAATCTGGAAAATATTGCTAGTGAAAAAAAAATGTCATGCTACAATGATTTCCACCACGAAATAAGAAAAAAAAAAAAAAAAAAAACGCAACTCCGAAGTGTTTCAAAGTCAATAAGATCCCGCTGAAGGCAATTTTAGACATACCAGAGGAAAAAAGATCGGAGAAAAATATTGTCTGAGGAAAATAAAATACACCGTCAGCAAAATTAAAGCGAATAGGAAAATGTGAATCTCATAAAAGGTTACTCCTGTGTTATTTTTCCTTCGACAGGGAAAAAAAGCGAGCAAAATTATTTCGTGCTGGTAAAAAAATATAAAATTTCAAAATGCTCAAGTAAAATGTTACACAATTTTCATATTTTTAATTTTATTATTAAAGCATAAAGTTTTTATATTTATTGAATGTTTGACGAAATAATAATTTTTTTTTAAATAATTTAATATGACTGTTAGAAATCGCAAAACATTTTTTTATTCCTTTATTCAATTTTGTAAATTCCCCGAAGATAGATAACTGTAATGGAAAAGCAATAAGTCACACGTTTAACAGTTGCTCTGAAGTAAAAAGCCGATTTCTTATAAAAATGAAGACAACTTTAATTTGTTTATCAGTGTTTTTTTTTAAACACTTTTTAAAAATCAGCAGAATTTTTTTTTTTAATAAAATTTTCTTTTGGTGGGTTTATACAGGTTTATTTTGTTTTAAACTAGTTCGCATCCGATAAGTATACGATCAATTTCAAAACTACGTATTTTAGGTTTCAAATTTTTTTATCTTCCCAATAGTTCAAATAGATTAAACCAAAATCAAAAGAAAACGATGCGTTGTTCTTCCAATCCTTACCAGATTTCACGAGAATTTTCATAGTCTTGTTTGGATCAAAAGTTCACACACTTTACAAGAATAAAACTAATTTCCCATGCAACAAATAGTTTAAATTAAATCAATAAAATCCAAATTTTCTAATAACGCAAATTGTTCTTCCTCTAATACTTTCTAAAAATTTTTAGTAATATTTGTCCCTCAAATATGTCATTTTGAGTAAAGAAAACTCGTGAAAGTCAGCTGGCTCTGTTAAAGCACTTGAAATAAAACAATCAAATGCAATATAGTAAACGGTATAATCGTCAAAACTTGCTCCAAGTGTGGAAAATATTTCTATAACTTTATAAATTTATAAGTTATCTACTTATACATATTTTTAAACTCATTCAAACTCTTCTGGTAAAAAAGAAATATATATTTATTAAACAATTTTAACATAAGTCGGGGAAAACAATTTTATTGAGAAATAGTCATACTACAATGACATCACTTTGAAGTAAGAAGATAAACATGTGACTCCGAAGTGCTTCAAAGCCAATAAGATCAAGGTGGAAGCAATTTTCAGACAGCCCAGAGGAAAAAGAGATCGGAGGAAAATATTGTCTGGAAAAAAGTAAAAATCTCCGTCAGCAAAACTGATACGAATAGAAATATACGAATCGCTTAAAGGATTACTTCTGTTTTATTTTGATATGGACTGAAACATAAACAAGGAAAATATATTTTAATAACATGAAACACTCAGGTAAAATACTATGCAATTTATTTTGATTATTTACCAAATTTTGTTTCTAAAATAAAATACAGCCTTTTGTAATTCTAGAATATGTAAAAAAGAATATGTAATGAAAAAGAATCCTCGTGAAAAAGAATGTAATAAAAGAATTCTTAAATATAGTTTTTGCCAAAATTGCAGAAATATAACTCTGAATTCTTTTGTGAAAAGATTCGAAAGGAATACAGAAATTAAATTACAATGTTAGCATTAAAGTTGCTTAAAACAAATTAAGATTGACAAGAAAAAAATAATAATAATAAATTGTTTGCAAAATGCTGTGCCAACCGACAGATTTGGTGCAGGATAAACAACCAAAGAAAAAAAACAGTTTTTCCGATCATATACCATTATTTAGTATTCCATTTTCGGCTCAAGATTTTTGTATTAAGATATTGTACTGTGTAACAAGATATGCAGAATATATCAATAATACATCAGTGCTATAGTTACAATTTAACAAGTTCACATATACAGTTCATTTACTTCATGGGGCAATCAGTATCTTATTTAACAAATGATCGTCGTCTTCATTCTGATATCTTGTTCTATTACTAGATCATCGATGCTCAAAAGAGAGATGAAGCATAATAATCTACATATTTTAAACGCAAAGCCGAACGGGTATTACCGATTTTGGCTGGTCTGAGCATGCGCAATCAGCATTTTAGAGTGTTTTTCTGTGGCCACGGTGTGGGAGATCAGTTTGAAGTTTTTTCGTTTCATAGAAAAATTGATCAACAGACGAGATGGCCGTGTGGTCTAAGGCGCCAGAAAGAGAAAATCTGGTTTTCCAGAGGGAACGTGGGTTCGAACTCCTCACCTGGCACAAGATTTTTTTTGATATTATTAATATTTTAATGACCATGATCAATATAATAAATTATATAGTATATTTCAGGAGAAAAAGTTATTGAATTTTTATTATTATTATTATTAGAATTTACCATTCCATTATTTTTAATTAATAATTTTGTATTTTAAATTAAAAGCTTTGGCATGCAATTATCGATTAAATAAATTTAAAATGTTCTACAATTTTTGGTATATTTTTCATAACAATTGATTGACTAAGAAGTAGGCGATTATTTTTCGTTAAAAAAATATAAAAAACAAATACTGCACGATAATAAACTGCAGAAAACACAGCATTTAAGCGCTTAAAAAAAAGGGAAGAGCAAGATTTATTATTTTTAATTAAAAAAAAAAAAATTGTTCATTATATATTCAATAATCAGGTTATTCCCCTAAAAACGCAAAAGACGACATTTATTAAAAAAGTACTTGAAATTTAAAAAAAAAGATGTTATAATTGAAATATGGTGCAGTAATCCCGATTATATGAAAAATTATTTTAAATTAAATAATGCCCGCGGCCTGTCAGCGTCCGAGTTTGTACCACTTACTGGGTCAATAAAAGCTATTTAAACTTTTTTTTTTTAAATTCAGTGTTTTGTAAAACTATTCTCGGATTAAATTTCAAAGGGTACTAATCTTGTTTATATATAGTTCTATATTTGACAAATAACTACTGCCACAAGAAATTGAGTAATGCACGATGACAAAAAAATTAACAGCTTCTAAATAGCTCAACAGAAAAAAACAGCGTGAAAGAGAAGCTTGTTATTAATTTTAAATGTGGAAATACGTTTCAAGTATTATCGGTATATCTTTTAAAAACAACTGAACAAATTATGAACGTAAAAATCCCATCAGTTCTGTGGACAAAAGAAAAACAGGTATGGACTATAAAACAGCAAAATAAAATAGAATAAACATGCAACATTATTTACACGAAACTTAATTCCGCAGCATCATTCGATTCAGTCGATACATTAATTTAGTGTATTACAAATAATTGACCCGACTGCATTATATTGATTTCTTTAAATTTGTACATTGTAAATTATTAGAATATTTGTATATTTATTTTGCAATGATACCAGGTTGTTTTAAGCTATATGGGTAAAAAATAAAATACGATATAGAACATTTTAAAATAAAGCCGTGTAAAACAATGTTATCGTAAAAGATCTTGCTACAATGACTTCAGTTTCAAAGAAGAATGAGAAAAAAAAAAAAAAACGGTTCTAGAATATTTAAAACCAATAAGATCACGGAGAAGGCAATTTTCAGGAAGTTCAGATTATAAAAGATTAAGAGTATATTCTGTGCAACCAAAAGAAATTACACCGCCAGCAAAGCTTAAGTTATGGGATAAAAAGGATAGCATGAAATATTACTTCTATTTCATTGTAAAGTTATTAATTTCGAATATATATATATAGTTTAATTTCCGAAAAAAATTAACTGTAAATCAATGAATGTTTTAGCAGAAATGGATTTCTAGAAGCTTCAAATATGCGAATCCAAAATTATATTTCATTCCGCCAAGTAGATTGAGTTATCCTTAAAAAACTATCCGCATAAAAAAATGGAAAATGCTCCGGTAAAATTAATATTTTAATTTTGATCATCATCAAAGATTGCTATAGTTATTAAAAAATGTCTTATTCCTGAATTATTTTACCGTCTAGAGGAAGAACAAACCGAACAAATATTGTCCTACGATAAAAATGAAAAATTAAAAAAATACTCAGGTAGAATATTATGAGATATATTTTTACATTTCAATTTTCTTTATTATTAAAATGCAAGAGATCTGTAGGTGAAGAACTTACCCTGTAGTTACAGTTTAGATTTTATTCTCAACATTGTTTTAACAAAAGAAAGAAATCCAGTGTGTCTCATTCACAACTGTAGTCTTTTAATATGATCTGAATTTGAACTTATGCACTACTTTGCCCTCTGTTATAGCCAGGGGTTGACAAATGCGGTCGCCAGGTCGCCAATGGCGACCAAGTTTTTTTACCTGGCGACCAGCTAGTTACTCTGGCGGCTATGCTCCAATTATTTTGTAAGTTTCAAATCAGTTTTGTGTTTAGTATTAAAACTAATTAATCTATCGCATTCATTTTAAAGAATAAAAACATAAGTAATTTTAAGTAATTCATTTGAAGTAAAACTCTCATAAGATGTCTCGTTATAGATACTGAAAAGTTACGAAATATTAAGAAATAAACTTAGAAATTTTTTTCTAACAAAAAATATTTTTACTTTTTATTTGGGAAAAAATAAGTTCAGCAAATGTAAATTTTAAAATAATAAAATCAGAATTATTTTGACTTCAACAGGAAAATAAGCAAAAAATGTTTTCCAGCTTCACTATTTCATCGATGAACCTCATCAGATACAAACAGGTTTTGTAGCACTCAACTATCCGGACAACTATCCGGACCAATCAGCATTTCCCAAACATGACCTTACAGTGTTACTATTTTTTTCAGACATATATAATTTTGATATGTTTCATTAGTAAACTTATTGACATTATCTTTCTATATTATGTACTGTTCTAAACTATGTAACTAAAAAAATTCTAAACCATACTTGTTATTAATTTTTCTTGATAATTTCACAAAAAGCTTTTCTGTTTTTTGAAAATCAATGACGAGGTTGGGAAAGGGTAAATAATATATATATATATATATCAATATATATATATATATATATATATATATATATATATATATATATATATATATATATATATATATATATATATATATATATATATATATATATATATATATATTTTTTTTTTTTTTTTTTTTTTTTTTTTTTCTTTTTTTTTTCCCGCCGACTAGGCTTTTTTGCTGGCTACCAGATTTTATCAAATTTGTAAAGCCCTGGTTATAGCATCTTAGCCCACCATTCTTAGTAAATAAGATGACGTGGCATACCTCATCAACAAGCGAAAGTCAATAAATATTCTTAATGAGTGTATTTAATGCACTTCAACGTTTTATCTAGTTACGAAATCCTCGACACTCGATATTAGAAACACAGAAGCCCGAAAAATTCTATCTACATAGTATGGGATGAAATGTTTCATTTTAAAGCTAATGCATACTAAAATTTTAAATACTTACATTTTTAAAAATCGAAGCTCAACTGAAATCTCTGAAAAACTGAAAGTTTTTCTAGCCCTCTCAAAATTTCACTTGTAACCTATAATTCAAAATATTCCATGCGAAGTATTGTTTTCCCCTTTAATCTTTTACAACTTTCTCGAGAATGTTAATGGGCTCATTTGTCAAAAATGTCATTGCAATCATTTGAAAACAAGAAATAGTTACCGGGATTTCAAAATTATTCATGTACAAAAGTAGTGCACGAACACGTGAAAATATGCCCATTTCGAGAGAAATGTTCCGACAGTTGAATAATGTTTGATACATGTAAAAATGAATGCACAATAAGATTTATTTAAATGAGTTGAACTTGCGTTGGGGGGAAACTAAGAATGAGTATGTTTTTTTTCTTAAGAAAAAAAACAAAGAAGATTTTTTCATCTAAAAAATTATGATATCGCACTATAAATAACCAGAAGATACCGGGTTACAGAATATACTGTCTAGTGTGCAGAACATTGGTCCAAACCATTTTTTAATTGAACGCCTTAACATATTTTTTACATTATTTAATATATTTTTTAGTCGTATTAGCCTCATGCCAGGAGTTAATAGCCGAAGAAATCGCCAGAGATTTCATTATTTACAGCAGTTTTTTTTATTAGGGTTTCGTTCATCTTACGAAACCCTATAAGTGTCGCTTCGTTGTCTGTCTGTCATAGAGCCGGTTCTCAGAAACTATATAACTTACAGTCATGAAATTTTGTGTATTTATAGCTGAATACCTACTATAAAACTCAAAATCATAAAATTTGAAAAAAATCTTATTTTAATATATAGAGATAAAAAACCAAAAATATAACAGCCTTTTCCTATTAAATTTAAACCTTTTTCGTTATAGCAGATGCCAACAATTAACAATACACAATTAAATTCTTTCTACAATAATTAATTTTCTATTGAAAGATTTCCACGTGAAAAATGAAAATGAAATAAAAAGTTTCACCAATTGAAAAAATATTAATATGACGTCATATTGGTAATAAAACGGAAATTTTCAAACATTTCTTAATAATACAAGGAGTATGAGTATGTGTAAATACAGAAAACAGCTTAATATGACGTCATTAGAGAATTAAAAAGAAAATTAATCTGACGTCTAACATTTTGAAGGTAATATATACAACATGTTTAATTTTGAAATTGATTTTATTTTATTTTATTTATTTATTTTTTAATATCGCATTTAGTCCACATGACAGATATTACAGGGTGTCCCAAAAGTCTCCGTACAACTTCAAAAATTTATTACAAAAAAAATAGGCCTACAGCAAAAATAATTACAACAGTGCATAGAGTAACTTAAAGTTTTTTTTCTACAGCCTTAGTAAACTTCAACATAAGATCCTTTCGTAGCACGGAGAATATCCAGACGATATTTCAATTCAATCCACGAGCGTTTTTCATGCTAACATCAACAGTAGCTACTGCTGTTTGGATCTTTTGTTTCAATTCCATGAGACTATTAACTTTTATTCAGATTTCATCAAACAGTTGTAACTACTGTTGATGTTAGCATGCTGAAACGCACGTGGATGGAATTGGAATATCGATTTGCTATTCTTCGTGCAACGAGGGGATCTCATGTACAAGTATACTAAGGTAGTAGAAAAAAACTTCTTAAGTTACTCTGTGTACTGTTGTAATTATTTTTTCTGTAGGTCTATTATTTTTTTTGTAATAAATGTTTGAAGTTGTACGGAGACTTTTGGGACACCCTGTGACAGAGTATAATAGCGGGCTACGGCCGCTATCGGACCGGTTCAGATTTTCGACAAAACGAGAAAAATAGACCGGTAAATTTTTACTTTATAAAAAACAACTTTAATTTAGCACATTTAACGATTAAAATCAAACTCAATATAGCAAATTCTCAATTATACAGCACCATATTTCCACCTAGCGATGACTTTTTAAACTATTTTTTAGCAGAATGCTTCGTCCTCAGTCTTCTTTAGTCATAATACAAAATTTGGCTCCATTCTCGCAATTAGATCGCACTACAAAGCACGCTGAATACTGTACTTTAATTATGGCCATTCCGAAATAACTTTAACAAACGTGAAATATAAGTTTATCCCCTCTTTCAACTTTTCTTCAAAAATTTAAGTCTCTGAAAAAGGGCAAAAAGCTTTTTTTCAAACGTTTAATTTGTAAAAACAATTTAAAGAGAAGAAAAGAATGTTACAAGAAGTGATGTAACAAAACACAGATTCTGAAGCCACGGCACATGATTAATTGTCCATGTAATTAATCTTATCTATGAAGTTTTCATTAAACCTCAAACTTCTGCTAAGGTTATAAAGGCCTTTCCTCGTTGCTTCGTATAACCATTTCCTTTCAGTTTCTAAATTCTTGATTGTGTCATAGTCAAATATAGTAAGAAAACATTAAAAATGTACTTGCATTATTATATTACACATAAAAATTTTAAGATATTCGACTAGGGCTCGGTGATATATATATATATCAATGGATATATATCTTTATATATATCATGATGATATATCACTTATTTTCAAAATATGATGAAGTTTGATATTTTTTATATTTTCATATATTTGAAATTTGTTTTGAAAACAACATTGTGTACAATATTTTCAGTCAAAAACACGTGTCAATGAATTTTTCAATTTATTGACTATATCATTCTGTAGATGAAGAAATTTTGAATCCGGCAGTAATTTTTTTTATCCAAAAAATCTTTTCTTAGCTTTACATTTGAAGACGAATTTTTAAATGTAGAATCAATAATTATATCGGATAATATTTACTTAAAACAGCCTATATGAAAGATTAACTGTTTAATTTAGATAATCAGTTATTTACAGCTTCATTAGAATTAATATTTTCTGGTTTTGATTTAATTCATTTTAAACTGCACAATAGCTAAGGGACTGAAAAAACAGAGAAGTTTACATTTATGTTCATATTTTTCAATAAAAGCAAAATTATTTTGTATTTGAAATTATGTTGTAGATTTTACAGTATAATACTGACATCCCAGCTGCCAGTATTATAGCTGGGGTGTCAGTATTATACTGTAAAATCAGCACTTTTCTTTTTGCAGTGTATAAAATTGTCTTGATACTTAATACAAAATCCTATAGTTTGTTTTTTGTGAGTGTAAAGAGCAAATTATGTCTGTTTTCAGTTAGTTAATCTTCAATTTTGTTACGCAAGTGCTGGAAGAAAAAAAAATCATGCATCCGGCATAGATTATGAAACACTTTCCAACACTAACAGAATATTATTAACCCTCTCGGCACAGATTTTTTTTTTCAATTTTGGGAAAAATTACTTTTACGCTAACAAAATTAAAAGTAGCTATCGAAATCACAGAAGTTACAGTTTACTGAAATTTAACGAATGTGTTCTTTACAGAAATCTAACGAATGCAGTTATGTTGCGTGTTTTTCCTATGAAAATAGTCTAAGGAAGAATTTTTTAAGACGTTTGGAAAATGTCGTATTACAACTAGATTAAACAAACATAAAAAAATTAGTCGTATTTTTTATCTTTTATCACAAATTACTAATTCGGAAAAGGAGTCCCTAATTTAAATTTAAAGAGTGAAGCATGTGTTTAAATTAAAAGAAACGCCAACGGTTTACTAATAATTAACAAAACTTTTATTAATATTATTATTATTAAATTCTGAAACATAAGTAACGTCATAATAGTAAATGTATCGACATATGCTATCACTATTAGGTGCTGGAATTAACAAAAATAATTTTTTCTTTCAAATATTGCAATTCGAAGTAGGATCCTCATATGAGGCCCAGGGTGACGAGAGGGTTAAGAAATTTCATTTATTAATACGATGAAATGATTTCTAAATAAGCAATTTTAAAAAACACATAACTCCGTAAAAATCCATTTTCAGCAACTGCTGCCCATATTCGAAGTTTTTGTGCAGCCCTGTATATGATCTACAGAATTTGTAAACACGTAATACACTAAAAAATACATAAAATTGCATATCACAGCGGAAAGAGCACTTCTAGCAGTTACCTATCATTTAACCGAATTCTCTCGTGCGTCTGTGCGTACATGAACAATAAGTCCTACGAAATCCATATTGTATAGAAAATAAGTTTGATTGAACCTTAGTGATCCTTTTAAATTTAATTATGTTTCAAGTATCTTAACATGTTCAAAATTCACCACAAATGATTTTTACCCATAGATCATAATGTAAAGGAATTATTTTGCATGCGTCTATGTAATTGAACTATAAATGCTACTAATTGTATACTCCGGTAAAAGTATACTGTAATTCACCTCAGTAATTCATATTACTTTCATTATGTTTGAAATATCGCAACATCAATAAAATGCGCCGCAAACGATTTTCCCCCATAGACCATAATGTAAATGGAATTCTTTTGTGTGTCCCTGTAAATGTACTATTAATGCTACACACTTCATTTTCAATACGAACATTCTAGAGTAAAATTCAATAATATATAAAAATTTCATGACAATCAGAGTATATTTACGACAGTTAGAGCACGGATGGACAGACAAACCGAATTCATAAACACTTTAAAACTATGTCAGAAAGTGTTTAAAAGACATTTAAAATATTAAGTTTTCGTGCTAAATTCAATAGGTTATAGTTTCTAATTTATTAATTATAGTCAATAGAAAATAATGTAAGGTGATTATTTTGAAAATATCGGATATATCGAAAATATATCAAAATATCGCGTATTTTTTTATATTTTCGAAAATATAAACACTGTATTCGGAATCCGTCCAGCCAAAAAACCAGGGTTGGCTTGATTTTGCCCAACCCGAAAAAACCCGGGTGGGTTTTTTCTAAAAAACCCACTCGAAAAAACCCAAGTGGGTTTTATCAAAATTTTTATTTAAAATTCCACTTATCTAACTAATAATAAATATATCAATTTAAACCAAACATAATATACATTTTATATGTCACAGATATAGTTTTCAGAAAATTCTAAATGGGCATAATTGCTCTATCTGAAACAAAACTTGGAAAATTCACAGAGAAAAATAATTATCTTAAAAAAAATACATGTAAAATTATATAAACAATTAAAAATCAGGATTATTTGTCAATATGGCGAAAACAGTGGGGGGTTCAATCAATTCTTAAAAATTAGAGGCACGAGTATTTTAGTATGATTCAAAATATATTAAGCATAAAACTAAATTAAGTTGAACAAAACATAAAGGGTAGATCATTGATTCATTTCACTTTCTTCAGTGAAATAGTATTATAGTGCAGCACAACTCACCATAATAATGAATCTTTTCTGCACAGCTAAGAACATTCATTATCAGATGCAAGATTAAGATAGTAATAGGTTTTGTTTTTCTTTTTTTTTTTTTTTTTTTTGGGGGGGGGGGATTCTAATTTTCTGAAAACTTATTGTATTTTAATAGAAATTTGGTAAGCTGTTGCTGAAAATTTAAACACAATCGGATAGTTAAAAGTTTTATTTTTTTTTAAATAAGTAAGGAAAAGAAAAAAGTATCGTTTAGTTCTTGTTTTAATTATTATTATTCCTATTTGCAGTTTAAAACTTTAATTAAATCTCAGTCATCAGCAGCCAGCTGGGGAAAAGAAAATTGACCTGATAAAAATCCATCAATAAAACAAAAGAAAGATACACTGGAGTGCATTTTTTTCATTTTCCAATTAAAGTATTGATGATCCAAACAAATTCAATTATAAAATATTCTTATGTAAATATAGTATTTAAAATATAATGTAATATAAAGTTCTTTGTTAAATAATTCTTTAAAAATAATGATTTCTTATTCTTGAGATAGTTCTATTGTTTATACCTCCCCCCCCCCCCCTCCTTATCTAATTTCGCCAAAAGCAGAAGGATGGGCGATCGCAGACTATGACACAACATGCAGCTATTCTGTGCTATTGAGATGCAACCCCCCCTTCCCCCCCCCCCTCCCATACATCAAGATCTCTGGAGGATTTAGGAATTTAAGCCTACAATTTAGATGGTTTAAAAGTGAATTCATTCCCCCCCCCCCTAGTAGGACAATAATTCCAAACATTTGATAAAATTCTACTACATAAGAAAATTTTAATAAAACAAAAGTAAATGATTCACTGTTTAAATCTAATTTTTATCTATAAAAGAGAAATAAACAAAATTTTAGACTATTAATTTAATTATTTTGACTTTAAAAAATTTCTTTCAATTCAGTCATAAAATGTCTTTAAAATCATTACAAATTTTTAAACTATTTTTAATATTGAATAAAAATTCTAAATAATTATAATTAAATAATATATTAAATAAAAATTATTAAAGTATTAACATTTATTTTTTAAAACTTCATCCCATTAATTATATAGTTGTTACAAAACAAACAAACAAAGAACAGCAAGAAGAAAAATCCTCAAAACCCTGAAAAAACCCTGAAAAACTCCCGAAAACCCGAAAAACCCCTGAAAAAACCCAAAAAACCCGAAAAACCCCCCAAAACCCTGAAAAAACCCACTGGGTTGGGTTTTTTCTGAAAAAACCCGGGTTTTTGCCAACCCTGCAAAAAACTGAAAATTGTTTATTCTTAAATGAAAATTACAGTTACGGAATTAAAAAGACAAACCAAATTAAACACTTTTCAACAATGTTAGAGTAAAAGAAAATCTCAAACCTCTTATTAAACATAAAACTAGAAGGTTTCCTTGATATAGAAATCTTTACAGTTAGCTTAAAGATTTATTGTCATACACTGCAGAAATGTTGATTTTACAGTATAATACTGGCATCCCAGGTGCCATACTGGCAGCTGGGGTGCCAGTATTATACTGTAAAATCAATTTTTGCAGTGTATATTCGACGGAATTTATTATATTATCCACAAAAACAGACATTAATTTGGGAAATATATCAAAATTATTTTTGTTACATTTTATAGGAACCAGTGAAATGGCAATACACAGATTAAACCAACTAAATTTCATAAAACATGCAATAATTTTAAGCCTTTAAATACAAAATTACAAATTAATGAAAACTTCGCCTTCCAAAGCAGTTTTTCTGAATATTTAAAAATATATTAGTAGATTTCTGCAATCATTACATAAATTTAAAAAATTTTTCACTTATTAACTCAATCGGTATTTACACAGTGATTTTTAGACAATTTACAACTCTGTCCAAATATTTTCTTCAGGATATTGTTTTTAGCATTTTATAGAATTGGGAAATGTACAAATGTAAGGACCTTACATATAAACATAGAATTATTTTAGGACAAACTTTCAACTTTGCCTTTCAACATAAAAAAGATGAGCAGTTACAATTGGAACAAGAAAATATCCTTTTAAAAATATTTTTGCTTTGTACAGCGAATAATGCTTTTGGAACATGATAAAGTAAAATGTCTAGAACTCATGCTAACTTGTATTACTGACAATAGATGTGTTAAATGAATTTTATAACAAGTTTTTTTTTAACTAGTGATACTTTAAAGTACCGTCGGTGCATAATGGGTTAAGTGCTTTAATTGTGAATTAGATCAGCTTTGAGAGAAAAGTATTTCATCTCTCTAAAATACAAACCACATTTAAGAAATAGAAAAAAATGGTTTTAGTGACTAGACTAAATACGACAATCTATTACAATAAAAAATTACTTTTTAAAGTAAGTGAATTATTCATGAAAAAGAAAATAGTGGTAATAATAATAATTTAGAGAAATAAAACTCATAAATTTTGCAAAATATATTGCACATTTATGAATAGAGGAAAGAAACTTCGATTTTAAAGCTAAATATAATAATCTATTCAATAGAAAAAAAGAAAATTAAATAATGTGTTATCTTAATCGTATATCTTAAGTCACTTTTAAAACAATACCAGCAGTTAAACCTGTTAAAATTTCCTTAAAAAATTGGCAAACAACATTTCAGAATTATGGTAATTAGTAAAAGGAAAGAGTCTTTGAAATAACAGCAACTGCAAGCCATCAAAACACAACTAAAACAATAAAGGTAATCTAAAAAATCAGGATGAGTAAAAAACAAGTTCGGATTATTTGAAGTCTTTCAATTTAACACAACTTTAGTTCTGTAAATACTCTGGAGCTTTAGTAGAACGTTCTTTATCTTTCTCCTTTCGATTTTATCACTTTTAGCTTTCTCAGCAAAAAAAAAAAAAAAAAAAAAAAAACTCGAGAAATTTTGTAAAAAAATAAATGAAGTATATGAACAGATTAAATAACATGTAAGGAGCAGCATAGCTATTAAATAAATAAAATTTTGATTGAAAAAAAATTGCTACATTTTAAATTTTCAAATAGGATTTTGCAATAAAGAAAATTCCAAAAATTTAGATTAGTTGTGATCAGTACATCTATGAATAATTTAATATATAATAAAAGGTATATTTCTTTTTAAATGCTAAAAGGTGTAAACTAACAAAATAATATACAGTAATATAACATTTATTATTAGATTGTTGACATGTTTCGGCTCACCCTGAGTCATTTTAAAAAACAAATGATAATATTCTAAAATTGCACGGTCTTTGAAGTTATTTCAAATGCTATCATTTAATTTTCATATACTTTTTAAAAATTACTTTACAGACTTTACTTGGTTGTTTATTTCCCTATTTGTAACCATGAAGTAACTCCAGCCACAATTTTGGTAAGTATATGGAAATTAAATGATAGCATTTCAAATAATAACTTCAAAAACCGTGTAATTTTAGAATATTCTCATTTGTTTTTGAAAATGGCTCGGGGTGAGCCGAAACATGCCAACAATCTAATAAAAGTTATTTTACTGTATATTATGTTGTTAGTTTACACCTTTCAGCATTTAAAAGAAATATATTATTACAAGGTGTTATAATTTATTGTATTTTTATTCTAAAAAGGTATGTATAAGGAATGTGGAATTACAACAGCAAAACCTAATATCGAGAAAATTTTATTATATATGTGTGACGTTTTAGAACGTTTTAGAGTGATCAAGGCAATGTTCCCCGATTAATAGCACAGGTGATTGCAGTCGTTCACATTTGGAAAACGTATTCGTTGACGTGACATAAAAAATAGATGAAATAAACCGACAGTGGATTCGCTTCAGTTATTTTATTCAGTCAACACATCAATATATGAGGAAAATGCTCTTTAAATTTACAAGCTATTGATTTTCCATGATATTAAAAGGTTACGAGAACACTACAGGGACTTCCATTCTTTCTCACTATGACTCCAGAATTATTTTTTAACAACTTCGAAGACAAGAGAATCCGTCAAAACTTTCGTCTCTCCGAGCAGTGCAAGCGATTTTAGGAGAGCTAAGCGAAATGATACAAATGCGAAATGTGATCTGTTTTAGCCAATCATACTCTGAATTTGAAGGAATTAATCCAGTTTCCGGCGTAGCGATATCGTAGTGATTAAACTTCCGGATTTTATCGGCGCCAAATCCTTTTTTGGTTAAAACTGGAATTTTCTAGAAACTTTAAAAACGCGGTAAAATGAAGTAATATTTTAGCTTCGAGAATAGGTATAAAATATATTCTTTGACTACAGACGATTTTTTAGAACACGAGAGAAGAAATTTAATATTTGACAGAGATTAAAAGTGAGAAATATTTAAATATAGAAACATAATAGGAGGCATTTAATATTTTAATATAAGAAAGAATTTACCGAAATAGGTTTTTTTTTAAAGATGGAATGATTTAGGAAACATGATATTTTATATCTTATTTAAATAATTTAGAATGATTTTAGATACGGGAAATGATAGGGATCATTTAATGAGGATTTTAATAAAAAGGGATTTTTTAAAATAAGAAATATAAGCGGTAAGCACTATTTTCAGAATAGAGTAAAATAGAATAAATGCTATTAAGTGGATTGGTATAAAATGGCTTTACATATGAATAGTGAAGGACTATTTTAAGAATAAGAATTATTTTTAATAAACCGGGGTTATATGCGGAACATTACTAAATGGAAAAATTTTATAGAATAATTTTGCAGATTGCGGAAAAATTTAAATTTTGTAATATAATGTACATAAAACTTTTGTGATATATTATGTTTTACTGTTGTAATTCCACATTTCTTATACATACCTTTAGTATAAAAATACAACAAATTATAACACCCTGTAATACGCATGTATATCCATTAAAATATTGTATACAACTAGGGGTATACAACCCAGGCTTCTCCGATTACAAAACATAGTTTTCAATTAAAAAAGTTTTCACCTAAATGATTTTTTTACATTTAATATATTTTTTAGATTGCCCACTAACAGAACCAAAAAGCATTTTTAACTGAATAATATCAAATGTTATTATATTTCAAATGAAGTGCAGAGTCAAAATACGTCCATTAGAATTAACTTTTAAATATACACTAAAACACTTTTTATTTTGCTTAAAAGACGTCAACATAAACATTAAAGATATTAAAATTTAAAATTTACATGTTTCGATTTGTTCATCAAATCGTCATCAGAACAGAATATACACAAACCACAAATACAATGTACATAAAAACCAGGGATTAAATTAATTAAAAACCAGAGAGTCTGAATATGTGAAAGAAGGTACAACGCTCTCTATACTTTTAATTTTAACACCGCTCTTAGATCCATCTACAGACCCCATCCCACTATTATTCAACCACTCAACCCAAATCTTTATCCCAATCAAGATTAAATAGAGAGAGCAACAGCATCCTATTTAATGAAGCTAAATTGATTTATAGCTCCAGTTTTTATTTTCAACTTTTTGTGAGGGAATCTATTGAAATATATTTAAGAAGCTCGAAAGCATGTAATGATACGTTGTCATTTAATATTCCGAAGATTTCGGTTGAGTGGTTGAATAATAGTGGGATGCGGTTTGTAGATGGATCTAAGAGCGGTGTTAAAATTAAAAGTATAGAGGGCGTTGTACCTTCTTTCACATAGTGACTGTTCAGACTCTCTGGTTTTTAATTAATTTAATCTCTGGTTTTTATGTACATTGTATTTGTGGTTTGTGTATATTCTATTCTGATGACGATTTGATGAACAAATCGAAACATTTAAATTTTAAACTTTAACATCTTTAATGTTTATATTGACGTCTTTTAAGCAAAATAAAAAGTGTTTTAGTGTATATTTAAAAGTGAATAATATCAATTACGTATTCAAGTAAAGTTTTGAACTTTATTAAAAGCTAAACTTTCTTATCAGCCGCAGGTCAGGAGTTAATAGCTGAAGAAATCGCCAAACATTTCGCTACTTACAATTACAACAGTTTATTTATTTATTTATTTATTTATTTTATTAAACTGATTAATTTCAGTGGGTTAAGCGCGTAGTTCAATTACATGCTTGTTAAATTTGTGCTTTATTTATATTATTTTATTAATTGATGAAGTTTTAATTCCATTACGGAATAAAAGCCGGAATCAAATGCTGAACTATTTACATTGGTTTACCTGCAAATGGGTTAATCGTTTGTACACGGGCTACACGCAATCTAGATAAAATAATAATAATAATAAAATCATGCTTGAAAATTATTTAAAAACCATTTAAAAAAATCAGTAAAATTAAGATACAGTTTTCAAACAAATTTCATTTGAGAAGGACACTTTTTCCTCCCTATTCGACGGTGTAAAAATTAAAATTGTTTAGAAGTTCAAAAAAATTGCAGCAAAAGAAAATTGATAGGCCAGGTATTGCCACAATAAATATGACGTCAGCTGTACTCATGGACAAGTTTTTGCTTTGTAATAGGTACTTTCATGGGTTAATTATCAAAAATTCCATATTCAAGGATTCATCACAGCAAGATTAATGAAGACAATTTTTAAAAAATTCATGGTACTTCTCTATTATCCCGTCAACTAATTTTCATAACAAAAAACTATCGCCAAACTGTAACGCCAAATAAACGGGAGAACGTTGCCATTGGAATATCAAAATAAATAAATAAATAAATAAATAAAATATAAGAATTTAAGGACACAATTGTTATTTTAATGAATGAAATCAGTAAAACATAATGAAAAATACACGCAAATGTCAAATTAAAAACCACTTGATGACATAACAAACACGTATAATGCTTCTGACATCAAGTAAATGGGACTGCATTTTTGGCGTTTAATCTTAGTTTGGAGATAGTTTTTGTTATGAAAAGTGGTCGACGGGATAATAGAGAAGTACCAAATTCAGATATCCAATATTCGATACATCGCCTTAATGATATCTACATCTATACAACAATAAAAGTAAAATAAAAATATCGATAAATCAATTTTAAAAATTCTAAAACCCGAACCTGGTCAGAAATAAAAGAAAATTAACGTGATACTTAAATAAGATTATAGAAATAAATCTACATTCACATCTCTTGTTTTTTTTTTTTTTTTTTTTTTTTTTTTTTTTTTAAGGAAATATGTATAAACAGGGTGTCCTTTCTTATCGATGATTAATAGCCAATTCCTTAACCGTTAGTTTTAGAGGTACAGTTCCAGTTGCAATAATGTTTCAAAAGTTCATATAAAAACTCAGTTTACATCAAAATAATCCTTTTTTACGGAATTTAATTTTTTATGCACTCCTCGGATCCTAATAACTTATATTTAGAAAACTCACACCGTGCTCTAACAAGTTAAACAGTAAAAGTTCAATTCGTCTACGACAAAACTTACCGAATTATGATACTTTAAATTTTATAAATTTGTCATTTTCTGGATGGCACTGAAAACGAAAATACACGATTTTAGTATCAGAATTCGATGAAAATTGACCCATATAAAATGTACCTTATTTGTGTATTTATTTTTCTACTGTATGTAATTTCTAAACTTATTGTAATCCTGGATATATATATATATATATATATATATATATATATATATATATATATATATATATATATATATATATATAAAATCACAGAGATTAAAATAATTCTATGTGGGCTTTATTATTATTTAAACAGTAACTTTTTTTCTTGGTTGTTACTTTGTCACGAAAGTTAATTAAAAAGATCATTGGGAGAAAAAAACACTTCCCACGGAATATTTAACAAATTTTACATTAAACAAGCTTTCTTAACACAAAATAAAGATATTCGTAGTCGAAAAATGAAATAATCGCAAAATATATGCTAAGAATATTTTTCAATATATAGAATAGATATTTCAGAAAAGAAATATTTAATACACCACATTCGATGTAGTATTGAATTTTTTATTTCAATACAGATAAATTCCAGGAAAGTTTTTTAAAAATACATCATTTTTTAACATTCAGAGATCGTTTATACACTAACATTCAAAAAAGACTTTGGCATTATCATGCACGCATAAAAATTCCGTATGTTATGAATAAAAAATATTCTGGAGTAAATCTGCTTTTTATAAGGTAGCATTTCTAAATCTCCCGCGGTTTAAAATTCAGTGACGAAAGGATTTTTCTTTTTTTTTTTTTTTTTTTTTTTTTTTTTTGTGAAAAACTGACTAAAAATATTTAACATATAACTTCTATTACAACAAACGTATTTTTGTGAATAAAAATTATCTGAAAATTACTCATTTTATTTTAAAAGTGTTTCAATAGAAAAAAAAGTGTACAAATGAGACAAAATCGAAATAACCTTGTTACACGTAGAAATAAATCTCATTAAAAAATAAATATTTCTAATTTTACACATTAAAAATTACAGTACAAAAGTATTTTAGAGCTATTAGATAATATACAAATCGTGAGTGATTAATTAATGTGATTTTACGCAATTCCAAAATTTGATTATTAATTTGGCTATCTTATACTAATAAAAGGGATTTGTTTGTGTGTGTGTGTGTTTGTGATGTCTAGAGAAATCTATCGCACTCAGAAATTTGGGTGAAGATAACCCAAGACAGGACCTGATGCACCTGCGGCTCATATTTTTAATTTTTTAAGATCCGGGCAATCTGGGGCCCTTTATGTTTTTGTGCCCTTAATTGTTAATAACTTGCCCTTTTTAATCCTATCTTCTTCGTTTTTGGGCCCTTTCTCCATTTAGTTATTCCTTCATTTCTACATTCCAGTTAAGGCGCTGGCCCCGTGGACCCGGTATGGGGGCCCCTTAAACTTTTTGTGCGTCATGAAATTTTCACCTCACTGTTTTTGTCACCCTGTCACTGCATAACTTAAAGTTGAGTATTGGCCTCCTCTACACGCGCCACCACCCTCATATTTTTATTGGGACCCTAGGGCCCTTTTTAAAGCATGTTCCGCCATTTTTGGCAAATTTCTTTAAAATTTTATTCTAATTATTGATTCCTACGCTATGCTTAATTTCAACTAATTGAAGATTAAGCGCTTAGTACAAGAACCTTTAAACATGTTTTCATCTTAGAGCCCTGCTCTCAACTGTCAGTTGGCCTTTTTGGGCCCCCAACTATAGCTCCCTTAAAAATGGTCCGATTCTTTAGCTTTTTTTTAAAACAACTTCTTAGGTCCTCCAGCTACTACATGAGCGACAAAAAAAATTTCTCAGACCTCAGCTACCATCAAATTTTAATATTAATCTCCTTCTTGGGGCCCTCGATGCAGCTTCTTTAAAAATGATCAGATTCTCTTTCAGTTTTCTTTAACATAGTTCTAAGATCCTCCGGCTACTTCATTAAACTACTAAATGATTTCCTTTGATTCCAGCTACTTCCTTTAACACTTTCCAACATAATTGAAAAGTGTTTATGACTTCGGTTTATCTGCCGTCTGGCCGTCCGTTCGTACTCTAAATTTCGTAAATATACTTGGATTACCCTGAAATTTTTGTATGTCATTGATACTTCCTATAACATGGTCCTTATTGAAAATGAAGTGTGTAGCATTTATAATTTATTTACAAGGACAGTCAAAAGTATTCAGTTAGAATATACTGTCAATAGGGAAAAGTAGTTTCAACTGCGTTTTGATAATGTTACGCCATTCCAAACATAGTGAAATTGATATACAATTATGTAGCACACTAAAACATGCTTTTTCTAAAATATGATGTGCAAAACATTTATTATTCACTTACAGGGTCACACAAAAGAATTCTGTTACACAATGTTCTACAGAGGAAAATCGTTTGCAGTGTAATTTAATGATGTTTCACTATTTAAAACAAAATGAAATTTATATGTATTACTGAGATGCACTATATTACTGTACTGAGATGCACTATAAATTGCTCACCGAATAGTATGATGTGCATTGCGTTTATCGTTCATTTACAGGGGCACACAAAATAATTCGGTTACAGTCTTTGTGCGATAATTACAGTCTATGTGTGATAAGTGCGTTTTCAACTTTCGTTTGGGTTTTTAAGTATAACGAAAACTTTGCATAGTAAGTGGTGTGTGTAAAATCTTTTGATCATATACAGGGCTAAACAAAGGAAATCGTAAATATTACTGACTAGAGGAGTGAATTGTTTAAGTAGTATTTTTAATTGTGTTACGCATTTTCCTGCTGAACTGTATTTATTCGACTAATATAAGTTTGTGGAATATAAATAAATTCATATACAGGGCTACGCATAGAACAAAATACATTGTTGTTCATGGTTGATAATTGCTGGAAGTGAGTTTTAAGTGGCGTTGTGTGTTTTTGTACCAGAATTAAATTTTAGTTCAATATGTGTTATGTACAAAAGTCTTTATACAGTACTGTACTAAAGATTTTGAATGGATTTCCATCGATTGGCAAAAAATTGCTAAAAGTGAATTCTGTAACTGAACTAATTTTAATCATGCTATGTAGTATATATCCAAATCTATAGATCATATACAGGGCTGCACAAAATAATTTGACTACTTTTTTGACTATGGAAGATAAATGCTGAAACTGTATTTTAAATGTATATTATGTTTTCTAAACTGTTTACTTACATATCTTCTTTCACCTTATTTAACGGTTAAGTTTCACTACAGTTTTCTGGATGCGTTGGAAAATGTTTCATAATCAATTCTTGAAGCATGATTTTAAGTGCTTGTTTAATATTAATCTTCTTTTTCGTCATTAACTTACGTTTACTCACTCACTACAGACGTAAATTAAAAATCGCGGTACTGTTAAAAGGTGAGTGGTTAAGTTCAGAGGGGGGGGGGGGATTACATTCGTAAATTAAATATAACGTTAATGTATTAAAGGTAATTCGTTAAATTTACAGAGAGGAGCACCTCCCACCGCCGGAGAGCGCATTCTTTTCTCGGGTTCTATGGGCCCGATTTCAATTGCATATTGCGTTGGTTCATTCAACTTAGCTTACGATTCAGCTACTTCTGCATTATGAAATTTATCTTAGACTTCTGTTACCATCATTTACGAAAATTAACGGCGCATTCTTTTCTCGGGTTCTGCTTGCTCGATTTCAGCGGGAATTGGTTCATTCAATTCAACTTAGCTTATTGATTGTTTTAAAAAATTTGTTTCTAATTGCCACCGTCAAGGGGCGTATTCTTATCTCGAGTTCTATGGGCCCGATTACTACAAGCAAAACTGCATACGTTGTAAGTGTTGAATCTTAATGCTAGAATAGGGGCGCAAAATTTACACAACTGCTCCATCTTGTGGACGAGGTTTATAATGCCAATACGCGGGCTTTTAGTATGACGTCATTAGGTATGGCAAAATCTGCCAGCTGCGCATTCTCCTGAGCATATATTGTGAATCTTTACTCACTTATGGAATATTTATCTTATTTACCAGATTTATTGGCAAATATTTTTAATACAGTTTATTTCGATAAAATATGTACTTTTAAAATCCTTTATAATATCATTTTAGTTTCGGTTGTAAAGGTAATTTATCTAAGCATTACGTAAGCACTATGCAAGCATTATTGCCTTTTCTCCAGAAACTAAAAAGATATAGTGAATGCTTTTAAAATTTAAAAAAAAAAAAAAAAAATTTCTCATTCTAAATTACTTTAATCATCTGATTAAAATCGTTGATACTCTACAAAAAACTACCTATAAACGCTATAAAATTAAAATCAAAATGATTTATTTGAAAATGTTCCTCGGATTACAACACAATTTACTTTGCTAGCAATAATTTGTAAACACGATTTAGTTAAATGTTGGTTTCAAAAGGAAGTATAATTTTACAATATGCCCCAATAAATTCACATAACCTACATTTCCATATCATCAATTCGGCGGAGAAAAAAATCGTTAGCTATCCCGATGTAGTTCATGATGCTTTCACTGACCACATTGTGAAACTAGAGAAAAAGTTGAGAGGGTCGTCCAACCGGTTCGAACTCCTCTAAGAAACAACCTAGCAGACTCGACTTTCCCAGCCAAACATTGGGGAAACCCCCCTCTAGCAACGCGTGATCAAATTTTGATATCGTACGATGACGAAAGAGCATTCAAGACCAAAGGTCTGTCACTTATCATTTTCATTACAAAACCGGAAAAAAATGGAAAGTTTCATCTTAAACACCTAAGGGCAGCACTATAAGACTCTTAATGATCGTTATAGAAACGAAGAAAGTGTTTTATAAGTATTGAGTTGCTGCTAAAAATTAAGCAGTAGTCTGTATATAATTATTGGTGTCACTGAAGAGAGAGAAAGAAACCTCATTAATTAATTTTTAAAAACAAGTAAAAATAACAATTATAACAGCTCGATCTATTTAGGTCAAGATAGAAAAAACTTTTTTTTTTTTTTTAAAGAAAAGAAAAAGAAGAAAAAGATATCAATCGCAACAATTTGCGATGTTAGGTCAAGAGATTTTATTCTGAATATTAGAGATGTTTCAAGCTTTTCTAATATTTCCTAATTGTTCAACCTTGGATATACAAAATGAAAAAGTTTTGAATTGTCCTTCAATCAATAGCTTTAAAATAGAGGAAAAAACTGTTTGGACAGAACAGATATTTGTTTATAGTAAAAATATTTCTCCACTGCTATAGGAACAAAATTTTTCCTGTATTTTAAAATTAAAACTAGTGTTTTAATATTTTTTTGCTTTTTTTAATTCAGCCATGCAAGATTGAAACTTTTAAATTAAAAAAATACCATATTTACGCGTCTGCATACTTTAAGCATACTGTACTTTTAAAGGAAATTCGGTAAAAAAGATTCGGGGTAATTTTCACAAAAGGAATCGGGGGCAACTTTATTTAATGAAATGGGATTCCACATTAATCTTATTACATTTGGCCCAGCAGTGTTCATTTTACAAACTGTTTTAAAACTAGGTTTCAATTTCGTTCTTTGTGCTGAAAAGAGTTGAATTCGCTAATTTGTTCAAGCGATTTTTTCTATTTACCTGCTCTAAGAACGCAAGTGGTTTTTAACAAAAAAAAGGTGCATCCTCAAACGTATGATCTGATACATCATTAAGTTGAAAATTAATCACTCCATATTAAGATTTATCTAAATTTTCTTAGATTGTTCATGTGCTAAATGCGATCAAGTAAATAATGAAAAAAAAAAAATGGAAAATACCCTCATTTCAAGATAGAACTTGCAAGGAAAACTAATTTTAGAAAAATCCGAATAATTCTTGCGTTATATCATCCGAAATGCTGTAATTAGGGGTACTTAAAATAGTTCTTTATATGAACATTTCATGGTTAATATTAGTTATTTAATAAAATTTTATATTTAACTTTAAAAAAAAAATTCTATCTCCAAAAAAATAACAATAATGAAATAAATAACTCACGTATTTTTCGCACACCCTACATTTGACACCAAAGAAATGACAAAAGAAATGCGAAAAATGGGTGAGTAAATATGTAACTATAACAGATTTTTCCATTAAAATAAACTTTTCCTTATGTTAGAGCAAATGACCATCGCAAGACTTTGCTATGTTTATGTGAATTTAGTAGGGATATCATATCGGTTTTCCAAATTCTCAAAACGCATCCTATCTGATTAACCCTGTTTGTATGTCTATCTGAAATGAAAAAAAATTAAAACATCATTAAATAATTAATTTGGATTTAAAATAAAGAAAAAATAAAGTGACCTTTACATTAAGTTCATCGCAATAAAAAGTGTCAACGGAAAGAAAATTTTAAGTGGAACAAACTCAAGCGCTAATTACAGCAGTATCATTGCATAATCCACTTATTCTACTTCTAATTGAAACAGAAAACGTCCTGAAAAACGAAAGTAGCAATTAAATTAGCAACATCACCAAAATTAGAAGTGAAAATAGTCATTTTTTTGTCCACACTTCATGTACATAATGAGCATAGCAACTGGCACTAAAGAAAGTATTTAGGTTTAATGAATCTGAATCCAACTGTTAATAAAGCGTCCAGAAAACCTTCATTCCAACAAATGAATGCTCAGCTGTTTGAAATCCATGACCGATTATGTTACAACAGACAGCCACTGTGCAACATATTCGCACCAGAAAATTTCCGTATCAATAGAACGATGTAACAGCTCAAAAATAATGATCCGGATAATTTTAATTTATTCAGTAGTTATAGTTTGAAAACTGTACTAAAATTTATTTTCGGACTTTTACATCGGAAGAATCACAGAATGAGAAGACAACTTTCTTCCATAATATAGTAAATAAATAGTTATGTACAGAGTAGGATTTTAAAATATTTTTTTATATAAACTGAAAGAAGAGGGAGAAAGACTGGTATATACCGACTAAACCACAACCCGATACGCATCAGCCCGAATCCGAAATGGAAGAAAATTAATCCGTATTTTAATACATATGGAAAAATAGTTTACAATAAAAAAAAAAAAAGAGTTTTAATAATTTTTTTTAATTATTAGATCAACTCAAACTCGACCCGTAAGCGTCAAATCCCAGCCCAAGACAGACCCTAACCTGAAACAATTAAAGTTAACTGACGGAGAAACCTTTTTTATGCAGTGAATAATCTCCACGTGCAGCGAACGATTGAAATAAGAACATGTTAAAAACCAGACCCCAATTACCAATAAGTACTTCAAGTGCCGCAGCTGAAAAACATAGTGAACAAAACCAGAGACTGTCGAAACTAACTAATTGGAGAAACTCTGCAGACCTCCCTCCTTCAAAACTACAGCTGTCTTATCCCGCGCGTGTGCACAGAACTTAAAAACATTCCCTTCAGTTTCCAAAATGTTCCCGAGCAGTTAAGACGCTCTTGTACATATATGATGTAAATATATTTAATATAATGTAAAATTGGAGCACTTCTACGCAGCCTCCAAACGCGACTTAAAACATGTACATCTAGCCAAGAATTATATTATATTCAAAGGAAAATGAATCTTCTGTTTATTTTACACAATTGTTATTTTCTACTAATATTTATTATTCTTCCAATATAAGTGAATCAATGGATCAGATAAATATCGCTACAACACTTTGGATTACTACTGTGGGTATATTCAGCGCAAAAAGGAAAATCTCAGGTAAGCTGAACAAACTTCTTTAACATATCAAAAGATGAAAATGTATATTAAATTTGAAGACTGATTTAACTATTTATAAAAATAAGAAAATTTATTACGCTACCGACGGTTCCCCTAACATTAACCCGTCCTACAACGAAAATATTCGCGTCCGACCAGACACGAACCGCTGCGTTGCGCCGCGTCGGGGTAAAAACGAGTAACCCGATGCAAAACTAATTTGAATCCAAATAAAACATCCCGAAAGCCTTCGTTCCAACAAATGAATGATCAGCTCTTTTCAAAGTGTTACAACAGATATTCACCGTGTGACATATCCCCGTCAGCTTAGAAAATTTCCATAGCACTTGAATGATGTAACGCAATTTATGATTAGGTTGGTTGGTTGGTTATATATGGTTTAATGGCACAAGGTCCCATTGGGCACAAGCTGCGCCAACGAAAAAATATTAAAAAATCCACAGAATGCAATACTCACGAAACTAAAAGAAACAAAGCTTAATGAGAGGATTATCTGGATGGGGTTACCCATCCAGATATAGTCATACAGTGTATAAAACAAATAGCACAAAAAAAAAGATTAGAATAGGAGCACCAAATTAAAATTTAAAAATGATTTAAAACTTTATCATAAAACAAGATGAATGAAAAAACACAGTTAAATGGAAAGAGTGATGTGATGATAAATGTATAATTAAAATCATTCAATGAAAATATAACACAACATCTAGAAGAAATAAACTCAAATTTTCCGAATTAAAATATATACAATGTTTAAACTAACAGTTAATAACATCAGAAATATATTTAAACAATAGATTACCAAAAGACACAGTTAAAATCACGTAGGCTCGAATACCTCAAAAACACTATTATCATCATCATTTGAGTCAGAGTTGTAAGACTCTGAATCCATATCTTCCTCTGCATAGTGCAGCAGCTGTTTGGAATCCTTTGTAGTAGGAAGTGGTGTATCAAGACAAAATTTCTTGTTTTTTCCCTTCACAGTTTTCCACTGTGAAGGGGCTTGGGTTGAGGTTTTCTTTCTCTCTTTCTGTGTACATGATTTGAGTTTGGCTTTTTGTGTAGGGGAAACCTGTTTTTTCAAATTGTTTTCAGATGAAACAGAGGTTTAACCTGTATCATCTTTAATGAACTGGTTAGATTGACTATAATATTCTATTTTTACAGGTTCTGATGATGGTGGCAAAAGTTTTATTGCAGGCATAGGTCTTATTCTTCATAGTGCTGGTTAGTGAAACAGATGAATCATTTGGTGGTAAAGAGAATTCAGTTTGGGTGCTTATATGTCTTAAGAATTTTGATTGTCGCTTGAGTAGACTAGAATATGAAACTCCTACAGATGGTGTTCTGGATGCAACAATTTTTCGAGCATCAGAATAAGAAAGTGAGTTATTTTGACAGCAAGAATTTATTTCTCACGGATTCAGTTTGGGCAAGAGCGAGAGTATGCTGTATGGCCACCTTTACAGTTTGTGCAGCGTTCAGTTTTTTTGCATGACTTGCCGTCGTGGCCGACTTCTGCACAACGTGCACAGGTAACAGAACCACAACAGGTAGTATTAGTATGGCCATAGCACTGACATTTAAAACAACGGAGTGGGTTAGGTATATAAGGTCGGACGGAACAGCTCAGGTACGCAGCCTTGATTCTGGTTAGCAAAGTAGGGCTATTGAAAGTCAGAATAATGTGCTTCATAGGAAGCACTTGCTCATTCCGACGGATAGTAATACGGCGTGCATCTATGACATTTTCATCTTTTAAGTTATGTAGAAGTTCTTCCTTTGTAGAAAATAAAAGCTCTGGTTCGGATATTACACCACGGCTTGTATTTAGAGTTCGATAGGCCTGAACAGAACAGAAAAAGAGCCAATTGCTGTGCAATTTGAGAGAAATTGTGAATGTTTGGCTTTAGAAACCTAAACTAGCACATCCCCAGACTGCAGTTTAAGTGAATAACCATCTTCGAAAACAGATTGAAATGTTTTCGCGATAAGAAATGGTAAAGTTCACTTAAAAAAACTATCAGAAATACTGTCAGTACGTTTAATAACAATAAAGCGAGTGAATGACATCATATGTACAGTTTGTTGCTCTCCACATGGGAGAGAAATAGTAGAAAGTAAATTACTTCCATCCTTATTAAGAGAGAAAAAAATTCAGACCCCGGCCGCATCACACACTAGCGAGCCCAACAAGGAGATGCACATTCATGCACCAGTACTAACCAGGGCCCATACGTTCACAAGATACACCTATTTCAGTTCCCACCCTTAACGAAATGATTAGTATGTGCCTGCTCACTTGATTCCCAGCCAGTGACAAGTCAGATGACCAGCCGATTGATGCATTTGGGACCAATATGTACCTCCCGTTTACCTGAAGCAGACGCCAAAGCAGTGTGCTGGTTTCCCTCAACTGCCAGGATCCTCCTTTCCAGGGACACGGGTCACACAGCATACGCGTGGGTGGTTTACAATTCTCCATAAGTCGATATAAACAAGATGATATCAGCCCATGCAGAAGTGCCCTCACCTCAGAAGAGGAAACCACAATGAGTGAAACAAAGAAGAAAGATTAGACAAGAGAATGGAGAGGAGAAAAGAAAAGAGAAAGATCGCTCAGGTGCCCGGAGTTGCGAAGACATGAATACCTAAAGAAGGTACCCCCCCCGGGGAGGGGATAATTTATGATTCGGATCAATTAAATTAATTCAACAGCTACAGTTTGATAACTGAATGAAAACACATTAACACAGGAAATTTATTTGCTGGCTTTTCCATGGGATTAACCGAATAACAAAATACAGAATAAGGAAAGAATTTTCTTGTGCTTGGCAATACAGTAAATAAATAGCTAAGTAACGAGATTTATTTCTAAAAATAGAAAAGCCAGGAGATAAATTTAATTAGTATTTGTAAAAATAGTGTTTAATATTTCGCCGATGCTTTTTTGTTTTTTTGTTTACTATATACAAATTGCCTGTTGACAAATACTACTAAATGTTTTGGGTTTATGTACAATTCAACAAAGCTAAATGCTTGGTTACACTATTCAAAAGGTTTAGGAAATCAAATTTTTTGTCAAATCAATATTTTGAAAAGATTAAATATTAGTCATATTTCGTCTAATAAATATGAAAAGCTAACGAGATTTGAATTAGTCTAGATTTAAAAAAAGAAGTGGAAGTCATTTTGCATTCAAACGACAAATTTTGAAATATAATTAATATGGAAGGATTTTGAATAAAAAATTACAGGAGGATGAAAATTTTCAAAAATTAAACGTCAAAAGAATATTAAAAAGTTAAATCAAAAATGATAGCAGCGTATAAACTGCACACAAAATTGTTGATTTTACGGCATAATACTGGCATCCCAGCTGCCAGTATTATACCGTAAAATTAACAGTAAACAGTAAAATAAGCAGTAATATGCTATCGCGCATGCGCGGCAGTGTGTTACTGCTTATTTTACTGTTAATTTTACGGTATAATACTGGCAGCTTGGGTGCCAGTATTATACCGTAAAATCAACATTTTTTTCTTTTTTTTCTTTTTGCAGTGTAACAACAGGTTTTGAAAGCAAATTATACATCAGCTATGCATGGATTTTTTTATATGTGTCAGTAGACAATGAGAAGAAGTCTTTTATAACGAAAATAACTAAATTGCTTAACATTACTACCAAAATTAGAAGTGAATTTGTGGGGATAAGTTTTTACTTTCATTTCAATGGCATAATGAGCAACATCTAAGCGCTGAAGAAAGTATTTAGGTTGAATGAATCTGAATCTACCGAATAATAAAGCGCCTAGAAAGCTTTCATTCCAACAAATGAATGCTCAACTCTTTGAAATTCAGACTGATTATGTTACAACAGATAGCCACTGTGTGACATACTCCCATCAGAAATTTCCATATCAATCGAAGGATACGACAGCACAAATTGATGATTCGGATCAATTAAATTGAAGTACATTACTATAGTTTGATAGTTGAACGAAAATAAAACCACAAATTCTTTTCTGGAACTTTTATTGGATTAAATAGATGAATTGTACAATATACAGGGTGATTCATAAAAGATGGGCAGAACTTTAAGGGGTTATAGTACACTTAAAGACAAATAATATTAAATAGGAGACTAAGGGTCCCAGACGTATTCCCAAGGAGATAGGGGGCATTAAAGTTTAGGGTCCGAAATTTCAAATGATTATAAAACATGGAAAAATTGGTCGATTCGTTTGCGGTTTTTGCAAAAAATTTTCTTTATGCCAGTATTTTCTTGAAATAAAATTTTAAAGTTCAATTTCAAAAAATGCCGATAGGGGGCGCTTTAGACTTTGGAGTAACAAACAACTATTTTTTAACGTTATTTTTTGTATTTCTTTAAATGATTTCGAAAGCTTAGACTTAAACTTAAATTTTGATCTAAAAATCTGAGTCCTAACGAGTAGTTCAGTAGCGTAAACTGAAATTTGAAATTTGAAACCCTTCTCCGCCCAGAACAAAAATCAGTTATTCCCGATCTTTGTGTCGTAGATTAGGCTCTAACTACTGCCGCGTTTTGCTAAAATTATTCTTTATGTCAGTATTTTCTTGAAAATAAATTTTAAAGAAAATTTTCAAAAAATTCCGATAGAGGGCGCTTTAGACTTTGGAGTAACGAACAACTATTTTATACCGTTATTTTTTGTGTCTCATTAAATGCTTTCTAAAGCTTAGACTTAAACTTAAATTTTCAGCTCAAAATCTGAATCGCTGAGCGTGGTTCAGTAGCGAGGGGAGGGGGTTCAAATTTCAACTTCTGAACATAGTTCAGTTTGCACTACTTAACCATGCCCAACGATTCTGTGCTGTGATACGAGGCAAAAATACAACTTTCGTCAAGGACTGAATAGTCGGAATTCACTCATAAAGGCACTGGCACAGTTGGAAACGTCGCTCATGCAAACGTTAAAGCTCCATTCCTGACGCTAGTCACCGGGTGAAGAAGGAAACAGAAAGTATGCAAATGTCAAATGGGGAAGAAGAAGAACACGTATGCAAAATTTCGACACGATTCAGGCATAAAAACCACTGAACGGTGAGTCAAGTGTAAGTCGCTGTAGTAATGAATCGGAAGATGGTGCCCTTCACGAATAAGGAAAAGGCTGAGATGCATTTAATTTACGGAGCGGCAGATGGAAATGGTGCAGAGGCACAACGAATGTACGGAGAGCGATTTCCTAACAGGCGGTTGCCTAACCGCAAAACTTTCGAGCGCTTGCACAGACAGTTGTGTGAGACGGGATCATTTCTCGCTTCCCGGTCGAATGCAGGTCGTGCAAAAAAAGACGAATCAGTAGTTGTTGCAGAAGCCATTCTGGATGTAGTAGCGGCGCAGCCAAGTACAAGTACACGAACAGTGGCTAGCCAGGTGGATACCTCACAGTCCACGACTTGGAGGGTACTGAAGGATGAACATTTGCTCCCGTTTCATGTGCAACGAGTCCAGAAACTGTCTCCAGGGGATTATCCAAATCGTATTGAATTCGCCCGCTGGTTTCTGCAGCAGAACGCGCTAAATCCACATTTTGGACGAACTGTGCTTTTCACCGATGAATGTACCTTCACACGTGAAGGTACATTTAACACACACAATGCACATGTATCGGCGGATGTCAATCCACATGCTACGTATCCACATGCTCATCAGAGACGCTTTTCCATCAATGTTTGGGCAGGAATCCTCGGAGACCACCTAATCGGACCGTACCTTCTTCCTGAACGCCTCAACGGTAAAACATACCTCACATTTCTGCAACATGTGCTGCCAGACCTGTTAAACGTTGTTCCTCCACGCATCCGGCGGGTCATGTGGTTCCAGCACGATGGAGCGCCAGCCCATTACGTACGAGACGTCCGCAACTATCTGGACATCACATTTCCGAACAGATGGATTGGTCGAGGTGGTCCTGTTGCTTGGCCTGCTCGCTCGCCAGATCTTTCACCCCTCGATTTCTTTTTTTGGGGACGATTGAAGGCTCTTATGTATGAGACACCCATTGAATCCCCCGAGGAACTGGTCGCCAGACTTTCCGCCGCTGTAGGGGAAGTGCTCGAAAAGCCTGATGTTTTCGCGAATGTTCGCCGTTCCATTCGTCGCCGTTGTTCTGCGTGCATAACCTCTGGTGGTCACAATTTTGAACATTTATTGTGATTACATGTTAATAAATATGCTTTGGTAACATAATCCTAATTTGTGTCTTTTTACCTCGTATCACAGCACACAATGTGTGGACATGGTAAACTGAATTGTGCTCAGGAGTAGAAATTTCAAACCCCTCTCCCCAGAAACTTAACCACGTCTAACGATTCAGATTTTGGGCTGAAAATTTAAGTCTAAGCTTTAGAAAGCATTTAATGAGACACAAAAAATAACGGTATAAAATAGTTGTTCGTTACTCCAAAGTCTAAAGCGCCCTCTATCGGAATTTTTTGAAAATTTTCTTTAAAATTTATTTTCAAGAAAATACTGACATAAAGAATAATTTTAGCAAAACGCGGCAGTAGTTAGAGCCTAATCTACGACACAAAGATCGGGAATAACTGATTTTTGTTCTGGGGGGAGAAGGGTTTCAAATTTCAAATTTCAGTTTACGCTACTTAACTACTCGTTAGGACTCAGATTTTTAGATCAAAATTTAAGTTTAAGTCTAAGCTTTCGAAATCATTTAAAGAAATACAAAAAATAACGTTAAAAAAATAGTTGTTTGTTACTCCAAAGTCTAAAGCGCCCCCTATCGGCATTTTTTGAAATTGAACTTTAAAATTTTATTTCAAGAAAATACTGGCATAAAGAAAATTTTTTGCAAAAACCGCAAACGAATCGACCAATTTTTCCATGTTTTATAATCATTTGAAATTTCGGACCCTAAACTTTAATGCCCCCTATCTCCTTGGGAATACGTCTGGGACCCTTAGTCTCCTATTTAATATTATTTGTCTTTAAGTGTACTATAACCCCTTAAAGTTCTGCCCATCTTTTATGAATCACCCTGTATATATAATTTAAATGAAATTATATACATATATAATATGCATATAGGGACTATTTGTACCTAGCAGTACAATAAATAGCTGCGTTAATGTCTATATAATCTGTTTTTGAAAATAAAAGTCTGTAAATTTAATTTGTATGTTTATCAGATAATTTATACTTTAAAATTGCACATTTTTTCTTATTAAATATTTCAGTTATTTGCTGGTGAATACTATAATGTACAACAGTTTCTGCAATTTCTTCGTAAAAAATTCTAAATTATTATTATTATTATTATTATTTTGTTTAAATCCGCATTTTGTAAAAAGGAAATTTAAAGCTATCTAGATTTTAAACAGTTGTTCAGGTTGTTAATTTCCGAAATAACACCCCAACAAATAAGCAACAAATAGATATCCCAAGTAAACCATACGACAGCAATACATGGTATGATTAAAATTTTGCATCTAGTAGCTAGCAACTGAAACTAGTACTATAAATAAAGAATCAAGCAGTAGAGAAAGTAACAAACAATAGAATAAATATTTAACAGACAAAGCATTCATAAAGTACAGAAATAATTCACATAAAGAAAATATTTAACCCGGAAGCAGTCGCGCCGGGTATTTTTACCCAGAGTGCGTACGGTTTTTACAATTATCATCACTATATTTCGAAAAGTAATATTCCACTTACTTTATCGCAGAATATGTAAAAATTGTCTCTGGCTAAATAAGGTGATGATTATTATTTGTATTTATTGGTGATAAAGTAAGAACTATTCATACACTGGGTATGCGCGCATTCTTCCCGGGTTAACAGTGATAATTTCATAAAATCATACGTAATTCGCAAAAATATAATTACGGAAATAACACTTTCCTAAAATCATCGAAATGTGAATTTAAATAAATCTCAACAAGTAAACGGAGAAAGCATTTAACAATGGCGATACATCAGTAAAGATATCAATAGTTATTTTATGAAAAATTCGGCTTCAAGATGGTCAGGCGCTTACGTTTTAGAGACTAAAATTTATAGTAAATCAAACATCCACGTTTATATAGTTTCAATTATTAATTTATGAGTTTCAGTTATGATTAAAAAATAATGTACATTAAGCTTACGGTTAAAGAAAATGGAATTTCCACGAAATAGAAATGTACACTATTGCTTTTTAATAATGAAATTGCTTTAGAAATCTGATCTTTAATTTATAATATATAATACTAATGTAACCCTAAAATAAATCAAAGCAGTATATATATATATATATATTATGATAATGATAATTAAGATATGAAATAATTCCTTTATATAACAATTATATCAATGAATTATATATATATATATATATATATATATGATAAAGGGGTAAAAGATTGTTACGTGAAACTTAACGACCGACGAGGGGATTAAAAAGATGTAACGTCATAATTGATGAGCTTGATAAATGAAACCGTAACAATAAATCTCGGGTGATTTATTTCCAATCATCGGGATCATTTCATTTTCACATAAAGCAAATAGGGTCAAAACTAACATCTATATCACAGTTATAGAGCTTTATCGGTCGCAAGATTAATTTGTCAGTCGTCAACATAAAATGTTTATCATTTTGTTTCCGAAAAAGAAGATTGAGTTTTATTTTATCCTTAAAAATAAAGTAAGAAAAGAAAAAAGTTGTAGAAACCGATATCCCACTGTGAATTTTTGATAGGTCTCGTGACAGAATTAGCACAGTCGTTCTTCAACCTGAAAGTTGGCTGGAGTCCTCAGACATATTGTCAAAAAACAAATTGAATTTATATTGTGACATAATTTTTCCATTTAAAATGTTTACAGCAGTAACTGATTTTTAAATTATTCCAAGTTTGCTGCAATTAATCTGGATCTGGATTGATTATTTGTGGTTTAGCATCAGCAAGTTCAATGCTGGGCTCGTTTAAATTTAGGATTGAAAAGAAAAATAACTAGCAGAGGAATTTTTGTTACATTTCATTATGTTCTATTAGCAAAATACATTTACAGATGTAGCTTGCCTTGCATTTATCATAAATGCAAGGCAAGCTACTTTTACATTTTAAACTCTATTTTAATCCTTTTTTATTTTTAAATTCTAGCTTGGGAAAGTGTGCAACAGTAAGCTATTCAAACATTTTTTTTCTTTTTTAAATACCAGGCATAAGAATGTAAAATGGACAAAAAGTCTAAAAACACATGCAAAATTCAAATATTAAAAACTAAATTTGATCCTGCTCGCGCCCGATACCGAAGGTACACGCAGCAGAAAATTGTTAATAGCATTTTAAAATTGTTTCACAACTAATTTTTTTCCTTTAAAAATCTCTTCTTACATATAAATAACTTAATCCTAAATACTTCCTCATGAAAACGCTTTACAATTTTCACACATCAGAAAATCTGTTTAAATTAGGAAATTTACTATTTATTATTATTAAACCGCAGACCAGGCCTCTACCTGCCGGGCATTATGCCCAGCTTAACGAGTTTGTGTACCTGGTCGCGGGGCGAAATTCACCTAATCTCCTCATAGAGGAGATCCACCAGACTAGCTCCTTGCGTGTCATTGGCTGCAACGGTATTTGGTGAGAGTCGCGAAATTACCTACCACTAGCAGAAATCTGGAAGAGTCAGTACTTTTTTTTTTCTTTTTTAAATATTGTACAACTATGGCAGAAAGACAAGTTTTACTTCTAAATAATTCTTTAAAAAAAACTTCAAACAGAAAGAAAGGATAAACACGGCATATCCCATGGGTTCTTAATGTTACTAACACTGACCGAGTCAAGGCTTCAGAATCAGACAAATTATTTCTCTTTATATTTCTTCAATAACAATTCAAATCCCTTTCAAACTAATTTTTAGAGTGAAAAAAAAAAGAATTTTAGAATACATTTTTGTTTCTCAAATCGTTAAAAAGTATCTTATTATTATTATTATTATTATTATTATTATTTTGTCTTTTTTTTCATTTTGTGAATAAATAAATTTTTCACTTTGAGTTCGACTCCGCCCAAGGCCGGAGAATGGTAGAAAAATAAAGCCCGAGTATAATGCCCGGACTTATCCGCCTCAAAGCCCAATTTCCATTTTTATTTTTTTTTAGATTTTTAAGTCAAACTGACAAAATTTTAAGCATTTCATCCCCCGATATTCTAAAATCACAACTTTTGGAAATCATCCATGAAGTTGAGAAAAATAAATAGCTTTGATACAAACAAAACAAGTTGGAAATTGTACGTCAAACGTGACAAATGAGGTGCGTTCGTACTATAACTAGTTTCAGTGAAATGAATTATACAGTCTTATTATAATATGACCAATTTCCGTAATAAAATACGTACATTTTAAGTTGGCAACATTTTATCTTTTGTTGACATTTACTGAAAATTCCAATGGGAAACTTAAGCCTAGCTTTGAAAATTTCAGAACTTGAAATCCATATTTAGACTTTTTCCATTTAATATCTATTTCTCCAGAAAACACCTATCCAAAAAACAGTCGGTAGATCATATAATTGCTATAATTAAACAATTTTAATATGAAAATTCGGTTTTTAAAAATTCAGTAATACGGAAATAATGACTCCATCTTAAATATCATGTGGCAACCTAAAATCATTATCTATCATGGGATATCACTGAGTTCATTACGTATGATAGGATTTAATAGAATGAAGAAATCTTTTATTAATATCTTTTTAAGTTTTGACTAGATTTTCAAAAATTTGAAATAACTCGACAAAATTCTGCAACGGTTATATATATTAAATTTCAAAACATCCGGTTGGGTATTTTTGCGCTGTTATATGCGGCCAGACGGACGGACCAGACGACGATTGTAGGTGCTACGTATTTATAATTACAAACACACCAAAAAAGGAAATTTGGAAATATTTCTTTCTGAAAGTGTACAACAGAAAATGAAGACTTTAATTTAGATCATTTTATTGTTATTGTAAAAAGCTTTATTTTAATCAATTCAGTAGTATTTTACGAAAAGAGACGTCAAAATTACCATTCACTTTAAAATCGACGAACTTTTGAGAGTAAAAAAAAGGACATAACTCAATAAAAATTTTGACAGGATCTCCCAAAATCCTACATACACACATCACACAATTGCTATTTAAAATGAACGAAAATCAAATCGCTTAAAAAAAAACGTAATTCTTCGAAAATATTTTGATGATACATTGAAGTAAAAAGCATTTTCAAATTCAGAATCCCATTTTCTGAAATCCGTTCAAGAATCAAAGATCAAGAGAAAAATCAGTCGGGCATTAACGTCAAAACTTCCCGGCAGAACCATGAGAAAAATTCAAAATAACCTTTTATTGAGATATCAATTCCCGGGAATTTCGGATTGCAAATCGAGAAAACGCCACCAATCTTCGAATATCTTTGAGTTTTCGAATAAAACCTCTCGACTGGAAACAAACTATATACGATTTAATCCGAGCTTTTAAGGGAAATTGAAATTTAAATACACACTAGTACGGCCTGAACATTAAAATGAAAAGGTTCAGAAGGTCTTATCTTTGTTTGGAGGCATAGGGGTAAATTCAAAAATTAAAAGATTCTGAAAGTAAGCATGTGTGCAAATGCCGGCTAAGGCGCGTGAACGAAAAATGAAATTCTAATACGAAGAAATAAGAATTATCTCTTAAGAGCTTAACACACAAAAGAATCCATTTTAAAACTGGCAAATACATGGCTCGCATGAGAGTCGCAACATGGGGGATTCTAAACATAAAATTATGCTTCATTAGGCTGTATAGGAACAATTTAATTGTGCTGCACTGCCCCCCAAAAAATTTTTGACTTTACGGTATAATACACTAGCATACCAGCTGTCAGTATTATACAGTAAAATTAACAGTAATAAACGGCAAAATAAGCAATCATACGCTACCACATTGTTAATTTTACATATATAATACTGGCAGCTGTATGGTAAAGAAACCATATATATTATTTTCCAAATTAAAGTAAATCTAAATTTAAATTATTTTAGTAAATATATTTTCCTTTTTCTTCATTGCCGCATTTAATATATATTCTCGGCATTTAAAGATGCGCCTGTTTCGTTTCTCTCTCAACGAAAAGATACGTAGTCAAAATCATAGCTATTTTTATCAATTTATCGGTAACTTATTTTAATTTCCCTGCCAGTAATCACTTTAAAAGAAATAACACAATGTATAAAATGTTTCTCTCATGGTCAAATTTTGACTTCCCAAAATGTACCAGATACCCTGTTCAAAGAAGCCACGATGCCGTGTCGCCAAAACATGCAATTCTCAGACCTGCTATTCAATAAAATATAAAGAGTTGCAAAAATGCCTTTCCAGCCGTTCACATCCGTTCTCATAACACGTAACCGTTTAAATTCAGAATAATTTCCATTTTTTTGCCAAAGTGTGCTGTATGCCAAATAAATTTACCCGTCCCTGTCGCAAATTACAAAATTTAACATCCGATTGTTCTAAATCTAAACGGTTCTAGTAACCCATTCGAAAATTCACGCCTCAACGCTCAAAAATACAAATCACTTGGCGAGATTTGTAACGCGTGCTTTTTCTCTCATCTTTTTCACTCTGCCACTCGTCTCCGGTCCATCAACATCTCGATAGAATGCCTTGGCCCCTGGCCAGCCTTTGGAATACTTCAAAACACTTTGGAATACTTCAAAAATTCCGCTATGCAGTCCAAAACTTTTGATTCTCGCTTCACACCCCTGACAAAAGAAAAAAAATAATTAAATGTCATCCTACGCTGGCTATCGTCAGATCACAAGATGTGAATTCCAGGTGTTTGTGAAATTCTTTCTACTGTGGAATATTTATGAATGTGACAATTTTCGTCGATTAAATAAAAGAAAGCTCTTCGACAATTTTTCTCAACTCTTCCTATTTGAAATAAAAACATCCAGTTCTCTCCAGGATATCGTGCTATTGGTTTTTTCGGGAATAACAAGTGCAAGCCACTATATACCACAATGGATATCTATGTCACCGAAAATGATTTATTCCATATTTCGCGATGCGAACTTTTCACTATTTCCATAACTTTATCTGCATTTTCTTCAATCCTCAACGCCTCGAAACTTTCACCTCCATAAGCTGGAATGCCAGTATTATAGCGTATTTTTTGTTCCATCCAGTGTGGAAAATGGTAAATATGAATTTTTAACATGTTCTTAGTATTTAAGATTTTGGCTTCTGTGTCTGCTTGAGCTTCGAACATGTTATAGACAAACAGCATACATATGCTACTGAGGTAAACTGAGCGTACTCCCGATGAAAATGGTCATTACAGAAATTGATGGTTTGTTTACAGAACCTGCGAAAGTATTCGAATGCAGTACAACATATGGAAAATCACATCAGAAATGTTTTTCATTAACTTTACGCATTTCCAAAGCGAAAGTTTGCTACATTACATGAAAAGTGAATGGGAGTTCGTTTCTTTAATCCGTTTCTCATTCTGCTTGTTTGTAGCTGCCATATTAATCTAATTTACGCAAAAAAAGTCGATTCACAAATAGTGGTAGTTTCCATTAAAATTATTTTCTGCCCGGAAATTCAAAATTGTTTCATCCATTATGGTCATATGTTTTCAATTAATTATTTTACTGTAGTAATTTAATTTCTGTCTACTTTAAAACATAATTTTTCTGAGTTTTTGTTAAAACAGAAGCCATTATAGGATGTTTTACTTAAAATTTGAGGATGTATTGTTGGAAATTGCAGCAGAAGTAATACGTGACGCATGAACTTTATTTTTTCCTCTGACGGAATTTTATTAGATAAAAAAAAAAAAGAACTGCAGAAAATCGTAAAATCCGGGATTCTGCAAATAAATATTGTATGATAACACACCTGCCGTAGGTATACTAATTAAGAAGCAACTGTGTTTATATCTTACAGCCACAATACCTCCTGTTACAGTGTTATGCAAAAGAGGAACATTGACCGAAATCATATTCTCTTCGCGTCATGTTTTCAAACATCTGTGATATTATGTGTAGTCTCGGATAATAATGTCTAGTCTTAGGATATGATATAAACTTAATATTTTGGTTTTATTTTCTTTTTATCTTATTTAAGGGGGCGGGGAGTTACCGTTCAAAACTATCCAAAATCCATGAAATCCACAGCCCCTAAAGGGTTAAAGAAAATGTTAAAATATTTACTTTCATTGTATTATTGTAATGTTTGACAGCGTACGTTCGAAAGTTTAAATATCGAAAATTAACATTTTTTCTTCATATTGAAAAGACAAGCAGTTGAAAATACAGCCTTAAAATTCTAGACACAACAAATTTTCATGTTATCATCGAAAGTAATAGGATTAATATTTACATAGTTCTAAAACTACATAATGAAATTATCAATAATTTTGTCGTAAATACTTAATTGATATCATAAAATTTGGACTAAATAAATCTTATTTTTGTTACGCCAAAATCTTTATATTATTAAAGTTCTCTAAGTATTCTTCGAAAATTTGAAGTTAAAATATTGAAGACAAGAACAAAAACAAATAAGAAGCTTCAAAGATACTTGATAGAAATTATAGCATAGAAGTTCTAATTGCATAGCATTTGTAAAGTGAAAGATTGTATTCATTTGCTTTGGACAGAATCGTCATTAAATCGATGCTCCATCTCTTTTCAACCTACATTTCCTAAATTACTTTTGTATTTATCACCGAAGTTTTGGATGCGGAATTTTGATATATTAGAAAGAAGCCAATCAAAAGATGAAGCTTTCGCAGAATAACAAGCATGAAGAATGATGGCATTAACTTTTCTACAGTTATAGGAAATTTCCCCCACATATTAGAAATCAAACATGTACCCATTAAATGGAAAGACAAGAAGTAATAGGAAATCGCTTTCAAATACTCGGATAAACAAAATTTCTTAGTATCGATGTAAATATTAAAATTATTGACTAACCATGAAACTATATCATATCAATTTCGCCATGAATGCGATTTTGAGTCCTTTAAAAAACTAGATAAATTCTCAGTTTTGCTAGGAACGCTAAAATATTTGTATTGTGTTAAAAACACCATCTAAATTTATATATTTACCAGAAACAAATTTTAAAATAAAATATTGAAGAGAACGACAGTCCACAAATAAATAACTTCAAAACTACTTTTGAAACTAATAGAATTTCTGAGAAGTGTCTTTGAAAAGCGAAGAATTGAATTCATTCAATTTGGATAAAATCTTCATTAAAATCGATGTTTCGTCTCGTGTCACTGTTTCTTAAATAATATTGAACTTATCACTGTCAGTATATTAAGATTAACCGACAACTTGTTGGAACGGGATTTTGATATTAATTTAGATTACTTTTATTTAGATTCCAGAAATGAAATATTCAGAGAAAATAACAAATTTATTCAACCTTTATGTAACCAAAAAGCAAAAAATATTTTCAGCGGCAGAAGATAATCGAAATAGGCAGAGGAGAAAATTTTGATGCTCACTCAAGTTTGTAATGAAAAGATTTCATTGTATTGAAGTCATAAAAAATAACGCAAAAATCTACAAATTTTGCAGAGATTGTTAAACTATAGATGTCAATAAAGGTCCCATTTTCATAGATAACACGAAGGTAGGTAAGTTTCATTAACTTTTCTATGGTCAGAAAATTGTTACCATATACTGGTAAGTAAAAGTTTACTCTTCGAAAGAAAAGACAAACAGGAAGCCGTTTTCAAATATTCTGCACGACTTTTTATTACATATACACAGTAGTGGCTAAAATTAAGGAAACCTTTTTGAAAAACTATTTCTAAAGGTTTGATAGTTCATAACGGCACTTAATTTTGAAGCAAAGCGAAACAATTACATATCAATGGAAAGAATTAAATCCAGAATATTATGCAATAATTATCAAAATGATACATATGTTTTAATAGCGATTGTCAAGAAAAAAAAAATTAAACATGGAGAAAATTAGAAATGCAAAAGTTTTCACCCAGCCAGTTAACTTTTATTTCAATAAACGTTTCCATTATTAGCAGATTTAAAACGGCTTCTTGTAGAGTGTAACCAGGGTTTTTAGTTCTATGACTGTTTTAATATGAAACCAAGATTCAGTCATTGTTTATGTTAAATTAGGCTTAATTGCAAAGTTACTTCTGACAAACAAGTTTCTTTAATTTTCTCCCTACAATTTCAATCCAGTTAAGGTCTAGACTATTCCCAGACCAGATTTGGGATGCGATTATCTTGAAACCACTTTTTGCATACAGCAGCAAAATTACAGGGAGCTGATTTTGTTGACATATGATAAGTGTATTATTTTGAAAAAGATCACGTATGGAAGGCTTCACTTGGGATTAAAATATCTTTTTTGTTTTCTGTTTAAGCATTTATATTCTCATTAATCACACCTCACAGTAAATATTTAATCCACTTTGGATTAACGTATTTCATTCATTTTTTTAAACATTTATATTCCCATTTTCACACCTCACAGTACTCTCCTTTCGATCTGGCTAACACATAACACCAACTGGATGTTTCACGGAAAGTGTAACGCCATCAGAATGTAAATCTTTCTAGATTCCTCCGTTTGCATTTTTTATGCCTTCAGTATCCAACATAGAAATTTTTGTTTAATCACCCAAAATAACATGGTCTCACTATTTCTCTATCTAATATGTATTTTATCCCAGTTTAATCTTTTCAACCGTCGTCGTTTGATTAATAAATAGGTTTTTTTCTTTTTTTTTCGTCAAATTTTAACATCCTGACCGAAACACTGCAGCCTGCACAGATCTATACTTTGCTTTTACTTTACATTGTAGTGCGCCATTTCATTTTCTATATTTTGAATTTTTTTTTTCCTGTCACCTAAACACAGATTCCTCCCTCTTCTACCACCAATTGCTCTTGTGCCCCTTTCACTGCAATTACCAGTCTTAATGTATCTGGTATGCAAGACTTGACATCCTTTGGCTAATTTCTTTCAATTTATCTTCGAGTTTTATAATTGTAGCCTTCTACATTTAAAAATATTATTATACATCACTTTTTGGGTAACCAAGCAACTCTTTCAAAGACTTTTTTTAAACTTTATTATGTTTTATTGAATGAACACATAAAATTTTACCAATTTCACAGTAATTATAAAACACTAATAATAGTCCACCTATCAATATCAATACATGACATCAATATTTGAAATCCTACTCTAGGCTTAACGGACTAATTGTCAAACAAAATGAAATCAGTCTGTCACTCCAAACATTCACATACACTGCAAAAAATAATTGTTGATTTTACAGTATAAAACTGGCATCTCAGCTGCCAGTATTATACCGTAAAATTAACAGTATTAAACAGTAAAAAAAGCAGTAATACGCTGCCGTGCAAGCAGTAATACGCTACCGCGCATGCGCGGTAGCGTATTATTATACCGTAAAATTAACAGTATTAAACAGTAAAAAAAGCAGTAATACGCTGCCGTGCAAGCAGTAATACGCTACCGCGCATGCGCGGTAGCGTGCGCGGTAGCGTATTATTATACCGTAAAATTAACAGTATTAAACAGTAAAAAAAGCAGTAATACGCTGCCGTGCAAGCAGTAATACGCTACCGCGCATGCGCGGTAGCGTATTACTGCTTGCACGGCAGCGTATTACTGCTTTTTTTACTGTTAATTTTACGGTATAATACTGGCAGCTGGGATGCCAGTTTTATACTGTAAAATCAACAATTATTTTTTGCAGTGTACATTCATTATATTCAACTGAAAGAGAAATACATCAAATCGATCTAAACAATTTTTACTTTCTTTTCTGATTATTCGGCTGTAACTTTGATAAAATAATAACTAAACAAACTGTATTGTATGATATTATATCCTTAAATTATCTTTCTTGTGTTATATTTTTTAGTAATTACTATTAAAAAATGTATTACAAGCCATCAAAATTCAAAAAAGCATTTTTCGGAAGGGTTGCCTAAATTTTAGTCATTAGTGTATATATATCATTACAAATACTACTTTAATCATGAATTCCATCTGAAAGTACATAATTAAATATCAATAGTTCGGATACAAATGCGCACTTGATACCTTATAAAAAATAACTGCATAAATCTGAATGTACTAGAAATATATCTGTTATGCTGAAATCTTCATTTTATTAAAAAGATTATCGATGGATGTTATTTAATGAACTTAATTAATCAACTCTGAAAATTAAGGCACTGAAGATAAGGACGAGCACAAATAAAGAGCTTCAAAGATACTTTCGATAGTAACTATTGGACAGAATGATTACGGCGCCTTTGAGAAGCAAATGTAGACATTCATTTAATTCGGATAGAATCTTCATTAAAATCGATGTTTCGTCTCTTTACAACACGGAACGTTCCCAAATTACTTTTGTATTTATCACTGTCAATATCTTAAGAAGAATCGACAATGTATAGAATGCGGGAATTTGATATTTGATTACTTCTATTTAAAATTCAAGGAATACGAGACAAAATAACAGATTGATTAAACTTTAATTCTAAAACAAAAAATATTTTCAGCTGCAAAAATTCATCAAAATTAGCACAGAAGGGACTTTATATAGTTCGGCAAGTTTACTTGAAAACAGATACTTGCCTAGAGTTCAGAAAACTTTTACTTTAAGAATCCACAAATCCTGCTACAGTAAGATTCTTAAACAAGATGTCAATCTTGGATCCCTTTCTCAGAATAATACGCACGAAGAACAATGCATCAGCATTTCTACAGTTGGAAAAATTTCTCCACATATTGGGAATCGAAAATTTACTTTTCAAAAAGAAAAGCTTTCAAATATTTGGCATGGCAAATTTTTTTTATATCGGTGCCAAATACTAGAATTATAGTCTGTTTCAGTCTAAAAAAGTAATGTTCATATATCAAAAGGTTTTGTCATAAATGCCAACTTGAGACCCTAAAGAAATTAACTATCTCATTCTTCTGGCTCTAAAATAGCTATTTTATTAAAACACTAGCTGTCTTGCGCTTAATAGCAATCTCCCGATTACATCAAAGCGTCGAATTCATAGGAACCTCGCAAAAAACTAATCTCGGGTTCGGGTCCAGTTACCTATGGCACGCTCCGGGGCACATTCTGTTTTAAACGAGCCTACGATACGTGTCCCCGTTGCCTCTGGCACCGTATAGCAGGGGTGCTGCGCACGCACTGCAAAATCTTTTAGTATTAACGCCATATTTAAAATTACGACTGAACACCCTCCCTACCCACTCCCTCAAATTAAAGCAACAACCTTTAATATTAACAAATATCGTTAACTTTTGAAACAAACAAAATGGGGCCTTTTTTTTTTTTGGGGGGGGGGGGGGGGGTCTGAGTTTGAAATTCATTTACTTTTGTTTCAGAAGTAAATGCAGAGACGTGGCCCGAAGAAGAAATAAATTCAATACGACCCCTTCTTCCGTCTATGGATCAATTTGATTACGTCGGGTCAGTTTTTTTGCAAATATTAAGAAAAGTTACCGGACGATTTTCCCAAAATTTCGATTTTCGGAATCGGGAAAATATAATACATATACATTGTGAGTTTCAAATGGATACCTACAATAATTTTCTTAATATCCGAGGGTACGTGAACATGAGAAAATTCTATTATTTGCAATCATATTTCTTTCTTTTACAGTTTCGAAAACAGGTGTTCTTTTCTTTAGCCATTTTGATAAATAAGACAGCATTTTCGATGCATTTTTTAATGAGTTTAATTAATTTCTCGGCTAATTATTTAAAAAAATCCGACCCTCAGGTGCATTAGGACCTGCCTTGTATCCTCACCCAAATTTTCAGATCTCTATGTTCGGTAGATTTCGCTAGCCATCGCCAACAGACACAGAGCGAAACTTTCTTTTATTAATATATAGACTGCTATAGAATATTTACAGAATTATATTAATCAAATCTGAAAATTCAGACATTGAAAACATGGGCAGCACAAATGAAGATCTTCAAAGATATTTTCGATAGTTGGACAATATTTGATTACTGTGCCTTTGAAAAGTGAAGGGTTGCATTCATTTATTAATTCAGATAGAATATTCATTAAAATCTGTGTTTCACCTCTTTCCAACACGTAACGTTTCCAAATTACTTTTGTATTTATCAATGTCACAATCTTGAGATAAATCGATAATGTATTGAATACTGAATTTTTATGCGGTGTATTTGAACTGCTAACATTTAAATTTCCCCAGTGGCAACAAGAGCAAAATAGCATATTTTTGTTAAAAAGATGGCTGACTCGTTTTCTCAAATCAAAATTTTCAAGCCTTTATATCACCACGTTAAAACATATGCATAGTAGCAATATTTATATTGGGGCTCAATATTGAGTGCGTTCATCGAAAATGTTTTCTTTGTGAAATACCAATTCTAGTTTAATACTGGAAAAAAAAGTAGAAAGGCATTAGAAATATTAGCAAAAATATTGACTTTACATTAGCAATATCGGTCATGAATTGGTGAATTATTTTTTGCCATTTTTGCCAAAATGTAAGTGCATGGTGTGTTTAGTTCCACCGTAGCAATTAAACCCAATTTGAAAAATGAGGTTCGTTTCGTAACAACAACGAAATCAAGATGATTAAACTAAAGATGTATATATGCGTAAACTGATAAAACAGAGCATATAAAGGCTTATAAAAACCATTTTAATATAAATATCACAGATCAACATGTTTCTAACGCACAAACGGCGACATTTTCAAGATCAAAAGTGATATATAAACTATTATCGCATTTTTTTTTTTTAAATAAACTTTATAAACATAAAACACGAGATCGTATGTATAATATAAAAGCAGGTTCTTAAAAATGATCAACTGTAAACGTGAAAATATTTACTTATTGCCTTTTTTAATTTGTAAAGCATCTCGTGCCATATTTTAGGTAATTCAAAGAGGCTAATTCATTGTATATGTTCTCGCTACGCATATAGATTTCTACTGATTCACGGATAATGGATACGAAAATAAAGTCTTGATGAATAAATTATTTTACTATTCTTAAAATCAATTTGTAAAGTTATGTTATATCTATTTTATTCTATGTTTTATCACTTTAGGCATATACATCTTTAGTTTAGTGATAATGAGTGATTTTCTTATATAATTAGAAATCAGGATGTCTGAAACTTAGAACCATTATGAGATGGCGCAAGCAATGGATATTAATAACGACAATCTCTTTCGACGCATCAATGGTGCGAGTTTTGCTCATGATAACTATTGCCAGGTCTATTGTTATAAAAAGCGAGACAAGGAGACAAACAGTAAATCCTATTAAAACGGAACCTGTCGATAACGGAATCCTATCTTATATGCAACAAATTCGTGGTCCCTATTACGGAACGAATACCATACAATTAACTTTCTAAGACAAGAAAACCTGTCAAAATGGAATCTTCCTCCGATCAATTGAAAGTTCGTCTTAGTAGGCTGTACTGTACTAAATAAACACAATAATTAATTATATACAGTGAAATCCGTGAAAGCGGAATCGGCAAAAACCGAAACAAATTTCATTTTGGAGAGGTCTCCGATTATCATATATATTAACACATGGGCTGATAAGTTCCCGGTCTAATAAAGAAAACACAACTTTTTAACAAAGCTTTATAACTTTATGACTTTATAACTTTATAACTTTAATAAATAACATAACTTTAATAATAAATAATAATAATTTAATAATAATAATAATAATTTAAAAATAATAATTTTATAATAATAATTTAATAATAATAATTTCAAAAATAATTTAATAATAATAATAATTTTATATTAATAATTTAATAAATGATTAATAATAATAATTTAATAATAAATAACATAATTTTATAACGAAAAAGCTCCAAACAGTGCTCAGAACTCGTTGTTGTTTTTGGTCAAAAGTCAACACCCGCGGCAGCCACTTTGACAACAGCTTTTTCATAGACAAATGTTCATTCAAAATAAAACCTACACGTTCCTTGGATATCTTCAGAGTCTGAGCTATCTCCTGCAACTTCACTTTACGGTTCCCCAAAACGATTTTGTGGACTTTTTTTATGTTTTCCGGAGTAACCACCTCTTTTGCGTGGTGCATCACTGGTGTCCGTACGACCACGTTTAAATTCAGCAAACCAGTCAATAATGGTTGATTTACCTGGTGCAGTGTCCAGATAACGCTTATCATGCCAAGCTTTTGTTTGAACGATGTTTTTTCCCATCAAATAACAATTCTTGAAATTCTTGTTTATCTAGTTTTTTGTTTATCAATAAAGTCGTTCAACTGAAACCACTCTAACGTTTTATCCACATTGCGAATCGTCATGCCATTTTTTCTGCTATCTTTTAAAGGTTAGTATTTACTAAAAAAATCATCGGTTCGGCGATTGCAACGCCATCTGTGTGCCAGACCGGGAACTTATCAGCCCATGTGTTATTTCTATTGTCAACATCCCTTTTTCTATGCATTTACAAAACGCGCAACAATGAATGAAATATCATTCGAAAGGTTTTTGAACCCGCTCCTGACATAGTACACTCACATTTCGTTAAAACACATTTTTTTATTAAAAATTGCAGTTAAATAAAAATTAAATTAGCATTGTGAAATGAAATGAAAGGCTTTTATCAAATCAATGCTGCCACAAAAATAAAATACCGCTTTATATCATACTCAGCAATGATTATGATAAAAATAAATAGAACAAAAAACAAAATATGCACGGATTTATTTTATATTTATGATTAAAAAGCAAAATTGAAATGTTTAGAAGAAAAAGATACCGTCGATCGATCTATAGAAGTAGTGGTATTTCACGTGTAGCCTAAAAGATGTATTATATTAAATTCTATTTTATATGCATTAAATTTATTTTTTTGTCCCATATTTTTCCCGAAGTGGATGACGTCATCTTCTAATGCAGTTCAAATTAGATTTTTTTTCTCTCTCGTGCGTGCTTTTTGCTATCTTCGATCAGTTTTTAGTGTAACTTTGATGGAATAAAATGAGATGGTATTCTGGCTTGACTAATGATGTCTTAAGATATTTTTATCCTTAATTTTTCTGTAGAAGTTTAAACTTGGATCTAGAAAATATTAGACATCGCGAGAAAATATTAGACTGCAGACCGAAATCCTCCCACGATGTCCACTGGTACAGTTATAGTTGTGTGGTATTCCTTCCGTAGAGTATGTTTTTTTTTTACGTTTAAAGTAAGAATTCGCTACAAACAAGTTCTGTTTTCACACGTTTAATAAAGCAAAGTACAATAAAACCTGTAAAAACAGAATCGATAAACACCGTGAACGTATCCCGTCTTAGTTTTCGTCTTAGGAGGCAATTTGTACGGCATTCCTTTCGATGGAATATTTTTAAGAATCCCTGACTGTTCGGCCTACAGGCACAAGTAGATTTCGAAGACGCAGACCGTGAGGAGCCTGTTTATTGGGAATTGCGGAAGAAATGGCCTTTTTGCCATCATGCGGCAGTTGGAACCGCCCACTTCGAAACCTAACTTGTTTGCAGGCGGAGCCGGGAAGGAATTTTTTTATTTTTTTATATAAGGGTTGGTCCTATAAAAAACTTGTCATTATAAAATTTTTTGACAATATTAAGAGGATTTATAATAAATTTAAGCGGATTTGATATCTTGTGAATTTACGAAGTTATGAATTTTTTTCTTCTAACCCCCCCCCCCCTTTTTCCTCCCTTGGGGCCATTTTTAATGATATCAAAAATCTGTCATACATAAATTTTCGGTCCTTTTTCTAGAAGTAATAATAACTTTAAACGCATTCGATACATATCAAAATTAAGAAGTTATGGGTTTTTTCTGTTTTCACAAAAAGCCCCCCCCCCCCCGGTTCGATTTTGCCCATTAACGAACTTGACCGAGATTTTATCCACCTTGATTTTATGTATCAGTTTGGAAGAGATTTGTGCAGAATTATTGGAGTTATCGTGTCCATAAAAAAGTGACATAGATAGATAGAGGGGATAGATTCTGGGAGTCATAATCGGCGTAGATCTGCAAATTTTTTTCAAAAATTCCAACATAGGGCACCCAGTGGCTGAGAGGTTCTGCTCTCGAAGCTGGTAGACGGGAGGTGCTGGGTTCGGTCCCAATCGCGCCCGTCAGCCTAATCGTTCGGAGTTTTCGTGGTTTTCTTCGAGTCGTGGATTTATCCATGCGTATATACGGGTTAGGTTCCCTTAAAAAGACCCCACGAAGGGCACTCCCCCCGGGCCTATATCCCACGTGTAGATAATTGGCCGTCAATAATCAACCCAACATAGGGCAGAATGTAATAGGTAGTATTTCTTACGAAATCTACCTAAAAAATCAGTTAGACAGGTTCTGTTTTCACATTTTTTACTGCATCAAGTTCCCCTTGATGCAGACTTAAAATTGCATGGTACGAAAAGAAATCAAAAGAATTTGTGCTGAAAAATCGGGACTTTTCGCGTCCAGCGCACGTGTTACGCGGGACGGCAGCGGGTCTTGGAACTCCTGAAAATTGGGACACCTGTCAACACTAACCAGGATTATAAGGAAGGACATTATTAGAATTTATTTAGGAACTGGTATTTCTAAGCTAAGATTGAGCACAGAATTTATTTAATTATTTTTCAGGGTTTGAAATATTTATTATTTCTCACAGTGATGAAATGGCTTGACATTAAATTTTAGGTGATATATTTTCAAGACTAGTGTTTCAAGCGTATAAAGCATCAGTACAAAAACCCTTAACGGGTTAAAAGTTGTGACGCAGCACTTTCTTTTGGCTCTAAGAATTTCAAATATGGGTCTTAAAAGTAATTATATCAAATTTGAGTGACGCTATGTTAAATTTTTTTAAATCATCATTTTCTTTTTAGTTTTATTTATATTCACAGGTGCAATTATTATTTTAACATGAAAAAATATGTAAAATTTATTCGCTGATGCTTTTTCATTCAGATCTCTCAGGAATTCAAAATATGGGTTTTAAAAGAAATGATATCAAAATTTGAGTGACACCTTGACGTGAATTTAGTAGGATTGTTTTAAAGTTCAATTTAAATTATTTTTCGTTTGTCTTCTAAAGTAAATTTACACATACAAACAATACTTTTAATTTTTCAAAACACTGTTAAATATATTACTTTCACTGAGCCTATATTATGTATTGAAATGTATTTATTGCAATAAACTGATTTATGTTTTGTGCCACGCTATCCAAAATCATAAGTAAAATTTATGTAAATGATTATTTTGCGTCATATTATCCAAACAAAGGGAAATGTATGTAAGTGGATAATATGACGCAAAATAATCATTTACATAAATTTTACTTATGATTTTGGATAGCGTGGCACAAAACATAAATCAGTTTATTGCAATAAATACATTTCAATACATAATATAGGCTCAGTGAAAGTAATATATTTAACAGTGTATTGAAAAATTAAAAGTATTGTTTGTATGTGTAAATATACTTTAGAAGACAAACGAAAAATAATTTAAATTGAATTTTAAAACAATCCTACTAAATTCACGTCAAAATGTCACTCAAATTTTGATATCATTTCTTTTAAAACCCATATTTTGAATTCCTGAGAGATCTGAATGAAAAAGCATCAGCGAATAAATTTTACATATTTTTTCATGTTAAAATAATAATTGCACCTGTGAATATAAATAAAACTAAAAAGAAAATGATGATTTAAAAAAAATTAACATAGCGTCACTCAAATTTGATATCATTACTTTTAAGACCCATATTTGAAATTCTTAGAGCCAAAAGAAAGTGCTGCGTCACAACTTTTAACCCGTTAAGGGTTTTTGTACTGATATCATTACTTTTAAGCGGTTATTGATGAAAATTTCTTTCAGTCGTAATTAAGCATTAGGGTATAAATTTATAAGAATAAAACTTAGTGGCTTCGCCCGCTAGTGGGTCTCGAATCTAACTGAATTCTCCATTTGTATGACAATCCCTTAATTTCCACATGGAATAGTGTAAACCTATAACTGAACGAACCACCAACCCAGGTCCCTGCTGCCTCCGGCACCGTATACCGGTCGTGCTATGCATGCACCGGATAATACCTTAATTTGCACATCGAATAGTATAAACCTTTAACCGAACGAACCTCCGGCTCGGGTTCCCGCTGCCTGCGGCACCGTATAGCTGCCGTGCTGAATAATACGATTAAGTGGTCACAGACCTTTTAAACAATATATCATATGAGGGGTGTGTGCAAAATTTTAAAAAGTACCCCCCTAGTGGGAGGGGCAAAGTGGGGGGATGGATACTGGAGATGCATAATATGACTAAGTGGTCACAGACCTTTCCAACAATATATCACGAGGAGTGTCAGCAAAATTTAAAAAGTGCCCCCCTGGAGGGGGCAAAGTGGGGGGATGGACACCGGAGGTTTATAATCTAATTAAGTGGTCACAGACCTTTCCAACGATATATCACATGAGGGGTTTTGCAAAATTTCAAAAAGTACCCCCTTGGAGGGGGCAAAGTGGGGGTTTGGACACAGGAGATGCATAATATGATAAAACAGTCACAGACCTTTCCAACAATATATCACATGAAGGGTTTGTGCAAAATTTTAAAAAAGTACCCACCTTGGGGGGGCAATGTGGGGGGATGGACACCAGAGATGCATAATATGACTAAGCGGTCACAGACCTTTCCAACGATATATCACATGAGGGGTTGTGCAAAATTTCAAAAAGTACCCTCTTGGGGGGGCAAAGTGGGGGTGTGGACACAGGAGATGCATAATATGATTAAACAGTCTCAGACCTTTCCAACAATATATCACATGAAGGGTGTGTGCAAAATTTTAAAAAGTACCCCCCTTGGGGGGGGCAAAGGGGGGATGGACACCACAGATGCATAATATGACTAAGCGGTCACAGACCTTTCCAACGATATATCACAGGAGGGGTTGTGCAAAATTTCAAAAAGTACCCCCTTGGGGGGGCAAAGTGGGGGTGTGGACACTGGAGATGCATAATATGATTAAACAGTCTCAGACCTTTCCAAAAATATATCACATGAAGGGTGTGTGCAAAATTTTAAAAAGTACCCCCCTTGGGGGGGGGGGGCAAAGTGGGGGTGTGGACACAGGAGATGCATAATATGATTAAACAGTCACAGACCCTTCCAACAATATATAACATGAGGAGTATCAGCAAAATTTAGAAAGTAACCCCTTGGGGGGGTCAAATTGGGGCATGGACATTATCATTAATTTCGTCAATCAGGCATGAAAAAATCATGAATTTCGTTGATAGTGTATTTAAAAATCATGAATTTCGTTGATCGGGTATGTAAAAATCTGTGAATTTCATCAATCGAGCACAGAAAAAACACGACTTTTGTCGATCGGGGGAGGGGGGATCATATATTTTGTCAATCGGGCACGTAAAAATCTTGAATTTTGTTTATCGATCGCATAAAAATCACGTATTTCATCAAATAGATACATAAAAACCAAGAAATTCCTTGATCGGCACATGAAAATCATTAATTTCATCAAATGCATGCATAAAAATCAAGAAATTTATGAATCAGGTACATAAAAATCATCAATCGGTGCATAAAAATTATGAATTTCATCGATTAGGCACGAAAAAAATCATGAATTTTGTAGAACGGACGCATAAAAATTACCAATTCGTAGAGTAGTCGCATAGAAATCACGAATTCATCAAGTGGGTGGTTAAAAATCACAAGTTCATCAAGTAGGTGCATAAAAATCACAAATTTCATCAAACGTTTGCATAAAAATCAATAATTTCTTCGATCAGGTTCAGAAAAATGAAATTTCGTCGATCGAGCATGAAAAAAATCATGAATTTCGGTGATCAAGTGCATAAAAATCTTGAACTTCGTTGATCGGTGTGTAAAAATCATGAATTTTGTCGATCGGGTGTGTAAAAATGATGAGTTTCAATAATCAGGCACAGCAAAAACATGAATTTTGTGGATCAGGGAGGGGGAGATCATAAATTTTGTCAATCGGGGACGTAAAAATCTTGAATTTTGTTTATCGATTGCATAAAAATTACGTATTTCATCAAATAGATACATAAAAACCAAGAAATTCCTTGATCGGCACATGAAAATCATTAATTTCATCAAACGGATGCATAAAAATCAAGAAATTTATGAATCAGGCACATAAAAATCATCAATCGGTGCGTACAAATTATGAATTTCATCGATTAGGCACGAAAAAATCATGAATTTTGTAGAACGGACGCATAAAAATTACCAATTCGTAGAGTAGTCGCATAGAAATCATGAATTCATCAAGTGGGTGGTTAAAAATCACAAGTTCATCAAGTAGGTGCATAAAACTCACAAATTTCATCAAACGTTTGCATAAAAATCAATAATTTCGTCGATCAGGTTCAGAAAAATGAAATTTCATCGATCAAGCATGAAAAAAAATCATGAATTTCGGTGATCAAGTGCATAAAAATCTTGAACTTCGTTGATCGGTGTGTAAAAATCAAGAATTTTGTCGATCGGGTGTGTAAAAATGATGAGTTTCAATAATCAGGCACAGCAAAAACATGAATTTTGTGGATCAGGGAGGGGGAGATCATAAATTTTGTCGAACACAGATGTAAAAATCATGAATTTTGTTTATCGGTGCATGAAAATCACGAATTTTGTCAAACAGGCACATAAAGATCAAGAAATTCATTGATCGGCATGTAAAAATCATTAATTTCATCCATCGGGCATATAAAAATGATGAATTTAGTCGATCAGGCATGTAAAAATCACAAATTTTGTCAACGGGGCACATAAAGATCAAGAAATTTGTTGAACGGCATGTAAAAATCAGAAATTTTGCTGAACGGGCACATAAAAATCACGAATTTCTGTAATCGGCGCGTAAAAATCATAAATTTCGCCAATCTAGTGCAGTAAAATCATTAATTTCATCGATCTGGTGCAGAAAAATCACTATTTTCGTCGATCTGGCGAGGAAAATCATGAATTTTGTCAAACGGACATGGGAAAAAAAGAAAATCAGAAAATCCTGCATTTGGTCGGTTTTCTCCATATTTTTCAAGTCAGTTTTTCAAGTTTTATTGCCGAGTGGTGATTGGCGAGTGCCTATTTTCACCTTTACCCAAAAACGAATAACATCAAATTAAAAGGAGAAAGTTATTAACTATTTACGGGAAAAAAACTTTAACGGCCATGTACTTAGCTGTACAAGGTCTTAACTCGAGCGTAAAAATGAGGAAACGTGTTTCCTTACGGATGCTCAACTACTGTATAAAGCGTCGACAAAAAGGGGTGACAATCCCGTGCAAATGACGAAAACTTCCAAAAATGAGTGTTGAAAAAGCTTCTTCCAAATTTGCAATCGAATAGTGCCCTATATATGGCCAATGCTACATCTACATCACATGCCTGTTGAAATCGCACTCCAGCAAAGAATTCTATAGACTGGCTGAAAAACAACAAAATATACTGTGGCGAACAAATGCAAAAAGTAGAACTTTTCTCTCATAGAGAGTAATCGTCCAAAGAAAATCATCTATAAAATTGATAATAAAATTCTAGTTTAGAAGGTATTTTTTTTAATATTTTAAATGATAAAATTTTATCCGCCCTTCCAAATTGTTTGAAAATACAAGCTGCAATTTATAATAGATAAAATACTCCCCCCCCCCCTCCCCCAGGTATTTTGTTTATTTATTTATTGTTTTTTATTTATTTTGAATTGATGGTTCTCCATTTCAAAATTTTCATTTTACTTGATACTTTGATGGTCTATAGCTGTTTGTGAAGCTTCATGCATGTTTTGCTGTTACTGTATATTAATTTTTCAAATTCATTTTTAATAAACTTATGCAAGTAAATAGTTTTAGAGCCCTATGTTGTTTTCAACATATTCAGACAATTTCAAACTTTGCACTCACCAACACTTAATTTATAAGATCTGACTATTAAAAAACATTGCGAAATAATTAACAGTGGTTCTCTAAAAAATTTTTTTTCTTTCTTCTATATGTTTTCAAAATACACCGCTGTACAAGAAACCCTATGTAAAATATTGATATTTATGTAAGTTGTAATCAAAAAATTAAATGTATTAGCAGCAGTTGAAATTTAATAAATTTTTAGAATTTACTTTGAAGAACAAACACTTATTACAGTCAACAGTAAACAGTATTTTATACAAAAATTGGGAAAAGTTTAAGATGATTAAATTTGTGAAGAGTTAATTTTTGGTAGGAAAAAGTTTTGTGAAGTGTCCTGTTTTAATATGAAAAGAAATGTGAAATAACCTGTTTTAAAATGAAAAAAAAATGTGAAGGATACTGTTTTAAGATTTAAAAAAAATTGTGAAGGATCCTTTAAAGGTGTTCTTAATTCTTCTTAAACAGAGCCCTGCAATATATTTACTAAAGTTGTATTTTTTCTGTGATTTAAGCACATATAAGGAATTTCATACCTCTAAATTAGTAATTTTAAATGATTTTTAAAGTCACAGGTAAATGATAGAAAAATTGAAAAATAAAATAGCTATTTGTTTACTTTTTAAACTCTGAATTTAAAGTAAATAAGAACTTATTTATTCATTGTATAGTAATATTTTAGAGCTAAAAAAATCTATGTGGGTTAAAATGATTATATTCTTATTCTTATGTTTCGCGAACAAATAGCAATTTTTTTACTGTATTTTTTAATAATTTTTAATGTAACATTTGACATTGAAACAATATAGTGCTCGAAAACTATTTAACAAGCTAATTAAAAAATGAATGTGAAAAATTAATATAAAGTAAAGGCAAAACATTCATGAAGATAGAAGTTTGTCACACAACTGTTTGTAAATGTAATGAGAAAAAAAATGATAACAATGTAATAATACTGGCAATATGAATGCAATAAGGTAATGCCTGGGGTCGATCCAGGAAAAATTTGGGACCTATTTAGGGCCCCTTCACAAAAATCTATTTAATAAAATAGGCCCCTTCACAAAAATCAATTTGATAAAATGGGCCCCTTCACAAAAATCAATTTGATAAAATGGGCCCCTTCACAAAATTCTATTCCATAAAAACTTACTATTTATTATTTTGTGATGTTTTAAAATGTGTAATTTGTAAACAAACAAGTTTACCAGAGAGGAAAACTTCCGCAAAAGGATTTAAAACAGGTTTTGTTTATAAATGCTTAGTTCGAATTTGATTAAATCGATTTCAACTTTCGTTACAAAATGTTATTTTTCACAAAAATATAATAAATTTCACAAAAACAACCTTTACTTTTCACAAAATGGGCCCCAAGAAAAAAAACCTGCATCGACCCCTGAATGCAATGAGAAAAAGAAAAAGCTATTTGTTTACTTTTCAAACTCTGGATTTAAAGTAATTAAGAACTTATTTATCCATTGTATAACATAAAACACTTAATTCAGAACTAACTTTCTGCATTTTCTTTTACAAAATAACATAAAAGTAATATTTTAAAGCCATAAAAACATCTAACTGGGAGTTACCCAACAAAGCATCTCTCCAAAACGAAAATTTTTATAAGAACCAACAAGGAAAATAAAATAAAACAACAATGAATAAATAAACAAAATACCTAATAGTAAGTACAACATCTTTGAATTATTCCTGTGTTTATTTTTTCCGAATTGTTGAACTGGTAAAAGACAAAGCTGTTTGTTGTACTTCAAACACTCGCTAATTTGTGCTTCGCGCATTGATACGATAATAGTTGGTTGGTTGTCTTCGTTGCGAAAGAAACAAAGAAATGAAAAATATTTTATCATTAGAAAATGAAAGATTTATTATATTTAGCAGTAAAATTGAATACATGTAATTAAAAAATATTTCCTCATTTTGAAAAAGGAATCGAAATAATTTTTCGAATATATGCATGTTTAAAATCTGAAATTATTTCTTTGTAACAAAAAGAGAAAACATATAAACCCCAATTGAATTTAATACATACGTTTTACATGTTTAGAGTATATTATTCATTGTTTTTGCATTTAAAAAAATCTAAATAATTAGCCCGGTCACAAGCTTTATTGATAACGGCAACCGTACATCAATTTTTAACTGCAATTCCCGGCGGAAGAAGGGAGTGAATACTCTATTGCATTTGTACAGCTTGGCTTAAGAAAATAGTCCCATTTTTTAAAATCGGATTATATAAAAAACTAGAGTTTTCCTATTTAAGCGGATAGGTGGATTCACTTCATATAAAACCGATTAGTATCCTATATTAATTTTTAAAAAATCCTTCGGGCGGTTTTCAAGATACGCTGTCTTACACCATGACACCATTACATGCAGAGCGAAAAACTTCCCATTTTACTTAAAAATGGATTTCCAGATCTTAAAATCTACTGCATGTAGAAATCTATAAATTTCAGGATAGAGTTAGACCGGAGATATAAGACAGCTGTCAAAAAATCAAAACGATGTACCTCATATTTGCTGAGATATTAAATGTCGGCTATTCGCTTTTCCTTTGAACTCAAACTAGGTGTATATATGGAGTGACGGAAATCTTCGGTTTTAAGCATTCGGTTTTCGGTTTTTTGCTGCGTCACTCGAGAAACTACCGTCTCTCATGATTGAGCTATGTTACAAATGGAGGAAAGACAGAACTTCTCCCCCAAGGTTAAACGCGAAGCCAATTTTTGCGATCGTCAAAGCAATCCATCTAGTCAAAACAGAGAGCTCTTGAAATACTTTGGTGAAAACCCCATGCGAATAAATACCCAGTAGAATCTTAAGAGTGTTGAGCAGCCGAAACAGCTGCGTTTCACGAGAATTTTTACGATTCCTTTTTCTTCATCTTTTTTTAACAAGACAGCTTCTGTTTCATTGGAAAAAAGTGATTTTTTTCTGCCTTTTTTTATTCAATATCATCGGAACAACCAATTCGGAAGAAACGAAGTTTAATGTTTAGTCTACACTGTTAGTTATACGAGAACTTTTCTTAAACAAGGAGGAGTTCGGTGATCTGTTACGAACAACCTTTTTATGACTTATGCCAAATATCGAATTATTTCCAAGACAGGCAAAAAAAAAAGGAAAAAAGGAAGGAATCCTTCATTCTTTTTTAAGGGAAAGAAAAGACTAGTTTTAAAGAAAGACCACTTTTTTTTTCATTATGTTATTCAAACAAGAAATTCTTCAAAGATGTATTCTATATCATTAGGGATGGACAATGCAGTTCTTTTAGCGGAACTAGTTCATGTTGTATATAGTTCCTTTTTTGCACCAGTACACACCAGAATTAGTTCATGTTCATATGAACCAAACAGTTCCTAGCGACTAGTTTTCTCACAGCATCTATGTTTTCAGGAGTCACAGCAGTTCTTGATCGGCCTAGAGCTGCAATACTACCCGTCTAGGAGTCTTAGGTCGATCCTTCCGAACATCGTCACTGATATTCTTATGACCGAGGGAGAATTCCTTAAACCATTTGTAAATCGTTGTCTTTGGTTTAGCTTCGTTACCAAACGTCGATTTTATTCTATTGCTACACGGTTTGAGTTAAACCTTGTTGAAAGTCCTAAAAAATCATGGCTCTAAAGTCCTTTCGACATAACTCCATAATCATTTAGCACTTCTGATTTTCGAAAAATCACAGTAAATAGAATTTCATAGCTTTTTATGTGCTGTAAACGCAGACATTCTACTTGATGGTTATCGAAAACATGATGTTTTGTGGGCCCAAAATGAGATCGTATTATTAGGTATGCGAAATATTTCGCGCCGAGCTAAGAACTACATATTAAACCATATCAAACATTTCAAAAGCCATAGATAATCATGAAACATTAATGAAAGAAAATCTAATAAAAATGCGTTAACGCAAATGGTTTAAATGCGGTGCTATTACATTAGTATGAACGAGATTTCTACAAGATCTAGCATATGATGGCATTACCACTACAAAACGGAACGCATTATCAAACTTCATCGACAGTAGTACACCATCGTCGTTTAAATTATATTGCAAGGTTTACAGTACATTAAAAGCATCTTATTCAGTAATTTATTAATTTAAAAAAAATAAATGTATCTCAATTTTACTTTTAAAAAACAAATTCTTTGTAATTTGCATTGATTTTTAAGCACTGTACAATTCTTATTCGATCAAAATCGTAATAAATATCAAGATTAAATATTATACGAAATAATGAATAGTGAAATGTATTTTAATGTAATCATCAAAATACCCAAGAGAACAACTGTTACGACACCATATCAAACGTCTGGAAACAGTTGCATAATATGTCACATGAACTTTAGAATACTGTTATTTAGTTTAATTACACATTTAAACTTTATACTCCGCTTACTTCAGTTTTATTCACTTATGTGTTAAGACAAATGAGGAATCATCTGAATCAAATTTTATTTCGTTCCACGCAAAATTTTCCTTAAGTTTATATTTACAAATTAAAATCATTAATATTCGTTGATGGTTTCCATTAGGCATATGCATTTAATTTAGGCTATGCATATTTTAAACTTGAAAATAATTGCAAAAGCTAAACGTCCCATTCTCGACATGAAAGATTTTTAAAAAAAATTGCATTTGATTACTGTTTCATCCTTTTGATACAATAAATATCCTCTGAAGTTCAATTGTTACTTTTTTAAGTATTAATTACAGCTTGCTACGGAATTTTCAAAAATGAGAAATACTAAATAACTTTCATAATTTAGTAGCTGAAATTAGAATATATTTTTTTTTTCGCTAATGACACTATCAATAAAAGACATAAAATATGCATTGTCAAGTTTAATTTAAAATTCTAGATAACTAAGAGGCGCGCTTTTCTCACATGCGAGCTTCTAAATTCAAAAATATAGATATAGTATACTTTTACATACAATGCAATAGCAGAATAAAAAGAATCTGCTCCTTTTTTAATTTTTTTATGCTCATCAACAAACAGTGAAAAACCGTCATTAACGAAGATTTTTAATCTTTAAAAATATAAATAAAATAATCACTAATAGTAATCATCTGTCTCTTAAAAGCGGAGAACATAAAAAATTTAAATACTTCACTTTTTTCCCCCCTTTCTAACTGGTAAAATTACTTCTGAGATAGAAAACAAGCATATTTCGAAGAAATTAAACAATAAAAAACTTTTTATCTTAATATAAGTAGTTTAAAAAATGTTAATCAGAAGCTTATAAATAAAGCAACTGCCAACGTCTTAATTTTGAAACTAGTGTTCAATTAAATCGTAAAATTTTTTATTGTTTTTCTTCATATTTGTATTACAAATTGCACAAGATAATCAAAAAAGTTTTTCTTTTAGGGGAGGAGGAGGGAGGGGAGAGAGACACACGAAATGATCGCAAGTTTTCAAAATGACTTATAAATCAAGCCATTCAAAACGCCTTAATCTTGAGTTTTTTTTCTTCTTACCCATCATACGTAGTATAGGGTAAGAGTCTTGTAATAGTTTTGAAAATCAAAAGAAATAAAAAATTGATTTATTTACACGTTTCAGACACTGGAGATTCCGAAAAACATTTTTAGAAAAAAAAAAAAAAAAAAAAGCCGTCCATCTGTCTATGGGTCTGTGTGTGTGTGTCTGTAAACGCTCTATCTCACGAACAAATTGAGATAGAGACTTGAAATTTGATAAGTACTTACTATGTAATAATGGGAATAAGCTTATTGAATTTCAGTAACCTCGATTATCCGGAACTATTTTTTTCGAACTCTAGAAATATTCGTTCTGATAAAAAGGTATTTAAATTTTCGAAATTGTTTATTTTAAGGAGTTAATATAAAAGACAATTAAAAACATAATTTTTGCATAAAGAATGAAGTCGATCGGATAATTAGTTGCCGAGATATTTGTAATCATGTTTTCCACACTCTTCGATTTTTCATCAACCTGTATTTCATTCAAATTTCAATTCAAATATATATTTTAATTGGAAATGAGACGCTTAATCCGACGTAGTAAACCGTTAGTTAATATGATTATTAATTTTGTAGTTATAAGGATGTTACTTTTATGCAATCCAGTAACAGAGCATTTAAAGTTTATGACGTCATCAAGCCACGATTTTATTCGAATTGCAATGCATTTTATAAATAGTTTGCACATGTTTTATTTTCATATTTTATATTATGCATATCCATGATGTGTAAGTATTACGGTGGCTCCCCAACGACTAGTTTTTATTTTTTTATTTTTTATTTTTATTTTTATTTATTTATTTTTTATTTTTATTTTATTTTTATTTTATTTTTTTTTTTATTTTTTTTTTGGGGGGGGGGGAGAGGTTAGTAAAAGAGATGAGTTAAGGCAGGACTTATAATTTTTACACAAAGTTAATTTAAAAATTTATAAACTAAAGTATGTTATAAACAAATTTCTCCTAAATTGCTCTTATACTGCGATTAGGTAGTTTAACCCATTAACGCCACAGTTATTTATTTCTTGAAAAATTGAAATGTTGCATTTCATACCGCTTTTTTAGAATGTAAATTGTCTTATTTTATCGAGGAGTTTTTGGTCAAAGAAAACGAAATTTTCTTTTCAGAATTACTGGTGTACAAACAAAAGTATTGTTAGCTATGGTGTTGCATTAATGCAACGCTAAGCTTTAATGTGTTAAGACATTCTTTACCTCTTAAATAGTAAAATTTATAATTTTATGTAAAAATGATCTCGTGAATGTGTCAGATTCGCATTGTTCGCGAAATAAAAACCTGATTAAACCCTTAACTTTCATCAAGTATTTGATGCCTGTTATACTTTAGTTTTATTGGGTTATTTTTTGATATATGCGAAATCAATAAATATTGTACAAAATGCATTGTCAAGTTAAATTTAAAATCGCAGATTAAGTGATGTATTGTTTCTGACATATGAGCTTTTAATACAAAAATCATTTTAGTAAATTTCCACCACAATACAATCGCATGATGCAAAAAATCAGCTGCAATTATTATTATTATTATTATTATTATTATTTTTTAAGACAAATCATCGAACATAATGACAAAACCTCATTAACGAAGATTTATTTCTAAAAAATACCGTAATCGCTGATAAGAGGCTGTCTTAAAAGCCAAGAACATGAAAATTAAAAATAACATCAATCTTTTTTGAAAAGTAGTAAATGACTTATACTGAGATAGAAAACTGACAAAGAAATTAAACGACTTTTTAAAAATAATTATGAAAAAATTATAATTAGCAGCTTATAAATAAAGCTACTACAAACTTTAATTTTGAGACAAATGTTTTTTATTTTAGATTAAACAAATCATGATTCATCATATAAAAAAATTACTCTTCATTGTTATTTAATTTTTACTGCCAATCACTTCTTTTTTTAAAGGCGGAAGGGAGGGGGGGGGGGACAAGAAAATGTAGAATATCAAAATACATTTAGAGAGTTATTAAAGCCATTCAAAACGCTTTGAGAACGTACTAAAAAATTAAATGATCATGAAGATTTTCCTCTTTCGATTAATTTTAAAAATAATAAGCCAAAAATACTCTACATAGTAAATTTCTGAGAGTTCTTAGAACTGACTAGGTAGATTAACAAATTCTTTGGCACTTGTATTTAAAATTTCCACGCGCTTGCAACTAAAAATGACATCAAAAATTTTTCAGGAAGATTCACACTGTTGAGTTGGGAATTTTTTTTCAAATCATACTTATATAATTCGATCAAATATTAAACCCAACAATGCTTTTTAACTGAATTAACTTTTTTAATAAATGCCGAATCATCAGTACCAATCCCATTTCCTTCTGGGCAAAATTTCTTAAAGTTTGACATTTACAAATTAAAATTAATATTCTTTGTTTATTTACTAGTGTAGTATTTTATTTATACAAATGAATGAATAATTAAGGATATGATGATTATTTTAAATTTGAAAATAATTGTAAAAGCAAACGCCCACTTATCAACACAGAATATCTGAAAAAAGAAATTAATCGGATTACTGAAATGATATAAAATTCTTTTGACAGAATAAATATTTGATGTTTAATTACTACTTTATTAAGTGGTAATTTTAGTTTTAGCTTAGAATTTCCAAAATGAGAAACACTAAGCAACTTTAATAATTTATTAGACAAATTTCGTCTTTTTATGCGTTTGATGGCGTTATCAATAAGAGACATAAAATATGCAATGTCAAGTTAAATTTAAAATCGAAGATAATTAAGTGGCACGTCTTTCTCATTCATGAGCTTTAATCTAAACTTTTTTTTTATATATATAATTTATTAACTTTAATTATTATTCTTTGCAATATAATTACATGACGGAAAAAAGCGGGTGTTACTTAATTTTTTAAAACTCAAACAATGAAAAACCTTCATTAATGATGATTTTACCTCTAAAATATATAAATAAAATAATCAGTAATAATAAATGCCAGTTCTTTAAAAACGAAGAATATTAAAATTATCTAATTTTTTTTTTAATTAGTAAACTACTTCAAAGATGAACATATTTTTAAAAGATAGAACTATTTTAAAAAGAAATTAAAGAATTTTAAAACTGTAATAAAAAAATATTAATTGGATCTTTATAAATAAAACTACTGCAAATCCATTAATTCGGAGACAAGTAATTTCTTTTAGACTAAATAAATCATTAAAATTGATTAGATAAAAAAAATACTTCATTGTACTATTAAAACAGGACGTGCTAGAATACTAAGAGCCCCCCCCCCCCTCCCTACACACACACATAGTAAATTATAGCAAAAAAATCAATATACAGAGTGTCCGAGACGAAACGCCTTAATTTTAAACACTTATACTGAAAATAATAACAACCATCACGACAATTTTGTTAGGTGATACAGGGTAGATTACATGTGTAAATTTACATTATGTAATAGCAATGATTTTTATTTCAGTGGTGAAAATCTGACTTGAAAAATTACAACGAATTTTGAAGTTGCCGGGTTCCATTATGCGGTTTTAATCGGACTGGCGTTAAAAATTCATAATTCCTCTCTGACGTTATCCCATTCACTTAATACTAACGGATAAAAACCACATGTGTCTCCTCGCTGTACTGTATCGCCAGAATATATATTTTTGGCTAATTTTATTGCTATTGTTTCGCCAATGCTTCATACGAGCTGAGAAACTTGTAACAGTTCTCGACTCAGATTTAGCTCTTGCCCTGTGTAGAAAAGATGTAAATTGCGTATGCCTCCTCTCTAGCCACCGACGATTGTAGCCGGCCTTGTATGGCGAAATCTACGAACCTGGATGTTACTAAATTAAATATCTATGTGCAACTATGTACTCCTTTCATATGGTATAATAATCACGGCTCTGATTATTCCTAATTAAAAAAATTTCCATCGAAGTATAATCCCTGGGAGAACAAATATTTCTTCACGAAAGATATAAATGCATGGATTTTTTTTTTTTTTTTTTTTTTTTTTGCCTAGACCATGGTTATTTCTCCGTTTACAACAGAATTCCATTATAAACAGCCTTTACTGTATTAGAAAATAAATATGTTGGATAGTACTTTTTTAGAAAATTTATATAGTATTTTCTTTCAATATTATTATTTTTCTTTTACAATATTTTGCAGTTGTATCACAGTTTATAATGCATTGGTAACATCTTTTCATATAAGAACTTTAAATAGAAATTTAAAATATTGAAAATATAATTAAATTTTAATTCAATTCATCAGTTAAGTCGCCGATTACCTGACGCTATTGCAACTTTTCTTATTGTGTTTTACAATTTAGAAAATATTTGGTTCTATAAAACATAAATAAATATATGCCTGCATCTTAGCTAAGTGCGTTCTGCTGATTTTTTAATAAAAGCTGGATTTTGTTTCGAACGTAAAATGCCTCCTGAGCACCACTCCTCCCCAGTCCGTAAAGACGTTCAAACAACTTCTGACTTTTGAATTTTATTATTTATTTTAATTAAAATTTTTATGTAAAAAATACCAGCCTACTTTTTCTGGTATTTATTTAAAAACGAATACCAAAATTTGGGCCCCCTAGGAGACCCGGGCCCTGGTAATTTGTACCGGCTCTATCTCCCTCTGTATGGGCCTGCGACAAACCGTGAGGTGGTATGCAGAATTGGGGTACATTGGTAATACGCTACCGCGCAGTATTACTGCTTGCGCGGTAGCGTATTACTGCTTATTTTACTATTTAATACTGTTAATTTTACGGTATAATACTGGCAGCTGGGGCGCCAGTTTTATACTGTAAAATCAACAGTTATTTTTTGCAGTGTAGTTAAATTGTATATATGTGCACCTTTTATGCACTTGCGTATAAAAATCGCATTATTATTAAAAAGGAATCTTTTAGCAAATTTTATTTCCTTGAAATTTCCCAAAAGCTTACATTTCTAAAGAGAAACTATTAATATTTGTATTTTTTTTTTTTTTTTTTTTTTCGCTAATGGCATTATCAATACTCGACATAAAATATGCAGTGTCAAGTTTAATTTAAAATTCGCAGATAATTAAGTGAGACATTTTCCTCATATCTATCAGTTTTAAGTTCAAAAGCTATTTTAGTAAATTTTCGTCCATAATACAAATATACATAATGAAAATAATCAGCTGTCTTTTTATTTTATTTTTCAAAAACTCATCGTCAAACACAATGAAAATCCCTCATTAACAAAGACTTATCTCTAAAAAGTACAAATAAAATAATCACCGATAATGAATGTTTCTTTTAAAAGTCACGAATATAAAAAAAAATAATAATAAATATACCTTTTTGAAAATTAGTTAACTTCAGAGATAGAAAACTGGTATATTTCGACAGCGAAATTAAACGATTTAACATCTTTTAAAGATATTTAAAAAAAAATTACTTGAAGGAATATAAATATTGTTATTGCGTTATACTGGCTTATAAATGTTATATTCTACTGAAAACGCCTTAACTTTGAGAAATATTTTTATTTTTCAATAACTAAATATTTAAAATTCGTGATTACTATATTTTTTTTCATATTTGTACTATTAATTCTAGTGATGGGAATAACGATTATTTTGATTATTCGAATGAATCATTCGAATAATCAAAATAATCGTTATGCCCATCACTAATTAGTTCCCACAAAATGTGCTGTATATCAGGAGGCTTATAAATAAAGCCATTCAAAAATACCTTAACTTTGCGATAATATTGCAGAACCAAAATAAATTTTTAAAAAACGAAAATTAAGTATTTTCAGTTAGACTATAAATTTCAAAATTTTATGTATAGTATACATAAATTTGCAACAGGAATTTCTAAAAATGTGCCAATATTACTGAGATTGGGTGCTTGTCAAATTCCATAGCACTTAAACAGAAAGAAGTGCAAATTTCATTCACTTACGTGTAAAACTGACATTGTGAATATGCCAGAAAGATTGGCGGGGAAAATAAATATTGAAAATATCCTTAAAATCTTAATCAGCATTTCAACTCGGCTATGCTTTAGTTTTATGAAGTCTTTTTTTTTTTTTTTTTTTTTTTTTTGATAAATGCGAAATTTGTATCAATCCCCTTTTCTCCCACACAAAATTTCCTAAAGTATATAAGTACAGATTGAAAATATTAATAATTCGTTTATTGTTTCCAATAAAGTATTTCAGCTATGCACATGCATATAATTAAAAGCACACATATTTTAAACTTCAAAATGACTGCCAAATATAAATGCCCGTTCTCTACAAAGAAGTGCAAAACAAAATCTAATTACTGTTATGATATAAAATTTGTTCAATAGAATAAATATTCTTTGAAGTTTAACTGCTACTTTATTAAGCAGCGATAGAAACACTAAACAACTAATAACTTATTAAACAAAATTCTCATTTCTTTTAAAAGTGATAGCGTTATCAATAAGCGAAATAAAATATGGTTTGTCAAGTTTAATTTAAAATCGTAAGATAATTAAGTGGCGTATCTTTTTCAGGCATGAGCTTCAAATTCAAAAATTATTTCAGTAAATTTTGTCCACAATACAAATGAGTAATGAAAAGAATCAGCTGTCTTTTTAAAAACGTCATCAAACAAAATGAAAAAGATTCATTAAAAAGGAAGATTTTTATCTCTAAAACATACAAACAATCGTTGTTAAATGAAAATCCGTTTCCTTAACCGTTTGAGTCAGCCATGCTCAACCTTTCTTTTCTCGCGGGCCGCACACACGTGTTTGTAAAGTTAGGTGGGCCGCAATACACTACATTTATATAATAATAATAAACAAAAGGTAATCAAAATAATAAAATAAAAAACTATTAGCTATTTAATATTGCTATAGAACAATAATATAATTATGCAGAATTTCCAAGATGTAAAGATAGAAAAATCAGGAAATTCTCTTTAATAAATTAGACTTTTATTCAATGCAACACTTTTATATTCGTAAAACAAAATGGTGCAAATTTTATTCATTTTAATTGCTTGATGAATGATGAAGATTAAAAATTACATACACCAATGTAATGCTAATAGGACCACACATAAACAGAATTTCTGACTAAGCAAATAACAAATAGAATAGTTTACGAAAAATTTAAATATATTTACATATAACAGCATTTTGTTTCCCATAAAAATATATAAAACAATAGTAAAGGTCTTAAATGCCTTTTATTCGCATCTAAAATTTTTACAAATATGGATTAATGATTGTGTGTTTCGGGCCGCAGATAAAGGGTCGTCGGGCCACATGCGGCCCGCGGGCCGCAGGTTGAGTATGGCTGGTTTGAGTGCTATGAAGCGCGATAGCGCCGCAATGTATCTGCGGATCAAACAAATTTTGTTTCAAAACAGAAATTTTATTCAATAATTGAAATCATGTAACTTTTATTCAACAGTTGAAGTATTTACAGCGATTTAGTGAGTTACATTTTATAAGATAAAATTTCTGGGTTGAAACGCAATTGTTTGTTCCGCGGATTATACGCCGAATTTTTAGCACTCAAACGGTTAAATGCCGAGAATATGAAAAAAAATTTAAATATACCTGATTTTTTTTTTTTTTTAAATCAGTTAACGATTTCGGAAATAGAAAATTGACATATTTCTAAGAGAAATTAAAACAATATATATATTTTTTTTTTTAATAAAAACCCAAATTAGAAAATATTAATTGGAGGTTTATAAATAAAGCCATGGGAAATTCCTTAAATTTTCAGATGACCCACTGCTTTAGACTAAATAAATTGTTAAAATTAATTGCATAAACAAATTACTTGCTTATATTTTTACTGTGAATTGCCCCACAATGTGTTTGAGTATTTCTATTTTATAGTTTGTTTTTTTTTAACAAGAAAACATTACAATTGGGTATTTTTATTGTACGTTATAAATGATGTTTGATTATCCCTGTTCGGCACCAAAATCTTAATTACTGTAATGGTTGATTCGTATAGATTTCGCGCTACTAAATCAAAATACGGCAATGAAAACCATTTTTTAAACAGGAAGGCTTGCTTTTAAATTTAAGGTATATTATATGTCTTGCTAAAATATGAGTAGAAATTGCGTAAATAATAAAATGTATATAATGATGCGTAAATTACCTATAAATAAATGTATAAAAAACATCACTCGAGTTATAGCGGGATAAGGAATGAAAATCTATTACTGGATAGCAAATAGTTAAATTCGGACACCAAAGGGGGTGGGGGGAGGGAGAGACACCGGAAGTAAAGTCCACGATATCAGTGTGAACAAATTAGATTTCCATGCTACATTTTATAGATTTGTTAAGACAGTGAAAACTTTTTTTTTTCCCTCATGATTTCAACTTTAGCATTCCAAATATCATAATCCTGCACATTTGTTATTATAAAACTGCTACTCAGAAAAAGTACGTGATGGTACGTGATGGGGGCGACCAGTGTTATTTCTTTCTTCAATATTTTCTTTTAAAAATTTTAAGCTTATTTTTTAAATATTATTCAGAGGAAAACAGTATTTTCATTATAGGCAGAGTTGCCATCTCACCAGAAGATTTTTTTTCTTTTAATGTCATGTCTCATGTTTTGTAAAATTGCTATACAATAAATTAAAAAATACTGAGCGTTACGGTGCAGTAGCAATTCTGGGGGATACTGCTAGTAATTGGTGCAAGTTCTGCCTATTTAAGGGCACAGATGAAATAAAATGTTTCAATTTTTGCGTTTAAATAAAACAGGCCGGCAATTTCGAAAATAATTTATACAGTTTCACAATTTATAAACCCTACAAAGAGGCCTTTAAGTATCTAACCAAACCATACTACGCGTGTGTAAATGTTTTGTCACCTTTTTTTTAAAATACACATCTTTTACATATTTATGTACATTTTTATAAACATCTGTTAAATATAGAGAGTTGAAATTTTATCATAATTGCATAGCTAACTAGTTTGTTTCTATAGAACATCTAACATTGTGTGTATGTATTTGTAATATTTCAGAATATAGATTTTTTTTTTTTTTCAATGTGATTTCTTGGCTGCTTTAGTAACTATTTTTTAATTTACTTCATTGAGAAAAATGCCTATTATCAAATGTGATTTTAATGTGAAAAATTTAAAGAAGTTACCTGCATTTTTTTTTTCCTTTAGAAAAGTATTGCTATTTTACAATCATAAACAGGTAAATAAAAATTAAGCACTCACACCTTATGAAATTATGCCTAGAGCAAGTTTTTTTTTTTTTGTGTGTGTTTTATGTAAACTAAAATACATTGTAAATGAGAAAAAAAAAATCTCGCATCCCTCCTCCCTGTTCATAAACATGGTAAATCTGCTCGAGTCTACATCTGTGTCCTTTATAATACCGTGCTTTCAATAGATATTCTGTATTATTTGGTTTACTATTGATTAATTTTTATTTTCAATAATTAGTTTAAATAATTATTTTTTTTTAACCGTCATACTGCCACGTGTTAGGTTTGTAGTTTTCTTTGTTTGCGAGTTCATTCGCACTCCGCAAGTTATGCGAAAATAAAAACACACACTGAATAAGGAATAAATTAGAAGCCATAAACACTTCTAAAGCTGCGTTGAAAAGGTGTTGAAAAATAAAAATATTGCCATTGAAAACCTAGCTGTCCAGACAAGCAGGAAAAGTTTGTAACACGATGCGCATGGTCATTGTCAAATGTCGGGTGAGAAATGGCGTCATTCCGATTCATTCAGATAAATGGTCAACGGCCGCCCGAAGTTTATGAATTAATATCATTAAAAACAGTTTTCTTGTTATTCAAACAAATTGGATTCCACAAACTGCGTCCTTTTTGAGCTTCCTTCATTCACGCATTGTGTCTTTTTTAGTTTTTCTTTTCTGTCTGGGGAAACATTATCACCAGCTATCAATTCCACTGCGCAGTTGAGTACTATGCTTGTGAAAAATAAAAAACAATGCTATTTATGTAAAAAAGAAAAAAATTCCTACCAATAAATGAATAAATTTAATATTATCAAAAGATACACTGTATGCAATTAAATTTAACTTTTTGTATATTAGTCTGTCGGCTCAGCTCATACATGTAGCGATGGGGCAGAAGGTTTTGATCATAAGCGAGTGGAAAACAATGTATTGAAGATACAAGATTTAAATTAAAATGTCAAATGAATCACGAGAAAATTTGGATTTAAAAAAAACCTCACGGTATGTTTATTAACAGTGACAGCAACGCATGTCTGCGAGACGCGCAACGGTGTACTATTCCTTCTGATTTTTTAAAAAGAAACTCCGGGGTATATAATCTCGTTCTCAAATAAACTTGCGTATACTCGCTAGCCTATAACCGCTCCCTATAACATATACCGCTTTTAACACTTTTCAACATAGTTGAAAAGTGTTTATGAATTCGGTTTGTCAGTCTGTGTTTGTCCGTGCTCTAACTCGAGTAAATATATATGGATTGTCATGAAGTTGACATATGTTATTGAGGTTTACTATGGCATTTTCGGTATTGAAAATTAAGTGTGTAGCACTTAGTTTTTTTTACAATTACACTCAAAAGAATTACTTTACATTACGGTCTATGGGAAAGAATCATTTGTGGCTTATTTAAAAATGATGTTACACAATTTCAAACATATTGAAATTGATATATATCACACCGCGGAGCACGACAAGAAGCTTAATATAGAATATGATGTGCACCGCACTTAATAGTTTCACTATTACCGCAAAAAATAGTTTCACTATTTGAAACATATGGAAACTGATATATATCACCAAGGTGAATTACAAAAGAGGCTTACTATAGTATATTGTGTATAGCATTCATCGTTCATTTAGACTAGAGGGAGACAAAATAATTCGGTACTGTCTGTTAACAATAATTGCTGGAAGTGCGTTTTCAGTAGTTGAACGAGTTTCCAAATTTAAGTCTTTTTTTTTTTTTTTTTCAATTACTTGGTGTGTATAATTTCTATAGATCATATACAGGGCAGCACAAAAGTTCTCGAGCACATTTCCGTTTATTGACGGAAATTCCAGAAGGGGAATTTTAAACTGCGCTGACGAGTTTCCTAACTGAACTAAAATTAAGCATTCTATATAGTATATATACAAATCTATAGATCATATACACTGCAGAGAATAATTCTGATATTTTTCGAATATTGTTGGTAATTCCTGAAATTGTGTTTTTAAATACGTTATGCCTTTCACCTTATTAAACGCTAAACATCTGTAAAATTATTTTGGAAGTGTCGGAAAATGTTACATAATCTATGCTTGACGCAGAATATTTTTTTAACGGCTATTGCACTGCGTGCCAGCTGTGTAAACGAAGAGAGAAGGGATTTAAACTTTGCTTTGACAAACCAGTACTGCAATATTCAACTAAAACAATTAAATAATAATAAAAGAGGTATAATATGGATCAATCAATTAACATAAAATAATCTTTTACAAAGCTCTTACGCATGGATGTGTCTCAGACTTGGAAGCGATACCATTCCTATTCATTCACATACGTTGTCAAGGGTTGCTGAAGTTTACGAAATAGTATCATTTAAAATAGTTTCATTGCTATGATAAAATGTTACATTCGACATTTCTGAATGTTATTTCGGGAGCAAAACAATCCACAAATGTTGGAAAGCTCTTAAATAAAATTTAAGCTTAAACTAATCGTTTGAAAACAATTGTAAGATATAACAGGTACTTTTATCATACAAGGGGAAAATACATTATATACATGGGAATACAATAAGCATAAGCAGATTTAGATTTATATCTTATGCCAAGCCTGTTATTTCGGGAAATTATCTGAAGAAAGAAGAGTCCTTTCATAATTCGTAATTTTATCTGACAAAGTATTTATAAGAAATACACCTAAAAAATACCACGTGTTTTTAAATTAACAAAGCCGTCTATTTACATGTGACTTGAAATATTAAGGAAAAAGAAAGAGTACCGGTCTTATCGCGGCTTCGATCGACGTAGGTTTGATAAAACCCCAAGACGTCAATGGGGTTTTAGAGCATTATTTTTCCGTATAGCTTCCTTGAAATTGCTAGAAGGATATCAACTTTCTACAGTTCCTTTTCTCAAATGACAATGCGGCATTTGAAACTCTTCGGGTCTGAAAATTAATCTAAAAATGTTTTGCTACATATGCTAAAATGTATAATGCTATGCTTAAATTTGCATTCAAAGGAATATACAGTGGAACTTCCCTTTAACGAAGTCCCTATTTAACGAAGTTTTCTACTTAACGAAATTTTCTGCAGAACATTACAAGTCATTACTTTGAACATCGTAAATTAATCTCCATTTTACGAAAAAATTATTCTATATAACGAAGTTTATTGCGTGTACAGTATTCAAATGGAGAGGTTGCGATGAATTTATTTGAGCGGACTGAATGAATAAAATGAACACATTTAAATCATGTAATCCAAACTCCCATTTTAAAAGGTACACTTCGGTTTTTCTTTACTTCTCTTTGTTTTGTGTTTTTTTAGACATTATTCTAATTAAATTAGTCTCATATCTACATTGCATAAAAAAAATAACTGCCCGAATTAAAAAAATATATTTTTCAGATATTTCCATTTTATGTGTACTTTTCATTTTTTTCATAAATTTAAGTTTATTTCTATACAACGAATTTTCTTCATAACGAAGTGTTTAAGTGTAACGATGAGACTTCGTTAAATGGAAGTTTCACTGTATTTCGCATCTCACTGGACACTTACAGGTAATATTCAGGAGGCTATCAACCGACAAAATTTATATTTCATTTTACGGATATTTTGATAATTTAAAATATTATGATCCATATTCCATATAATTTTTTAAAAAGTCACGTATACAAAGCGCAAAATCTGTCCCCCCCCCCCCCCGCAAAAATAACCTAGAAAATTTCGAGACTTATTTTACTTTTCGTATGTACGGAGGGGAGGACGAGAAGACAGTGATGAGCTAAAACACAATATTTTACAAGTAACAAAACATCGAATTTTATTTACTTAAAAACCTAAAATAAAATTAATTTTTTTTTTTAAAGAACTGTTCATATCTTTGAAAATCATGTCTATAACAAAGATAAAGGAATATCAAATTCTCCTCGGGAACTACTAAAATATTCCTTTCTTCTATAAAACATCCTTGATGGAACAAAAAATATTTAAACAGTTTTCTACGATAAGATCATTTAATTAACATTACTTGGAAACAAGGATCACACGAAATGAATGGCTTTTTAATTCACTTTACCTGCTCACAACGTGACATTAATTTCGAACGAAATGAACTTATTTCGACAGGAGAACATCTTGAAAGAAAACTAATTCCCTCCATTCACTTCCCCATTCATCAGTGTCAGCACTTAACGAACTGTAAGCCAGCGATGAGAACTTAATATCGAAGTTAAATCGATCCCTTTAACATGCAGCACTCCAGTTTCCAAAAGCAAGCAGCATACATATTGATAATTACATTAGCTTCAATAAAACTCGGAATCCAAAATTATCGCTAAATGATGAGCTATACGACACCATTGATTTTTCTTAGTTATCTCCACTCAACACATGTAACAAACATCATAGAAGAAATTTAACTCGCAAATTATTAGATTCGAGTTGTTTTCAAACAGAAGCGAGTTTATTTTTAAAATGAATGGGCAGAATGTATTGGACAGTAAGAAGCAGTCTGTTTAAATAGTACTCTAATAAAGATTTCGATAAAATTTCAAAATTTTACTTTAAAAGGTTTTTAATTTATTGCAGGTATTTCTTGTACAACAAAGTTTAACCGAGTTGAAAGAGATTAAAAGTTTATTTACATAGCAGGAGAAAATGGGAATCACTTTCTATATCATCTATAATGGCTGTTTACAATAAAAGATTATCAAATTGGGAGTGTACCAAGTGTTCGTCGTTAAAACTTGTTGGTTCTTATGGTTTCTAAAGTGAACTTATCAGAAATGATTAGCATATTAAAAAGACATGTTGATAACCTTTCAATTTAGAAATAATAGGTAACTAACTTTTCAAGCGTTTGCATTAGGTGGATCCTACTTGAACATTAATGCCGTTTTACCCCTACATTTAGATTCAAACTGGCGTGAATAAATTAATCAAATATAGAAAATTTAAATTCGAAAGACGTTTTCGATACACTAACGTAGTCTTTCTCAACCTATTTTATTTCAAAGTACAACTGAACCCATGATTCAATTTCCGCAGCCCATTAAACTTAATGAAAAACATGGATAGATGCATTTTTAGATTTACTGAACTAAGTTCAGTTAATTTACTACAATTTTAGAACGTGTTATATTCCTGCGCACTTTAAAATTTCTAAATTTTTAAAAACTTCTGTGGTTGAATTTAAAGTAACAGCTATGTAAAATAGTTTCTATCCCTAACAATTTTAGATAAATCATACTTTGGAAGATTTTTAGAACTTATCCCGCTCGTTTCACCTTTTTAAATTTCGGTATTTTGTAGAAATCGTCCTTAGAGAGCACTGAAAATAAGCACCATGTCAAATTTCAAGTTTCTAGCCCCTTCAGCATCTCAAAAATCGCAACTTTAGAACGTTTTTCGCTCCTGCACCCCTATGGGGGTAGTGGACCCGACATAAAATATAGCCTTGGAACAGGAACTGTCAGCATCAATTTGCCAATATTACTTTTGAAATCTGTTCAGTAATTCCAGAGATTACCCCTACAAAAAACAAACTAACAAACGTAACTTCTTTATAATATTAGTAAGTATAGACAAGGTGGCCATAGTTCAAGTGACAGTACTTCGCGTGTTCTGTAGCGCAATCTAATTGCGAGAATGTTACCAAATTTTATAGGATGGTTAACCAAGATAAGGGACGAGGGATTCCTCGAAAAAAATAGTTCCAAAAGTCACCGCTAGGGGATATGCGGCCGCTGTTTTTTAATCCTTCGTCCCCCGGCTTGTTTAATCATCCTACAAAACTTGGCTCCATTCTCGCAATTAGATCGCGCTACAAAACACGCTGAGAACTGCACAGAAAAAAATAAAATCCAATTTGGGTGTTCGAAAGATTCTTAGGTATGTGCCCAAATTGGGTCATGCCTGTTTTGGTTACCACTGTGTATCCATTTTTGGCACGGTTAAATACCCATTTAAAAAAAAAAAAAAGAAAAAAAAACCCACCGTGTATCCATTTTGGGCACTGTTAAATACCCATTTTCAAATTTTTTTTTTTTTAAACAGGCATGGCCCAATTTGGGCACATCCCTAAGAATCTTTCGACCCAAATTGTTTTTGTTTTTTTCTGTGTGTCAGTTTAATTATGGCCACATTGTAGATTTGCTGCAAAAAAGTTCCATCCTCATAAATAGCGTTCAGAGCAGAATTTGTAAATTTGCGATTGAGAAAAAACCAATACAAGGTGATCCCGAATTCATGGCACAAACGTTAAGGGTTGGTGGTACAGGACACTGTTACAATCGCTTATTGTATAGGAAACCAGGATCAGAAATCCATTTATTTAGTCAAAATTACAGGGCGTCGCACTCCAATCCGAAGTCGCGTTTTCGTTCATAACTTTAATATAGTAGTGAAGATACTTTAATGAAATCCTTCAATTCTTACAAAGATAAGTCTGCTGCGAATTTTGTTAAAATATCTTCATTGCTGTTTAAAGTTAAGAGCGAAAACGCGACTTCGGATTGGAGTTAAACGCCCTGTAATTTTGACTAAATAAATGGATTTCTGATCCTGGTTTCCTATACAATAAGCGATTGTAACAGTGTCCTGGTACCACCAACCCTTAACGTTTGTACCATGAATTCGGGATCACCTCGTATATTGTACTATCATTTTTTTTTTAATTAATTTCATTGCAGCTATCTGCCTTTTCTTTTTTCTTTTTTTTTTTTTTCGTAATATTGAAATTCGGTGAAGCCCATGCGCGCAGCACTTAAACAAAATGTTTTCTCTTCTAAACCACAGAGGGTTGTGTCAAGTGTTGGTGGGTGGATGTATTCTTCAAAATTTTAGTACTCTATATCTAATGTTTGTAACAATTTACTCAATCCATTTTCTATCATTTTGTTAATTCATAAAATCTTAATAGAACTTTCCTCAAAATTTTAAGAGCACTCGGTTGAGAAACACTGCGAACGTATCAGATAATTAGATTTATATATTTCTACATTTTTTATAAAAAATAGAACTACCATAGAAGTGAGCTAATAGACATTAGTTTCCTCAGATATTCACAGTAATTGAAATAGGGTGCTAGAACATACACAATCTAGAAAATATGAGAAGCGGGTTTCTTTTTATCTTTTACACCTGTATCTCGTTTTTTTGAGAAAGATAGATTTTTATCAAAAAACATTAGAACCTAGGTTGGCGAACACCTCACTTTTCGAACAATTCGGCTCTCGAACAAGAAATTTGAGCGAAATTATATTCGATCGTCGAACAAAAATTCATTTCTAGAAAAATGAGGGCGTTGTCGTAAAATCAACAGAATGAAAAAACATAGCAAAAGTGAAAAAAATATATATTTATTTATCCGCGCAAGACACATGCATCAGCTGTAGTGAACGCAACGTTAACTAAATTCATGGGTATTAAGATTCCTGTACAGCGAGGTTTCTGAAGCCATTAAATTTTCCTCTTTAATTTTCATAGGCATGAAATGCACATACATACAATACACAAATCATGGTGTTAATCAATTTCATGCATTTTGAGATTCAAAAATAGCGGATTAACCTAGTAATTTGGTACAGAAAAAAAAAAGAATGGATAGTCTCCTCCTCCTCGATTTCAAGTCATCCAAATTCTCACCAATAAAGACATTTTATTGTTATTGTGTGTTTTAAGTTTTATTGTAATGTACAGAGTATTGTTTGAAACGGGTAAATGCAGGGAAGGTGCGAAAAGATCATTATGCAGTCGAACTCTAATAAAAGAGGGTACAGGGACAATTAACTCGTTGTTATAATAAAATTATCGCAATAAGAGAGTTCAAGTTCTGTTCATTTATATTCTCCATGGAAGTAAAATTATATATGAAATTTAATTAAATCGTTAAAAACAATTTAATTATACTTGTAGAGGAAAAATTACGTCCTTTAATTAAAAGAAATAAATTAAATTTTTAATTATAGTGCATTGTTTAATTTTATCCTTGTAATATCTTACACGCTTAAGTAAATTAATAATGCTCAAAGAAAGAAGAAATTCTCTTACCACCTTATTATTAATAGCAGGTTTAAAAATACCATTATTTTATTCTAAACTTTTAAAAATCTTTCATTACATACTCTAAGCTACCTACTTCTCCAAGCTACTTGCACGGAAAAAAATATCACTTGCCCTCTTTGCTTGAAAGAATCAATGACTTTTTTTTTACAGCAACTGAAAGGAACTATGTTTGAGAAGAGGCTGTTGTCTCACACTCATCTTATTAGTTACCTTACTCATCATTTTCATCAGTAGTGTAAATGCACTGTGAAATGGTATGTTTTCTTTAAGAATGATGATATAAAATGATTTTTTGTTAATCCAGGCTCTTTGCTCGTTATATCAGAGTTTTACTCGTTAAAACAGGGTTTCTTGAAATGCATGTACAGTACATACTGGATCAGTCATTTGCTGATTAAGTCTTCTTTAAATCGAGCTTTTGTTACTTAGGAGCTCGTAAGTTGGACTGTATTTTCATTATTTCTTATGAGCAGAGCTGGGCAGTATCGAAAATACATGTATTTGAAATACATTTTCAAAATACATTTGTATTTTGTATTTTAATCAGATAAAACTAAAGTATTTTAGTAATGTATTTTGAAATGATTTTTCCATGTATTTTGTATTTTCAAAATACTCAAAATACATTTCTCGATTTTTCAAACAGTTCGTATAAGACTTAAAGCTGGTTTAAACCACTTGTGTTTCAACCGCAAATTACTGATTCGCAACAGGAAAATACATGCTTGTCTGTTTTGTCTAAGTCTTTGAATTCGTTTCTAGAAGTTAATATAAACATTTTTTTTTTCCAATCTGTATGATAAGGATTTTTATCTTTGACAGAAACATTTTTGCTGAATTGGTATAACAAATGCTTTTATAATTCTTAATGTTGCTTTGGGAATTATAAAATTTTGTCCTGTGATACACAAGTATAGGATAGTCCAGAGTTTTCCTGGTATTGCATTTTTAAACTATGTTAGCAGTGTAAGACTGGATCGGGTTTGGGCATTACTTTTTGAAGCAGACTCGGTCCAGGCAGGGTCAGATTTATTTTTTATGAACTAAGCCATTCTTCCTAGAGGTCAGGACGGGAAGAAATTTTCAGGGCCGATCTCGACCCAGATCGAATAAAATGATTGGTCCGGCCTGGCCCGTATAAAAAGCAGTAAAATTTGACCCGGTTTACCAATTTTTGCAAAAAATGCATATATTTTTAAATCGCCATTATTCTTTAGTTAAAAATTTAAATTTATACTTTTTGAAGAATAGTACGTATATTTCTAGAAAATAAAATTAAAGTACACGGAAACCTGTGAAAATAAACCTGTCTATAATGGATTCCTATCTTAAAAGAAAAATGCGTTGATTGATGCAAAATGAATATAATAATACGTGTGAAAAGAATATAATGCATTAACAGCAGGTGATGTACCACATAAGATGAGAACTTGTCTATAATGATTTTTTTTTCGCTCCTACACGATTCCGTTCTAGCAGATTTTTCTGTATAATAATTTTCAGATTTGTAAATCTCTAAGCCATGGAAAATGGATTAATGATATTAATGATAACTCAAACATTTGCGTACGATTAGAAATTCATAAAAAAGATAATCATAGTTTATATGGGCGTAAGAAATACTACCTATTACATTCTCCCCTATGTTGAAATTTCCGGGAAATTTTTGCGGATCTACACCGATCATGACTTCCAGAACCCAAAACCACTCCAGGTTCAAAACTTTATCTATCTATATTACTTTTTTACGGACACGATAACTTCAATAATTCTGCCTCTTTTCCAAACGGATACATAAAATCAAGGGGCATAAAATATCGATGGGAACACGGGGTGTGGAGGCGGCTTTTGGGAAAACAGAAAAAAACATAACTTCTTAATTATGATACTTATCGAATCCGTTTAAAGTTATTATTACTTCTAGGAAAAGGGCCGAAAACTTATGTATGACAGATTTTTGAAATCATTAAAAAAGGCCTCAAAGGAGGGGGGGGGGATAGGGGTTGCAGAAAAAAAATTCATAACTTCGTCAAGCAAGTATTGCAAGTTTTTTTGTAAAACCAACCCTTACAGCCAAAAAATTCCTTGCCGACGCCGCCTAGCGACACAGCAAGATTTCAAAGTGGGCGGTCCCAATGCCGCATCATAGCAAAAAGGTTGATTCTTCAGCAATTTCCAATAAACAGGCAAGGTCTGCGTCTAAGAAATCTACCTGTGCCTGTAGGCCGAGCCGTCAGGATTTTTGGGGGGGTTACGGACCTATTCATACAACAGATAAAAATTTATAACATGACATTGGAATTAAAACATTTGTGTGTAAGATAGTGCACAATAATTGAAATTAAAATTAATGTATTTTGTATTTTGAATGTACTTTGAAAATACCTGTAATTTGTATTTTGGAATTTGAAAATTTTGAAAGTATTTTGTATTTTAGGCTCTAAAACCAATGTATTTTGTATTGAAAAGGGTTTTTCGATGTATTTTGCCCAGCTCTGCTTATGAGAATATTTGATTAGGATCTCCATCTTTCGAGCAGTTTTTTGGTCGAATTATGTTCGAAAACTGATGTATGTCAGTCCGAGATATTAAAATTACTTTATCTTGTTCTTTAACTTTTACTCGCTAAATTGATCGCTGAACAAAGTAATTTGCTGGATTAAAGTTTTTTTTATGCAATTTGGTACTTGTCATGAAAATATTTCAACGGGTTTTGTATTGCCACTTTTCAAAGTAATCCAGAGTTCTGAAAATGGATATGCGGGGTCGTGCAAAGATCAACCTGTGCAAGACCATAGAAAGGGGGGGGGGGAATTAAGATCATTTGAACGAGACATTTTTTCTCTTTAGGAATTACCGGTCAAGGTCTGTGTCAAAAATTAAAAAATGCATCACTCAACATGCATGTTAAGAAGATGAAATAAAGTGCAGCGACAGCGGTGAAAAAAAAGTACAAGCAGTGTAAACATGAATCATCTGCAAAATGACGCGAATAAATTAGCTGTTGGTTCACAGGACCTTTTGTCTCGGCACAGTTCCAGCAGCGTGGGTAGACATGGTGGAACCCCGGATCGTCTTACAATTCCGAATTAAATGAGTTCTCAACTGCATTTGATATGCAAATGAAGAATAAAATAGTGTCTGTATTATGATGGAGTCAAAATTCTAAAATATCGAATAAGAAAGTTGACCCCCTCCCGGTTAAAACATTTGTAAAACACTAATAATATTAAATTTAAACTAGATTTTTTTTTTTTTTGGGGGGGGGGGGGGGCAAAACACTCAGCTCAAATGTACCGACCCCCCCCCCCCCCTTCCTACACACACACACCTCAAGACGTTTCGGAATTGTGGTTGAAAATGGCACATTGGCAAGAGAACAACTTGTAAATACATTAAAATTGATATTTTGAAAGTTAATAAATTCATTTTTTAATACTGATAAATTGACGTCAATTTCAGTTAAGAAAATCTATACCTAACTGCACACTATATAGCCGATGCCATTTAAAATTAAATTCAATAAGTAATTTGGCTTATTGAATTCCGAAAGTAACTGAAGGGTGGTTTGGGTTTCATATCCTTTAAATTCTTCATTACAACTATAAACAGTGAGACATTCTCAAAGAAAAATGTAATTTCTTAAATTTTGCACTGTGAAACAGGCATCAATAACCGGGAGAAATAACAGTTTGCATCGATATGCCTTTTCATTAAAAAAAATAATAATGCTCCACGATCTATATATAATAGAACTTGATATGTTTTTTGAATTTCATAGATATTATAATTATATATATATATATTATTATTATTTTTTTTTTTTTCATAACCACATCCAAATTAATAGATATTCTTGCACCTTAAAAATTTGTACAATCAATTTTTACTATATCATCATATACTATTCTAATACGAGCAAATCTTGTGTGTGTGTGTGTGTGTGTATGTGTGTGGTTAAGCAAATTTTATCTTAAAAACGGCTCTAACGATTTTGACGAAATTTTGTATCCTACCGTTTTAGGGCACCGGAAAACCATTGGGCTAGGTCACATGTTCGAGAAAATTCGATTAGTGGGTCATTTTGGGTCACCATGGGTCAGGGTCAAGCTAATTGTATCTAAAAAACGGTTCAAACGATTTTGACTAAATTTTATATCCTACCATTTTCGGGCACAAGACTATTGAACTGGGTCATATGTTCCGGAATTTCCGATTAGTGGGTCAACGTGGGTCAAGTTAATTTTATCTAAAAAATGGCTCTAACGATTTTGATTAAATTTTGTATCCTACGAGTTTCGGGCACGAGAAGACTGTTGGGCTAGGTCACATGTTCGAGAAAATTCGATTAGTGGGTCATTTTAGTAATGGGTCAAGCCATTTTTATCTTAAAAACGATTTAGACGATTTGAACTAAATTTAGTATCCTACAGTTTTAGGGAACGAGAAGACTATTGGGCTAGGTCACATGTTCGAGAAATTTCGATTAGTGGGTCATTTTGGTCATGAGTTATTATGGGTCAAGCTATTTTTATCTTAAAAACGGCTCAGACTATTTTTTACTAAATTTTATGTTCTACGGGTTTCGGACACGAGAAGACAATTGGGCTGGGTCAAATGTTCGAGAACTTTCGATTAGTGGGTCATTTTTGGGTCAACGCGGGTCAAGTTAATTTTATCTAAAAACGGCTCTAACGATTTTGATTAAATTTTGTATTCTACGAGTTTCGGGCACGAGAAAATCATTGGGCTAGATCACATGTCCGAGAAAATTCGATTAGTGGGTCATTTTTGGGGGTCACTGTGGGTCAAGCTAATTTAATCTAAAAAACGGCTCAGACTATTTAGACTAAATTTTGCATCCTATGGTTTTCGGGCACGAGAAGACTATTGGATTAGGTCACATGTTCGAGAAATTTCGATTAGTGGATCATTTTGGTCATGGGTCATTATGGGTCAAGCTATTTTTTTTTTCTTAAAAACGGCTCAGACGATATGAACTAAATTTTGTATCCTAAAGTTTTAGGGAACGAGAAGACTATTGGGCTAGGTCACATGTTCGAGAAATTTAGCTTAGTGGGTCATTTTGGTCATGCGTCATGATATTTGAACTCAAAGCTAATTTTGACCGAACATAGCTCGGTCTTCCCTGCTCGTATTCATTTAACCTTAAATTAAGGTAATTAAGTAATATATATATATATATTATTATTATTCTTTCTCTTTTTGTATTTGTATAACAAAATTATCAATGTCCTATACAATTGAAAGACATATACAGAATTAATTTATGTATATTGATATACACAGAAATTGTCGCATATGTATTATTAGTAAACGGTCTCCGAAACCGCTTGACAGAAAGATTAATAAAAGGCTCGATTAATTCACATGGATATTGTTCCCGTACTAAACTTTACGCACGGGACTATTATAATTAAAATTAACTTATTCAGAAGTCTAGCGGTAGTTCTAGAACTCCAAACGAAATAAAATTTCCCTAGTAACTGTAGTTAAATAGAAAAGTACAAGTTAAATTGTGAAAAATGAAAAAAATCAGCGGTCTGTCACATCGCTAACAGCAGTTAAGAGTTAATACTTCATAAACACATCTAAAAAAGACAAAAAATATGTTGTACTTCACAAGCACTTGATTTTTATTCAATTTACATTCCAGCATTCCATAAAAGACATGGTCAGCGAAAAACGGAATCGCTTCTCCAAAAGTATTTAATAACTCAAATTTTCAAGTAATCGTTTTCCGATGTATACAGTGTGATTCATAAATATCGAAACAATAGGCTATCTCCTTAAATATTGCCCCTAGACACATACTTCCAGTTGCAAAGTTTCATAAAAAAAAGGTGCAAAATTTGATGAGATAAGTTGCAACTCCATGGGGGTCTATTTGAGAAAATACAAAAATTAAATTTTTATACGGCCCCCGTAGAATAAAATTTCCAATTAGTAAATTTTTCCTTATCTATTCCTGAATTAAACAAAAAAAATTCCATCTTGATATCTGTAAAACTCAGAGAGATATGTCCGTTTTAATAATTCACTAGGTTTCAAGGGATCAGACACAAATTGAAAAGTGTGTAATTCAAGAAACAATGTTACTGTAAGATGTCCGGGAAACATTTATTTTTTATTTATTTATAGAGTAAGAATTTTGATTTTTTTTTTGTGATGGTTAACCATATAATTTGTAAACAGAATCAAATCATGACTTCTTACAAAATTTTAAAAAAACTTTTTTTTTTAAATTTAGAGTAATTTAAAATTGTTATAACTCGAAATATTATTTGTCGAATTGAATTTCTTTCTTTTATTTATGCAGAAATATGTTTTAATTTTGATTCAGCATTTAAAAAAATATTAATTTAAAAAAAATAAAAATATTTAAAATACTTAAAATAGTAATTTTAAAAAATATTAAACTTACAAATCATATTTTGAAAAGTAAATATTTTTTTTTTTTTAATTTTCCGAATTAAAATTTAAGTAAAATATTAGAAAATGATATATTATCTTTAACGATTTATCTTTAACGGTTATTGACTTATATCAATTTAACGATGAGAAATGATGAAAAAAAAAACCTATGATGCAGAAAAATGCATTTAAAGTTTTAAAGAGAGATTGGCTCCTAATGGAACGTTTAAATGTTAAAGTTTCCAGGTGAGTAAGTAACTCTTTCTTGTAGCTTCAATTTCTGATTTAGTTTATTTTTTGCCATTCTCACCACCTTTCTTTTCTGTTTAAATGTGTCAGTTGATTTAAACAAGACTTTTCTAACATGTCGATTCGAGTTTTTTCATAGTTTTAGCCCTGACAACTTCATATTTTCCCAGTTAAAATACAATTACACGAGGCGTAAAAGTTGCCTCTAATTACGGGCGACTCACTGTTTAAAACTATTTTCATGGGCGATGCACTTAATTTTATTTCATTCATTATCTAGACCGGTGATTAATGATTATTTATACTCTTAGACTATTACATTTTAATAAATATCTATTTTTAAAAAACAATGTCGTTTGGAATAAATGAAAAACAGGTTTAAAAACATCATAACTTTTGAAACTGTATAACAAAAAGTAGATTTTTAAAAAAAATTCTGGGTAATTTATTAAAATATATTTCCAATGATTCCGTTAAAAGAAGTTTCATTATCGCTATTACTATTTTTACAAAACTTATCTTCTGCTCGCCACGTCCTAAGAACAATAAAGATATGGGCCGGCACGGCCTGGCCAGCGGGCCTTGCCGGTTATGCACCTGGCGCCAAGCTTGGGCTCATGAAGACCTCTAGCATATTTCTCAAACAAGTGTAAAACAAAAATCTATACGCTGCTATTTTATATCTAAACGTTAAGGCATTGTCTTAGATCAACTTTTAATAATGTGTAAATTTATGGTCGATCCCTAACTTGCATTGCAAATGAACTGACATCGTGTCTTCCACGACTATGCCTGTATCATCATGATAAACAAGTTAGGTCAACCAATAGGTCCAGACTCAGACTAATTATTTTCACAAGTTATTTTTTTATTTCTGAATTGGGGGATTTTGAGTACAATAGTCCAATAAGTTGGTACATAAACAGTATCCTATGAGTTAATCGAGACTTTTATTCATCTTCAAAATCAAGTATACCTGTATTAATAAATTGTTGGGAATATATCAGAAATATAATCTCCGTTAATTGATTTCAGTGACAGATTATTTACTTTCATTTAAAAACTCATCACGATAAAGAGTTTAACCCAATTTCAAAAGGAAATGCAATCTATGATGCAATATGAAGTGGTTTCCCAAACTCGCGAATGTGAACAAGGAAGTAGGAAATAAAAATACGTATGAATGACGTGCGTTTGACTTCACGTCATTTCTGACGAATCACAGGCTTGGAAAATGACATCACCTAAAAGGGACTAAAAACTTTTTCTTTCTGCTATATAAAACTTGAATAGACTTGCTATTCTCACGCGTTGGAAACGAAACATGTATATTTCGTTCTCCATTAAACTCAATTAAATTTAACTAATGTTTAAAATTAAAGATATGTAACTATTAAATATAAGTAATGTTATTATATACTCTAAACTTAGTAAAGAATAATGTTTTATTTAACAATCTTATTTTATACACTTATACTAGAAATAGTGAACCTAATAACGGATAAAACTTCAGTGTGTACAGCATTCCTTCGGATACCACAATTTTTGGATAATTCAATAAATTAAACAACTTACAAATGTGCAGTGTACATCTCCAAATAATGGATTAATCGACGTGGATACTCTGATGACCTGGCATGCGGGATAAAGAGGTGTGAATATGAATGCTGAAAAAAGGAGGTAAGCAAATTATCTTACCTATGTTTCGTAAAAGTACAAATGTTTATTTATATACCCTAATTGCTTTAGAGCGCGCAAATACTACTGGCTACCTTCAATAACTAACATAAATATAATTCCATTTCTATAGGTGCACTCATAACTCTTTTGGATATCGTAGAAATGCACATCCGTAAAGCCCAATTTTCTATACTAAAGTGCAATATTTCATACGAGACCGCTGCTTTTTAAATTTCCAAAGTAACTAAAAATACTAGTGAAATGTGTTTTATTTGTTCGCTAGAAATTTCTGAATGAAATTTTGACTTTAATAGTCCTGTATATAAAAGTTTGTACATAAACCGTATCCAATGTGCTAATCGAGCCTTTTATTCATCTTCAAATCAAGTGTTCTGAAAGACCGTTCATTCACAGTAGCTAAGCGACAATTTTTGTCAAAGCAGTTAAGAGTTAGTAAGACTATTTTGCAAGAATTTTCTTGCAAAATGTAGTAATTTCCAGGCACAGACTTTATTTTAGACACATTATTGCATGCGGCTGATTATTCCTCAATTAATTTCCACAAAGTTTATAACCAGAGCCTTGCCATCGTCAAGGCTAAGAAACAAAGAAATTGAGAAAATGAAAATTCGTAGATTTAAAACTAGTTGTAAATGGGGCTTACAACTGTACATATATAACGTTATGAATATTTTGGTAATTCTGGACCCCCTCCCCTCCTTACGATATTATACTTTATCATTAATCAAACCCCTTCCCCCCTTAATGATATCGTTATAAATCTCTAAAAACTTTTTTGGGGGGTGGAGGGAGGGGGGGGGGGGCATTTGCAGTGATATATTGATATGATTATACATTTATTATTCGCATACTTTACGGATTCAAATGAAGAGAATAAGTCCATAACATATTACTATTATACATAAGAAATAACTTTATATCAAATAACATGTAAAAGAGATAGTTACTATTTAAAAATATTTAATAATAGCGTAATGTGACGTAATGCATTCAACAGTAATGTCGTCTTTTTGCATATGTCCCCTTTACGTCTCACGGGGAGAGAGGAAGCAGATCTTATTATCAAAAAAACAAGTGGAAAACATTCTTTTTCTTTATTTTCTAAACTAATAAACACCAAATATCATTTCAAACATATTTCACACCTGGTTTCTGCAACAGCGAATTATATGCACATATGGCAGAAGAACAAGGAATGACGAATGTTGGGGTATTCCATATTTAGAATGAATTTATATTATTTGAAAAGCGAAAATAGTGCAATCCTCGAGCCCGAAGATGAAATTATTAAAAAAATATTTACTTTTAGATGGTACCTTCTTGGTTGTAACGATATCTTGTTACAAAATATTAAAATTTACTATTAAAAAAATTGTTTTCATTTTCAGTTTTTTTTTTTTCTTAAGTTTTAAATTGCTATGTGGCTGGAGTTAATTGGATGACCAAAGTACTAGCTAGACAGGAAACAATGGGAAAAAATCTGGGGGAGACCTACACTCATCAGTGGAATGAAAACGGTTGATAATGATGTATCCACGTATACAATGTTCTTGTTTCTGCTCTCAACAGCACCTTTCATTTTTAACGAATATCAATATTTACTATTTAAAAAATAGTCTTTGGCGGTTGTTTGCATATTTTGTTCAGTAATATAAAATTGCTATCCGCGTTGCCCAAATAGAAATACAAAAAACAAAGAATACCCACGGATCGACTGTGCCTTTCTGTGGACCCGAGCATTGCCAGGCGGGTATGCTAATATATTAAAAAATAACCTTAGGAGGCAGTCTTCATAATGAAATTATAACACTTTGAAAATTCCAATACGAACATCTTGTTTTGACACCATATTTGGATTCTTCGGAAATTTTTACCTTCGGATATGAGATTTGAAGTCTTTCGTTGAAGAAATTTTGGAATTATACAGATGTAAAATTTTAAACTCGTAATGTTAAAATTCAATTCAAAGAAGCTGCAATGCGGGTAGTTTTTCAAGCCTAACTCAAAATTACCTGTCGGAATGAAATGAAATTTTTGATTCACATAGTGAACCTTCTAGAAATCTATTTATATTTACATTTTTGGGAACAGATAGATGTGTTACACTCACGCACCGATGTTTGGCGACTTTTTGGTTGGCGCGATTTTCAATCCCGCGCCAAACCAGTAACTCAATACAATAGCTAAGTTGCCATTAAAGGAAAAAATCCCCTAAATTTGGCGACTTTTTTCCTTTTTATAACAGATTAAAAAAAAATAAAAACTATGCATGAGTGTATAGCCAATTTTTGTAAGTTACAATACATATCTTTTCGAATAATAAATTTCCAATATTGTATACTATAAAATTAATATTCGGGAAAAAAATATGCATTGCAACCTATAAAAGTTAAGAAAAATCGATTTCTTGAAGTTTTAAATATGGACATTCAAATTTTAACTTCATTCCTCCAAGTTCAGTTAATGCTTAAGAAGATGTCCAAATTGAAACTTGTTTTGCAACTAATAAAATTGAATTTAACATTAAGAGTTCAAAACTTTATATCGTACTTCCCCAACTTCTTCACCAAATCGCTTCGTATTTGGTATCTGAAGATAAAATTTACCGAAGAACCCAAATACGATGACAAATTTAGATTTTCGTATTAAAAAGTTCAAAGTATATTACAATTTTAATATGAAGGTTTATTATAACACCACTTTGACTTTGAAATTTCGATTTTCCTCCCTTTCTGCCGCTCAAAGTACTCTTTATACAGGCGTAAATCATATTTTATTAGTTAGAAATCGACAATGAAAGTGAAAAAGCGATTTTGGAGCCATAGCAGCAGCAAGATAAACAATAGTGGAACTTTAAGCGCCCCCACCCCAAGAACAGCATTTTAAAATCCTGAATCCTCTAATTTCGCCCATTTTCAATCAAACAACTTGTCCTTTTTGAAAAGTAATCGTTACATATTTTTGTAGTGAAATACGTATTTGTTCGAAATAGTGATCTGATATCTGGCTGTTTTGTGAAACTTTATGCAACGAAATTTTGGGGTCAAAATTTTCGTTTGACTTTGGATTGATACCTTTTCACTAAAAATGAATATATGTTTTTAAACGGCTGGGTATTTCACTAGCTTTTTGACTAAAATGATTTTTTTACTCTCATTCTTCTGAGTTAAGTCTACGATGAGTTATCGTGTCTACCGCTTGGCCCTTATTTTTCAAAGAGTTTCCCCGCAAATCATCTATCAAGCCGCCATTTTTTAATATCAATTAAAAATAATAAAAACTTTTCTACATTAGTATATGTATAATAATTTAGTGTAAATGTGTTTTTATGAACACTTCGCATTTCATTTTTTAATATATCAACTAAAAAAAATACAGTTTTCAATACAGTTAATATATGTATGATTTACTTAGTGTAAATGGATTTTTATAAACACTTTGCATATTATATAATATATAAATATGAAAGAGACTTAAATTTCAAAGTGTCAAAGTGGCGTTTACCCCTTAAAGAAGATATTAATTCTCAATCGAATGACTATCCCTTTTTTTAATGCAACAACAATTTGGTGATTAAAATGAAAATTGCCCCGCCGACTCTTCAAAAAATTTCAACTTTTTCTAACTTATTTAAAACTAAATATTCGTCCCCAAAAAAAAAAAAAAAAAAAAAAAAAAAGAAAGAAAAGTATATAACACCTCAAATACATAAATGTTATGGACCATTATTTAAACGCTCATAAATATTTTCTCCGAGGTATTTAGTTTAGAAAGAAAAACATGCATACACGAAGAAAAAAAAAAAACTTCGTATCTTCTATTACACTATTAGGATTTTACTTCTTTCCATCTTTCCACTTCAGCAAGCATCCTTTTCACTTGCGGTGCATTCTTTCCTTCACTTTTTATCTGTCTTTTTTTCACAGCTGCAAAATTTACTCGAAAATATAAGGGGAGGGGATACCCGTTAACTTTTAAATTAGTTGTTGCTATTTTAGTCGTGATTATCATTGTGTCTCTAAGGTCGTATAATAAAATTAAGTAATGACAGCTTAGTAGCAACACACTGCAAAAAATAATTGTCGATTTTACAGTATAAAACTGGCACCTCAGCTGCCAGTATTATACCATAAAATTAACAGTATTAAACCGTAAAATAAGCAGTAATACGCTGCCGCGCAAGCAGTAATACGCTACCGCGCGCGGTAGCGTATTACTGCTTGCGCGGCAGCGTATTACTGCTTGCGCGGCAGCGTATTACTGCTTATTTTACGGTTTAATACTGTTAATTTTATGGTATACGCGGTAGCGTATTACTGCTTGCGCGGCAGCGTATTACTGCTTATTTTACGGTTTAATACTGTTAATTTTATGGTATAATACTGGCAGCTGAGGTGCCAGTTTTATACTGTAAAATCGACAATTATTTTTTGCAGTGCATCCAAACATTTAATAGTTTAATTTATGATTGTGTCGAGCGAAATGAATAATGAAAGGTCTCTACCACACTGACGTGATTAAATTATTTATACTAGGACTTCCCTCAAAGGGATTAGTCTGAGTGATATTGCTGAGAACATAAAGTTAACAATTACGATATAAAGAAGATATCAACAAGAATCTAAGTGAATATACAGCATATGATAGACAAGAGATAGATAAAGATACAACATATGAAAAATAGCAAATTAAATGATATAATTACAAAATATCATATATAAATTCATATACTGTTATGTTTTCATATGCATTTTTTTATAACATTTGGCAAATAATCTCATTTTCTTAAGCGGGAATTGCTCAAAACTTAAAAAAGTAAAACCCGCCGGATCTTTTAAAACGATATTTTTAAAGTCACATAATCAGATTTGCAGCCAATAGCGTATTTTAGCAAGCGTAGTTTAACGCAAATTTAATTTAATTTTTGCAACATTTTCTTTGTGACAAATATCTAAATAAAATATTAAAAAATAAAATATTAAATAATTAAATCAAATATTTAATATTTGAATTAAAAAAATTTCCTTTGTTTATTTGTATAACTATTTATAGAAACTCGTATACTTCAAACCAAATTGATAACATGCTTTGCTACAAACGTGTCTACCAGTCTAACTACTCGTATGTCTTAGCTGTGTCTCTCTCCGAACTCATCTGTCTACTGTCTCTCTACTCTTCTGTATACCCGTCTCAGTATCCGTCTGTCTTTCTACCCGACTCTTTAATCGTGTCTCTACCTGTCTCGCTTCTCGTTACACTACTCGTCTATCAACACGTCTGTCTGTCTATATACCCCTCTCTCTACCCGTCTGTCAAGTCGTCTCTGTACTCGTCTCTCTATCCACCACGCTACCCGTCTCCCTACCCATCTCACTACCCCTCTGTCAACCCTTTTTTGCACCTGCCTCGCTACCCGTCTGTCTATTCGTTTCGCTACCCGTTAGCTTATCTCTGTCGCTATCCGTCTCTCTACCCGTCTGTCTACCCGTTTGTTTACACGTCTATCTATCGCTCGCCAACTCTTCCCAATATTTAAACAATTTAGTAAACGGAAGCCGTTTATCTGTTATTAAATGCAAACAGGAGTAATTTATCTAAAGAGTGTAATCAGATGCAATTTTTTTAAATACATACATAAACCAGCATAATAATTCACCAGTTTTATTTTCATAGTAGTTTATGTCATTTGACAGTAAATCTCAACTTCTTCAACCCGAAAAAAGCCCCAAGGTCCGTATAACTGGGAAGGGGAATTGTCCTCAGGGCTATTAGATACATGTTATTAAGTTAAGTGAAAGTTTCGTAATCGGGTTCGCAGCCAATTTCTTATGTCAGAAAGGGTGGCTTCACGCCATTTTAAATTCATTTCTGTAACTTTCTTTTTCTTTTTTTGGTGGGTGGTTGGGGGGGGAGGGTTCCAAATATATACACTTAAATTCAAACTTTTGCCCCCATGTTAATATTAGTGTTGTTTGTATTATCAATTAATACTTTGTTGATCGAGCTTCATTCGAAACAAATATAAAAGACTTCTACAGTTTTTTTTTTCTAGGAGAAAGTTCCGTAATCGGGCCCTAAGCTAATCGGGGAATTTAATATCATTATTGTTTCTAACTCTTATAGAGTTAAAACAATATTGTTGCTAGCATTACTCTTGTTTGTGACCAACCTCTTCTGTGTATCTGAATAGGGAAAAGTTCTGTATCATGTACTGGTTGGTCCAAAGGCAGTTGTAGAATCTTACAAATTTTTCTAGAGAGCGGAAAAAAATGTTTTTTAAAATATTTACAAATATACGTTTATTAAACCATGTTTTTGAGCCATTTTAAAAAATTAAGTACGGTGCTAAAATAAAATTTTATTGCCATTTTCGATATTTTAATAAGAAATGAAAATACATAACAAACAAATTTAACAAAACTAAGCCATTTTTGGGTACTTCTCTATTATCCCGTCGACCACTTTTCATAACAAAAAACTATCGCCAAACTAAGATTAAACGCCAAAAATACAGTCCCATTTACTTGATGCCAGAAGCATTATACGTATTTGTTATGCCATCAAGTGTTTTTTAATTCGACATTTGCGTGTATTTTTCATTATGTTTTACTGATTTATTAGTTATTTCATTCATTAAAGTAACAATTGTGTCCTTAAATTCTTATATTTTATTTATTTTGATATTTCAATGGCAACGTTCTCCCGTTTATTTAGCGTTACAGTTTGGCGATAGTTTTTTGTTATGAAAAGTGGTCGACGGGATAATAGAGAAGTACCCATTTTTTGTGATAAATAATTCTTATTGCCACGGGGGCAAATTGTAAACAATTAATAAGCGAACTAAAAAAATTACCGGAAAAAACTTGTGGGAATCTCAAGAAAGAAATATCTGATATAAATAGCATTTAAAATCTTAAAATGGAGAAGTGGTCCGTATAAAAATGCAAAACATTATACACCTGATATAAGAATTTTTTAATTTTTTTATATTTCCGAAAGCACAGATAAAAGGGTAAAAATCCCGGTACAGATGCCATATACTCACCACGTTGGCGCGATTTTTCCCCCGCCCCTTTGGCGAAAACTGTTTGTTGTGTTTGTTTACTTTTATTTTAATTCTATAGATTATTTTTATGTGTACAGTAAAACCTCTGAATAACGGACACCTCGGGAGCACAGAATTTGTTCGCTATTTAGAGGTGTCCGCTATTGAGAGTCAAAAATGTACAAATATACAGGTTTTGGGGATCACAAAAGTGTCCGCTAAATAGAGGTGTCCGCTATTCGGGAGTGTCCGTTATGGAGGTTTTACTGTATATCAATATTAATTTAGGCACAGATGTCATATACGCACCAGATTGGCGCGATTTTTCCCCCTCCAATTTGGCGAAAACTTTGTTTTTGAATATTAGTTACAAATACCATACAATAATAGCATGTAATTTTTTATTTCAATATGAAAATAAAATAACGTAATAAATGAAATAGCTCCTATTATTAAAAAATGGGAAATAAAAATAAATAAATGATAGTTTGATATAAATAAATATTGATATATATAATAAAAACAAATTTATAGAATTAAAATAAAAAATAAAAGTTAATAACCAACAATTGAAACAAAATAACCGGGTTACCATGTGAGGCATAAAATTGCCATTTTGTTGCAATCGCGCCAATGTGGTGCGTATATGACATCCGCGCCTTTATTTATATCAAACTATTATTTATTTATTTTTATTTCCTTTTTTAAAATAATAGAAGCTGTTTCATTTATTACGTTATTTTATTTTTATATTGAAATAAAAAATCACGTGTACTATTTGTCACACTATTTGTAACTAATATTCAAAAACAAAGTTTTCCCCAAGCTGGTGGAGGGAAAAATTGAGCCAACGTGGTGCGTATATGACATCTGTGCCTTGTTTCATTTCACATAGAGGTACTGCTCTATTATCCCGTCGACCACTTTTCATAACAAAAAACTATCGCCAAACTGTTAGATTAAACGCCAAAAATGTAGTCCCATTTACTTGATATCAGAAGCATTATACGTGTTTGTTACGTCATCAAGTGGTTTTTAACGCGACATTTGCGTGTATTTTTCATTATGTTTTACTGATTTATTAGTTATTTCATTCATTAAAATAACAATTGTGTCCTTAAATTCTTATATTTTATTTATTTATGAATTTTGAAATTTCAATGACAACGTTCTCCCGTTTATTTGGCGATAGTTTTTTGTTATGAAAAGTGGTCGACGGGATAATAGAGAAGTACCCACATATGTATTGGTACTTTTATGTTAACTTGGCGCAGTTGATAAATCGCCAAATATTTTTCTCATAACATCTTCATATTGCATTCATTTCATTTAAATATAAATCTTTCACTGATTTCATTTGAAATACATACATTAAAAATACACGTCTTTCACTCATTTAATTTAAAATACACGCCTTTCACTAATTCCATTTAAAATACTAAAAAGGAAAAGAAAATAAGAAATAATGCCACAAATCGAAACCTTTTATTTAAACATCAAAGAATTGTTCCTAACATACACACGCGAAATAAAAAAGCTGCTAATTGTGTGATTTACGCCAAATCTCTAATACTAATACTACTCTTACTAATCTCTAATACTTTTCAAACAGAAAAAATTCCAGATTAACTTTCCATTTTTATTAAATTGAAATATATTTTATTGTGCTGAATATTAGTGCTTGCATATTTTTTTGCTCCATGTATTCCATGAACTTTTCAATTCCGATTGTCTACGAAAATCTCCCGCCGGTGAAAATGACGTACGCACAAAATTTAGTGACGTATGTACTTTAATTGTGCTTTTTTATCTATTTTTTTAATATAACTTCCAAACGGTTTGACACTTATTCTTGGTAATAAATAGACGACGTTGTCACCTTTATAGGTACCTGCTGTAAAAATTTGAACGAAATCCGTTAAATATTTTTTGAGTTATGCTTGACGAAAGGTTTTAATATCCATCGTAGCTATATATGGGGCAAAGTAATACTGCGCTGTGTATGAGTCTTCGTTGCACTCAGACAATAAATTTTAAACTCTTGCTCACATTCTTCAAAATATTCATCCTCACGAAACAATTAAAAATAGCAACACTTCAAAATGTTAGATGCATACTTTTTATGTATCATTTTTTTAAAAAGCATATAAAAATTTTGTCGGAAGTATTAGACTGAAAAGACAAACATGCAGAAACGAAGCATGGGCGGGCGCAAACAGTACGAAATCCAAGGAGGTCACAAGATTTTAGAACAGAATGTTTGTGGTGGGCCGCAACCTAGGCCGAGTTTCTTTGTGTAAATGCTTTGTGTAAATAATATACATTTGAAATAGACTAAGCTAAAAATAATAATAATAATAATAATAATAATCAAAACCTCTCTGAAAGACAATTTTTGAACATATCCATGTAAAAAAGCGATAAACAAGTAAATATAACAAACAATAAATAATTTAAAATGTTAAAGTAAGCTGCGATTGAAGTTCTAACAGCTTTATTTTACAAAATGGAGAATTAAAACAGTTTTTCATTTATTTCGCCAGGGATCCCTCTGCTCTCATGAACGCCCCCATGTAAGTTTACCTTTAACTACATGAACAAATAAAAAACGGCTAATATTATTGCATAGTTTCCCCCAGTTTCAGAAGGGTGCTGCACCCTGCCTGTCCTTTGGTTTACAAAATAGCACCCTTCTTGCCCCTCATAAAATAATTAGCACCCTTCTTGCCCCTCAGTAAAAAAAAAAAAGTGCCCTTTCTCCTTTTTGCATTAAAAAATTTGCTTTCATTGTAAAAAGAGTGCCCTGACTTTTAAATATTAAAAGTAACTTTAAACACTAAAATAATACCTTTAACAATTAAAAAAAAAGTGCCCTTAAGAATCTGAAAAGTGCCCTTAAGAATCTGAAAAGTGCCCTTAAGAATCTGAAAACTGTCCTTAAGAATAAAAAAGTGCCCTTAAGAATAAAAAAGTGCCCTTAAGAATAAAAAAGTGCCCTTTTCTCACCAGCAGCACCCTGCCTTTTTTTTAAACCTGGGGGAAACTCTGTTATTGTTTAGAGTGGGCAAAGGCTCCCGACTAAAAATTATTTGTACTTTTTTCGTTTATAAATTCTTTTGACCTTTTTTAAAAAAAATCATTAGGTAAAAAGAAAATTAATTTAACATCTCAAAATCTAGGGAGTGGCAATGCCCGCTACTACCCCCCCCCCCCCCACACACACACACACACACCCTTGCCGGCATCTATAACACTAACCTAACCAAAAAATTAACTTCGTCAATCTACTATAACATTATTACTATTTTGCGTTTCATCTTTCCGCTTCAACGAACATCCTTTTCACTTAAAGTTCTTTTTCTTCCTTCATCTTTTTATCTCTTTTTTTTTTTTCCATAGCTGCCAAATTTACTTCAAAGCATGAGGGAAAAAATAACCTTTAACTTTTAAATGAGGTTTTAGTTGTTGCTGTTATGTTGCGATTATATCGTTGTGTCTCTAAGGCTGTCAGGAAATAACTCAATTTTCCTTTAAACATCGTGTGAAGAAAGTCAAGGTCTCAAAATTAAATGTTTCAAGTATTATGTTAGTATGTTTTCAAAAACTTGCAAACAAGTTACGTGAACAGGAAATTAAATAGTTAGTAACAGTTTAATCTCCGTAAATAATGAATGTATCAAACGAAGTATTCGTTTATTTATTTATTTATTTTGGACAAATATAATTTAAATAAAAATAAAATATATCCTTTAAAAAGAAGTTACTTAATTGCCCACATGTTGAATTAGATCGTTGTCTCGCATTAATTTCTGTATTGATTTATAGTTTAAACAAGTGTATAAAAAAGAAAGGGATCACGAAGAGATTTCAAAATTTCTTTTATAAGTTTTGGCAGTACTTAAGCTATAAATTGATTGCTAGGCAAGAAATAAAAAATGTAATTACGCAATTAAAAAAAATCATCAATTGATGTAATTATTATTTCTTATTTCTTATTGAACGATCAATTTATAGTTTACTGTCAAAACTATTCTTGCAAATACTGAAATCGCTTCAATCGTTCCCGAGAAAAAGGTACATCAGTATCAGCTGTTTTACATGCCATTTCGCAACTGTTGTTGTCCCCTTAAACTAGATCAAAAAATTACCGGTTGCCTCACTCCCAATAATTTTTTGAAATGTTTAGGAAGCAGAGATTTTATTCATTTAAATCTTTCGTCTCCAAAGCTCCCAATCTAACCCTGTTACTCCTTGACTATCCCTTTTCCTTATACGCACCGAACTTGATTAAAAAGGATCCGATGCAGGAATTATTTTAATCAAACTTAAACTGAAAGCATATTAGTAGACGAATTACATAATAATTTCATTGAAAATATAAACAGATATGCAGTACATTTAAAAGTTCGCGTACAATTTCCTTCGCTTTAAAATGAACACTAAAGGGTCAAATACAATTAATGTTAAGCATAGTAATAACTTATTTACACCTTTAATATAACTAAAGTAAATAGTAATCAAAAAATATATAAGTGCAAAAAAATATATCTCACTTCATAAACCCCCAAAAAGTGATTTCCGATTATTATCAAACAATTTTATAGGATTTAATAAAAATATATAAAAGTTAAAAAAAATAAAATTTTTAAATCAGCACTTTATAAAATAACTTTATTAATTTATCTTATTTTTATTATAGTTTTAAATCTCGTCATTAATAAATTAAGTTATTTCAGCACGAAAGCTTTTGATTATCTCCAGATAACCTTTATAATCAATCTTTAAAATAAGAATATACAGAATTTTACAAGACTTTGAAATGCGAAGAGAAAAAGAAAACATTTGGAATTTAATAGAAAAAAACTTTTTTTTTTTTAATTTTAGAGGGGCAAGGGGGATCATATTCTGAAGAATTTTGATATTAAAAGTTTTATTATTCGTTCTTTTTTTTTTAATATTATTATTTATCATAGTTTTAATTATTTATTAATAAATGAAAATATTTGAATACTAAAAAATTTGATTATCCAAAACCAGTTTCATGATTAAAGTGGTCAGTATACAGAATTGATTAATAAATTAAATACAAGAGAAAAAAAAAAAAACATTCTTAACTTAAAAATAAACTTTTCAATTAAGAATTTAATTGAAAACTTTTATAAATAATTTGAAGGGAAATTATATATTATATATATATTATATATATATTATATATATATATGAAGATTATCAGACAATTTTTTATTTTAGTATACTTATACTTTTAAGTTTTTCATTAATGAATAAAAATACTTCAACACAAAAAACTGTTTACCCGAAGCCGGTTTCGGGAGTAAAAATTAATATCAGTAAATACAATTTTACGATAACACCAAATGCACGCAAAATATTTTTTTTTCTTACCTGAACATGGACACCTGAAGAACCATGCAGCCACAATAATAGAAATAAAGTACACGGTAATAAAAGTCTTGGAAGAGCCATTTGGGGACACAACAAAAAAAAGGGGGGGACAAAGAGTCAATTTTTCTCCGAAAAAAATTCTTCACCCCAATACTTTCTCAGCAGCCTTCTACTAAATTTTTTTTCGTCAATGCACAACACTCCTCATAACTTCAGCTCAAAACGAACAGTCAGTCCACTTGTGGTAAGATCCTCTCCCCGCAAGTCGCTCATGAGGCGAAGGGCAGGGGAATATCCAGAAGTAAAAGGCGCGAAGAGAATCGAGGAGTCTTGTCAAATCGTGAAAACTGGGGTTGCTAGAAATCCGGACTATGTCGCCAAAAACTCTCGCCAATCGGGAAGATGATCCTGGAGGTTTTTTTTTTCTTTCCCCTTCTTCATCGGAGGGTTTTTATAAATTGCCGTGGATGAAATTGTTCTTAGAGGATGTGTGATTTATTTGCTGAAAATTATAATTTAAATGGATTCGTTTGGGTTTTTAGGTCGCAAAAGTCTTTTCGTATCATCGGAGATAAATAGGTGAATAAATAAAGAGATTTGCGTTAAAGAAAGTTTTTTTTTAATTACTTTTTTCTCTCATTTAGTTAGTTGAAAAATGGCTGATTTAATTAACTGAATAAACTTTAACACGACTTAAGAGAATTCGGTATTATTAAATTTCAACATAATTATCATAAACAATACAGTTAATAAAACAGGGTGTAAGAAAAATGAACGATCATTTATAATAATTTGTGTGTATAGTAAAATCTGCATTTGTAACAAATAAATCAGTATTTTACAATCAAATAAATTTCCGTACTGGTATATAATAAAAAGAAATGCAGAAAAAAAAGGCTTGACTAAATATTAAAATTATCTTAGAGTAGTGATGTGACGAATAGTGATTTCCCCGAATAGTCGAACACTGAATATTTCGCGGCCGAATATCATTTTTTTTTCCGAAAAAAATTTTGAATCCTTTTGATTTTATATATATATATTAATTTTAAAATGGAAAAAGAACCAAACACAAATTGGTGGTTCATTATTTATGTGTTTAAAATTTTTAATAACTTGATATCAGGGGTTGGAAAAACTACTTTCTTATTGTAGCGAACTACAACTACAACTACTTTATCGAAAACGTAGTTAACTACGACTACAATTACTTTGTTTAAAAAGTAGCGACTACAAACTACTTTTCAAAAGTAGTCACTACTTCGTTACTTTCAAATTTTGTCAAAGTGTTCAATTTACACTAGAAATTGGAGACACAGGTTATATAATAAAGTGACCCCTCGTTGCTGGGATGCAATAAAATAAATGCGACATAACCGAGGGCATTAAAAAATGATACTATACAAGGAAATGTTTTGTGATCGTCTCGAAAACGTTAGTTTATACACACTTAACAAATTTCGTAGCAAAATTAAGAGGATATTATTATGTAGAAAATTACAGAAAAACTACCCTAAATGCAAGCAGTAAATAAATCTGTAAATGGAGCAATTCCGAATAATAAGAAACTCGGCGTTAAAACAAGAAGACTTCTTAACAAGTAAATAGACAAGTGTTGCTAACAAGAAAATTAATTCCTTTGGTGGGTTAGTACTTGATTTCAGCAGCAATGATCAATGGAAAAAATCTATGACTTCATGCGATGCGTTGCTATACACTGCAGCTGAGATTTGCCACTGTGATTCAAAAATTTTTGAGCAAAACAAATTCTACACAAAAGAAGCGAGTTTCGACCACTTGATTTACAGAATACCACTTTTTTTTTTCTCCTGAAGTAGCGTTAAAAGTAGCGTCGGTTCTCGGTACAAACTACTGATTTTTTGTATCGCGCTACTCGCTACACACATTGTTGAAAATGTAGCGCGCTACACTATACAAACTACTGTAAAAAGTTGCGACTACAGAAGTTTCGCTACTTGTAGCGCGCTACTTCCAACCCCTGCTTGACATTAAGTAATAACTTCTTGTAATTTTTTGTAATTTGTTCTTGTAATATTTAAAACACCTTGATGGTAATAACAAAAAAACTTTTACTACATCTAAATTATAATAGCATAATTTTATCAACAGGAAAATAATTTATAAACATTTTATCTAAAATAAGAACTCATTAGTCATTATCACTGTTAAATGTACTTTTTAAATTTATTTTTAAATTAAAAAAAATATTTAAACACAAAAAAAAAAAAAAAAAAAAAAAAAAAAAAAAATAAGCAATTACATCTTATCCTTTTATTCTTGGATATATCAAATTGATTTTCTTTAAGTCAGAATGGTAAGTTATTTCCATTAAGAATGTACTTCACTTTTATTATCCAATGATACTTTTGTGCTTTCTTGAAGTGTGCTTTTTGTGCTTTCAAAATCAATGATAATATTTATTCTCATAATTTATAGTGATATATTTCCTTAAATAAGCTTTAGTCGAGTAATTTTTAATGCGAGGAGTTTGTGTCCCTAGTGATCAACAAATTTGTAAGAATTAGTCTGTTCTGTAAAGATCAGCTTGTCAAGATCAGCCTCCAGTCTTAAATTACAAATTAAATTAAAGCAAGAGATGTGATTAAAGTAGAATACAATGTTTAACAAAATGTTTGACAATTGAACCAGCATATAAAATATTCAACACAAAGTTCTATAACTTACTCAACATGCATTAAAAGCATACATAGAAACTGATTAAAAAATATATGAATGAAGGAAGATGTAAATATAAAAAATACATAATAATAATGGTAGTATACTTAGCTCTTTTTGCTATCGAATCACTCGCAAATTGTTTTGAAAATGTGGTTTAAAAATCGATTAAATATCTAATCCGTCAGCCCATTTTTATGAAAATCTAGACAGTTCTTGCGACTGTAGCCAATAACATATATTCATCAAATGGGAGCGCAATCGGAAGTCGGCAGTACCGTTTAGGAGTTATTGTGTTAACTTACAAATGGAAATTATGATTACAATACTTTCCTTAAACAACGTGTTCGGCAAATAAAAAAAAACAAAAAGGAGAAAGAAAAAGAAAGAAATCAGAAAATAAATGTGTTTATTGTTTATAGATATGTATTTTATTGAACTAACAAATTATTTACCTAATATGTTCTCAAAAAAGCGCAAAAAAAAATTTAAATTGTATTTTTAATATAATCTAACTTTGTCTTTGCTGAAACAGGAGAAAGAAATTCTAGCTGGGGAAAAAAAAAAAAAAAAAAAAAAAAAAAACTTAAAAATTTTGTAGAGTTTATCCACTTTGATAACGAGGGATCGAACCGGCAAACTTCAGCTTAAGAGCTTCATGTTCGTTGAGATTGAGCCAAAGGCGTAGGAAAAGGGAATCAAGCACTACTCATTTAAATAAAGGCAATTTTTTTAATCACTTAAGCTGTTCCAAATACTATACTATTTGCTGTCTTCGACGTTTGGTAATTTATGCCTGAAAAAAAAAACAATTGTATATATAAAGAAGCACTATAAATATTGATTTATTTCTATAGTAAATCCACAGATCAGCGTCCTCAACGTCAAACTCTGGAGGTCGAATTTTTATCTTGAACTTGTTTATTTAATATGGGAAGCTTTTAGCACGCAGTTTCATTTCTTTCACATTAGTATTTAAAGAGGAGTAAGATTTAACATTGTTTCAGTAATAGGAAATACGATTACATACACTGATATTCAAAGATAATTTCTTTTCTTTTAATTATATCAAATACTTTATATTTTATGGTAGTCTACCTGTACTACTTTGTACTTTCTGCCTGTAATTTGTGTTTTAGGGGAGGGGTGGCGGACGAGTTCGTTATTTCATTAATTTGTTATAATTATAAATCTCAGAAATTCGATATTTTTAATATTCTATATATATTCTATTTGAAATAATTAGAATATTAATTTCGTCATAATGGCGTTACTAATTAGTTTAGACACTGATCGGCACCAAAATCTTCCTTGTAAAATCTTCCTTGTAAAAAATAATGATTGATTATTATTAATTTCAAGCTATTAAATCAAAATATGGCAATAAAACTATTGTATCACGCACTATTTTCTAGGTGGAATGACTTGATTTTGAAATTAAGATATTTTATGTTATAATAAATCATAGGTGGAAATTGCTTAACACTCGATTTACTATCCTAAAAAAACTTACGTTATTGCTGTCATTGTATCTGTGAGATTCGTAGTTCGTGTCGATCGCGTAATTTCCATACTTTATACAGCGAAATTTCGAGGAAAGTTAATAATTAAATAGAAATGCATGTTATTTTGCCTTTAATCACAACAACTAAAGAAATATAGGTGAGATAGGGGATGAATGGGACATTTTCACAAAAATCGTTAATTTAAATACTTTATTTAAGTTATTATCAATATTATATATCACATGTCATACATTAAGTGTTTGACTACATCTTATGCACAATATTTGTTCAAGATTATTATTATACAGAAATATAAATGAGATTTAAAAAGAAGTTCTTCTATGCCCGAATCATCCCCACAGCAGGGATATATGGGACAAAAACATTTTCCTCCGCGTATTCAATGTTAAGGACTAAAAGCTGACAAAAATGCCTCCTTGGCAATAGCTGAGGGATTATAAATTGTAATATGATCTCCAGGATTATTTGTTAGCCAATCATCTTGGACTCATCTCAACTTTGCCTTAAAAGGCCCATAAACGGAAGCATTCAATGACTGAAGACAATGGCTACAATGAGGATGAAATCTTAAAAGAATACTTACCATAAATTATTAATTTATCAACCTGTATTATATTATTTAGATAATAAATATATTTTTCAGCATCCTCTAGGGATGGACGAGACAGTTCCATTCATCCCATTTGAAATGTCCCAATCATCCCCATAATGCATAGGTTCAATTGTCAGCCATTTTGGTCTAAAAAATTATTTTGTCGCAATGGTTAATATGCATTCATTTTAATTACCAATATTGAGCCTTGTAATAAAAAACTACAACATATCATAATTGTTTATATTGCATAAGATATTTAAGTAAGTTCAAATGTAAAAAAAAAATACTTTTAAGCAGAGTTTTCAGGAAATGCAAATTTGAAGAAAACTGAAAACAGCCATGTGCTCTTGCTTTTGGTTCTGAAGCACACTATGGTAGTGAAATCTATAAGGATAGGAAGCAACTAAAAAAAAGTTTATTGCCTGAAATATTGAGAACGTCCCATCCATTCTCCATCTCCCCTATATATGAACATAATTATCCGAAATCTAAAGACGTCTTTGCAGTCAGAAAAAAAGTCATCGTATCTTACAGATACAATGATAGTAATCAAGTGTTAAATAATCAAAAATATATAATAATATCTAAAGAACAATGCACGAAGTAAATGAGTTGTAATTTTCCAACTGCACTCTAAAATTGGGAGGAGTGAGAAGTTGACTCTTTGGAAGAGTGAGAGGCATTTTCACTCTTTTTGGAGTGAATTTTATAAGAATACACTCTTTAAAGAGTGGGATTTTCCACTCTCTAGAAAGGAGTGAAATATCTCACTCCGTTGTCGAGAGTGACTGTCTCACTCCTTTGACAAGAGTGAAATATTTCACTCCGTTGAAGAGTGAAAGCCTGGCATTATATAATTTTGTCCATATTTATTTATTGAGAGAAACGAAATGATCATTTTTCCTTTTTCTTTTTAGGTAGATTTCGTAAGAAATGTTACCTATTACATTCTCCCCTATGTTGGAATTTCTGAAAATTTTTGCAGATCTACGCCGATTATAACCCCTAAAACCCCAAACCACCCCCCCAGTTCAAAACTTTATCTATCTGTCTATATAGCTATATCATTTTTTTATGGACACGATAACTTCAATAATTCTGCACAAATCTCTTCCAAACTGATAACATATAATCAAAGGACATAAAATCTCGGTCAAGTTCGTTAATGGGCAAAATCGAAATAGGGGGGGGGTGAAAACAGAAGAAAACCCATAACTTCTTAATTATGATACGTATCAAATCCGTTTAAAGTTATTAATATTTCTAGGAAAAGGGCCGAAAATTTATGTATGACAGATTTTTGATATCATTAAAAATGGCCTCAAGGAAGGGGGGGGGATAGGATTTTAGGAAGAAAAAAATTCATAACTTCGTCAATTCACAAGATATCCATCCGCTTCTTGGAAAACATGAAAAAAAAATTGAATGCACTTAAAATAAAATTTAATATAACAAAGCATACCTTTTATTATACACGTGAAATACCACTGCTTCGACCGATCGATGGTGTCTTTATTTTCTTTTAAACATTTCAATATCAATTTTGCTTTTTAACCATAAATATAAAGTAAACCTATGTGGCGAATTGATATTTTATCTTTTTTGTACTACTATTTATTTTTTTTTTAATCATTGTTCTGCACTATATAATGCGGTTATTTTATTTTTGTGGCAACACTAATTTGAGGAAAAATATCGCATTTCATTTATAAAAACAATGCCGATTTAATTTTTAATTAATAGCAATATTTAATCAAAAACCATGTTTTAACGAAATGTGGTGGTGGTACTATGTCAGAAGCTGCTTCAAAAACCTTTCGAAGGAGGTTACCTCATTTATTGTTGTGTGTTTTGTAAATTCATGGAAAAAGGTATGTCGACAACAGAAATATGTATGATTTTAGAATAATAAACTAAAATACAGGATAAATAAAATTAAAAATTGACTTATACGGTGGATTCAGGGGGACAGAGCCCCACACCCCATCTCTGACGAAAAAAATCTTAGTCCCTTATTTTCGTGGTGTTTAAATATTATAAATTCACCGGGGAATAATATGTATTATCCTTTTTAAAAACAATTTAATATTATATTTTTTAAATAATAATTTTTAGCTGACATTTTAAACAGAAACGTCTTTTTAAACTTTCCATAAGCGATCGCAAAATTCCAATTACGATGTGACACTGATTGGTCTCTATAAAGTTTAACAACAGTGATTTCAAAGTTGTATATACAAATAGTGACCACTCTAGTTTTAATAACGTATGGAAATTCAGATTAAGTTATAAAGTCTTTCAAAAGTTAATGGATGAATAATGTTTTGGATTTTCATATCTAAAGCAAAAATCTGAAATCTGAAAATTGCTTTTAAATTCTTTAAAATTCGATATATTATATGCAAGTGTTACGTCAATCTTTTTTTTTTAAGCTATTTTCCCTCTGTCTGAAAATATAACAACTGTAGTAATTATATTTTGATAATTGATAAATTTAACGCCAGAAAATAAAAAGTTTCTGCCCGCTGCGCTGATAAAAAAAAAAAAAAGTTTAATGAGTCAATTGGGTCAGAGATCGCACCATTAGCAATGCTGACGTAAATATTGTCTTTTTTTTTTTAACAGACCGCTGACGAGGACCATTTTCATTCTTGGCAGACGTCTATGACGATTGGCTGACGCGTTAATACTTCGATTTAAAATGTTAGTTCAACGGTTTAGTAGTTTGAAGAGATGTTCGTAACTTTGATACTGAAAAATTATGTGCTTATAATTTTGTGTCAGTCCTTATGTGTGGATGTGGATTACAAGTAATTTACAGTAATCATCAAACGATACATAGAAATAATATACGCTGAAGAAAATGCTTGTAATTTATAAAATGTTATAATTGTTAGAACATTGGTGTGTATTTTATTAATTTTTTTTTCCGTTCATCACGAAGATTGTGCTTTTTGAATATTATTTTTATAAAATCCGACTGGTGAGTTTTTTTTTGCAGTCGGATGTGTTTTTTTTCCCCCTTTTCAGAAGGAAAATATGTGTGATTTATTTTCAATGAATATTTTTTAGAAATCGGTTTGCAAAACAGTGCTTTTTTTTATGTTTTGCCAAAAGTGTGCAACTGCCTTAATTGAGGGAGTACGCTCTATGACTATTCCATTGACAAGTTATAAATATTATAAAATCAACATTTAATCTGAGAATTATCTATTTTCGTATTGTACTTTTTGAATATTATTTTTATAAAATCCGACTGGTGAGGTTTTTTTTTGCAGTCGGATATGTTTTTTTTTCCCCTTTTCGAAAGGAAAATATGTGCGATTTATTTTCAATGAATATTTTTAACAAATCGGTTTGCAAAACAGTGCTTTTTTTTTTATGTTTTGCCAAAAGTGTGCCTTAATTGAGGGAGTACGCTCTATGACTATTCCATTGACAAGTTATAAATATTATAAAATCAACATTTAATCTGAGAATTATCTATTTTCGTATTGTACTTTTTGAATATTATTTTTATAAAATCCGACTGGTGAGTTTTTTTTTGCAGTCGGATGTGTTTTTTTTTCCCCTTTTCAGAAGGAAAATATGTGTGATTTATTTTCAATGAATATTTTTTAGAAATCGGTTTGCAAAACAGTGCTTTTTTTTATGTTTTGCCAAAAGTGTGCAACTGCCTTAATTGAGGGAGTACGCTCTATGACTATTCCATTGACAAGTTATAAATATTATAAAATCAACATTTAATCTGAGAATTATCTATTTTCGTATTGTACTTTTTGAATATTATTTTTATAAAATCCGACTGGTGAGTTTTTTTTTGCAGTCGGATGTGTTTTTTCCCCCCTTTTCGAAAGGAAAATATGTGCGATTTATTTTCAATGAATATTTTTTACAAATCGGTTTGCAAAACAGTGCTTTTTTTTATGTTTTGCCAGAAGTGTGCAACTACCTTAATTGAGCGAGTACGCTCAACAACTTGTTATAATATTCATTCAATTCTGACTATTCCATTGACAAGTTATAAATATTATAAAATCAACATTTAATCTCATAATTATTTATTTTCGTGTTATATTTGTTTAAAATAATTTACTATTATGGTTATGACTAACTCATCAAAGGTAGGTAGGATTATAAACAACTACTAATTTTCGTTTTCAAATAAAGCTTTTGTTGGAATATGATTGCTTATATAAGATTATTTAATTACTATTTAAATTAATTTGATAAGAATAATATGTATTTGTTATATTTGTATCTTTTTAAATCCAAATAAATATATTTTAATGTTAAAATATTTGTGTATTTTTTATGATTTTCAAATAAATTCATATCAATTTCAAAATTAGCAAATTTGTTTAATATATCTTTAGATCTCCACTTTATCAATAAAAGTTTTTTATTGTAAAGAATCTGGATTATAACTCACAGCATTGATTTTATTGAAGCTCAGAAATATATATACATATATATTATGCAATTATATGTTATTACTATGACTGTAAAATATCAGTAATATATATATATTTTTTAAATGCGTACTTTAAAATATGTATTTTTAAAAAAGCAATAACAGAAAGTTATCAAACCTTATGCTGAAAAAAAAAAAATGCTGTGTTTATAATTTTTTTTAACACTTTGATATGTAAAGGAATTTTTAATGTTGCTTTGATGAATATGCGGAATACTTATAACATTTTCTTTCGCGGTCAAATTCCTGTGGTGACCTATTTTTTATATTTTATAATTAGAGATGTACAATTTTCTTCGAGAAATCTTTTTACATTTTTTCTGGGGGGGGGGGGGGGGGGTGAATTTATTTTTGTCAAATCTGATTTGTTAAACCTAAAAAACTTATTGGCAAACTGGCAGAACATTTTTTTTTTTTTTAATTTGAGAATGTGAATTTAAAAAAATCTTCTAAGTTACACATAATATTACTTGGTTTTAAAGCAAATTTTAATTGTAAAACAAATATATCATTACTTACTTTGATTTATTGCTCAAAACTTTAGCTTTCGGTTTTGCAAAACTTGAGATATTGAAAACAAATTTTAATATTTTTAAAAAAATATTTTTAGTAAAAAGGTTAAAAATAGAAAATGGAAAATAAAAAAAAGCTAGACATTTACATTTTTGCATAATTTTGGTCCAAATATTTTTCTAAATGGTTTTCATTGTTGTAATAAAATTCGAGATCTAAATTTACTGGTTCTATTATTTTTCTTTCTTTATTTTTTATTTTTTTAAGACTCTAGATTGTTTAACTGTGTTGTATAAGATCTAAAATACAGGGTTTTCAGTAAATTTTAATATGTTTTTACGTTAAAAAGAAAAAATATATTTCTTCACACATATTATATATATATAAAGTTTCCCATAGCATAAACCTGGTTTTTATATATGTTAGTATTTTAAAAAATATATAAAACATTCAGAGAATGAAAAAACTATAGTTGCCATTATTATTTTTTTATTATCATTATTGAACTGTTCTATTCAAGTCTTAAAACAATTCAAAGCATACTTCATGGAAATAAACTTGTACTTTCTTCTAAGAAAACGAACTATATGGTACACTCAGAAAACGAACTATATGGTACAAAATTATTTTATATCAATTTTAATTTGATGATCCTTTAAAACAATTAATCAGAAGTATTTTTCTAAAAGAAGTATTTTCTATCTAAAATAAATAGTCAATTTTGATGAAAAGTTGCATTGTTCTTCTAAAACAACATTACAAACATTCAAACATTACAGTTTTAATCTAATATTGCAGTGTTAAATTTTCATTCTAAAATGATTTTTTTTTTTTTTTTTTTTTTAATGGCTGGCCATTTTAATGTGCGCCGCTAATGAAGTCGTTGCCGACAACAGTATTCAATGACTTAATTCGTGTAATCGGGCGGTGCAGAAAAGTTGTAATCAATATTGTACATGCTTTTAGCATAGAATGAAGTTGAATATAAAAAATATTATATAAAAACATATTTTTTATATGCTCAGTAATCGAATGAATTTAATTTTTTGCGATAGTATGTAAAGAGGGTGGGAAGGGGGGGGGGGAGTAGTCATTGTCCCTCGAATTGTTTTAGTGCACATCTTCTATACTATGACAAAAAATTAAACACTTTCATGCTTTAGAATACATATTTGGCCATAAAGCAAGATTCGATTTCTTCCATAAGAGCATGGGCAAACTGGGCCGTTAGCCATTGCCACTATGATTTTAGGGTTCTCAAATTTAGTATGCAATTTTCATAAAGCTGATATTTTATATCTATTTCGACGTTGCACTGACTATAATCAATATTTTGAACATTTAGAGTAGGATAAGTTTAAAAACCAAAAATATATTTATCTAAGTACAGTAAAACTTTTCAATAGCGGACACCCCAGGACGACGGAATTTGTCTGTTATTCGGAAGAGTCCGCTTTCTCCGAATAGCACACAAATTCTACGATGATGCGGTGTCCACTATTGAAAGATTTTATTGTATTTAGATAAATATATTTTTAGTTTTTAAACGTATCCTACTCTAAAAGTTCAAAATATTGATTATAATCAGTACAAAGTCGAAAGAGATTTAAAATATCAGCTTTACAAAAATTTCATACCAAACTTGGGGCCCCCTCAAATCGGGGGAGGGGGGGATGACCCAGTTTGCCCCTGCTTTAATCAGGTTCTGCTTCCGGAACAAACCCCAGCCCTGCTTTATGGTTAAATATTTTCCAATTTATCCAGGATTCACTGTGGTCAAACATGGCTGTATTTAATGCTAAAAAAAGTGTGGTCAGAAATATCTGCATATTCCTCACAAATCAGAGCACAAAAACGGCCACAATTCAGACATTTCAAGTGTCTGAAATCCAGACACATTTAAGTGTCTTAAATTTTTAAGACACTTTAAAGTGTCTCTTTTTTTAACCATCCGTCTCAGACACTTAAGTGTCTGAATTTCAGACATTTCAGTTTACAGTGTAAGTAAAACTTAATGGGTATTTGAAAAGGAAAGAAATAATATACACTGATTAAGATTTTGGTTAATTACTTGCCTTTATGGGCATTTTAAAACTATCATATCTTTATAAGGCATGCAATGAAAGAAAACACAATAGTGATAAGCTTGGAATAAAATATTTTAGTTTTTTGTCAGTAATCTAATTTAATTCATTATGTAACTCTAATTGAATTTTTCCTTAAGAGTTCAATTACTGTTACAAACTGAATTAAATAAATATTGCCAATAAAGTATTTTAGTCCAATCTTTACCACGCTTGTGTCTATTTTCATTGCATGCTCTAAAATATATGATTCTTTTAAAATGCCCAAAAAAGAAACATAAAAATAATTTTTATTCACTCCATAAAAAGTGAACATTCACTCCTATGAAAGAGTGGCTATACACTCCTGTTAGGAGTGAGAAATCCACTCCTTTTGCCAGAGTGAATAGTCACTCCTATGAAAGAGTGGATAGCCACTCCTATGAAAGAGTGACTATTCACTCCTATCAGGGTGAAAAAACCCACTCTTTTTGCAAGAGTGGATAGTCACTCCTCTGAAAGAGTGAGTATCCACCCCTGTTTAGAGTGACTATTCACTTCTCGGGAGTGAGTATTCACTCTTTCAGAGAGTGAATAATTTCACTTTTGCCTAGAGTGAATAGTCACTCTAAAGAGGTTGGGCAAATTTTGACTCTGCGATAGAGTGAATATCCACTCCTCCGGAGTGAATAGTCACTCTTTCTTATTTAGAGTGTGGGTGGAAAAAGTGTCCAGATCAGGATTTGAACCAGAGACCTTTTACTTAGCTTGCCAATACTCTGCCAACTGAGCTATTCTGGACGAATCTGGCAAACACATTTCACCCAGATAACCTTATTGATCATGGCATCTGGTCTGTTGTCTGAAACAGCTCAACAGAATAAATCGCTGGTAATGGAACTCCTGTAAACGCTGGATACGTAATTTCACTTGATTAATTTTAACACAATTATTCTAACTGGTAAATAATTCATATGAATTGTAATTTTCCAACTACGCGAAAAAGTGTCCATTTAAAATTAATCACGTGTCCAGCGACGTATCAATGCCATTTTCAATTTTGTTAGATGGATGAAATGTATTCGTCCATGATAGCTCAGTTGGCAGAGCATTGGCAGCTTAAGCCAATCTGTCCCTGGTTCGAATCCTGGCATGGACACTTTTGTACTCAGTTGGAAAATTACAACTCATATGAATTATTTCCCAATTAGAATAACTGTGTTAAAATTAATCACGAAGTAAATGTCCACAAAATATATTTTAAAGATATATTTTATTGATTTGTTATCTAACAAAGTGAAAATATCATTTCATGCTTTCAATTTTATCTAACGTTGTTAATTAATATAACAATCCTTCACTATTTGTAATTTTTATAAAGCTATTTCTCAGGAAAAATGGTACGTGCTCGAGCATTTTGGAATCCAGATATAGAATTATGATAGTCATATCTATGTAGTTCACATATTTATTTTTCCAGGAGGCAATGTTTTTTATTTTTCTGCCGACCAGTATTATTCTCATAAACATTTTATTAATTATTGGTAATCTTAACAATTTAATTTATTAGAAAATCACTACTTCAGACACTCCCATAACTTTTGAATTGCTACGCTCCTGGATCGAGCAGATTAAACACGGGAAAAATGCATCCATTATCATTTCTCTTAATCTTGTGAAGATAATCGTCGTAATTTTTACATAGAGGCCACATTCAAATAACACGTAAGTGCGAAGAATGTTCTCCATCCCATTGTTAAAAGCATTATAAATTTCCTCTTTGGCGAACAGTTACATTCAATGTGATATACTGGATTCATGTTATAAATCACAGAATGGTAACAAGATGTAATTTTTTGTTTAAACATTCTGTATACAGCCATAAGAAATAACCAATCCGTACATCTAACTAAGCACCGCTATCTGAAGATCTCCATGTTTAAATGGCCAACATTGTGGATTAATACTGTAACATTATAAATGCTATTATGGAGTAAAATAATATTTCTAGGAAAAAAAATAAACAAAACAACTTCTAAAATAATAATTCTTTTTAAAATTTCCTTGCGTTTGAAATAATTAGAATGATTTTTTTTAAATCTTATCAGTTCTTATTTAAATTATTTTATATAATTTTTTTACTGTGGTATAATGTTTCCCAGGTGCCTGTGTCAAAAGTACCCCCTCGTATCCTATATTTGACTGTGCGCGCAAACAAAAACTAGTCGTTGGGGGCCACCGTAATACTTACCCGTCATAGATATGCATAATGTAAAATATTAAAATAAAAATGTGTAAACTACTTATAAAATGCATTGCAATTCAAATAAAATCGTGGCTTGATGACGTCATAAACTTTAAAGGCTCGATTACTGAATTGCTTGAAAGAGGTTTTTCCTTATAACTCCAAAAATAATAATCCTATTAACTAGCGGTTTATTGCATCTGATTAAGCGTCAAATTTCCAATTAAAATATATCTTTGAAGTGAAATTTCGATGAAATACAGGGTCATGAAAAATCGAAGAGTGTGGCAAATAGGGTTCCAAATATCTCGGCAACTAATTATCCGATCGACTTCATGCTTTATTCAAAATTTATGTTTTTTTATTGTCTTTTATATTCATTTCTTAAAATAAACAATTTCGAAAATTTTTATATACCTTTCATCAGAACGAATATTTCGAGAGTCCGAAAAAAATTGTTCCGGTTAATCGATGTTATTGAAATGAAATAGGCTTCTTCCCATTATTACATACTAAGTACATACCAAATTGCAAGTCTCTATCTCAATTTTTTCGGGAGATAGAGCGTTTACAGACACACAGACACACACACAGACACACACACACACAGACACACAGACGGACGGCAAAATTTTTTTTCTAAAAATATGTTTTTCTGAATCTCCAGTGTCTGAAACGTGTAAATCCGTCAAAAAAATTTTTTCGATTTTCAAAACGATTACAAGACTTACCCTATACTACGTATGATGGGTAAGTAATAGTGGTAACTGGCCATATATATCGTTGATTATATGAATAAACATTATTGATGCTGCTTCTTAAAGGAACTTTTTGCAGCTTATTTATCGTGTGAAGCTAACTAAGCGATTCAGAAAGACAGTCAATTATTAAAGCCTCCGTGATCCTTTTTGTAATATTTTCCTACATTAACAAATGTGTTTAAATGATGCAAGAACAGAAATATCGAGGCCATCCACTACAAAGTAAGGAAGATGGGCAAAATACATAAACTGCGTATACACTTAGTCACAAAAGTAAATACGCAGAACATTTGTGTTAATATTTCTCCAAGAAAAAAAGGATCTACAGACGTATTACATTCAAAATACAATTTATTTCAATAACAGCAAATTTTAACTTTATTTTAAATGGAAAAATATCACAAAAATACAAATGTTTGACACTCCATTACTATTTTCCAGTGCTGTAGTCGTAAGTAGGGTATACGCTATACAGTGGAACTCCAGTTATGCGTTTCGCTCGGAACCGGACAACAAAACGTATAACTCAATAAAACGTATAACTCAAATAATGGTCTACCAGAAACTTTTTTTTAAAATATAGTATGAAAATTTTATTTCGTTGAGGCATTTTTTACCTTTTATATCGAAAACGGAAGCTCCGTAAGTATTACTGCACCCATGACATAAATTCGCGGAAATGAAACAGAGATAAAAAAAAAAGGGTACATAAGAAAAGTACACATGAGGTTCTTTTATCATAAAACCTTTATTAAATATATTTTTTACGATCATAGAGTAATTAAGGGTCCTGTCCCCTCACGCGAAACCACTCACTAATGTTAATCCTATGGGACTGTTATTTTAGAATATCCCGTTTGCATTTCAATATTTTTAAACGATCTCTACAACCGCCAATTTCTACTTTTTCGATTATTATTATTATTTTTTTTTTTGATAGAGATACTAGTATTCTCTTTAAAAAAAACCTACAAACAAAACCGAAAAAGGAGAAAATGGCAGTTTTAGAGATCTATCTCAGTTATCCAATGTAAAAACAATCGTTTAAAAATATTGAAATGCAAACGAGATATTGTAAAATAACTGTACCATGAGATTAACAATAGTGAGCGGGTGTATTCGCGTGACGGGACATAGAACCCGTAAAATAAACGATTGAAATCGCCTTGGCATGTAAATCATTTCTCAAAGCTGACTTCAGTAGTTTATTGAATCTTATTGAAATACGTAATTACAAATCTTCGATTGCTTTTTTTTTTCAACAGAGCAACACCTCTTTTACGCCTTTCCTATGCTTCGGTTCGCACATTGCTAGTTTGGTTCCCAGAAACCCTAGAGTGGTGGTCAGCATGGATGAGGCAAGGCGTAGAAAAGATTCTGAAAAACATATTTTCTGCAAAACGAATAAGTGATACAAAATTTCGTACGGGGATTCAAAAACATAACGTATAACTGAGGGAAATGTATAACTCAAAAACGTATAACTCAGCTAATTTTTAATGGCAAACGGCCGGGACCTCGGAGTTGAAACGTATAACTGAGGAAAGCGCACAACTCAGGTAACGTATAACTGGAGTTCCACTGTATGTAGAAAGTATTACACAATACAGTTTACTTGAGAAACAGAGGGTATACGGTTTTTTTTAATCCAGGGGATATATGGCGTATACCACCATATATCCTCCACTACATTCCTGCTGCCTAAAAAAAAAGGTTGTTATTGCTGTCGTTGTATCTGTCAGACACATGATGTATACACTTTATACACAACCCTAGACTGATGTTCAGCCCACTGTGCGTTAGAACGATAGATGGGGGCAGCGCTCCCGAACTCCAAAGAAGCTTTTGCAGTCAGAAAAAAGTCAATGTGTATCTCATAGGTACTAGGTATTAATCGAGTGTTAAAGATGACAATAATCTTAAAGGATATATGAATCATATCATAAAAGTAATGTGATATAATTGCAGACAATAAATTCTCATTGCATTATGTAGATAATGCAAAAATGGGGAAAATGTTTGTTTTGCCAAAATTAAAATTAGTGATTTCTACGATATCCATTGGATTTTATCAATACTATTACATTTTAAAGTCTTTGAATTTATTAAATTTTAAGTACAATAAGATGATATTTTCTTCTACTCCTTTCCTTCTATCTTTTATTCTACCTCTTCTCTTTACCCTTTTCTTCTTCTTCTTTATTCTCCTTCTGCCCCTTCTCTTGTAAGAATACTCCTATTTTTGTTGTTTGATATTTTAATTTGTCGATCTACATAATCTCACAAAACCCCAGTTAGATAAATATTACACCCAGAGAAAAGTTTTGTTGAATCAACAAAAATTTAGTTGCCCAATAAAACTTTCCGTTTAAATATGGGTCAATGGAAATTTTGTTTGAATCAACAAGAAAAATATTGTTGATTTTTTTTGCAGTTCCAAAAAAAAAATTGTATCATCAATAAAAAAAATGTTTTGTTAATTCAAGTAAAAATGGTTAATTTTACTTGAATTAACAAAATTCCTTTGTTGAAAGTTTTCTCAAAATAAATATAATTATTTGTTACTTCAAGAGTTTTTTTCAGTTTCGGTAACAAAAACTTTTGTTTAAAGAACAATTGTTTTGTGTAATTTTAATAATTTTCTTTGTTTTAAAAACAAAAGGTTTTTGTGGCAGAAACACACACACAATTATAATACTTACTTTAAAATTATTTTTTGGATTAGAACCAATCTAAACTTCACTACTTTTTAATTCATTTTCAGCAGTGAATTACGCCTGTAATCCTTGAATAATAACAAGTGAATTTTTAACCTGCTTTTTTTCAAGTGTAAACTGACAAATTGAACAATGTCCGAAGCCGGGAATAGAACCTGGGTCCTCAGAATAACGATCTGAGCCTCTACCACTGAGCTACAAGGAACGATATCCAAACTCGAAATTTCTCACTGTTATATATGTCGGATCGGCTGTAACCGCAGCACAAGATGGAAATGTCATCATGAGCACAGGGACCTCTTAACACATAAAAGTAGGGGAAGCCCGACGTTACTCTGGGGCTCCCCTCTACCAATTGCTTTGTTATTTACTAAATCCATTTTTGGTATGCTGCAACAATTTGAAATTTTACCATCAAAATTTCGAGTAAACAACAATTTAGAAAGAGCGAGTTTCTTAGATAAAAATTTCGTAAGGAAAAGGTGCATTTTTTACCCTGATTGATTTTTTTTTTTTATTTATTTATTTATTTATTTATTTTTTTTGTAGAATGTTATTCTGAAAAATAAATTTGAGGGTACCTTTGTATTTCTTTGGGTAAGCACGGGCTTTCCGGGCCTATTCGGTAAACAGGTCCTGCATAAGCATGCAACTTTCTGCAGCAAACATGAGACGAAAATACAAAGCCCAGCATACGGCAACATATAGTTAATTTTTAATTCATTTTCAGCAGTGAATTACGCCTGTAAAAAGCTGGATAAAAATTCACTAGTTATTATTCAAGGATTACAGGCGTAATTCACTGCAGAAAATTAATTAAAAATTAACTGTGTTGCCGTATGCTGGGGCCTCAGAGCGCTATTCTGAGGACCCGGGTACGATTCCCGGCTTGGGACATTTTTCACTCTGTTGGTTTACGCTTGAAAAAAAAAAACAGGATAAAAATTCCCTTGTTATTATTTAAGAATTACAGGCGTAAATCACTGTTGAAAATGAACTAAAAATTAATCCGTGCATTAGTTCTTGAGATTTATTTATAGTGAAAATCATGAAAAAAGTAGCACAGTAGCGCCACCTGTTGGGCTATTGACACCAAAACGTAATCAGCTTCAATTTATGTCAAGGTCAAACTCAATCTGTAGTTTGATATAAATCAGTGCATTAGTTCTTGAGAAATCGCGAATCTATTGCAGAAATCGCGAAAATTGCAACATAGTAGCGCCACCTGTTGCGCTATTTACGCCAAAAACTAATCAGCACCAATTTATATCAGGAAGTAACTGAATATAAAGTTTTATTAAATTCTGTGCATTAGTTCTTGAAATAGAGCGCCCACAAAATTTTTGTCACTTACAGACAGACAGAGTCATAGACAGTCATTTTCTAAAAACAGTCAAATCGTGTTCAGGACCTTCTAAAATCCGTCGAAAACCGGAAGTCGAAAATTTTCATGACTCCAATACTTTTTTCTTGTAAAGATAAAGAAATAGATAAGTAATAAATGGGATAGGGGGATTTTTAAAACTACCTTGATCCATGCCAATTTAAAAAGTTTTAATTATCCAAAAATTATGTTAATCCTTTAATTATATAGCTATATAAGTCAAATAAACCAAGTTACGTGAGAGAGTTATGGCTACTACACAACAATTTAAATTTTGTATAAATTACAAATTTAAATTACAAAATTATGGTAAAATTAAAAAAAAAAAACAGATTTTGTTAATTCAAGTAAAATTGATGAAATTTTGTTAAAATGTTGGGTACTTTTTGGTTAGGCGGGCGCCAGTGATATATGTACATATATAAATATATATGTATATACATCTATACATATATATTCATACATAAATGGGTACATATATGTGTATGTATATATATGTATATGTGTAGATATATGTGTATATATATATGTGTGTATATATACTTGTACATATATCACTGGCGCCCGGCTAACCGAAAAGTACCAAATTTTGTAAGAGTGTTAACAATATTTTTTTGTCAATGCAACAAAACCAACTTTTTACTTCAACTAAAACTTTTGCTTGAAACAACCATAATGTACTCAACAAAACATGTTTTGTTTTTTTAATCAATTCCTTTTTCTGGGTGTAGGTGACCGAATGGGCTTTTAAAGTATTTTTTGAGCATTTTATTGAAGACATTCCTGCACAACTCGCGCAGCAAGTTTCATATCGTTATTTTGATGAAAATTTTAAGGTCTGCCCAATCGCAACACAGGGGTCTTTCAGCCTAAATCAACTTTCGAAATATGCAAATATCTGTGCTAAATCACTATTTTGTCCATCCTTGTTAAATCATGCTCATAGACAAAATCAAAACATCATCATGTTTCACAGTTTTTCACATATTCTTTTGTTCTTATGTTTTGGTTTCTCACACTTTTTGGCATTTAAGTGATCCGTAACTGCGAATTTTCTCCCAAACAAAAAATTACGAACTTTCAGAAAATTCAATCTTGATTTTCATATTCTTTTTAAAAATCAAGTTCTTAAAATCTTTGTTTAATATAAAGAGTTTTTACCATGATACTCCAATCGTAATAATCCCTCCTTTTCCTTTGCAACACAAGGAAAATTTTCTAAGGATTACATGTCTTGCTAAATATTGTTTTTCACGTCAGTTTTCAAATTTAGCGCTTAATTATTGTTTTTCACTTTACTTTTCCTATGATTATCTAATTTTCTCGATCCGTGATTATGCGCAGTTGCCCAATTCTTGTCTTGTTATGAAAACTGCCTTTAACTTTAATTTTTCCGATAGCTTTCTGCTTTTCTGCGTGATTTTGCTGTTTATTTTAGTAATCTGTTTTTGAATCTTTCTCTCTCTACAAAGTTTTCTAATTAAATCCATTCGTTTTGTGAAATTTCTTCTTATCATGGATCCATCAGTAAATCGTAGAAATTTTTAAGGTCCAACTTTCGAAAATTATAGAAAAATTTCAAAACTGTAAATTAAAAAGAACGTATAAGGGACTAAATTTTGTGTTTTTAACCTGTTAACCGGGGAATAAACTTTTGTTCAACTGATATGCCTGATTAACAACGGGGCACACTTCCACCAGTAGAAAAAAAAATAAAAATTTTCCCCTTATTTATGAGAGTAATTATGCGTTTTAATAAGACGACAATTTCAATTAAAATTTTACTGGTAGAAGTAATGCGTTCAAAATATTACGGTAATAGTTAGTGTACGACGAAATATTTCGTCATACCCAGTTAACAGGTTAACAGCTTATATTCTTTGAAGTTTTAAACTGTAAGATAAAGCTAGGATAGTCTGCGCACAATTCAAAAGAATAGCATTAAAAAATCTAAATATTAATTTTTTGCTAAACTATTCATGAATAATTTTTACTTCATTTGTTTTTTATGCATTTCCATTGCTATTTTATTGTTATGTTGCAATTTAATAGAACAGTTGTAATAAAACCAAGAAAGTTATTTTGCGCAATCTGTCCTTACAGGGTTGGTGTGATTGCGCACATGGGTAGGAGAGATTGTTACTAATAATAACTACAATTAAATTGTTAACAATAATCATTACACTTAAATGACATTGCTGTAATGTTTTTGTGAAGAAATATTATTGTATTAGGAGTGAATATTTCAATCTAATGATTAAAGAATCAGAAAAAGGAAATAATTTTAAAAACGATTAAAATTTTTTAATTAAAGGAGAAAAAATTAGAATCAGAAAAAGTCCGGATAAGATTACAAAATAAAATTATGTTACTTAATAACACGTTTAACTTAAAATTAGTCCATTTTCATTTTCCATTTTTTATGCAAATTTACCATTAAGCTGCGTAATCTCTCCTAGCATGGAAACTAATGGGAACACTGCGCCATCTCTCCTAAGTAGCAAATGCGCAAACTCTGCAATTTCGGTAGATGAGATTGAGCGGCCTTTTATTTAAACATGACCTCTTCTAAAGCGAACCGGTGGTGTTCACATTGTTAGTCTAGATTAGTAGCTTATGAGAAATCGTTTAAGTTAAAAATATTTTATACTATTGACATTGTATAGAAATTCTGATGAATAGCTATGAAAATTCAAGCACTTACTTTGGGAAAACAAAACAAAATAGCAATACTTTATCTTAGACGTTTAAAGCAATCAACGTGCACTTTCAAGTAGACACTCCACTACTGTTGTTGTACAACTACCTGGAGTCGCTGCGCGCTCACTCAACTCCTTCCCCCCGAACTTCTATGTGCGCAATCTCTCCGACCGCGCCATCTCTCCTGGCTTTACCTTATACTAAATTCTTCTATTCGATAAGAAAATGAGCTGGAAAATTTACAGAGGAAATAATATTCTGTTAATTTTTTTTTTATTCTTTTAAAGCTTAATCTTCAAGTAATAAGAAATGTCATCCAACGAAATATATTTCTCGTTTTTAACACTTTCCAACATAGTTGAAAAGTGTTTAAGAATTCGGTTTGTCTGTCTGTCTGCCCGTGCTCAAACTCGCGTAAATATATATGTATTGTCATGCAATTGATATATGTTAATGAGATTTACTATGGCATGTTCGATATTGAATATGAAGTGTGTAGCACTTATAGTTTTTTTACAGGGACACTCAAAAGAATTCCGTTACATTACAGTCCATGGGAAAAAATCATTTGAGGTTTATTTTAATGATGTTACACAATTTCAAACATATTGAAATTGATATATATCACTGAGGTGCACTGCAAGAGGCTTTATATAGAATATGGTGTGTATAGCACTTAAATTTTTTTAGAGGGACGCTCAAAAGAATTCCATTGAATTATGGTCTATGGAGAAAAATCGTTTGCGGTTTATTTTAAGAATGTTTAACTATTTCAAACATATTGAAATTTATATATATGTCACTAAGGTACATTACAAGAGGCTTACTATAGAATATGGCGTGTATAGCACTTAATTTTTTTCTTTTTTTTTTACAGGGACACTCAAAATAATTCCATTGAATTACGGTCTATGGAAAAAAAATCGTTTGCGGTTTATTTTAAGAATGTTTAACTATTCCAAACATATTGAAATTTATATATGTCACTAAGGTGCTTTATACAAAAGGCTTACTATAGAATATTGTGCGTATAACATTTATCGTTCATTTACAGGGACACACAAAATAATTTGGTACTGTCTGTTAACAATAATTGCTGAAAGTGCTTTTTCAGTTGCTGAACGCGTTTTTAAATTTAACTCATTTTTTGCCTATTACTTGGTGTGTATAAATTTTATAGATCCTATACAGGGCAGTACAAAAGTTCTATAGTACATTTACGTTTATTGACAGAAACTCCAAAAGGGGAATTTTAAACTGTGCTACGCGGTTTCTATCTGATCTAAAATTTAGCATTCTATGTAACATATATATAAATCAATAGATCATATACAGGGCTGCACAAAATAATTCAGATATATTTCCGAATATTGTTGATAATTCCTGAAATTAGGTTTTTAAATATTTTATGCGTTTTCCAAATTCTTTGCTTATCATTCACCTTATTAAACGGTAAAAATTTTAAGAATTGGTTTCGAAGTGTTGGAAAGTGTTACATAATTTATGCTTGAAGCATAATTTTTCGTTCTTGTTAATATAAAAAAATCAAATTATAAAAAAAAAACAAGATTATATTACATGAGATATGTAATGCATACTTATTTTTATGATTAAGTGTATTTGGGTTTTGCTTGAAATGAAAAATTTTTCTTATTCGTGTGAATATATGATATTGGGATATTTGGTGACACCCAAAAAAGTTTTAAACTATCCATTTAATTTTTATTATACGAAAAGTATACATTATGAAAAAGATACGTTTAAGCAGGTCAATAATTGTTTCAAATTCAAAAAATTTATAAGGTAAACGCAATTTCTCATGGTAGTAAATATGCTAGAAGAGTGATTCAGGAGAATGACATATTTCTTTATCCACTTAAATTTTAATTAAATACGAAACTCGGGATAAAATGCTCATTACATCATGAAATCTGCACAATTTTACCTATTTATTTGTATATATAACGATTAAGGAACCGATATAATATATTCAACATAATTCTTACCAGAGGAGTAATCTCCGTTATTAGCACTAGAGTCCTGCATCTGGTCCTGCATTGCCTGACGTGTCGGGTTCGGTTCGGGCTGACTTTAATTTTTTTTGTTTTGGGGCCAGTTTCTGGTTGGGATTTGATTCTTGAGAATTGGGTTGACTTTAAATGTAATTTTTGGACAGGATTCTAGCTGGCATTACACCTCTATCAAAGTTCATTACGTCAACAGTCAATTTTGCACAAATCGTTAAAATTAGAAACATTTTGTAAAAGTTTACGTTTTGTTACTACGACTTGCAACATTTAATTGGAGACCAAACTTCAGGAAGCCACTTTTTCTTGCGAATTTTGATTGCCAGAGAAAGGGACATTTACTTTAGGGATCACAAAAAGTGTAAAGTATTTGTTAATATTAGTTATTAAAATACTTTGCAGGAAAATGTTTAATTATGTCTTTGACTTAATAATTATAATAATTATAACAATGTATTAATTCATAAAACTAAAATATTTAAGCATATGTTCGCAAAGTAAGGAAATGGGGAAAGTCAGGATAGATGACAAATGAGAATATAAACAAAATTTGTAATTTACTGCATTTTCAAAAATGTTTTGTTTGATCCTGGTAAAATACTGTATTTATTAATACTGCAGTAAAAATGTGTCTAAAATATTTCATTTTCATAGCATAAACCTTTGAGCCGCTTTTGTACTGCCAACCATTAGCAATTTTAGCAATATAGTTTATCGTTAGTTTCCGATCACTTTAGCCACTGAAAATAATAAATTAACAACATTTGCATCTTTTTCATAAACTTTCCGCGATTCGAATGCCCCTTGAGCGTCGGAGCCCATGGCATTTGAAATCCTAGCCATCTTATATTTATACCACTGCTTTTCCATGGGTAATTAATATTTCAAATTTGGCCACGTTTATAAAAATAGTAAACATCTCCTTTCAGTTAAAGAAGTAATTAAATCAGAGACGAAAATACCAAGAAGTAATTTCGGCATATGGGACCAAATCTTCCTTCAGGATCTAAATGGGATAAAATGTTTACATAACTCTTAGCGTTGCTTTCTCTAATTTCTTAAGCTAAGATCTAACGTCTCTGCTCAAATACGTGGTTGAATAAAGATGAATACAGGGTAATAACGTACACTTTTAAACAAGCACCTGAATAAAAATGTATTTATTTATCAACGTTCATTTTATATATGGTCCCGTTTAATGTATACACTGCAAAAAAAAAAAAAAAAAAAAAGTGTTGAATTTACAGTATAATACTGGCACCCCAGCTGCCAGTATTATACCGTAAAATTAACAGTAATAAACAGTAAAATAAGCAGTAAAACGCTGCCGCGCATGTGCGGCTTGCGTATTACTGCTTATTTTACTGTTTATTACTGTTAATTTTAAGATATAATACTGGCAGCTGGGATGCCAGTATTATACTGTAAATGCAACACTTTTTTTTTTTTTTGCAGTGTATAGGTTACAAAAATAATCTGTTTAAAAGCTCGGTGCGCTTAACTTTTTTTTAATTATTGCAAGTCAATGAAGTGTTTTGTGTCATGGTTTTAATAAGGATTTTTTTAAAAAATCTGATTTTTTTTTTAAGTATTAAAATTTCTTTAAAAAAATGCTCCGTATGTTCCAATTTTCAACATTTTTTTCTCCAATTTTTCATTTTTAACACTTTCTAACATAGTTAGAAATTTATTTCAAATACTTTTATTGTTTTAAATTATTTTTCGAGAATAATATTAATTGTAAACTTTGTGTTTTTAAACGGTAATAGAGTTCTAAAAACTTCAAATATGCCAATCTAAAATTACAGCTCATTCCTCTAAGTAGTTTTTAAGTTAGGGTTAAACAAGCTACCTGCATTTTGATATATTTTGCAACGATTACAAATGAATTTAACACCAGGAGTTCCGAAATTTAAATCTCATTAATTCTTAAACTTTAAATTCTCGTAATTTCTAAGCTACTTGACCGAATGACTTCCTGTTTGATATCCTAGAATAAAATTTAGTGAAAAAGCAAAATATAATTTATAAAAATCAAGGGTTCCTATTACAAATTTCAGTGTATGGTAAAATTTCAATATAAAGACGATCTCCTAAGCTTTTTTTTTTTTTTTTTTTTTTTTAACATAATGTGAAAAAAGACTTAATTTGCAGTCGGATGGCTATTTCCATTTTATTACTTACCCATCATACGTAGTATAGGGTAAGTCTTGTAATCGTTTTTAAAATCGAAATTCTTTTTGACCGATTTACACATTTCAGACACTGAAGATTCCGAAAAACATATTTTTAGAAAAAAAAAAATTGGCCGTCCGTCTGTCTATGTGTCTGTGTGTGTCTGTAAACGCCCTACTCCCGAACAAATTGAGATAGAGACTTGAAATTTGGTATGAACTTAGTATATAATAATGGAAAGAAGCTTGTTGAATTTCAGTAACCTCGATTATCTGGAACTTAATTTGTTCAGACTCTCGAAATATTCGTTCTGATAAAAGGTATATATTTTTTTTTCGAAATTATTTATTTTAAGGAGTAAATATAAAATACAATAAAAAAAGCATAAATTTTGCATGAAGAATGACGTCGATCGAATAATTAGTTGCCGAGATATTTGGGATCCAATTTGCCACACTCTTCGATTTTTTGTGACCCCGTATTTCATTCAAACTGGAATTCAAAGATATGTTTTAATTGGAAATAAGACGCTTAATCCGACGAAGTAAACTGTTAGTTAATATGATTAACATTTTTGGAGTTATGGGGATGTTTCTGTTACGCAATTCAGTAATAGAGCATTTAAAGTTTATGACGTCATCAAGCCACGATTTTTTTCGAATTGCAATGCATTTTATAAATAGTTTACACATGTTTTATTTTCATATTTTATATTATGTATATCCATGATTGGTAAGTATTACGGTGGCCCTAACGACTAGTTTTTTACTGTGACAATTTGGAGATTAAAACTTATAGCGCCCCCCCCCCCCTCTCTCTCTCTCTCTCTTTTTTTTTTCTTTCTTGGCTGACTCTACATCTCTATATTTTTCCAAATTTATATGTGTAAGTTTGTGTATATTTATGCAATGTGCACCCCTCTACCTCCCCCACCCCGACACACACACACACGGAGAGAGAACCGAAATAGTTGAAACATGCTTTAATTTTTTTATTTGTTGGAGATATTTGCCTAGTTTTTTCTTTTCAGACACTTTTGCAATTTACATTGTCTACTAACCTTTAAAAGATAAAAATTAAAAGCGCGTTTCAACCTTTTGGGGGACATCCTGTATATGAAAATATGTGTAAGAAGGTTTATTAGGAAATTTAAATGCATCCATAATAATAATAATAATAATAATAATGAAATTTGACAAGCCTTGGTATATAGTGCTTTTTAAAATTATTATTCAATAATATTCCAACTTTTTACTTTTTCACGAGTCTCTTTAGTTATTATTATTATCAATCATTTGGTTGAATCAAAATACACTTCTGCGAATAGTTTAACTAAAACGTAAAGAAAGCTGTGAAAGATTGTACTTATTACATGTTATTTTTCACGGTTCTAGAATTAAGATAGTTAATCGTTAACATTAGTAAATTCTCTCAATACTTGCTTCATCAGCATAATCACAGAAATCTAGAATCATATCATGCGATTGACTTTTCGTAAATTAAACGATTTTAGCGGCTAGATTGGAAGATCGTTTTATTCCGGGCTGTCAGTGATTGTTTGAGTGTGTTGAAATTTCGAGTAGAAATCGACGAGAAGGAATGAGAGAATAATTAAAACCTTTAGTGCAGAACTCTGTAAGTTAGCTGAGCATAGCGAATTAAGTGCAGGTTCAAACGACATGCTGATGGTTAGATTTGCATTTGTAATTATAGTACAATTGGACAAAAAGTAAATAGTGTTATTTTATTTACACTTTTGTAATTTAGTACATTACTTACTAATCTTTAGCAGATAAACAATTAAAATGTGTTTCAATCTTTCCTGTATATGAATATATATCTCAGAAGGATATTAAAAATTTTAAACCTTAATGATATAAATTTTACAAAACCTAGCATATAGTGTCTTTTTTTTTTTTTTTTTTTTTTGAATCAATAATATTCCAATTTCTTTACTTTTTCATGAACCTCCTTGGGTATTATTATCAATCATTTAGTTTAATAATAAATATACTTCTGCGAGTAGTTTAACATGACATAAAGAAAACTATGAAAGATTGTTACCTATTGCATATTATTTTTCAGGATTCAAGAACTAAGGTAGTTAATCTTTAACATTAGTATATTCTCCTAATAATGTTCATCAGCAGAATCACAGAAATCTACAATCATATCATACAGTTAACTTTTCGTAAATTAAGTGGTTTTAGCAGAAAGATTATAGAAGATCGTTTTATTCCTTGGCTGCCAAGTGATTGTTTGGTTGTTTTCAAATTTCGAGTAGAAATCGACGAGAAATAATCAGAGAAAATTAAAACCTTTCGTGCAGAACTCTGTAAATTAGCTGAGCATAGCGAATTAAGTGCAGGTTCAAACGACACGCTGATGAATAGATTTGCAATTGGAAATTATAGTACAATTGGACAAAAAGTAAATAGTGTTATTTTATTTACACTTTTGCAATTTACATTACTTACTATTCGTTAGCAGATAAAAAATTAAAGTGCGTTTCAATCTTTCTGGGACATCCTGTATCTGAATATATATGTGCAAAGGATATCAAAAATTTTAAATGCGCCCATAATGATATAAATTTGACAAGACCTGGTATATATTGTCTTTTTTTATTATTATTCAATGATTTTTTAACTTCTTTATTTTTTCATGAACTTCCTTGGGTATTATTATCAGTCACTTAGTTAAATCAAAATAGACTTCTGCGAATAGTTTAACTAAAACGTAACGAAAATTGTGTAAAAACGTAACGAAAATTGTACTTATTACATGTTATTTTTCACGGTTCTAGAATTAAGATAGTTAATCGTTAACATTAGTAAATTCTCTCTTCATCAGCAGAATCACAGAAATCTAGAATCATATCATGCGATTAACTTTTCGTAAATTAAATGGTTTTAGCAGCGAGATTAGAAGATCGTTTTGTTCCTGTGCTGCCAGTGATTGTTTGAATGTGTCGAAATTTCGAGTAGAAATCGACGAGAAGGAATGAGAGAATAATTAAAACCTTTAGTGCAGAATTCTGTAAATTAGATGAACATAGCGAATTAAGTGCAGGTTCAAACGACACGCTGATGGATAGATTTGCATCTGGAAATTACAGTATGATTGGACAAAAAGTATACAATGTTATTATTTTTTTTTTCAAGATAATGTTTGGAACTCATTATAAATTATAATAATCATTATTTGTACCAAATTAATGTGGATATGTGTTTTAAAAGGTATAATCTGATATTATTCTTGATGAAATTAATACAATATGTTGCTTCTTACGAACAAATATATTCAATTAGGTGTAAAAAATATTAAATGTTTCGGATCCAATTTTTTTTTTCTTTTAAAGTTGGGGGGAAATTTTCTTTTTAGTTTTAAAAAAGAAAAGTAGGTATCTAAAATTATAAAAATTAAGGTTACCGAAATTTAACAAATATATAATTTACTGAAATATAACTAATATAGTTATTTAACCTATTAATAATAGGCTATGGAAGAATTTTTGAAGAAGTTTAGGGAAATATTGTATTACAATAGGATTAAATAGGCTTAACAATTTTCCAGTATTTCTTCGGACAGTTAGTCCTTATTGTAATAGTATAACTGTAAACAAATTGTGTAATGAGCATTCAAGAGTTTTTATTTTGTATCTGGCAATACCATTTAATTAGAAAATGGAACTAGCTCCATTTGAATAAATGTTTGTGTTTTAAAATATTAATAGTTGTTATTTAAAAACACAATATAACATTATAGATGGTTTTAGAGAAATAAAATATGGCATGATAGCAGTTGGTGTATTACTATTAAAAAAACATATTTACTTTAAAATTTCACAATGGATCTTAACCCTTTAAGGGCGATGGTATATTATATATCCACTTAATTTTAATCCTCAAATGAAATAGTGGCACTAGAATTTTGAAATAAAATTTTGCTTTCATAATATACATGTAGAAATGCTGTTATTTATTTTCATTTAATTATTTTTTTCATTTAATTATTATTTTCATTTATTGTCAATTAATCATTTCAACATTTTGGCAACAGAAGTATACTTTGCCCCTCAAAGAGTTAAAGCGCCGAAAAATATGAAGTTAGAATGGTAATTTGACTGAGAATTGGTCCAAATTTAAACAACGGTTTGCCTTTATTTGAAAGCGACAAAAAAAAAAAAAAAAAAAAAAAAAGAGCAATCCGATAAACTTAAAATCGCTTTACTCTTAAGTTGCATGTGAGATGAAATGAAATTAAATGAAATCACCATTTCATGGAGATTCAGCAGTTAAGCATAGAAACTTTTCTCCACGAGGGGAAATGTTTATTAAAAATTCATATTTTAGAATATACACATGTTGAATATTGCATTAGAGATTAAAATAAAATTAGTACAAAGTTAGTTTTTACAATACTGGTTGAGATCACAACATTTCTTAATATTAAAAAAAATGATATAATAAAAAGTATAAAAGAAAGTAATTAGAAAATTTATGAAAAGAATACTTAATCATAACACAACTAGTAATTTTGCATGGTTCAAGCAGTAAGCTGAATACGTGAGATGACTGTATTGAAATGTTTAACGCTTTTGAATTGTGTAATGATGACACATTTGATACTATTTTATAACACTTTGATAGCTGTTAAGAGATAAATTAAAACACGGTACTTGCACGATATAAATGTTTTAACTGTATTCAAAAAGAAGATGAAACTATTGATTATTTCATGACTAATTTGTAGAATTTCGCCAAAGAGTGTTCTTTTGAAAACCAAGAAGAAAACTTAATCAGAGATGTACTGATTATTGGCATGCGAGATTTAACAGTTAAAGAGAAATTACTTATCGAATCTGATTTGAATTTAGATAATGCAATTGAGTACTGCAGAGCAAAAGAATCGAGTGAAAAACAGGTCAGATGAATGAAAGAAGGCTCAGTAGTAACTAGCAAATTCAGAAACCGTTCCTAGTATTGAACTTATGAAAGAAAAATTTGTGTATAGCCAAAGGAATGATTTTAAAAAGAAAAGTAAACAGAAAAAAAAAAAAAAAAACAGGATTATTTTCAGGGTAATGGCTGTTCTAAGTGTAAAATTAAACATGCATTGGTTCTTGAATAGCTTGGGGGAAAATATGTAATCCCTGTAAAAGATTAAATAATTTCGCTGTTGCATGTAAAAATACAAGAATACATGAAGTTGAGGATAATAATAGTTCGTCATCATCATATAGCGCTGTTGAGCTTGAATTAGACTTAAAGATTCAAATAAATTCTTTGAAATCTAAGAGGAGAGAAACGCTTTGCGTTAATATTTTCGAAATCTCATTTAAAAGAGACACAGACTTTGAGGTAAATATAATAGCGTTACAAGTATTTAATGAAATCGGTGTAGAACAAAAACTAAAGAAGACACATAAACATTTTAAATCCTATACATGGCACAGTTTAAATGTTATGGAATCTTGCAAATTAATTCTTTTTTTTTTTTTTTTTTTTTTTTTTTTTAGAAATAAGGTTTATTTTCTTAATTTTTATGTTGTTAATAAGGAATCAATGCTTTATTGGGCCTTAACTTGGATGTGAACAACTAGGTTTAATTGACAGAGCTGTTATGAAAATTGTTGATAATGTGGATGACCAGAGAATAATTAAAGAATATAAAGATGTATTCGCTACTACTATATGGATAGATTACCATATGCTTACAATATTAAGCTCCAAGAAAATGCTCAACCTAGAATAGTCGAACAAAGAGCCTGAAGTCATTGAAGACCTGAAGACCCATGAGCCTGAAGACCCATGACATTAGAAGGATAGTTCAAATATGAACTTCATAAAATTATCAAATTGAGACTCCTAGAACCTGTTATTGAACCTACTGACTGGAAGCATCCCATAGTCGTAGCCCAGAAGCCTAATGATCAAGTTAGAATGTATATGGATCCCCGAGAGTTAAATACATATATTAAGAGTGAGCATTATCCCATTCCAACTCAACAAAACTTATTTTCACAAGTTGGAGCTGAATTTTTCTCGGTTCTTGATGAGTCTTCAGCCTTTTTACAAATAAACTTTTTACAAAAGAGTTTAAATCTGTGTACAATCACTACGCTTTATGGTAGGTATAAGTTTTGTCGTTTATGCTATGGTTTATCTAGCTCGCCGTCGCCAGAAGTATATCAGAAAACAATAAACAATATTTTTGAAATTTTAGATGGTACACTTATCTATATATTCTAGTTTTTTGGAAGAACAGACGTCAAACATGATAGAACATTTCAGGCAGTCTTGAAAAGTGCTAAAGATTCTAGATTAAAACTCTCGTTAGCTAAAAATCAACTAAAGCGAAAAACTGTAAAATAACTTGGCCATACCTTATCAAGTAATAGAATTTTGGTAAATAATGAAAAGGTTAAAGCAACTGTAGATTTTAAAGCTCCGACTAGTAAATCTGAATTACAAAAGTTTATAGGTAAGATTACACTTTTAGGGAAATTCATTCAGAATTTATCGGATAAAACGGGAATTTTAAAAAAGCTCTTGCACAAGCAAACTGAATTTATGTGGACTTCTAACAAGAAAAAGTCATTTGAGAATCAATTTGAGAATTTAAAGATGCATGTATTTAGTCCGCCTATTTTGGTCTATTTTAATCCAAATTTTAAACCCATAGTATCTGTAGACGCTAGTATGGATTGAGTGCTGTTTTACTTCAAGAAGAACATTCTATTTGAAACGCTTCTTGTGCACTTACTAATATACTCAACAAAGATATAACCAAATTGAGAAAGAACTTTTAGCTATTGTTAACGGATGTAGAAAGTTTCATTATTATATATATGGAACTTATTTTGTGGTGGAAACAGATCATAAACCTCTACTTGGTTTATTTCAAAAGCCAATTGAAAACATCTCTTCGAGGTTGCAAAGAATGTTATTTGAGGTGTTCAAATATAGATTTAAACTTGTCTATGTTGCATGGAAGAAATTGTACCTAGCAGATGTACTTTCTATAAGTCCCACTAATATGTGTTCAGATGCACTTTCTAGAGTGCCACTAATATGTGTTCAGACACAAGTTTTCTAGAAGACGGAGTGAAACAGTTGATGCAATTCTATCAGCAACGGAAAAACATGCGATTGAATTACAAAATGCTAATAAAGAAGATAAAGATCTTTCAAATTTACAGACTCAGACAACTGGTACAACTGGTTTTAGAAATATAAAATATGACACATTTTTAAATTTAAAAGATGAAACGCATGTTTGAAATGAAAGTATCAGCAACAGTGGAGAAATAAAACTTTAACCCGTCCGGGTGCAAATTAATTCTATTCATAAATTTCTGAAATGGCTGAATGACACCAGAATTAACAAACAAATTTATTTCAAAACTAGCTGGCTTCGCCCGCCAGCGGGCCCCTAATTTACATCGGTGCCTCGAAACTTTTGTATTCTCCGGCTCGCATCCCCCTCGAACCGAACGAACCTCCGACCCGGGTCCCCGCTGCCTTCGGCACCGTACACCGGTCGTGCTACGCACGCACCGGATAATCCCATAATTTGCACATCGAATAGTATAAACCTCTAACTGAACTAATCTCCGACCCTGGTCCCCGCTGCCTTTGGTACCGTAAACCGGTCGTGCTACGCACGCACCGGATAATCCCTTAAATTGCACATAGAATAGTATAAACCTCTAACTGAACGAACCTCCGGCTCGGGTCCCCGCTGCATGCGGCACCATATAGCAGTCGTTCCGACCCTGGTCCCCGCTGCCTTCGGCACCGTATACCGATCGTGCTACGCACGCACCGGATAATCCCTTAAATTGCACATAGAATAGTATAAACCTGTCACTGAACGAACCTCCGGCTCGTATACAGTTTTGCATATCATAGCAATTTGTAATTCATGTATAGAAGAAAAAAAAATTGTACAAACACCTATAGCATTGTCCTTCCTTATTATTGTAAATTATTGAATATTATTTCTGGCATGAAAATTCCTGGTATGAGCACGGGGAGTTCTTTCCGGTTTGGACGTGGGGGTACCATTTTTCTTTGGCTTATTCTTTTGGCTTTTATTTTGATCTTTCTTCTACAAAATTTTCTTCAAAATTCAAAATTCTTCCTCATATGTGGGGTGCCCGTATTCCTGGTTCTAGATTGATTAGAGGCATAAGTAGTTAAAAGGGAAATAAAAATAGTTATAAGATAGTCATAGTTTTATAATCATAGAAAGAGGTATATTAATCAGTTTGCAAATAAAAGTTAGAATGGTGGATTCAGATAGACAACAATCCCATGCTGAGATAAAAATGAACTCATATGTCGACACCTCTCATACTTATGCATATGTTGACGTCGTCCCTATCTGTTCAATCTCTAGAACTGTAGACAAAAATCAGTCTGAAAAGTTGACTTTCAATGATGCATTCACGAAGAATTTAAATCTTAGCGATATAGCACAACAATACTATATTCATATAAAGAAAAGCAAAAAAGGTGCTATCCAACCAATGGCATTTTTGGAATGGTTTATAGTAAAACTAGAAAAATATACAAGCTATATAAGCTACTACACCAACTCAAAAGGAATCAAAAACAAACTCTCATGCCTAGAAATAGACCTAAAATCAATTTCAAAACATTATGCCACAGAGGACGACCATCTGTCAAAAGGTATAGTCAACATGATAATCGATGAAATTACCGACAAAGGAGAATTTCAAGAATATGACAGCCAAGAGGCAAGTTGTTCACAAGATGTTATCGATCTAATTACGCAGTTGACAAGGGGTGTAAGAAAACGCACTAAAGGAACATCTGCAATAGTCCACCTATACTTAGACGAATTAAAAAGACGACTTAAACTAATACAGACAGATTTCACCAATATCTATATACTAAAGGCACCATCCTCAGAGATATCCCCAAAAATGGCATTAAATATAACTGAATTACAAAATGCCTCTTACAGTCTAACACATATTGAAGATGAAAAACTGATACACAGTGGAAAATCCATACAAGATAAAGACAAAGGAAATGAAGGTGGTGATAAAAGTGTTTTAAGTAAGGAAGACTGTGGAAAAGAAATGATTCAGGAAGAGTTGGAAACAGCCCATCTGAATTTACAGGTACTTTCTGGAGAGAGTTCCACTCTTAGTATACCAATGACATTGCAAGAACTAACGAGCTTAACACAAGAGAAATCTCCACTACATCAATTGGAAGATATCCTAAATCAAATTGAAAGTAATTCAAAAAATTTATGATGAAGACATCCGAACACAAATAGCGAACTCAATACAGCAGATAAAAGAATATCTATACTTTGAACAAGAAGAAAATAACGTCCTGAAAACTACGACAAACGAACAAGAGCATCAAATAAAGGAAATGAAAACTCAAATCACTCAACAATCAAAAATAATTGACAAAATGGAAAAAGAACTTCAGAGCAAAGAGATTGAAATAACCGAAAAAATTAAACAAACATCACTTATAGAAGAAATGTTTCATACCATAAAAAATCAACAAAACTTAGTTAATAATCAAGACCATCTGGAAGATGGAATCGATTTCGAAATATCGAAAAGAGCACAACTCAAGAGTTATGCTGCTGCAATTACATCCGATCAACCTATAAAAACACCTTGCTTTAAGTACTCTAAATCAGCAATAATAATAAGAAGAAGTCAATCAACGAATATTCCCATTAATGTAATACGAAACATGTTAAATGACAAAATAAAAGGGAATAAAAAATTTAAATACATCTCATGTTCGTTAGGAAGAGATAAAAACTCGCTCATAGTCCAAACAGAATCGGACGAAAAAACAGCGGTTTTAATTGATTTTATAAATCAAATAGAAGGTTTCAGAGACTTGGCCGAAGCAGATCTTAGAGATGCTAAAAGAAAAAAAGTCATTATACTGGGAATTCCAGTAGATGTGACTGAGACTGAAGTAATTGATAAGATACATCAAGAACTGGGACAGAATTTTCCTCTAGGAATAGCAAAAGTTCTCAAAAAACAAAAAATGAAAACATACCAAATAGTACTTGATGCAGAAGAACATTACGCGAAAGCATTATTTTCAAGAAAAAAATTACCTATTCATTTTAATTTATGCCGTATAGAATATTACAATCCAGTGGTTAGGTGTAATAAATGTCAACGTTATGGCCATACAGTTGATAATTGTAGAAGTTATTACTTAACATGCGCATATTGCACAGGTAACCACAAAACAGACACATGCAAAATAAAAGAAAATTATGAACGTCATCGTTGCATCAACTGTGAAAGAGAATATAAAACCGCAGTAAAACCTGAAAAGATTGAAAGGCATAGTGCAAATTCTAGATTCTGCCCAATTTTTCAAAGATTGTTGCAACGAAAACAAAATATTACTATCTCCTATGATCCTTCAAAAGTATGTTCTCAGAACTAAAATCACTCAATATCTCTGATGACTCTATAGAAGATTCAACTGTAGAACCTCCAACCAATGCTACATATATAATAAATCAGACTATCCCATTGGACAATAGATATTATTTCGGAGAATCCAAGACCCCACCAAATCATTTAAAAATAGTTCAAATAAACCTTAATAATTGTAAGGCTGCAAATCTCCAATTGCTGAAGTACATACATGAAAATAAAGTAGATTTAGCTTTAGTTCAGGATTATCACAAAAGTAATAACACCTTCACGGGAATCCCAATTTCATGTTCTTTCTACCATTCAATAAATCAGACGTCGGGAATACTCGTATCCAATCCCTTATTAATTCATATTCAGACTCTACAAACAAATAACAGTGTATTTATAAACCTATCACTGTCATCAAAATTCATTAAAGTCGGATCACAATATTCAAAACCGAGTGGAAATCTTGATGAAGACTTCCGAGAATGGACCAGAGTCATAGAAGATACATCGAACCTTATCCTTGGGGGTGATTTCAATGCACACCTCCAGGCGTGGGGTTATAAAAGAAATAATGCTAGAGGATATATCCTACTTGACTATCTAGCAATGAGCAGATTAACTATTATTAATGATCCTGATTCAGAATGTTCTTTTGCGCGAGACAAGTTTAAAGGCAAACCAGATTTGACCCTCTGCGGTGAACATTCAAAAAATATTATAGATTCATGGAAAATAGACTCGACATTTAAATCACTAAGTGACCATCAATATATTACTTTTACTCTGAATGTCACACCCACAATAAGAAATTTATACCGTTTCAAAACCAAATATGAAACGTTTAAAAAATTCAATAAACTGTTCCAAAAACATGAAGAAACATTACTTTCAACACTTAAAGCAGTCAATTCTGTTCCAGAGTTAGAGAAGTGGGCAGAGGAATTTAATGTTATCCTTTTAAACATCATGCAAAAATCACTTAAAAAGAAAAAGTTGTCTCATGAAATTAATGTATCCTGGTATACTGACAAACTTAAAGTACAGCGAAGCCACCTAAATGCTATATATAAACTACATAAAAGAAATCCAGATTCTGTAGAACTCAAGATTAAATATAAAAAAGCCAAAGCAAAATACAAATTAGATATTAAAAAAGCTAAAATTGATTCTTGGATAACATTTTGTTCGGAAACAAACAGTAAGTATGGTACTGCTTTTAAAATTCTGAAGCAGAAATATTTAAAAAATACAGATCTCATCCCCTCTGTCATGGAATCTTCAACTCAAAATGATACATACAAAGAGATTCAAGAAACGTTACTTCATTACCATTACAATACAAGCCCAGAATTCGAATCATCATTTCAAAACACAAACACACTATCAATAAAAGAATATAAAAATTTTAAATTTACCCATAGAGAAATTCAATATGCAATTAACCAACAAAATAAAAAGAAAGCCCCAGGATATGATCGGGTAGATGGCAGAATTTTAGAAAATTTGATAAAAAATAATATGAAGCTTATAAAGTTATTATATAACAAATGTCTCTACCTTGGACACTTTCCAGAAACGTGGAAGAAAGGAGTAGTCATCTATTTTAGAAAGAAAAACAAAGATCCATCAAAACCTGATTCATACCGTCCAATTACACTACTACCCATGATTGGTAAAATCCTAGAAAGATTAATAAAAAATAGAACTTTAACTTATCTTGAAGCAATAAACTATCTAAAAGATGAACAGTTCGGCTTCCGTGAAAACAGAAGCACTATATCAGCTCTGGAGAGACTTAAAGAGAAAATTGCACAATTATTACAAAAACATACTTATGTGGGCATCATATCATTTGATATTACAGGTGCTTTCGATTCAATAAACTGGCACCAATTATCAGAAATAATTGATGACTCACCGTTACCCAGATACCTCAAAACCTTATTAAAAAGTTATATAAGCAAAAGAAGTATAGGCTTAAATCAATATGAATATATAGAGTGGTTCAGGGTATTTAAAGGATGTCCTCAGGGATCCTGTCTTGGACCACTCTTATGGCTTCTTATAGCTAACTACATAATAAAAAATTATAAAAATCTATATGAAGATATTATTGTTTACGCAGATGATTTTTTGATTCCAATAGAGGGAAATACCGTAATAGACCTGGAAGTTACAACCAACAACAAAATAGTCCATTTTAAGAATATCTGTGATGAACTCGGTTTAAAAATATCAACTCAGAAAACGCAATCAATGCTTTTCGGTAGCAATCTCCTCGAAAGAAGACTTCCGAGATTTAAATTAGAAAATATAAAAATAAAAGTAGTAAAAAATATTAAATATCTTGGCGTATTGTTAGATTCTAAATTCAATTTTACAGATCACATGAAAGACCTTCGAACAAAGATTGCAAACTTTGTAAACGGATTTAGAGGATTTCGATTCTTTAATAAAGGTATCAAACCAGACATCCTGAAAATATGGTATCAAACAGTCATAGAACGCCAAATACTATATGCTTACGAAATTTGGTATCCAAACTTGAATACTGATGGCCGCAAATTACTACGTTCAACTCAGCGTTTGGCATTATTAAACTTAATACGGACCTATAGGACTATCTCTCACGAAGCTCTGTATCTTCTTACAGGAACTCCACCAATCCTAATAAAAATACAGAATGAATTTCAGTACTACCAACTGAAAATAGGAAATAGAAATTTGTTAATCAATAACACACAGCTAAACATTAACAATATAATGCAGAAAGAAAAATCGTATCGATTCCTCAATTACTACAGAATCCAAAATATCAGAATTATAGAAGATAGAAAATCCATCCATCCAAAAGAATACGATGTGGAAGCCTACACAGATGGTTCTGTCATGCCAGGGGGTGTAGCCAGTGCTTTCACCATATATAAAGATGGAAATAATATACATGATGAAGCAATACGACATCATCCACTGAATAACATATATCAAGCAGAATTAATGGCAATTTATAAAGCAATAAAATGGTTCTCTACCTCCGACTACAATAAACTACTAATTATTACAGATAGTTACTCTTCTATGGAAGTATTAAAAGTTGCTTTTCCTAGAAACTACATTATCAAAAACATTTACAATCAATTACTTCAAATTCCTGATAAATCCATTATAATAACATGGACTAAATCTCATGTGGGTGATACTGGCAACGAAAGAGCTGATCTCCTGGCAAAACAAGCCATCTTACAAGACCAATATCAATCAAGAAAAGATCTGTTGTTCCCCATTTCAATAGCAAAATTGTATTTTAAAAAGAAAACCATCTCTGACTGGCAAGCCATTTGGGACTCATGTAATAAGGGCAGAGATACCTATAAAATTATAAATAAAGTCGATCCAAATTATCTCTGCAAACAGCCAACACTGCCGTATTATCTGAGTAACCATGGCAGTTTCCCACAATACTTACATAAAATAAGAAAAAGAGCCTCACCTATATGTCCATGCGATAAAGCAGAAGGAGATGCAGTTCACTACATATTCGGATGCTGCCCTCTTATGATCCATCACTTCCCTTTTGATAAGAACGAAACTCTCAGATATAACCTTCGTAATATCATTTTCAATCCTTCAAACTCTCAAAAGTTAAAAGAGAATTATAATATTCTCAATAAAAATTTCTCTTTCATTACGAAAGAATTTAAAAAAAAAAAAAAATTGACTGAACTGACCATTGACTTTCTGAACTAAAATACCATAAATTTAGGACATTATGAACTTATAGTACTTCGAAAATATTTTATATTTAACTTTCAATTTGCAAAAAATTGTTATTTTTTACCTTTTATATTTTATTATTGTTATGTAATTATATTCATTGTTTCAAATCTAATAAATAGGCGCCTCCTGCGGTGGGGGTTGGAACGGATGGGTGCTATCGGTGCCGGGTAGCGTTTATTTTTCCCCTCGTGGACTTATTGTTCCTATACCTCACGGGTGGCTGTCCACGAGTGGGTGATTTCGGTCCCCGCTGCCTGCGGCACCGTATAGCAGTCGTGCTGCGCACGCGCTGCAGTATACGTTAATTCCACCTTCCGCCACCAGGTGGCGCAATCTGTTTATATGATCATAACTGAAATCGTTAAGACTTTCGATGTCGAGTCGAATGAGCCATACCCCGTCGTTTTCATGCCCGTAGAACCGAAGATAGGAAAGCGCCCCCTAGTGGTGAAAAACGAAATAAAATCGGTAAGCTCTATCGATGTCGAGTCGAATTGATTTAGGCTACCTGAGTTCTAGTTCAAAGACAGGGACCTGTAGAAAAACTTAAAACTTAAAAAAAAAAAATCGATAACGGGCGAAGCCCGCTTTTCCCTATCATAATATCTGGATAGGGGGTCCTTATTACTTTAATTATGATGTTTGGAATCAGTTTGGTGGACATCCGTAACATAGTTTCTTAGTTATAGAAACGGACCACAGTTAAAAGAAAAAAGCGGGGGGGGGGGGGGTTGGCGATGAGACTGCTTTTCCTCAAACAACTTATGTAGACTACCTGTGTTCTAGTTCAAAGACAGTGAGCTGTAGAAAAACTTAAAACTAAAAAAAAAAAAAAAAAAATCGATAACGGGCGAAGCCCGCTTTTCCCTATCGTAATATATGGTTGCCACTCTAAAACAAAAACTTAAAATACTAAAACTTAAAATAATAATGCAGTTTTTAGACGCGGCCTACTTCTTAAAATCCTAATATCTAGCCGGGACTGTCATAAAAAGCGGGGGCAGGGGGGGGGGGGGGGTTGGCGATGACACTGCTTTTCCTCAAACAACTTATGTAGACTACCTGAGTTCTAGTTCAAAGACAGTGAGCTGTAGAAAAACTTAAAACTAAAAAAAAAAAAAAAAAAAAAAAAAAAAAAATCGATAACGGGCGAAGCCCGCTTTTTCCTATCATAATATCTGATTGCCACTCTAAAACAAAAACTGAAAATACTCGTAATGCAGTTTTTAGACGCGGCCTACTTCTTAAAATCGTAATATCTAGCCGGCACTGTAATGGAAATCTTTCTTTTGCTTTAATTATACAAATAACGATGATTAATTATACAATAAAATAATATATCGGCTCGTAATGAAGATATGACAATAATTTTTAGATATTCTGAAAGCAGAATCCATTTAGCGTCGCCCTGTCAAAGTTTGGAATTTCTGCGCCTCTTAGAATCAGAGATGCCCCCCCCCCCTCTGTAAAACCCCAGTTGAACGTCATGTGACCTCACCTCCGTCAAAGAAAATGCCGATCCAGACAATCGTCTGGCCGTGCGTCTCCGATCTGGGAATCGCAGCTCGGAAAGAAAAGAAAAATAATTTTTTATCGATCGATTTTTAAAGGATTTTTGCGGTTCTAATCGTCGCACGGAAACGATTTTTCGAATTTATGACACCTGACGACGTCCCGGTTGCGTACGTGCGACTTACGAATTTCTGGCGCCCCGACTTCCGGAGATAGGGGTCGGACCTGCGCTGCGGTTTGGGGCTTAAATCGCTCCCTGGGAACCCCCTGCCTTTTCCTTCCCGGACCGGACGTGTACCGGCAACCCTCGGCGGAGGCGAACTTTTCGCTGTTTTGACTTCTCTTCCAACTTCGGTTTCGGTCGGTAATTAAAACACTTTCGCTCATTAATAACTCCCCGGGTCCGGGTCGGAATCCCGACCCGATCGAAACTTGAGCGTCGCGCCTTTTTTGCGAATTTTTCGGTCCGCGTCCGCCGTCCGTGCGTCGCCTGGTCCCGGAGCCTTTGCGGGTACAAAGGTGGAGTGCACAGACAGAAACACACACACACAGACGTTCACGGACATTAATAATATACCCGATAAGTAAAAGCTTTTCTTCATGTACTTAATAAAAGGAAAATTGCCATTCCAAAATTCTGGTGGCAGTGTGGCATTTAGGGGTTAAAATTAAGTAGTCCAAAAAGGAACCACCACGCTTCAAAGGATCAAGCGAACTTTTTTTAGCGAACTATGATTACCAAGTGCTGAAACGTATAGGAATTGATTACGGTAAATGGAAAGACGTGTACTATCATAAGTAACATGCAGATAATAACATGAGTAATTGTAAATGCAGAATAATAGTATGTAACACGGCGTCTAAATATTTGTTAAACTAACCTAAAACAAAAAGCCACTCAATTTACATTTCTGAAGTAACCTGCATACCTCACAAATTTAAGTATAGAGCAGTGTTTTTTAACCTTTTTCACTTCACAATACTCTTAAATCTACATTTAAATTCCCCTGGCATGCTTAATTATCCGCAGTGGCACAACGAAGGAAGGAGGTTAAAATTCCACTCAGAGCTTAAAAAAATATACAGCAATTATTACTTATATAAATCATTAGATAATCAAATTAGTCATTTTAAGCACCAAATTCATTGTCAGTTTTAGCTTATTCAGAATCCGCCGCTTTTATTGAATCCATCTTTTTTTTTTTTAAACATAATTTATTTAAATGGCGATTATTGTATTTAAAAATAGAGAAAACGCATAATAGATGGCTGGCCTGGATTAAATGAAAACTGGTCACTTGTTTGGAAAAAGAGCTCTGATTGATTTTTGTTTGAACATTATTTTAATGTATTATACAAGATCAGAATCATATGTTTATTTAGAAATTTTAAAAGTATTTCAATTGTATCAATTTAATTTTTTTCTCGATATGAAACACTCATAACATAATCGTAATTATATATGTATTAATTTATTATGCACACATATTAACATATAAAAAATGAAATGGTGTTATGAGTGATAGATGGAATAGAAATGCTTTAAAATTTCCTAATTAAACCTGCTATTTTTTTATCTTTTGTAACATAGTTAAACAATCTTCAAATAAAAATAAACTTGAAAAGCAGTAAACATAAATTCTAAAGCAATTTAAAACAATCAAAATACACTGCTCAAAACAATTAAAGGATATTGCAGTTTTAGGTGGATTTTGTATCTGGGAAACTTTTTAGCTGATTGATACATGGTCGACAGACATAGTAGGTTATATGAGAATAAATTACGCATGTTTGGCAGAAAAAAATGCATTTTATTGCGCATTTGTGTACAAAAGGAAAAAAACACAATTTGTGCATATGAGAAAAAAAGAATAAGAAAAGGTGTTTTCTTCAAAGAAAATCATTTTCAGTAGGAGGTATGGTTTCCACGGGCGGCCAGCAACGTTGAACACCTTTGAGGCATGGACTCAATGAGGCTATTAATGACGAGTTGGGGTATTCTGCCCCACTCTTCCAGAAGAGCTCTTTCCAGTTCTTGGAGAGTTTGTGGGGGTTGTTGGCGGCCAGAAACTCGTCTTCCTAGAGCGTCCCAAACGTGCTCGATTGGATTCATGTCTGGAGAACACGCTGGCCATTCCATTCGAACGATTCCTTCCTCGAAAAGGAAATCCTCCACCAGGTTTGCACGATGTGGCCTGCAGTTATCGTCCATTAAAATGAAGTTATCTCCGATTGCTGCAGCGTAAGGGACTACAATAGGTCTGAGGATCTCATCCCTATATCGACGACCAGTCAGAGCTCCATCTCGAATGATGTAGAGGTCAGTGCGCCCGTCAATGGAGATGCCACCATACACCAACACTCCTCCACCGCCAAATCTGACACTTTCGTGCACGAACGCAGGATTATTCCTACTGCCACGGTCCCTCCAGATGAAAATACGCCTATTATCCGGATGCACAGAAAAACGGGACTCGTCAGAAAACAGAATATTGCTCCATTCATTTCTCCTCCAGTTGACATGCTCGGTTGCCCACTCCCTGCGGTCGCGACGATGCCTTGATGTTAATCTAACACATACCATCGGTCGGCGAGCATACAGACCTACAGCATGGAGCCGGTTTCGGACAGTCTGAGTTGAAATCGTGGTGCCTGTAGCCGAGCGAAGGTGTTGTTGGAGAAGAGTAGCGTTCATGTTTCGGTGTCTCCGAGCTGTTAACGCTAAATACCGATCTTCATTAGGCGTTGTTGCCCGTCTACGACCTTGCCCTGGTCTTCGGCCTGCACATCCACTCTCCAAAAAACGGTTCCAGATCCTGGAAATAACACTTTGTGACACTCCAATGGCTTGCGCTACTTCGGCTTGAGTTTGGCCCCCTTCTAACCTATCAACAATTCTCCAAGCTTCTGAATCTGTCAAATGACTTCGCTGAGACATCGTACTCATCGAAACAAAGCAATCGCTGAATGTCGATCATCCTTGTCTTCATTCTCTTTTATCCAGTTGAAAGTCAAATTTCATTCGCTGCCGCTGAAGCGACGTTTTTGACGTCGAACTCAAAATTTGCATACTCCACAGTTTGAAAACCAGAAAAATTTGCATTTGTGATTCTCTTCTTCTATTTTCGGCAAAAAAAATTTCGTTTATATCTTTATTTTATATAAAACTTCAAATATCCTTTAATTGTTTTGAGCAGTGTATCTTTAAAAAATAGCTGAAAAAACTTAATCCTGTCAAGTGGCGAAATTCAATGCTTATTTAGCCACCTCCTCTTTTCGTTAAAATAGCTTCATTATTGTCAAATTTAGGAACAAACATTCGGGTTTGGATTGGAGTAAAACACTTTGTATTTTTGATCAAGCAAATGGATTGCGACTGTGGTTTCCTATACAAAAAGATTGGTGTAGTGTGCTCTTCAGTCTCTTACAGTTTGTCTCATCCTTTTAGAAACACTGTATAAATCCAACATAATTTTATGTTATTGCATTGGTGCATTTTACGTTTTGTATTTCTCATACAATAAATGCTGTTTAAACGAATCATACTCACCTTAGCTGCTGATTCTAATATCCGCAAAAATAGCGTTATGATTTCATTCATAAAAATAATAAATCGATTAACCATTGATTCAAATAAGCAGAGACCACTGGACTAATTTTAGACAATTCCCCCTCTACCCCTAGACTCGAATTTTGGCTGCGCCACTTCTATCCATACTTAAAAGTACATCATTTTAGATTTATTTATTAATACACACAAAATGTACAATCACAATCAAATATTAAATAATAATAATAATAATAATAATTTGTAATAAGAAAGATTTTAACGATAAAACAACCAAGTTTGAATTTTTTTGAAGAGCTGACGGGGGGGGGGGGGGTTGATTTTTTCTTTATTGGTATGAATTTTGAACAAACAACCTTAAATATTCTTCCTAGATTTTTAGCTAGCCATGAAGTATTTTTGTTTTTAATATTACCCCGTTGCAATGTCTAAAAAAAAATTATTTTGAGAACAGAAACACAGAAACATATTTTTGTTATTTCTTTCTTTTAATATTTAGAAATTTACCTTTGATACATAATTAAAAGATAAAAATTTAATTAGTGAGTTACACCCAAGATCTCATCATGGTACACTAGTATGCCGCGGTACTGCTCTTGAAAACCACTGGCATTGAGTGAGGCCATTTATACTTTTAAAAATTCCTGTAAAAACATAGAAAAGAAACAAGAGGTCTCTGTAAGTTTACATTAGTTTTCGATTGAAAACATAATATCAAAATATTTTATCAAATGAAAATACTTAAAAAAATTAATATTTAAAAATTAAACAATTTTTTTATTTAATGCTATTTTTCACTTATGTTTTTTTTTAGAATTAAGAACATATTCTCCAATAACAATCGGCTTTAGAGCACGATAGATCATTAGTTTTTAGATTGGTGAAATAACGGGCGGATTGGTGGAGGTTTTATAATTTGATGGAAGAATATAGTGCATTCAACGGAAATTTATACAGAGGAAGAGAGGAAGTATAATTCACTCTATTTACAGGGGAAAAAAATCCGAAAAATTGTTAATGTCTGCTATAATGCGTCGTTATGAAATTCGTAAATATGTGCATTTTAATGTACTCACAGTATGAACAACAATATCTCAACCTTCATATTTTTTTCTTATTATTTTTCCTCCTTTCATGTAAAGTTACAAAATCTTCAGTATTTTTATTATCGTAAATTTATAGAGCCTTGAATATTTTTATAGGTGTAAATATTACAGAGTCTACGGTAAAATTAAAAAATAATCTGTTTTCCCCTATCTGTACATTTACATAAGACTTAAAGTAAATAATCACAGTTAAATTATTTTTTATTTCCTATAAAATATTTTAATAGTGTTTAAAAACAATGAGATAAGTCATAATAACGTATTTTTTTTAAAAAAAATACAATGAGCTCATGTTTTCCCCTTCTAAATTTCAGTAAATTCAAATTTTAAAACTGTTTTACTGTCTTAAAGAACGAACAAGCGATATTTCGAAAAACTTTTCCATTTTAAAGGATGGATTTAAAACATTTTTGCTGTTATCTAGAAAGTATCTACCTTAAAACATTTTATCAACTTATTCGAGAAAAAGAAGTAAATTCTACTGAGAATAAAAACCTTTAAAATTGATCAGATGCATTCAAAACTGCCACCTGTTTTCGGAAACTACTCAAAATCTTAGTCTGGATATCCGAGTTAAGGTATCCAAGGAGATATTTTGAGCATATTTCTCCAAAAATTTTAACATAAAGAATCTTTTTAAAGTTAATTTTAGTAAATTTTATCAAGTCATAAATATCTATTATACTGAGCCATACATATCTATATTACCATCTTTATTGCTTCTCAGAAACTTTTATTCGGTGCATATTTTTATAAAATTTATTGGAAACTTTACTAAATAAAAACTTTATGATTTTCACATATCACCTGTAAACATGCTAACATTATTAAATTAACACTACATTTACACAAACCAATTGGAACTCCTTTGAAATCTATTATAATTCAAAATATAACTGAGAATTAGAACTAAAATTTTACTGGCATAATAAGATGATTATCACGCTTACAAATTTTAATACTTTTTTTCACATGTTCTTATAGATAAACTTTTCAATGTACAGTAACCAGAATAAAATGAATATATTTACGAATTTAATGTTTGAGTACAGTAGAGCGTCAATTATCGGAACACCTATTAACCGAGCGTCCAATTAGCCGAATCTCTATAAACCTCTTTATTCTTCATCTTGATTTTACGATTTAAAGATAGATTTTTTTTTTAATCAAAGAGAAAAGAATGCGAGTAAAATATAAAAATTCTAAAATAAATAACAACTGAAATCATATTTTAAAATTATATTCTCGCATTTAAGGCGCATTCGATGCATTAAACCATTAATCCAAAGTAAGTTTTGAGAAATGCCAATGGGTAGGAAAATGGGATTCCTGAAGGTACTATAAAAATAACATAATCCTCTTCGCAATTTCACCCCTCTAAAAAATAAGAAATTTATCCAGTAAACGAAGCTTTTCGCCTGAATTGCTCATGAACAGATTAAATCCTACACAAATGTTACTCGATCCTTTCTTCTCATGTAAGATTGGTAAACATCAGAGGTTACTTTCACAGAAAGAAACCATTTAAAACGACACTTTGTATTTTTCCAATGGTTACCAAAAGATTGTAATTGGCTTTACGGTCATTAGGGTCTGCTGGTGATGCTCAAAAAACAGGGCACTGGAAATATCTCTTCAATAATAATGAACATCCAAATAAAAGGCACATTTTCCTTATGACAGAAACGCAAAATTCTTCTTCTCTCTCTTATATGTTTATATACTGAAAATGGGAATTTCGTTCCGGCCACTTCTAACTTAAATTATGCTAAATGAATTTCGATGGGACTTACACTGCTAGTTAGATAAATTTTCAAGGAAGGTTTTAGTACATAGCATATTGTTGTACGTTGCTTAGTATCAAATCCTACTGTAAATGATCAACTAAAAGAGTTTGTACTTAACAGCCCAAATTTTGCCTGACACATTAGAAAATATAATAGCGAAATGGCGTTTGTATCGTTTTCAGCAATGCGAAAGGACATTCCAGGTAAAGGTCCATATTGCTCTAAAACACAAAGTCAAATGCACCGATAGATTTCGTTTGATGTAAGGTTTGTTTGGAGAAATTGACCAGCATAGCGGGCGAAGCCTGCTAGTATCTTATAAAGTGTTTATAACCTAGGAGGGAATACTCACAGTGTGAACAATTGAAACTCCTGTTGCAACCTGAATATTTCACAGTAGCGGTGCAATCACTTTTTCTTGAACTATACAATCCGAACATTTGCGTAATTCGAACTGTGCCTGGTCCCGACAGGTTCGGATAATCGGCGCTCTACTGTAATAACTTAATATAATGGTTAATAAAGAAAAAGGAGATATATTGGTAGATTTGACAAAAGAACTATAAGATCGATAAAACTATGAAAGTGACTCATGAGACATTCATATTTATTAATTTAAAGTGTGTCATAGACTAATTATTGACTAACAATATGCAATTAAAATTATGTTAAAAAGCTAAGTATATAGGGGAAAGTAGAGTAAAACCGGCTAGCTAACAGTTTTCCTTTGTTGACAAAAGTCTAGAAGGGTGGGAAAATTGGAACATCCCACAAAAGTTCTTCTCTAACTTTGAAAAAAGCGTTTTCTAGGACCATCTGAAACAGCTCCGAATTTTGGTGGTAGGGTAAAACCGGGTACTAATCAGAAATTAAGTTTTTACACTTCCAGTAACATAAATATTTATTGTAGTAAATTTTGAATCAAACTTTAAAGCATATATACATTTTTTTAAGGTTTAACTTTTTTTTTCAGATTTTCAAGTAATTTTTAATGTTGTCCTTTAATGGCTTTCTCAGCTTTTACTTCTCGTATCCGCTGCACGTCTCATGTGCCCACTCTTTGCAGACTGAACAGTGTATCCATCCTTAACCACCTGCTGAGTGAAGAATTGCCGAATTCTATGCAAAACCGTGGGTACACGGTTTTGCCCCAACAGAAGACCAAAAATCAACATTCTCCTGGGTAGCTGGAAGTACACACTTCTATTTGGAATCAGAATATCGTGTGAAAGCTAAGAAAACAGTGGTTTACTTACCTAAATCAATTCGTCAAACTGGATTTATTTGAAGAACAGAAAAGACGGCAAAAAATTAAAACTTTTGAGGTGATTTCTTTTTCGATTGCACTGCACCGACACAGAGATTAACTCACTTCAAGAGCCGATGACACAGGCACACTGCTAGAGGACGTAGTTAAGACGGGTGCTGTCCACAGGGCAGCTTTCTTTAATTGAATTTACTACAGTAAAATACAGTGCGTTAAGAAATTATAAGACCATTTTGATATGAAGTAAATAAAGGTTCTAATTATAGTTTAAACACATGAGATATCAAAATACAACATATTTATTAAAATTAGTTTGCAATAATTTTGAATAATGCAATAAATAAATATGTTAACAAAAATATAAGCAATGGTTGTAAAATACACTGTTAACAAATTATAAGACCACTTGTCTGAAAACAAAAATAATATGTAAATTAATACGGTATTTGTCCTCCAGTTTTTCCTTATAACGTCAAACACTCTGTTTTTCATAGAAGTGACCAGGTGATTAAGTACACATTCAGAAATATTGTGCCATTCTTTTACAATGGCCACTTCTAGTTTATTGGCAGACAAAAACTGTTTATTATTAGCTTAAACTTTGCGACTTAATACGCCCCAAAGATTTTCCATAGGGTTCAAGTCTGAACTTGGACTTGGCCATGACAAAACATGAATTTTTTTTCTTTTTTAAACCATTGCTGGGTGGATTTAAACACATGGCAAGAGGCATTCTCCTGCAGAAGCATCCAGTTAGCACCACCTAAAAAAGGTCCAAACGGTATCAAATGATCATATAACATAGCCTGATATTGTGCAGAGCTCATACGTCCCAAAATTCGGGTTAAATCGCATAATCCATGATGATTAAAAGTTCCCCAAACCATAACTAATCCTCCTCCCATTTGTCGACTAAAGCGTCGTTTCGGTTCCTTCCTCAAATCATGCCAATAGTGTTTATAACCATCCGGACCGTCAAGATTAAATTTTTCTTTCATCTGAATATAACACTTTTTTGCATTTCTTGTCCCACGACATGACATTTTTAGCCCATTTCAGTCTTTCTTCTTTATGATGTTTCAGTAACCTCGGTTTTTTCAACAGTTTCATACATTTTGAATTGCTACTTGATTTCAGACTCTTCCAAACTGTTACGTGTGAGGTGCTTTTGCTGAAACGGTTCGAAATTTCCCGAGTTGAAAGACCTTTTTGAGTTGATAATCGAAATATTTGTGGATCATTCCATGCTGTCAAAATCCTTTTTCTTCCAGATCGTTTAATTTTATTTGAATCCTTTTTCCGAATTATTTCATTGTGAATGGCAGTTTTAGAACGCTTCATTAACCGCGCTATTTCTCGTTCATATTTACCACTCTGAGGATTTACCAGCACCCTTATAAAACCAAAATTTCCTTACTTCGGTCGCAGACAACTCTTTACCCCGCAGCATCTTCAAATATATCGTAAATAATACTATCTAAATCTGCACCTTTGCTTATCGGGAATATTTTCACGATATATAAGCGCATACGTTTTAAAATGATTCTGATGTGACGTATAACATGCTAATTTCCTCAGGTGGTCTTATAATTTCTTAACAGTTCACCTTATTTACGTTTTAAAAAATTAGAAGATTTTAATAAAATGTAACTTAAATTTTAATGTAGCAATTATAACCGAAAACGTTCAACGATCAATTTTAAATATACACGCTAAAAATTTGCATATTGTGTCTTCTTTTTCAGAAATGCACCGATTCGTTAGTGGTCTTATAATTTCTTCACGCACTGTAATTTATTTAAGGACACCGAAGAAATATTTATTACTATTACATAGATATAATGTTATATAAATATATACAAATGCATAAAAAATGAAAGAAATTTTTTCAAGTATGAACGAATTAAAGTAGCAATTTTATTTTAATATTTTATAAATTTTTACTGTATGGAATTTAATTTTAAAAAAAAAGGGTAAAAACGTAAAAACATAGTAAGATTTGAGCAGAAAAAAAAATCTGTTTAATTTGCAGTGAATATAAATATTATACAATATCGAATATATAAAATAAACAATTTGAAAATTTATAATAACAATATTTTGGAAGAAACTTTTATGGCCAACACTGAAAGAGACCACGTGCATACCATTATGGACCCTAGTCCTTTGAAAACATTTCTTTGTTAAATGAAAATATTTACAAAAACTATTATTTAACAGTAAAATCTTTTTCTTAAATTTAATGTAATTTTCACTTAATCCTAATGTAATTAAAAACATATTCTCCAATGTAAAAAAAAAAAAAAAAAAAAAAAAACTGGCAGATGCGCTTATTTGGAAACTATATAATCGAAAAGCTTTTTTCTTCATTTTTACGTAAAGGCAGAAGATCTTTCCGCAAATGCTGTCAAAGTTGGCGTTTTGAACGGAATTTCCTGACGCGACAGCGCAGGAAAGGTAAGAAATTATCATCATGAGACAACAATCGTTTATAACTCAAGTTGTAATTCATTTATCAAAAACTGAAAAAAAAAACTGTTAAATTTTAAATATTTTCAATAAATGTGCCTGGAAGTGTTGTGTTTTTACGTTTAAAAAATGTGTCAGAAAAATTAGCGTTGTTAACTGGGTATGTCTTTTTTCTTTCCTTTCTTTCTTTTCTTTTTCTTTCTTTTTTTTAAAGATGCGCTTTAATATAGAATTTAGTAACTATCATTCCTAGAGCCGATGAAAAATTGTCGCCAAGGGCACAGTGGCTACTGAAGTCACCTCTGTCTCAATCGTGCTAAAAAAAACGTATAAGAGAGAAAAGAAAGAAAATTTTTACTTTGAAATTATAGACTATTCTTACATACGTAGAAAAAATGCTTCAGGCGGCATTAAATTCTGATCAACCACCTAGGTTATTTTATTTTTAAGCAATTTTCTAATTGTTTTTAAGAATAATTGGATTCAAAAGTTTTAGAAAAGTAAAATTCTAGAAAAAAAAGTTCTTTGCGAGGAATTAATTAATCCGTAAGGAATTTTTTTCAACTTAAAAAATCCAACTGATATATTATTCCCTATTTTACTTATCAACAGACTTTTCTTTAATTGTAAAAATAGATATAAAAAACATATTTTGCAAAATATTTAATAATTAACATAGTATGTATTTTTGAAAACAAGAATCGACTGCAATTACCCCCTTTTTTAATCACTCCAAATTTAAATTAATAGATGATTACATCATCTAGTCTAAAAATATACTGATATCGAAGTTGAGGCAACTATATTGGTAAAAGGAATGTTTTTAGTCAAATTAAATATAAGTAACAAGTTCAATAATATTTTTTGATGGATAATAAGCTGAATAAAACAATAATCAGATGGATAATGTCAGAATAAGTTTTTCAGTCAAATAAAAAATAAATGAAAATATTAAAGAGAACTATTACATTTTTAATGAAAGATAAACAGAGTAAATTCAACATATTTGCAAAATTAATATTAAAGTATCATCTTAATATGGTGATTTAATGTCAACAAGAAATAGCAGCTCTACTGACAGGGTGTTTCTTTTTTATCCAATGGTAATAAATGAGAATCTATTAAATTAAAATCCAACTGTCTGGTTGTATTTTACAACTCTTCCTCCTGAAATATGAAACGTTAGGCGATAAAATTAACACCAGTTATTCGCATAGATTCGAGAATGTCATAATAACTTTCGAAATTTTCTGATTTGAATTAGTTTCCGAAATATTATTTTTTTTTCTAATTTTTAATGACATTTCTATAATGACGGCAACAAAATTATTCCATTTTGTAAAGAAAAAAAAGAAAGAAAGAAAAGAAAAATAATAATGGGATACCCCTCTGCTAGCCAAACTGGTGAATATGTATCTTTGTATTGTCTTGTTTCTATAAATTTATTTAACGATTTTCAGTTTACTCCTCTTTTAAAAATGCAATACAAAAAAATTCATGTGACATTTTTCGACTATTATCAAAGAACTGAAAGATTTCGATATTATTGATTCGTATGAAACCCCATTTTCCGAATTTGTTTAAAATGCACAGGGTGTGTACTCAGATTGGATAGTTTTGTTAAAACCATAGCAACTAGCAACCCACATCACTACTGACCTAGGCTATAATAACCTGAATCAGTTTGCTTCGTTAGTTAGGCAAGTAAACAGACATTAATTAGTGTGGCAAGTTTTCGTTATCCGAAATCTTCTAGCCCAATCAGTTATTATTGCCCGTATGTCGCCATTTTCTCGAAGAAAATGAAAGCATTCGACTATAATTGAATCAAAATCGTGAAATTTACGAAATGTAGTTTTCGTATTTTAAAGTTAATTTATATTGTAAATATGATTTCTTATTTACAATATTAATAAAATTAATACTATTAATACTTTCTAAATGCAGAATAAAATAAGATTTATTTTGCTCAACCAACAAATTTAAAGATCTTACACAATCCAAATGGAACACACCAGGTTGCCACGTCAAGCTAGAATGGTTTAAAAATTAAATGATAATATGAAAAGCAATTTTTAATTAAAAATGTATTGAATAAAATAATCGCATACACTAAATTAATGTACAAGTGTATTTCATAAAGGACTCTCTAACTTAAGAATTGAATAATACATTAACTGTAATAAATATAAAGATTACATAAGTGGTATATTTATCAGGTAGCTCATAAATTTTGTATGCAGTAGTATGAAAGCAATTCAAAATTATTGTCAATAGATGATGCTGAGCTCTTTCAAACTAAAAAAAAAAAATTCTCAGTTTAACTTCGAAACTTTGAAATACAAGCCTTTTTTTCTCATTTCACATTTTTTTCTCATTTCAGTATCTAGAGGGCCTGATTACCGTACAGGCAGACAAGGTTGCAGCCTTGGGCCAACCGTGGATGGGATCAGCCCCAAAATCAGTAATATTTTTTTTTAAATAATTTTTTAATGCAGTTTTCTGAAATGATTTGCTCGAAAATAAAATAAGATTTAGGTTAATAGGCAACCGTATTGTAATATCTAATGATGAAAACCGTAGGTAATATGCACAATTGTTAGAAGTCATTTTCTATCTTCTGCGTATTCGTATAGTGCTGCATAGCACTGAGAAATCCGTTCTTTTAAAAATTCTTAAATTATGTATGCTGTAGCTAAAGTATTTTTACTAGAATTATTTTTTAAGAAGAGATACTAAATGTATCATAGCATAAATAAGCAAAAAATTAAATTTATCCGAGTTTCATGAGCATTTTTATAAAATGCAAGAAAACCTCCGAATACCTCGGAATTTTTTTCTAGCTGCAATTTTTATTTGAAGGGGAAATGGCTTGCTGGGCTTTGTGCTTTTAACAACCTTAATCGGAATCTAAGTATCTAAATAAAATAAAAAGTAACAACTGAGATCATAGACCACTGAAATATCTAAATTTTACACATTAGTTGGAGAATTCTGATAGTTTCAGATAGATCAGCGTCGTCTATTTGCGAAAGTTTCAACTATATTTTAAGATCACTACATTCAAAATTACGAATTAACTGATAAATATAGCACTTATTTCATACTTATATTAACTACATATAATGAATTATTGAATTTTACGTTAGGTAATTTCTTTATAAAGCACCTTGTATCTATATCGCTTTAATATAAATGTATTTTAGTCATGAAAATAAATAAATAAATAAATTATACAACATTTTTAATGAACATTAAACAGACTAAAATGATTATATACAGAAAATTAACGTTTAATTATTATTCCAATTTGAGGAGATACAACAAGAAAAGAGAAAAAAAAACAATTATACTGATCAGATTTTTTCAGTCAAATGTGAAAAATTAAGGTGAATGAAATTATATTTTGAACTAGCAGCCTAGAAACCAGTTGTGTTGCATTTGTATATAAAAAATCTTTCGTGATTTTCTTTTCTTTTCTTTTTTCTTTTTTCTTTTTGGGGGGGGGAGGGGAGAGATTATTTACTAATCCAGTTTTTAAATAAAAATTTCTAAATCATAAGCGAAAAATATAATAATTATTGTTATTTATAAATCCAAATTAGACCTTTCAATCGCCGCAAGATTCCATAAAATTGATCAATTAGTTCTCGACATTTTGAGCATTGAAAGATTGGTTGATTGGTTGACTTTCATAGTTTTCCCCTGATTTCTCAAAAACTATTTTAGATATCGTAATGCGACAAAGTACAGATTGTAGACAGAAACATTGTCTATCTGCCCCTGATAAGTGTAGTATTTGTTATGCAACTTTTTTCGGGTAAACAGACATACAGATTTTTTTTATTGCTATTTTTGACTACGTTATCTCAAAAGTCTTAAATCTAAAAAATGTTCGAAATTTTCTTCTAAGAAATCTTAATTTTCTAAAAAAACGTACGTTTTTAAAATACGTATTTTTCTGAAACTCACAAACAGACTATACATTAGTAAAGATGAACAATTAGCGTAACAAAACAATCCTTTGCACAAAATTAATATTTGAGTATCATCTTAATATGCACATATAGTAAAAAAGGAAATAACAGTTGAACTGACAGTCATAATACCTGTTTGTGAAATAAATGAAAATATTCATTTGAATTAAACTACATATTGAATGAACAATAATCAGAAAATAATGATCATATATTCGAATTTAATGATTTAGTACCATGCATCTTAATGAGCAGACTGAAAAGTAAAAGCAGATATGTAAACTAGAGATGAGTTCGGGTGCTTTTTTCGGATCCCAAACTCCCACGATTCGGATCCCACGATTTGAAATCCGAGCCCAAAACATTTTGTGTCATCAGATCCCGAGCCCGCCCGAGTCGGATACCGAAAGTATGAAGTACAAAATAGTTAATAACATTTAAAAATTGTTTCAAGATTATTCTTTTTTTTTTTTCCATTTAGAAATCTTTTCTTACATAGGAATAAGAATTAATCGTAAGTACTCCCTCATGATAACGTTTGGTGATTTCCATGTCCCTAAAAATCTGCTTAAAATTCGTTATTTATACCCAACCACTGGCAAAAATCTACAAAAGACACAATTCTTATTGTTCTAAAATATCGTGCAGCTATAGCAGAAAGACACGAATTCTGTTTTTCCGTAATTCTGGTGAAGGACTTCAAACAGAAAGGGCAGATATACAAAGGATATCAAACAGTTTCTTTATGTTACTAAAACTGGCTTGGCAATTTCTTCAAAAGCAGATAGAATATTTCTCTTTATACCCTAACAATAACAATTCAATTCCCTTTCAAACTGATTTTTAAAAGTTTGTAAAACACGTTCAGAAAATTAGACTACATTCTTGGTTATGAAATAGCAAGTTTTTTTGTTTACCTTTTTTTCAATTTGTGAATAAATAAAAATTTCACTTTGAGTTCGTCTCATCTGTAATGCAGACACACAGAAAAAAAAAAAAAAAAAATATTGATTTTGCGATGTAATACTTGTATCTTAGCTACCAGTATTATACCGTAATATTAATAGTAATAAACGGTAAAATAAGCAGTAATGCGCTACGCGCATTGATTTTACGGTATTAGCACCCCAGCAGCCAGTATAATACCGTAAAATTAACAGTAATAAACAGTAAAACAAGCAGTAATACGATACCGCCAGTATGATACTGGCACTCTAGCTGCCAGTATTATACCGTAAAATTAACAGTAATAAACAGTAAAATAAGCAGTAATACGCTGCCGCGCATGCGCGGAATGCTAGTATTATGTCGTAAAATCAACTTTTTTTTTTTTTTTTTTTTTTTTTTTTTTTGCAGTGCAATGTTAAAGTATTCAATCAAATGAAAATAACTAAAAATGCTAAAGTAAATTAATTTGTATTTTTAAACCTTCCATGTATGGTAACACCATACATATTAGGTTATACTTAAACACAACTCCCAACTGCGCATATTTTATTTTTATTCTTGTATCACATTATAAATTTCATATGAAGCTCAATAAATGCTTGTAAAATACAGCAATCGATGACAGAGCCATTTCCTTTTCGAATATTCAGTTGGAAAATCAGGCCTTACACATTTTTTTCCTCTTCTGAACGGAAGATTTTCTCAAAAAATTTCTGTTCTTGGATCTAAACAAAAAAAAAAGAGAGAGAAAAATGTTTTTATTCATTTTTTTCTTTGTATTAAGCCAGGCGTCCAAATTTTAAATTACCACAACAAGCTATTTAATAACTTTTAATAATAATTTTTAGTGCTTGTAAGCGTTATATTAGGGTCGTTTTGTTATTTTGTAATAGTTGTCATATTTTTAAAAATTCAACATTATTTGTTCTCATAATAATATATTTTAACGATACCAGTCAATCCAACCCCGGGCTAAACAGCCCGATATACTACCCGGTGTACAGAATGTAGATAAAATTGATTTTTAATTGAAAACTCTAATAAATATTTTACATTTAGTATATATTTTTAGATTGCCATTCAACTACATCAACAAGTTGGAAATTGCACGTGAAACGTGACAAATGAGGTACGTTCGTACTATAAGTAATTTCAGTGAAACGAATTATATCGTCGGTTATTATGATATGATTAATTTCCGTTATAAAATAAGTACATTTTAAGTTGGCAAGATTTTATCTTTTGTTGACATTTACTGAAAATTCCAATGGGAAACTTAAGCTTAGCTTTGAAAATTTCAGACCTTGAAATCCATATTTATGACTCTTTTTCGATTTAACATCTATTTCTCCGGAAACATTTATCCAAAGCACTGTCGGTAGATTATAGGATTGCTATAATTAAACAATTTTAGTATACAAATTCGGTGGTTTTTAAATTCAGTAATACGTAAATAGTATGACTCCATCATAAATAGGACGCAATCACCATGACAACCTAGAATCATTACCTATCATATGTCATTGAATTAATTACGTGTGATAGGATTTAATAGAATGAAAAATGTGACTATAATTTGGTCATAGAGGTTATAAAATGTCATATACGTCATACATGACTATAGCGTCATACATGTGAGATAACTTGGTGATACATCTCGGTCGCTTAACGATTAATCATCTGAAGATGCTATAACAAGGGAGTGCCGTTTTTAAAAAAATTCAAATTACTTAATAAATATTTTTATTAATATCTTTTTTAAGTTTTGATTCCATTTTCATAAAATTTGAAATGACTGAAAATTCTGCAACTATTATATATATAAAATTTCAAACCATTCGGTTGGGTAGTTTTTGCGTTGTTATATGCGAACAGACGGACAGACCCAGACGACAACTATAGGTGCTACGTATTTATATAATTACGAACGCACCTAAAAACATGCAGAATTTATCATCACGATGATGTCTGAAATGTTGAACCAATTCATACCTAATTGATTCAATGTATTGATCTTGCAAGCATATTGTATGAATTAATTTATCTAGTATTTAGCTCTTGTAGTTCATTTACAGGGACACACAAAAGCAAGCAAATCATGGAACGCAATAAATCGATATCATCACGATAACGTCCAAAATACTGAACCAATTGAAACCTATATCTTGGAAGAGTACGATAATCAAGTATGTACCTCGAATAGTTCATTTACAAAGACAGACAACAATGTCTTCGATGACATTGATTGAATGGTTTGAGTTACATTGCAGCCTACAACCTATTTTATAGCTTTGATTTCAAGAAATTTTTAACATTTTTGATGTAATTGTCTCTTATCTATTCAATTACATTTGTTAAGCCTAATTTAATACTTCCTTGCAAATTACCTTTTTCGCCAAAATTGCGAACTTAGAAGAAGTGAGTCTAACTTATTTAATTTATATTAAATCTGATGTATGTACATTAAAATAAAAAATAAAGAACGAAATGAACCTACTATTCCGACTGAGCCGGAAGGACTTGTTTGATATTTTTAATGAAAACACATTCTCTTGTCATGCTCACAAAGAAAAAAAAAATGTTTTTTTTTCTTCGTTGGTGTTAAGAAATTATGAACTAGTTTTTCATAACTAGAAAAAAAAAAATACATGCTAGAGGCGGAATTAAAATCTGAGCAACTATTTAAATGTTTTTAGTTCAAAACTTATTTTTCGTTAGCAATTTTTTTTAATTGTTTTCATGGTAATTGGATTCTAAGATTAAAAAATTAAAAACAAGTGTTATAAAAATAGTTTTACTATGAATTAATAACTGAGCAAGGAATTCCTCGAATAGAAATCTGACTTTTTTCCTTTTTTTTTCTTTTATCCACAGTAAAATATTTCATCACATATATATTTCACTATATATATATATATATATATATATATATATATATAAGATTTAATAAAAATGTAATATTTTTTTAAAATATTGAATAATCAACAGATAATTATATTTTACAAATATAGAAATGTCTTCGATCACCTTTTAATTAAACCAAAGAAATATTTCAGTATCAAGCAATATAAAAAATATATTAACATGAAATACAATGCTTTAGAGTGAAATAAAAATAAAGAAAAAATAATATGAAATATTAATGGAATTATGAAACTGATTTAACTAAATATTGAATGAGCATTAAGCAGAAAAAAGTGATGACTTATTTTTGAGTATTATCTTATAGTCTCATAGGGATGAAATGCAGCTGAACAAATGTAAGGCTTTTAATCAAGTAAACATAATGATAATGTATACCATTTTTTTACATTTAATTATTCTTTAATTAAAAAACATATCCTCTTTTCATTATTAAAAATAAAACAAAAGATTTTCTTTTTAATTTCTGCTATGAAATTATGATATATATATCTATATATATGTTACAGGTAGAACTATAATCGAAGCAATCACTTCATTTCAAAACTGATTTTTCGTTAGCAATTTTCTAATTGGATTCCAAACTTTTAAAAACGATAAAAATTCCTTAAGAATAACAGTTTTTAGATTGAATTAATTACTCTGTAAGGAATTCTTTCAAGAAAAAATTCTTTTATTTATTTTTCTTTTCTTTTGTCCCTCAAGAGGCGTAAAGCGAAAAAAAAAATGTTTAACAAACAAGAGGAAAATTTTTTAGGAAAATATTTAATTAAAAAAGATTTATTAAAGCAAATTTAACTAGAGGATATTGAAATAGCACAATAAGTGTTGAAAAATTGCAAAATAATTGATATCAAGATATATATATATATATATATAACAACAGAGAAACATCATACAACATTTGGACAGGGGGATATTAAATATGGAAAATGAGCACCGGGAATGAAATATACCGGGAGCGCGATAAATTCATTAAAACTTTAAAAATACATTAGAAAGGAACAAATGATGCTAAAAAATTGCGGTTTGCACGAATGGGTACCAGATCAAGTGTTGTTTGTTAAGCTCTTTTACAAGAACGGGGATCAGCTACCCGAAAATTCCGCACGGTAAAAGGACTCAAGGCAAGAAAAGGGACCATTTTATATGCTGGGATACTGGCTTGTTAGACGCTTCGAAGAAACGGGTATTTTGGAGGATCATCCACGAAGTGAAAAGCCCTCTTTGTTATCTGCTTTCTATTATGCATGCCACCGCCATCTATCGGTAATTTTTTGAACCACAACTTTTTTTGTTATTAAAAAAATTCGATCGCCCTCTAATCCATTCGTGCAAACTACAAATTTTTAGCCTCATTTGTTGTTTTTTAATGATTTTTTAAAGTTTTGACGAATTTATGGCGCACCCGGTACTATTGACCTATCATCTATTGTTAAATAACATATCTGTTCTCGAAGATTTCTCTTTAATTTTTGTATTAATGTAAGTGACGCCAAAGCCGTCTTAATGCACACAAAAACAAATGACTTGAGTTAGCTTATTTACTTTTGTTTAGTATTCTGTGGCAAGATACAACTATATTGTAGGTAAGGTAAGTACATACCTACCTATGTACTTACTCATAGTAGGTATACACAGCGGTATACCTACTATGGGTACCTAGCGCTGTGGTAAAACAAAGCGGTTAGGGAGAAAATCATTTGTTCATTGCTGTCCATTGCAAAAAAATTGCTATCCTCGCAGATGTTTAGTTGGGTTATTGCTTATTTTCATGCATTTGTTAAGTTGCCAATTCTGGTAAGCCATTGGCATGTCTGCAGTTCAAAAATTAAAATGGTTTTCTCCTTAACCGCTGGGTTTTAACTCCGAGCCTTGGCTGGATTCCGCATTTTCTGTTGGCATTGTAACTGATATGAAAAAGTAATCAGATCATCTCTGACTCTCTGCTGAAAGGATCAACATTTTGATTGCAACCGTTGGGGGCACCTCCTACCTATAACTATCACCGTTTTCCAAATAAAATCTAAGTTCATCCTGGGATTTTATGTCTTATTTTTGCTTCCATTGCTCAGCATTTACGGGAGGAGAATCTGAGGGTATTCGCCTTCCACGATGCAATGTACAGAAAACTGACCATTGAATTTATTTTAAGTTTTCTGCAATAGTCTCCTACTCCAACATAAAATATACCATATAATAATTGGTTACCGTGGATTTAAATGCTGAGACAGAGGGGGCGATCCCCCGAAGTTTTTAATTTCATATGATTAACTCATATGAATAATTCATATGATAATTTCTCCTGTACCGGACTCCCTTCTAAGATGTTGGTCTCTCTGGGAACAACTTATTACAGTTCTAATAATGATAATAAAAAGAGGCACTTTAGTTATTACCTTTCATTATGATTCCCCTGAATCCTAAATATATTTTCTTACATAAATTGGTGCATGATATAGTTAAATAAATATATTATAATCCGGAATCTGTTAATGCTGTTCTCAAATTCAAACTGGCTTACTTTCTGACGCATTCTTTAATTCATTTCTGTACGTAAATGTATCAAATTGGCAGGTGATATTCAGAAAGTATGTAATCGAAATGTTCTTTTTTTCTGCATTTGAGAAAAGGCCGAAGTCTTTTCAGAAACTGTGGTCAAAGCTGCTATTTTGAACCGAATTTCCGGACGCAACAACGCAACAACGCAAAAAAAAAAAAAATAAAAAAAATAAATAAATAAATAAAATAAAAAAATAAAAAAATTGCCATTTTGAGAAGACAATCACTTATAACTCAAAATGTAATTCATTTATCAAAAAATGAAAAACCGTTCGATTACATTGCAACAATCATTCCTGCAAGTATCAGGCTTTTATCTTTAAAAATGCGTCAGAAAATGTGTCAGAAAGTTTCGCGTTGTTGAGTGAGAAAAAATATTTTTTTGAGAACCGCCTTAATCTGATTCCCGTGATTAAGTCGCGGCCTAGGCTAGGAGCCGCTCCTCCACTTGGAGAGACGGTACTGGCCGAGACTGCATTTAAAAGATAATAATAATTATAAAAATGTAATTAAATCCATTCATACGCGTACTTAAAATCTAAAAAATTGCATGAAGTATTAAATCTAATTCAAACGTCCTATGGCATTCGCCATGCAGATAATAAGAAGCTTTGATGTATTGTTCTATTAATTCAGTTTTATAAGTTGATTAAAACCCATCTTTCATCACAAACTAGTATAATTACTTTAAAAATACTCTTAGCAATTTAAAATTATAGGCAACTAATTCAAATTCCCGCCCAGTCTTATCAGATTACGGAGTAAGTTGTACCACCTTCATTTAAGATATCATTAAATCCTTGATTTATTTGATCTGACTCCATTGTTGGTCTAATATATTGCAGGATCAGACAAAACAAACTCCACCCAAATAATTGAAATAGCTGATTACACTACAAAACTACTGCTTAAAATTCTGCTTTATTAGTATTTTTTTTTTTTTTTTTTAAGGTAGAAATTGTATTCCAAAAATTAATTTGAAATTTTTGACATCCCATAATGAACTAATGTCTTGTGTGAAAAGTGAAGCCATTATTATTTAAGCACCAAAGAATCAAACAAAGTTTTTCATTTTACCTATCAATGAGGTACATCTTCAACTGTATCCAATTGCTATACCACAAGACGACATTTCGATGCCTCTCGAGCCCCGAAAATTGGCTTAAAATTATAACTTTGAGAACATTTTCTGTAAAATTATTTGCAGTTATAAGAAGATTGGAAACTCTAATTTCTTGGTATCTGAATAGAACTTGCAAATCCTATACATTTACGAATATACCACCAAATTTTCATTATCTTCGGATATGTGTCAAAAAATAACCAATTTAGATTCAAGATATAAAAATTGCTTATGAAGACCCGTGACCACCACCCCCCCCCCCTCCATTTAAAAAAAAAGATACATGATCCTTCTCTAAATGAAGGGCTGAATCCACCTCTGCTTATATTTTAATAAACGTAAAATTGTGCATATTGTGTATCTCACTTTCAGGTTTGAGCTATTTCAACCACATATCTCCCTCTATACTGAAGATATTTGGTCCTTTTCTTGATTTTTTAAAAAAATACCTGAAATATATGCATTTTAATATATTTTTTTATTATTATAAACTCCAAACTGTTCTTATTCATAATAAAGAAACTTTTTAAATGTACTAAAGGTTAATAATTAATGAGAAATTATTGAGAAAAGCCTGTTTTATCTTTTTTGCGTTTGTGTAAATTAGTACTTATTTAGTAAAATTCGCACAAAATGATGCTGATTTTAAGCTCTGATTCCAGATATTTTCATATACTTACTTCTGTTTAGTGCTATCATCTCTGTCTCTATATTTTTTCAATATAAAAGGTTCGTAAAAAAAAAAAAAGATCGTGAACGTATATTGTCCGTACTTTTATAACTCAGAGAGTTGAAAGTTGACCCGAGAGACTCTCGTGCTTAGCTCGCTTCACCGAAATCGTCAACCCGAGTGAATCTCGGGCTCAGACCTCAAAGTGTTAACACCATACTCAAAATTCGTAACGATTAGTCACATTTTACCTAAGTTAAAGCCTACAAAGTAAATATTTCAAAAAAAGAAAAGAAAAGAACTAAACAGACAGACAGATACATCATTTTTGGATCCAAGTGAAATTAAAACGGGAAAATCTGCAGAATGAGACCTTTCCAACAATAGCAATAACAAAAGACAAGACATAATATCATTTTTAGATTCTATTGAAATTGAAATGAAATCATTTACAGAATGAAATCTTTCCAAAAAATGAAAAAAAAAAATCCGTCTGTTCAACAAAAGTTATACATGGACATACACAGAAAAAAAAATAGAGAGAGACGAATTGCATAACCTTCTTCGTTGGAAATCGGTTAAAAATAGGATATAATATGAGCAACTGCGGCCAAACATTTGAAAGGCTCGTAGAACTTATAGACTCAAACCTGTGTTCAAGATCTTGTTCATTCCAAATTAAACTTTTAGTTTCCAGCCTAGCACTAAATATAGATTTCTATATCAATAAAAATCAACATTAAATGTTCACAATTTGATTAATTAAGATGCCTTTAGAAAAAAAATTTAGCGGTTTAGTTTATACTTTAAACTAAATTTGAGTACTTTGTTGCAAATGACTTCTAGAGTTGCTGCTCAACTTTTAGAATTAATGAATAGATGAAAATATGTTGCATGTAGTACAAATAGACTAACATACTTATAAACATTATTAGAGACATTCCTGATCTACGATTCTCGTAAAATTAGCGAAAAATCAGCCAACACAACTTTAATTAAAATTAGAAAATTTTAAAACAAGGGTTCCACAGCTTCAGTCATTAATATTTATTAGTTCTCTGCGAACTTTGCTCCCAAACTTTAACGCATTTAAATTGGCTGAAAACTAACAATGAAATTAGCTTGTCTTTCTCCATACATTCAAATTAGAATATTTTCTATTCGAACGTAGAATAATATTTTAAATGGGAAAGAAGTATCATGCTTTGTTCAGGTAATTACAATACACTTTTTAATTTTGTGCACAGATAAAATGAAGTTGTGCAGATGTAACTTGCATCTATATAACTTTCTATCTCACAATTACATTATGCATACAATTATTGTCAGTATCATATTTAAGTTTTAGTGTCTATAAAAGGTATACCTTTATGAAGATACATAGAAATAATAGTTAAGATAAGAATAGAGTGGTTAAGATACTATTTGATTTTTTATTTTTAAATTACCTTCATGCTGGAATACTTCATAGTTACACGCATCCTATTTTTTCTTATACTAGCTGAACCCGCCCGGACGTTGCCCTGGGCCGGGATAATTACCTTACATATGCCTAAAATCAGTGTAGAATTCTGACATTTTTCTCCGGGGGGGATTTCTAGAATTTCAGTTGGACACCGTGGAGATTCGAGGGGGGAATTGCATTTCTAGACCATAATAAGCATAAAATCCCAAATCTTCCAAGAGCGACGTACCTTCTTCCTGGGCCACCTTTACCCCTGAATTTAGCACTGCCTAAAATAACCTTATCGTTTCCCGGGGTTACTTTAAATATATCTCGATCTCACTTACGCTAGTCTGTGTTGAATCGATAATGAAACTTTATAAAAAATAAAAACTTAAAATGTCTTTACAAAAGAGGAAAAGAAAACTTACCTAAAAATACCGACAGCCATAAAGTAACATTATATGTGACATTTTCACTTATCTAGCACTTATGAAGAATTCAGAGGTTCATTTGGCCGTCGGAAATTTAACTTTTCTTAAATACTTTAAAATTCACATAAATTCAAATTATTAAAGTTTTTTTTTTAAACTTTTTAATCGATTCTGGAAAGTTTTTGCAATACCGGGGTATAAAATATAAGACTGGGTGGATAAGGTATCAAATAGCTATGAGATGATAACAAATAAATTTCTCATTTTTGGTGAAATAGACTTAAAAAAATCGCGAAAAATACAGAAATTGCTGTTAAGGTATCTGCCTACATCAAATTGGCTGTTTTGGTGAAAATTTTCGATTTTTTTATTGTTTTATATGAAAGAGCAATCTTTTACGATTCTAAATCTGTTTTAATTTTATTCCTACGATTATTAGAAGAGGAGTTATGGTAATTTTAACAATTAAATATTGTAGTTTTTTGCCTAAAAAGAAATCTTTAAATGCGATTTCTGAAAAATCAGTTTTTTCGTTATTTCCATTTGCGATAAAATTCATTACACAAAAAGTTTTAAAGATATTTCAGTGAAATTTTGTAAGAATGCTTTCCATATCACTCACTATGCTCTGACCTAGGATCTAAGCTATATGTGATAATTTAATTATTTTATAGGTACTCAAATATAAAAAAATGGTAATTTTTACTAAAAAAAATTATTTTTTTACATATTTTGAAATTTTTCGGTTATTTTTGAAGATATTGTAAAACTCTTAGTTCAGTGCACAGATAAGTGTCATAGAAGTATGCAGATTAAAGGAAATTGAAATATATTTATTTGAATTGAGTGTACGCTGTCTGGCGTAAACATGAAATTTTGCTAAAAAAAATGGCAAAAAACCCCAATTTTTTAAAATATTAAAAAGATATTGCTAGGATTTTATGTTTTCTTATCATTCTGTATTACAATTGAACTAAAAATAATTATATTTATTCAAAACTGTCCTTTTTTTAAAAAAAGTGCTCCGTACGTAGGCAGATACCTTAAGTTTAACTTTATTATTATAATATAGTTTCAACAATAACTATATACTGTATTAACCCTTTGATTACGGGGTTAGGACATATGTCGTCCCAGCAACTATTTTTTTTATCCTATTCATACCACTTTTGAAAAAAAATCTCTGCCATACAATTATACTAGGATATTTTCAAGGTGAAATATCTCCCAAAGAATTTTTTTGGTAAATTGTGGGGCGAGTAAATATAAAAAAAAGTCGCCAGTCATAGCCCGTAATCAAAAGGTTAATGGGGTTTAGCTGTTTAGTCTCCTAAGAATGTCTATGCTACTAAAATTACAGGGATTTTTAAACACTTTTTTTTTTCTAATAAGAATTGTGTTTTCATGTCATTCATCGACTTTCAGGTACTAATTGTTTCGTAATTTGATGATCTAAGGGGGAGGGGGGAGGGGGAGGTGGAAGGAAACGAAAAAGAAAGAAGCATCAGAAGTTAACTCTGCCTTATCAATCAGATTTTATTCGGGCACCAAGATGGACTAAGATTAACAAATACTTTTGAAATTTTAAATTATTTTCATATTTTAATACTTTTTATTTCCACACTTAGTACATTATCTCCAAACTTAGATACATCCTTGCTTACATACTTTCAACTTAGAACACGGATCCATCTAACAATTATATAACATACATACACATTTAGAGACAGAAAGTTAGAATAATACCATATGATGTACAACATACTTGCATTTGAATACATACAACTTACATATAACACATACAATATGTATAATACATAGTACAACGCTTTTCAACAAGTAAAACTAATAGCCTTCATGCAGGGTTCTCGCTGCCGATCGCCATTGCTCCAACTCGCTACAGAATATTTCATTTGGTGAGAAAACAAAAGATTGAAATCACCAAATAGCGAGAGGGTTTTGTGGTTGTTTTTTTCGGTGATACTCTCATTGATTTTATTATACGATTAAAAGTTTTATGTGGAATTTATTATTTGTGTTTTGATATTTTTCAGAACTCGTTCACATTTTTTATTTTATTTTCTATTCATTTGCATTTATTTAACCCACTAACATGCTATCCCGAATGCAAAGTTAAAAAGGGTTTTCTTTCATAAAACTATTTAGAAATAAATCGGGTTAGATTTTTTTTTCTGAATTTTGCAAAGCATATATAATAAACTTGTTTTATTAGTTTCTGTAAGCGATAGTTCAATTCAGATAAATAATTATTCTAAAAACAAATATAAAAAATTGGAACGCATATTGAAAAGGAAAAAGGAGAAGATTTAAAAGAACGATTTTAGAATCAGTGTTTCTCGACAAATCTATTACTGAAATTGTTTGAATTTGACTATAGTATTATTTTTTTTTTTTAATGATTAGCCACATTTCTAAGGATAGTCAAAATCCAGTGAGAACCCTTCCCTAGGTTGTGTGTTAAAAGGGAATCTTTCATAATCTTACAAATATGCATTTAAATTCAAAATTCTTCCATAATTGGAGTGCCCTGATAATTTTGTTGATAACATAAAATTTTAAGCTTTTGTTACAAAGGAAAAACATAGCCAGGCCGTCGATAATAAATTCTATATAAAACATACGTAAAGGCTGCAGTCCACTTAGGCATTACGCCTGCATCCACTTTTTTGAAATATTAAATGCTATGTAGTTACTTATTTTAATCAGTTGCATTAGTAAGACAATCATGCACTTAATGCTTCCTTGAAATTTCTAATGATCTGGACCATACGTTGGAATACTACGATTAAATGAAGTCACGTGCTACACATATCAGGTTTGTCAATTAAAATAACGTTTTAACTTATGGTGTTTTTTTTTTTTGTTTTTTTTTTTTTTAATGATGGTGTAAGTTTACAAGTTGAAATCGTCTTGAATGTTTCAACTGTAATAGGTGGAAAGAAACAATTATATTTTTCTATTCGTTATTCTTATTTTTCAAGACTTAATGGATATAATATTATCCCCGATAATTTTATACCTGATAAGGTTATGTAATCCATTTGCTTCTGAATGGATTATTTTTCAATACATACGAAAATGGCATCAGGGTTTCATTTACATGCAATTAGCCTATCTTATCTTCAGATAGGTTTTAATTAGTTTGTGCTGTTTAGATATGCTGCCCAGTGCTTCTCGCATTTCTTTATCTGCAAATCCTAGCTTCCTTATTTAAGCATCTTATCGGTAACGGTAATTCGTTCTGCAGTGTGTGGTACGTACAGATGTCTTCAGAATTTCTTATGCAGTTCAACTTGACAACATTTATCTGTAAGTTGATAAGCGTTACGTATCAGAAATCACTACTCCTAAATAAGTATTACTCGAGAGTTTTATCAATCAATGGAGCTGTCATTTACCGATTAGATATCTCTTTTGGAATAGATTTAGTTTGAAAAATATTTTATCAAATTATTATCTAATTCTTCTCACCTTTCAGTAGTCGGCAGAGATTCATATTTAAGGCTGTTCTCAAATCCAAACTGGCTACACTGCTAAAAAAAAAAAAAAAAAAAAAAAAAAAAAAGTGTTGATTTTACAGTATAATACTGACATCCCAGCTGCTAGTATTCCGTATAATTGCGCGGTAGCGTATTACTTACTGTTTTTACTGTTTATTACTGTTAATTTTACGGTATAATACTAGCAGCTGGGATGCCAGTATTATACTATAAAATCAACACTTTTTTTTTACAGTGTACTTATGACACATTTTTAAATTCATTTTTGCTCGCAAATGTGTCAAATTGGCAGGTGTATTCAGAAACTTTATAATCTAAGTTGTTTTCCAGTTTTTTAGTAAAGATAAAAGAGCTTTCAGAAAATACTGTCAAACTCGGCGTTTTGAACCGAATTCCTTACGCGCCAGCACAAAAAATGAGAAAAATGTATCGTCACGTGACACGAAACGCTTATAACTCGATGGGTAATTTAGTTATCACAAAATGGAAAACTCATTTCGATTCCAAATCGCTTCAATAGTCAGTCCTGCCAATTTTATGCATTTATGTTTAAAAATGAACCAGAAAATGTGTCAGAAAGTTTCGCGTTGTTGAGCAGACCATTTGAGAACCAGCTTAACTCAAAATGTACAGCAAGGAAAGATTTAAATAAAACACTCAATGGGTAACTTATGTCGTTTAAATTAATTAGATTCAATTAATAACTTAACGTGCTAAGTACTTTGAAATACCTACATAAAAATCTTAAGAGTGATTTTTTTTAATTCTATTCTTCCTACTTGATTTCTGACGCCGTTACAACATTATTTCTTTTCTTTCGTACATGAGTAGCGTTGCCAGGTGTCCCGATTTATGCGGGACGTCCCGATTTTCAGGTGTTCCAAACCCGTCCGTAGGAACCACTGCGCGTTATGCCAAAAGTCCCGATTCTTCATTATGCATAAAATTCCTTAAGGCGGTTCTCAAATACAAAGAAGCTACTTTCTGGCACATTTTGTAATTCATTTTTGTTCGGAAACGCATGCAAATGGCAGGTGGTCTTATTCAGAAACTATGTTATCCAAACACTTTTCCAGTCTTGGTAAAGGCAGAAGATGTTTCAGAAAATACTGTCAAAGATGGTGTTTTGAACCGAATTTCCAATCCACAGAGCGAGAAAGTCGAAAATCTTGTCGTCACGTGACACGTGTCAACACACATGACACGTGACACGCGTCACGTGTTTCGCTTATAACTCGAAAAGTAATTTATTGATCAAAAAATAGAAAACTCATTTCGATTCCAAATCGCTTCCATAGTCATCTCCTGCTAATTGTATGCCTTTATACGTTTAAAAATGAGTCAGAAAATGTGTCAGAAAATTTCGCGTTGTTGATCAGGTTATTTGAGAACCACCTTAACTTTCTTTTAGTCGCATGCTATCCGTTAGTCTGCATCGAATGGAACTTAATACAATAATACTTATGAAAACAGAACTTGTCTATAACGGAAACATTTATGATTCCACCGAAAAAAGTCTACTTTTTAAGAAATAAACCTGTATAAGACAGAATATGTTTATTGCGCTTAGCAATTCTATTTTTATAGATTTTACTGTACTTTGTTCAGTAAAACCTGTGAAAACGAAACTTGCTTATAAGAGAATCCTGTGTTAAATGTAAAAATCCCATGGTCCCTACGAAAAGAATACTATACAATTATGTCTGAAACCTCTCTTAAATGGAATTTTATTTCGGTCTCTAACGATTCTGCTTTCACAGATTTTACTGTGTTGTAAAGCCCTTAAGACGAAATCTCAGGTAACCAGAGGAAGATTCCGTTTTAGCAGGTAAATTGTATAGATTTCCATTTCGTTATAGATAAGTCCCGTTTTCATAGGATTTACTATATTTTTATGTTTCTATTTAGAAATAGTTGTCCCGCTTTTTCTATCTCCCTGTCCCGCTTTTGTGTGAAAGTGAACCTTGCAACAGTATATACAAGTGAAATATTCAGTTTTTCTTTTTTTTTTTTCTTTTTTTGTAATCTACATGGCAAAAGATCAAACAGTGTTCTTTGTTGGCTTATGACTGCGATACATCTTTAACCTTCTGACTGCTTATCCCGCTATTTTCGTGTGCAACACAAATGTTACAAAATTTGTCACCCCGTGATTACCGCGGGCACCACCTTTTTTCCCTTATTAATTATCGCCTCCCATGTTTTCCCCCATTTAACCAGTAACAGTACTTTAAATACAACATTTAAACTTTGAATTAGATTTTGGCCAACACATAGCACCAATTGTCCAATAATTATTTTGAATTTGAGTCATTTCATTAACTGGTTTTAGAAATATTCTTATTCATCTTTGTTCGCTATTTTCAAATCAGAAATGGCTGGCCGAAAGCGATTAGCAAGTGACAGAACATATATTCCTGACGGTTTATCGGATTCTGAATGTGATATTAGTTATTTTGAGCACAGTGATGATAATAACGAATATTGACTGTAATTTATCATATTCCTTTCGAGATAGCTAATGGATCTGAAACATTTATCCATGCAAAGCTTTTAGGCAGTGGTGCAAAGTTGATATGAAAAATATTCCTTCATCATTTTGAACTTTGCATCTCTTATTGCATATATTGTCTCAGAGTCTAAACCAATAAAAAAAACTTTTTTCAAAAATGAATTGCATGTTTTAATTTCCAAATATAGTATATAAATTTGAAATATGCAATAAAAAATACACAATTTTTGAAGTGTTTTTGGTCCAAAAATTGAGCAATCAGAGGATTAATAGTAGCCGACTGCTACCTGTTGAATAACTTTCCGTGATTTTTGTCTTTCAAAATTCGTTTTAAAGACCAAATTTGACAGTATCGGTAACTTTAACACCTGTATTCTCTAAAAGATCTTTTGCCTTTATATGCAGATGAAAAAAGGTTTTTGGTTTAGTAGGTAAGGTACTTGAGTGAAAATCATTCAACATTTTTTTGCGTTCAATGTGAAAAGTGATTTCGTGATTGTATCAGAAAACAGTGTAGTTATGTTCAAAGACATCCTAATGTTTTAGGTAGCTTTCAATACAAAAATGTATAAAGCTACCTATTGCAGCCGTTCGGAGGAAAGCAGTTCCGGAAAATTTCTATATATTTTCACCGATCGTGACCCCCAGACCCCAAAACCACCCTCCGTTCAAATGTTGATTTATATATATATATATATATATATATGACCTATGTCATACGATAACGCTCGTATTTATAAATCAATTTTGATGAAACTAATTGTGTGTATTAAGGTCACCAATGTCTCGACCGAGTTCGTTGGCCAGCTTGGTCCGCCATTTTGTTTCAAGATGGCGGCCATTTAAAAATTTAAAACTAAAATAAATATACAAAGAAGTTAAAAATTCAAATTTATTTTTAATTAAGTTTTAGGCCTTGATACGAAGATTCCAGAGCATTTTTTGGTTTACTTCTATCTTAAAAAATGGCTGAGATAGAGCAGTTTGAAATTCTAGGGTGGCTGACATTTTGAAACAAGACAACCCATTACAAAAATTTTCATTGTTGTAATCATTTTCCCAATCATACGCATAAAACTATATATTCATACGCCGTTAGTGCCAAATTCTCGCCAAACTTGGCGATATTTGGCGAAATATCGCCAAAGTTGGCGACCAAAATAAGTCTTCATAAATGAAGCCAATTTGGCTATAGCTCAATAATTTGGCGAATTTCTTATTCAAATTCAGTATTAACGAATCTTTTGTAAGCGGTTTCTTTGCATTTTAGCTTGCTGTTTTCGAGTAACTTTAGCTAAAATTTTAAAACGAAGACATAGGAAAGCTACCTTTTCCTCCCGGTACAGGCCGGAAGGACTTTTTTAATATATAAATGTGTCATTTAATTAGTTTTAGTGAACAAAAATTCAATTTAAAATGTGCAATACACGAAACGTCTAAATTCTAAATGAAAGTCTTGGCAGCTCTTTAGACAATGTATCATTTAATTTCACTCTTAACTGGCGTCCTAGACGTATAGTAAAAAAAAAGAGAGAGAGAAAATATTATTTTACAGAAAAAAAACTAGGTATTTTATTAACTATTATACTATAGTATTTTATTAACTTTTTTTTTTCTTTTTTTCTTTTTCAACGACTCTAAACCTCAAGTATTTATTGATACCAAGACCCAATATCCCCCTCAAATTTAATGTCCAGACAGGAATTCATCGGTCTTCTTTTTCTGACCAGTAATTTAACTGACAATCTTCATACTGAAACGTTACACGGCTCAATCGATACAATAATCACACACGTTTCTGGATTTTTGAGCGATTTTTCTGAAGATAAGATTAGTTCCGAAAAAAATATTGTCTTAAAACAGAGAGGTTGTCCTGCTCATTACAAAAAAAGAAGTCAGATATTACTTTGATCAGAATTATCCAAAAAGATATGGATAGGCAAGCAGGGATTATTTTTTAAATGCCCTCCTCATTCTTCACATCTGACTTTTTTTTTTCTGTGTGTGCACTTGAAATCAATAGTTTACAAGACGCCAAACAATTCCATCACAGAACTGAAGCAGAGAATTATGGAAAACTCCACACTGACAAAAAAAAAAGATTATGCACAGTAGTTTATTACTGCTTATTTTATTGTGTATTACTGTTAATTTTACGGTATAATAGTGGCAGCTGGGATGCCAGTATTATACCGTAAAATCAGTTTTTTTTTTTAGTTTTTTTTTTCAGTGCAGCCACATTTAAGGCAGTCCGGATTCAATTTCTGCAACGTCTCTATATTACTGCCAAGTAGTAGAAGGCACTCAATTCGAACATCTTTTGGATTACGTTGAGTTAGTTTACAAAATTAACTTTTTCATGAAATTATAATTAAAATAATTAGCCATATCTTCGCTTTTTTTTTTCAGAATGGTTGCGATGGAGCCGAGACATGTGAACTGTTTATTAAATCATTTTTTACTCTTTTTGTAGTTTTTATTTTACACCTTTTAGCAATTTAATGAACAATAGCATTATCTTCTTTAAGAAATGTCGCTCGGCAGCTTTTTTAAAAATAATGATTGTTTTGAAGAGACCTTTCAAGCAATTTGAATTTGAAATTTAAAAGTTGGATTCCCCCGGAGGCTTCCCATGTATTCCTGTCCTAATTTTTTTTTTTTTAACTGATAAGCTTCCTCTTGATTTTTTTTTTTTTTACACGTATTTCACCGTTTTCCGGAAGTGCAAGGTAATTCCGAGATAGAGAAGGTATGACTTTTGGCAGACCCAGCGTAAAGATTTTCTCATCACAAAATAGTTTTATTGAGCACAAATTCCCTTTCATATGTATATTTCTCCAAAAACCAAAGCAAAAATGTAATAAATTTTTCATACAATCTCATTTTAGAATACCTTTCATTAAATTATGTCATTACACAATGCTTCTCACCATCTCACCACAGAATAAAAATTCTTTATACATTGGCCGCCGTGTGCCTCTGCCCTAATTGAAAAAAAAAAAAAGAAAAAAAAACTGACGAGATTTGATTTTTTTTACACGAACTTCATCGTTTTCCGAAATTGCAAGTTTATTCTGAAATAAGAGAGATAGGGTATGGCTTTTGGTAGATCCTATGTAGAGATTTCCTCATCATAAAATAGTTAAGTAAAAATTCCCTTTCATATGTAAATTTCTCCAAAAACCTAATAGGCCAATAAAATTAGTTCAAAAAAGAGCCGTGCTAACAAAAATTCGCGGAAAGCTGCACATCTATTTGCGTTTATAATTACGATTTTGAAACCTTAGAGACCAATTATAAAATAGTAGAATTATTATTACTATGAATATTTAAATGTACATTATATTCATTTTGAGCTATGTATATTTTGGAGCATGCATGTTATGTTAGCAAGCATATAACCAAGAGAAAAGTTATCGTTAATTATTTCCAAGTACATTGAATATTTGAAAAACAACTATGGTAAAACTGTAACCATTGTATTTGACGGTTACCCAGAAGAATCGTCAGAACATGGCACCAAGTCTGCTGAGCGTTTCCGTCGAAAAAATAAATACATTGCAGCAAGTGTTGACTTTGACGAAACTATGTCGCGCACAATGCAAAAAGAGCAATTCCTTGCAAATGAAGGCAATAAACTCTGTTTAATAAAAATGCTCATTGAAAAACTGGAGCAAGACAATTTTATTCTGAATCAAGCTGCCGAGGATGCAGATACTACCATCGTAATGGAAGCAATCCAACTTGATCAGCAGTCAGAACGCGTCATCATAGTTGGGGAAGATATTGATCTGCTTGTGCTTTTGACTGCATTTGCTCCAAACTCATCCACGATATACTTCTTGAAACCTGGAAAAGGACAGTCAGGCAATGTTTTGTATTCACCATTAAGTTTCAAGTACTCGCCGATTGTGAAGAATAACATCCTATTCCTGCATGCTTTTAGTGGCTGTGATTCTACATGGGCCTTTTTCAGGCAGGGCAAACTGAAATTTGTCAAGCTTTTGGAAAAACATGCTCACTTACAGGATGTTCCAACAGTCTTAAATAACCAATATGCTACGCCTCAGGAAGTAAGTGCTGCGGGGCAGAAATTTATTGGCTCCTTATACAATCCCCAGTACGACGAAGCCACAACACTGCACAAATTGCGATACAACATATTTACAAAATACCTTATGAAGACACAATTTAACCTCGCTTCTCTGCCGCCGACTGAAGATGCAGCCAGGCAACATCCATTCAGAGCTTTTCTTCAAATCAATATTTGGAATGGAAGGCTGATGAATCCCACTGATTGGGTTTGGAAGTCATTCAGACATGGCGTACTTCCAGTCAGCACGAACGTTGTAGCTGCCCCACCAGAGCTCCTAAACACCCTGTCATGCAAATGTGCAAAGGGGTGCAAATGTGGTTTATGTTCTTGTAGAAAGAACGGTGTTAAATGTTCAACTATATGTTACCACTGTAAAGGTGTGTCGTGCACAAATACCGCAGAGGAAGAAGACCCACAAACCGGATACGACGAAAAAGTAGATATGGACGAGGAGGCCTTCCAAATAGAGGAAGAAGAAGAAGAATCAACAACTCAAGGTCCCGCAAAAAAACGCTCTAAGCTCGATTTTCCTGTGTTTCCCTCAAGTAACTTGAGTTGATTTTATTACCGTTGCTTTTATACTAATTTTTTTAAATAAATTATTTTTCTTGATTTTCTATTATTATATTTTTTCCAACATTTTGTAAAATACTTAATTTTAAGTACACATACAATTCTTTCATTTTTCAATTACCTATTCTTTATTTTCATCATTTCATTGGATTTTCAAAATATAATCATTTATGCACCTCAAAAAATAATTTGCTTACAGACGACAGAATTAAAATTAATTTGGGGAAATCGGTTGCATTTCAAGTGTAATCATTTGTTGAAAAGGTTGGTGAAAATCCCATATTGATGTAATTAAATTTTGAAATTGTTAATTAAACAGTACCATTCGGCGATTTATGCAATTATATACTGTTTTGTAAGTGAAATTATTCATTTAACCGACAATTGGTACTCAAAACACCAATTTTATGAGTTTTTTAAGAAAATTTTAGAAAAATGTACTTTTTTGATTTATCGTATCTCGCTTATTATTAGTGGAATTTTTAGTCTGTAATACTCAATCGACGCAGAATTTTATGCTCTACAATTTGTGTACGAAGAAATTTTTTGTAGATTGAACGGTTTTTCAGTTATTTGCGAAATACTGAAAAAAGTGCGAAAATTTTTAGGTTTTTGTGGTGCTACATCTAAAGCTCACCAGGAAAAATGGGACAAACTTCAAATCCCTTCATTTGGATGTAAAACAAAGTGATTAAAAGAATTTCCAGCTTTCCGCGAATTTTTGGTTAGCAAAATCCTATTTTTACTGGCCTATAAGCAAACATTTAATAAATCTTTCATACAATCTCATTTTAGAATGCCTTTCCTTAAATTATGTCATTACACAATGTTTCTCACCACAGAATAAAAATCCTTTATACAGTGGCCCCCGTGCGCGCCCGTCCTTTTTTTTTTTTTTTTTTTTTTTTTTTTTTAACTGACGGGCTTTTTTTCGATTTTTTTACGCAACATGTATTTCACCTTTTTCCGAAATTGCAAGTTTATTCCAAGATATGGTAGGACTTTTGGCAGACCCTGTGTACAGATTTTCTCATCACAAAATATTTTTATTGAGTAAAAATTCCCTTTCACATATGTATATTTCTCCAAAAACCTAAGCAAAAATGTAATAAATCTTTCATACAGTCTCATTTTAGAATGCCTTTCCTTAAATTATGTCATTACACAATATTTCTCACCACAGACTAAAAATGATGTAGTTAGTCCCTTCTTTGTTATTTTCACTGTATAAAAATTCATTTTAATATGTGTAGCTGTTTTAAAAACCTTAGATGTTATTTTCATGCAGACTCTTATTTAGTATAAATCAGTAAAAAATAAATTTAGCATTTGGAACGCTTGAAAAATCTAAATAGAAAGAAATCTGAGTAATTTTTGTATTCTTGTAGTTTAATTAATTTCAATGAATACATATCCATTTTAAAATACACACTGTCCCAAGCGTCAAATAAAAATCTTTTCATTAGTTTCATTCGATAAAAACCCGCTTTAATGTATGTAATGTACTTAAAATCTAAAGTAAGAATCTTAACATGAACTTTTCATATATACTTTTATTTAATGAAATTCAGTGAACAAAAATTCATTTTAATATATGAAGTGTTCAAAAGATTAAAGTAAAAATCTTAGTAACTAATTTTTTTTATGCAATAACTCGGTTATTTAATTTTAGCTAATACAAATTCACTTTAACTTGTGTTGTGATTTAGAAATTATATTTTTAAACAAAGCAATCAATAAAACTGGACATTTTTTTTTAAATTTGTAATTTATATATTTTTGTGTTACTTTGCAAATACATGTATAAACCGAATAAGATTTATTATTTATTTATTTATTTATTTATTTTTGGTTGGGTGTGAGTGGGAGGGGGAGGGGGAATTCGCATGCATGTTTCAAAATATATTTGGCAGATAATATTTTTGAAAAATAATTAACTTTTTCATTTAGTTTATATATTTTTTATTTTTGATCTTATAATAAATAAAAGTACACAGTTAGAATTTTATATATCTAATGTAGTAGTAAATATTTATTAAATAAAACCTTTAAAAATAATTAAAATAAATACATTTTGATGTTTTTTTAAATGAATTTTTCTTATTTGAAATTGTTAGAAAGTGTTTCGTTTTTTATTTATGTTATAATTTGTTACAAGAATTATATGTCCACAAAGGAATTTTGCAGAAAAAAGAACGTTAAAACGTGCCCCTTCATTTGTTTAAAAAAAAAAACTGATAAAAATTTTATTATATAAGTGGTGTCCGTACTGTAAAAAACTGGCGATAATCTTACGCACCAGCCTTTTCATGTATCTTATTTCACTGTTAAAATGAAAAGGATGTGTGAAATGCATAGCTCGAAAATTTCAGTGACAACTGCGATGTTAGCTGAGATTATCCAGGAAAAACGAAAATCACCTATAGTATGCATTACTATAGTGTATTTACTATTTACTATTACTTTCGTTCATGTCCTTTGTAATTATTAGTTCTTTAGAGGCTTTGACTTCAGCATTGTGATTTTGTCTAAGGAAAAGACCCGTCTAAAGAAAATGATACTCACAAAGGTACTAAATATTTTCTGTTAGCTCTATAATATTAAGTTAATTTTAGCATTGAGATAAATAGAACTATTAAAAGTAGTAATTAATTTAAAATTATGAGCGTGTTTTTAAGATTTTTAATATCTTCATGGACAGGGCTTTACAAATTTGCCTAAAATTTACCAGCATAAAATTCTATAGTAGCCAGTAAAACATATTTACACCTGCTTTCCCCGTCATTGAATTTCCAAAAGCACAAAAGTACTTATACTTATATTACTTAGAAAAAATAAAGACGGGCATAGTTTAGAACTAGGACTTCCCTCAAAGGGATTAGTCTGAGTGATATTGCTGAGAACATAGGGTTAACAATTACAATATAAAGAAAAAGAGCAAATTAAATGATAGAATTACAAAATATCATATATAAATTCATATACACAGCTGTTAAAAAAAATAGAAAAGAAGTACCGTTCATCAGATGTGTTGTCATAATTTATTTTAACATGTGGCAAAGAATCTCATTTTCTTAAGCGCGTATTGCGCAAAACTTGGGAAAAAAAAAAAAAAAACGCCGGATCTTTTAAAACGCCAAGCTTTTTGAAGTTACGTAATTGAATTTGCAGCCAATAGATTATTCTATCAAGCGTGGCTTAATGCAAATTTAATTTCATTGTTACACCTTTTTTTGTGTGTGAATTAAAAAATTTTCTTACTTGATTGTATATCTATTATTTGTATAACTGTTTATAGAAACTGTTACACTTCAAACCACATTGATAGCATGCTTGGCTACAAACCATATTGCAAAACTACAGTCTAAATTACTATTAAAGTATACAAAAAATCTTCGATGACTTCTGTAAAATAACTTTTACATTAAATCTCCATATCGGCAAAATTGAAAAATTATATATATTACAAAGTTAAGCTTAACAGATACTTCTAATGCGCCTTTACTGCGCCAATCCGCAGACTTTTCTTTTGCCTGTCTGTCTGTCTCTCCACAGTCTGTCTGTTTCCCTATCCGTTCTTCTGCCCGTCTCTCTAACCGATTGTCTATCTCGCTACATGTCTCTATATTTCTCTACCGGTCTCGCTACCCGCCAATCTATTTCTCTAACCGTCTGTCTATCCGTATAACTACTTGTATGTCTAGCCGTGTCTCTATCCACTTCGCTACCCATTTGTCTATCTGTCTCACAACTTGTCTATCTGTCTCTCTACCCGTCTGGCTATACGCCTCTCTATCCAACTTCTTACCCATCTCCTTACCCATCTACTGTCTCTCTACTCGTTTGTATACCCGTCTCATTATCCGTCTGTTTTTGTACCCGACTCTTTACCCGTCTCGCTACCAATCTCATTACCCGTCTGTCAACTCGTCTCTGTACTCATCTCTCTACTCGTCTCTTTATCTACCGCGCTACGCGTCTCGCAAACTTTCTGGCTACATTCCTGTCTACCGGTATCGCTACCCGTCTCGTGACCCATCTCGCTACCCCTCTATCAACCCTCTTTTTACCTTTCTCTCTAGCCGTCTGTCTATTCGTTTCGCTACCCGTCAGCCTACCTATGTCGCTACTCGTCTCTCTACCCATCTCACTACCCGTCTGTCTACCCGTTTGTTTACTCGTCTTTCTACCTCTCGCCACCTCTTCCCAATATTTAAACAATTCATTTAATATATAGAAGCCGTTTATCAATTATTAAATGCAAACAGAAGTAATTTATCGAATAAGTGTAATCAGATGCAATTTTTTTTAAATACATACATAAACCGGCATAATAATTCATCAGTTTTGTGTTCGTAGTTGTTTATATCATTTGACAGTAAATCTCAACTTCTTAAACCTGAATTGTCTCAAGCTTTTTAAAAAAACCACAAGGTCTGTATAAATGTCTGTATAAAGTGAAAGTTTCGTTATCGCGTTTGCAGACAATTGCTTATGTCAGAAAGCGTGGCTTAACGCCATTTTAAATTCATTACTGTAAATTTCTTTTTTTTTTTTTGGGGGGGGGGGGGGTAGGGGGGGAAGGGTTTCAAATATATACATTTAAATTAAATTTTTTGCCTCCATGCCATTAGTGTTGTTTGTATTATTAACTAATACCTTGTAGACCGAGCTTCATTTGAAACAAATGTAAAAGACTTCTTCTACAGTTTTTTTTAGGAGAAACTTTCGTAAGTGGGCCCAAAGCCAATCGGAGTATTTAATATGAATATTGTAACTCTTATAGAGTTAAAACAATATTGCTGCTAGCTTTACTCTTGTTTGAGACCAGCCTTGCCTGTGTATCTGAGTGGGGAAAAGTTTCGTATCCTATGTCGGTTGGCGAAAAAAAATTTAAATGGTGTCAAAAGGTAGTTTTAGCATCTTACAAAATTTTTCAAAAGAGCGGTAAAACATGTTTTTCAAATATTTACAAACATACGTTTATTAAAGCATGTTTTTGCACCATCCTAAAACTTTAAGCACGATGCTAAAATAAAATTTTATCGCCATATTCGATATTTTAATAAGTAATGAAAATACATAAACAAACTTGTTTAACAAACTTAAGAGGCATTTTTGTGATAAATAATTGTTATTGTCAGGGGGGTAAATTGTAAACAATTAATAAACGGCTAGTAAATAATAAATAGCATTTAAAATCTAAAAATGGAGAAGTGGTCCGTATAAAAATTAAACGCTTGATATATGTAAATATTATTTTATTTTTTAATACTTCCGAAGGCACAGATAAAAAGGTAAAAATCTCTTTCCCAAATGCCAAATAGAAAATAGAATACAAAATAGAATGCCAAATATACAAAATAGAAAAATATCTGCAAAAAAAAATATATTTACATAATACTACATCTGCAAAAAAATAAGATTTAGAAAAAGTAAGCCAAATCCTGCAGATCCCAACAATCACATCGAAAAACTTATCACCAAAAAAGAACTCGACAAATCTTATGGCACAGGAGATGGATTTTTCCCTCTGAATGCAGAATATTAGTTTTTTTTCTTGTACGATGGGTGATTATAATATAATTGTTTCATTTCACATACTACATACCCTTTGATATATTGGTACTTTTATGTTATCCTGGCGCAGTTGATAAATCGCCAATTATTGTTCCTATAACATTTTCATATTGAATTCATTTCATTTAAATATAAACCTTTCACTGATTTAATTAAAAATACATGCCTTTCATTAATCCCATTTAAAATGCTAAAAAGAGAAAGAAAAAAAAGAAATAATGCCATAAATCGAAACCTTTTATTTAAACACCAAAGATTTTTTTTTTTTTTTTTTTTTTTTTTTTTTAGACACGCGAAATAAAAAAAGCTGCTATTGCTGAGATTTGCGCCAAATCTCTGATACCAAGTCTACTAAGTTATTGCGGGGGTTTTCTTTCAAACAGTAAAAAATCCAGATTAATTTTCGATTTCTACTAAATTGAAATATATTTTATTGTGCTGAATATTAGTGCGTGCATATTTTTTTGCTCCATGTACTCCATGAACTTTTCAATTCCGATTGTCTACGAAAATCTCCCGCCAGTGAAAATGACGTACGCACAAAATTTTCGTGACGTATGTACTTTAATTTTGCTTTTTTATCAATTTTTTTAATATAATTTCCAAACGGTTTGACATTTATTCTTGGTAATAAATAGACGTCGTGGTCACCTTTATAGGTACCTGCTGTAAAAATTTGAACGAAATCCGTTAAATATTTTTTGAGTTATGCTTGACGAAAGATTTTAATATCCATCGTAGCTATATATGGGGAAAAATAATACTGCGCTGTGTATGAGTCTTCGTTGCACTCAGACAATAAAGTTTTGAAATTTATTAAAAGCGATAAGGTTTTCGTATTAGCCCCATGCCAAGGGTTAATAGCCGAAGAAATCACCAAAGATTTCTCCAGTTACAGCAGCTTTTTTTATTCTGATTATTGCAATGTTTAAGTGCGTAGTTCGATTACATATTTATTAGCTTTGTGTTTTATTTTTTATTTATTTTTTAATTTTTTGATGAAGTTTTAAGTTTGTTTTGGTATATTAGCCGGAGATAAATGTTGAACTGTTTATGTTGTTTTATGTCCCCAAACGGGTTCATTTTATCACCAATTTTATCATCACAAGATAAATAGCTCATAGTTGGTGGTCTAAATTAAAATTAGATAGACTGAAATAAATTGCTTTAAATACTATGCTATGCCTACAAAAGAAAAAAAGGTATAAATTATTCTTTTTAATCAAAAACATATAATCCTTTTAATAGGTTCACAATAGTAATATTACAAGCGAATGTTAACAGCTTCATTTACTAAGAATGAAACTCAAGTATATTTATTTCATTATTAAATTCAAACTTATTTACTTTTAGTCATATATATTGCATGTTTATCACCTGTAAATTTCCCTTAGAATATACTTCAAACAAAAACAATCAAGCTTAGATTGAAAAACATAACATATTTGCATGTCAACAGCGTTTTCGGTCCATTAATTTAAGGATTTTTTCAATTACAGCAATGTAATTAATCCTTCTAATGCAAGAGCATACGTCTCTATCTACAATTATTACAAATTTGCATAAGAAGCAGAATGGCTATGAATAGGCTGACCAGTGGAGAGATTTACGACGTTCTCATGGTGGTCCCCTAATAAATTAATTAGACATAGATTAATGACTGCAGCTGTTTTCTTATCGAGTATTCCCAGCTTAGGGAATGTACTACTACTAGTTAAACGTGATATTTCGCACATGTTGAGTTACGTTGACCTACAAAATTGGAAGCTGAAATTACGAAATTTAAAGGTAAATGTGTTATATACTTCATCAAATGATTTTCAATGTCAAATTCTAACATACATCATAGTTAAATTTAACTTTTCCTTTATAAAACGAGATTCGAACACGACACTTAGATTTAAAATTTCAGTTTAGAAGGCTTAAATTAAAGGGCCATAAAAATTACTTTTTAATTGAAATATTATCATTATTGTTATTATTTATGAAACTTAGATTTTTACAAAGTTTTTTAAGGATGGTTTCTGATTTTTCCTTTGTGCTACTATTACATCCTATTATTTATAATCATATCAAAACATTTATCGAACAAACTCCATGCTAAAAACATATTTATTAACGACAAGGAAGCTATTATTTACGTTTGTTGGAAAATCATTACCAAAACTTACTGGATATTTCCATTATGAAAGAGTCCTCAGTTAAAAAATATTTAGTAAGTTTCATTTGAATCAGATTTGTGTGTGTGTGTGTGTGTGTGTAATTCATGATCAATGGATGAGAGTTTTGATTTAAATAGGTGTGTTTCATTTAATTGAGAACTGTACACTGTACTCCATTTTATGCAAAATATCACTAAAAAAATTGTTTTCTTCTTTAAAATATTATACTGTGCTTAGTTGAGAACTCGTAAACGAAATTTCAGATTTTGGGGGATTTTTGCTAATTTTGAAAACACATGCCAATTGATCATTTTCTGATTAATTGCAAACATTTAAAGGCAGGGTCTACCATTATTAAGTTTTTGGTATTTATGCACTAAAGATTAAAGTTTTTAAATATTCATTTGATATTTAACAAATGTATGGAAACCCCCCCCCCTCTCTCTCTCTCATTTAAAAAAAAAACCCTTCAATTTAAATATCTTTAAATAGCTCTATAATGCATATTATAACATACCTGTATAAATTTATATATTGAAAAAACATTAAAAATTCACGTAATAAATCACGTATTCGTTACCCATGACATTTAAAAACCAATCGATCCAGGACAAAAAACATTATCAAGACCATAAAATAAAATGTGAACAATACGCTAAATAATAATAAAATCAAAATTACTTTAGTTATTTTAAACAAATATATTCTCAAAAAAGCAAAAATTAAAATGATAAAATCAAACTGTTTAGATTAAACTGTTGAATTTCCCCCAAAAAGATGGCGTGAATTCATATGCAAACGAGAAGAGATAATAATCTTTATAAGAGTTTTAGGCAGGAGGGAAATATGTATCCTCTCATAATCATGATTTATTGCATTTATCTAAAAAATAATAAGAAATTTTCAATAAAAACCTTTCCCAAACCTGTAAATCAAGTCATCTGTAATTTTTTTTTCTCTTTTTAGTAATTTATATAAATTTTTGTTTCTGATCTCAGTAAGAAGCTATGATAAAAATGATTATTATCAAGTATAAAACACATGTAAATTTCCAAATTGGATTTTTTATTTTATTTTATTATCATTATACAAATTCAGTACCGTTTATACGGATAGACCTGCGGAAACCAGTCCTAACGCCCCGAGTTAGGCTGAGATTTCCGATACGCAGAACTTAGATTTTCATAATATTTTCTTTTTTCTAGCTTGTTTGAAAGCTTAAAAAAAAAATAAGAAGAGCAAGAACGTATAATTCAAACTCAAAAATCCCTGACGGCTCCTCCAACAGGCACAGGTAGATTTCGAAGACGCAGACCGTGGGGCGCCTGTTTGTTGGGAATTGCGGAAGAAATGACCTTTTTGCCATGTTGCTGCAGTTGGGACCGCCCACTTCGAAATCTCACTTGTTTGCAGGCGGAGCCGGCAGGGATTTTTTTTCTATAAGGGTTGGTCCTATAAAAAACTTGTCAGTATAAAAGTTTTAGATAATATTAAGAGGGTTTATAATAAATTTAAGCGGATTTGATATCTCGTGAATTGACAAAGTTATGAATTTTTTTATTCTAAACTCCCCCCCCCTTTTCCACTTGGGGCCATTTTTAATGATATCAAAAATCTGCCATACATAAATTTTCGGCCCTTTTCCTAGAAGTAATAATAAATTTAAACGTATTCGATACATATCATAATTAAGAAGTTATGGGTTTTTTTTCTGTTTTTACAACCCCCCCCCCTTGGTTCGATTTTGCCCATTAACGAACTTGACCGAGATTTTATGCCCCTTGATTTTATGTTTCAGTTTGGAAGAGATTTGTGCAGAATTATTTCAGTTATCGTATCCATAAAAAAGTGACATAGATAGATAGATAGATAGATAGATAAAGTTTTTAACTGGGGGGTGGTTTTGGGTTCTGGAAGTCATGATCGGCGTAGACTGCAAAAATTTTTCAAAAATTCCAACTTAGGGGAGAATGTAATAGGTAGTATTTCTTACGAAATCTACCTAAAATGTTTGTATTGAGACGTAGAAACAAAAACTCTTTTTATTACTACTATTATTATTATCATTATTAGTAACTGTAAGAAATTGGTCCCAATATTTCGTTAAGAAACTTATTTTCACATTGCATACAAACTAAAAGTTATGTATTTAGGGATAGTTTTATAGTAGGTCGATAAGATTAGAATATTAAACAGAAATAAATTCCATTTTATAACTACAAAATAGTTATGGTATCTTGCCGTAGCTAAAAACATTTAGAAAACGAAACAATTGCGCAATAATAAATTTGTTTAAAAGTTTTTTTAAAGTGCACAATAAATAAATTTCTAAGAGGCTTCCAAAAATCAGCCGGGCCTTGAACTGCACGAAAAATCTCAAAACGTGCGTCGACACCCCAGAGTAAAAATAGAAGGTGTATTAGAAGGTCTACACTGTAAAAAAAAACTCGGAAACGTTACTCTATCTGGTGGGGCAGCAATGTGGCCCAACGGTTCTGTTATGTTCCCACATATTTCGGAAAATATTTAGTAACGTTTCTGTATATTTCGGAAAATATTTAGTAACGTTACTGTATATTTTGCAAAAGTATTTAGTAACGTTTCCGTATATTTCAGAAAAGTATAGTAACGTTTCCTTATATTTCGGAAATGTTTCTACATATTTCGGAAATGTTTGTGTATATATCGGAAATGTTTCTGTGTAATTCTGTATCATAATTTCTTTTATTTAGGAGAACGATACACTTATTTAAAAGAGTTGATATTATCCGATTCAATTTTATTGCATATTAATATTAAATTTGCAGTTAATCGTTTGTTGTACATACAAAATTAAATAACTCGTTCGATAGTTTCTTTATACTCTTGTCCCATGAATCTATAATAAATATTAGATATTTGATTGATGAATAATATTATAGTAATAGTATTAATAAAGTACAGATAGCACCGTTTATACGTCTTTAACATATTTTCGTTTTGAGATTGGTTCCGATTCATAACTTTTCTAATGATGAAATGTATCGTTTATATGACAGAACAAATTCCTAATTTCACTTATACTATACGGTTTTCACTCACTTTTTATGAATCAGATATTTGTAAATAAATAACGTTGAAAATTTTATTTATAAGATCTATGAATAATTCTTTTTTTAAAAGCAGCCTCATGAGTCCCATTCTCTAAATAGATACATTATAAAAATGTTTAATTTCCCTATACTTATAATAGATAGATTCTAGTAATACCTTTCAACATTTTTTTAAAAAATCTTGTAAATAGATATACTATTCCAAAATATTTTATATATGTGGTAATTATTTTATTTTCACGAATTGTATACTTATAAATAAATATATTGTTTAAAATGTTTTGTCTATTTGTAAATATTTTTAATATAATGTTTTACAATTATCATGCTTCTAAATATATTCATTTAAAGGTATTTATTTTATTCGTATAACTTGAGAAGTGCTGAGATAACTTGAGAAAAAATATATTTTTTAAATAACACATGGGCTGATAAGTTCCCGGTCTAATAAAGAAAACACAACTTTTTAACAAAGCTTTATAACTTTATGACTTTATAACTTTATAACTTTAATAAATAACATAACTTTAATAATAAATAATAATAATTTAATAATAATAATAATAATTTAAAAATAATAATTTTATAATAATAATTTAATAATAATAATTTCAAAAATAATTTAATAATAATAATAATTTTATATTAATAATTTAATAAATGATTAATAATAATAATTTAATAATAAATAACATAATTTTATAACGAAAAAGCTCCAAACAGTGCTCAGAACTCGTTGTTGTTTTTGGTCAAAAGTCAACACCCGCGGCAGCCACTTTGACAACAGCTTTTTCATAGACAAATGTTCATTCAAAATAAAACCTACACGTTCCTTGGATATCTTCAGAGTCTGAGCTATCTCCTGCAACTTCACTTTACGGTTCCCCAAAACGATTTTGTGGACTTTTTTTTATGTTTTCCGGAGTAACCACCTCTTTTGCGTGGTGCATCACTGGTGTCCGTACGACCACGTTTAAATTCAGCAAACCAGTCAATAATGGTTGATTTACCTGGTGCAGTGTCCGGATAACGCTTATCTAGCCAAGCTTTTGTTTGAACGGTATTTTTCCCCATCAAATAACAATTCTTGAAATTCTTGTTATCCATTTTTTTGTTTATCAACAAAGTCGTTCAACTAAAACCACTCTAACGTTTTATCCACACGGCGAATCGTCATGGCATTTTTTCTACTACCTTTTAAAGGTTAGTATTTACTAAAAAACATCGGTTTGGCGATTGCAACGCCATCTGTGTGCCAGACCGGGAACTTATCAGCCCATGTGTTATATAGTTCATGAAATAAAATAATTATTTATAGTTACGAAATTTTTTGACATAATATCTCTACTTACAAGAGTAAAAAAAAAATATTTATTTAAAGGTATTAAAAATAATACATCTATTTTGGGAAATAAAGCATTTTCATAATGTATATGTATCTATTTACAGAATGGAATTCACGAGACCAGATTTTAAAAAAGAATTGTTTATAGATTTATAAATCAAATTTTCAATTATATTTATTTATAAATATCGGATTCATAAAAACTGAAGGAAAAACGTATAGTATAAGTGAAATTAGGAATTTGTTCTGTTATATAAACGATACATTTCATCATTAGAAAAGTTATGAATCGGAACCAATCTCAAAACGAAAAGATGTTAAAGACGTATAAACGGTGCTATCTGTACTTCATTAATACTAGTACTACATTATTATTCATCAATCAAATATCTAATATCTATTATAGATTCATGGAACAAGAGTATAAAGAAAGTATCAAACGAGTTATTTAACTTTGTATGTACAACAAAAGATTAACTGAAAATTTAATATTAATATGCAATAAAATTGAATCGGATAATATTAATTATTTTTAAAAACATATCGTTCTCTCAAATAAAAGAAATTATAAAACAGAATACTTACTGGGTCATCCAAATACGTTGCATCTGCATCTGTTTTAAGCTATGTCTTTCCTCTCAATAACAATACAAATCACGTGATAATGACATGTGCAGTAGGTCGGAGTAGATAAGCATGAGAAAATATTACTTCATTTCGAATTCCATTTTTAAACTTTACACGGAATGAATGTAACATTTCCGAATATTTCAGTAACCAACATTTTACACTATCTATCGGAAACTTTTTCGCTATGCAATGTAACGTTTCTGACTTCTTCAGAGTAGTCACCGCTTTGAATATTTTTCCGAAAATACATGTAACGATCTTACTTATAATAAAATCCGAAGGCAAAAAAGTGTCTGTAATCATTCCGGGCGCGACCACTCTGATCTGCGAATCGACCGTAGTTAATCGCCATGTTAGGCTTAATGAAAAACATATATTAACATATGACGACTAAACAACAATTTCTTTACTTTAAATCATGTCTGTTCTGCATATTTTCACATAAAACATATATATCTTATCCAATTATAATGGATTAAGTTCCACATTAAAAATAAGCTATTATAAACAGCAGATTACTAAATATAAACAAACAAACACTGTTGCCATTCAGAATTTCCGAATTTTGAAACAAATGAATGACTCTTTGAACGCTTCATTAAAAAAATACAAGTTAATTATCTGATTCTGTTCTTAAAATATTTGTAGAAGCATATTAAAGTCTTTAAATATTTTAATTTTGTTTTAAACCTTCAAAAACTATTTTTGCAGCCATCTTTCGTCAATTAATATAAACAATCGAACTTTGTTAAAAATACAAGTTAATATTTACATATAATTAGCATATCAAAATTTAATGTGAAATTTTCGGAAATTACATTAAACTTTGCTAATCCTTATTATTATTGTTGCAAAAAGAAAAAAAAATGTAATAAGTCATTCAGTTTTCAGAATTATTCATCAAAACTATTTGTACTGTACTGATTGCCAATTGGCAACGTGTGTTTTACTGTTTTAACATCTTTGTTGATCTTTCTAAATGCTGTTTTACTTACCCATCATACGTAGTATAGGGTAAGTCTTGTAATCGTTTTGAAAATAGAAATTTTTTTTTTGACGCATTTGCACGTTTCAGACACTGGAGATCCCGAAAAACATATTTTTAGAAAAACAAATTTGCCGTCCGTCTGTGTGTCTGTGTGTCTGTAAACGCTCTATCTCCCGAAAAATTTGAGATATAGAGACTTGCAATTTGGTATGTACTTAGTATGTAATAATGGGAAGAAGCCTATTTCATTTCAATAACCTCGATTAACCGGAACTATTTTTTCGAACTCTCGAAATATTCGTTCTGGTAAAAGGTATAAAAAAATTTTCGAAATTGTTTATTTTAAGAAATGAATATAAAAGATAATGAAAAAAACAAATTTTTCATAAAGCATGAAGTCGATCGGCTAATTAGTTGCCGAGATATTTGGAATCCTATTTCCCACACTCTTCGATTTTTCATGACCCCGTATTTCATCCAAATTTCACTTCAAAGATATATTTTAATTGGAAATTTGACGCTTAATCAGATGCAATAAACCGCTAGTTAATAGGATTATTATTTTTGGAGTTATAAGGAGGTTTCTTTCGAGCAATTCAGTAATCGAGCCCTTAAAGTTTATGACGTCATCAAGCCACGATTTTATTGGAATTGCAATGCATTGTATAAGTAGTTTACACATTTTTATTTTAATATTTTGCATTATGCATATCAATGATGGGTAAGTATTACGCTGGCCCCCAACTACTAGTTGAACACGCGGTGGATTTTAATCTGTTCAATCAAATGAGTTTTTATTGTTGTTTTATATAGTTTAAGGATCGTGAATACGCCGATAACTCAGTTATTATTTAGCACTACAAAAGACAAACACACAATCTCAATAAATTAACTTACTAGCGGACTGTAACTCTTTTAATTTCTCACAACACTAAATAAAATGGTCGAGAGCCGAGATTTACACAACTTCTCTGATCGGCATCTCAAACCCAACTCACAATCACAAGTTTTTTTTTTTTTACATTTTACATAGACGGCGCTTCTAGCGGCAACATACCACCGGGCCTTGAATGTTGCTAACATTCAATAATATAAATGCAATATAATTCAAACACAATCTCTAAATGAAAAATACAATCTAAAAAAAACACAATTTCTTCTCAAAAATACTACACTAAATAAAATACTAAATTTACAAATATAAACACAAGAATGTAATACACTGCAGGAAAAGTATATAGTTTAATAAAACAAATGTATGAATTTAAGTAGTTAATAAACCATCATTCACATATGGCAAAACAACAATTTTTGTGACTGGCCTTTTATATGTGCCATTTTTATCTTTCAAGGTGACAACTCTTATGATATTGTCTTGGCCTGGATGAATTTTAATAATTCGGGCCAAATGCCATTTTACAGGCAATAATTATCAGAATTTTTTACTAATACTAAATATCCCTCTTTTATCTTTACCCTTCTTCCCTTGTACCATTTAGGTCTATTTAAGAGCTTGTTCAAATATTCTGATGACCATTTTTTCAAAATATGCATTTCCTTCACGAATGAAGTCTTCTGGATGTTTTTTACTATACAGAATAAGGACTGAGAGAGTTCACTGCTGGTTAAAGTTCCACCTTTGGGATACAAGGGATTTCTACAGTTATGGATGAATCTATTACACCATGCTACTACTCTTTGCAGCTTTATGAATGAAGAACTGTTATTAATGATGTCTAAAGGCTCAACAGTGTTAACTAAGGTACATACTTGAGTTACTGATGGTGCTTTCAATTCACGGATAAACAACTCACTGGTTTCAACAGAAATAATATCAGGAGACTCCATCATCTCAGGCTGTTGTAGGAATGATGGACCGAACCACCATAAATCACATTGCTGGATCTTGATGGGATCTAGGCCTCTAGAAATGAGATCTGCAGGATTTTGCTTGGAAGGTACATAATTCCACTGATCAATCGAAGTTAAACCTTGTATAATCGATACTCTATTTGCGACAAATGTCTTTAGATCATTCGACTCCTTTTTTAACCGTGCAAGTACAATAGTACTATCTGTCCAAAAACAAGTTTTAGAAACTTCTTACTTTAGAGCACTTAACACTTTTTGCATCAACTTAGATAATAGGACTGCGGCAGAAAGTTCTAGGCGAGGGATAGTAATATGCTTTAGAGGAGCCACTCTAGATTTACTAGTGAGCAGTTTGATAGCAGAATCACCATAATAATTAATAGATTTTACATAAACGACCGCACCATAAGCAAGTTCAGAAGCATCTGAAAAACCCTGCAATTCCACACAATTAGATTGTTCTACAAATACAAATCTTGGGATATTGATCATATTTACAGTTTTTAAGGAAATAAGAAAATTAGTCCATTCGATATTTTCTTTCACTGGAAGATAATCACACCAATCTATTTTCAGCAACCATAATTTTTGGAGGAAAACCTTGGCCTTCGTAATTATTGGACCTATAAAACCCAACGGGTCAAATATTCTAGCAATTTGCGATAATACTGAGCGTTTGGTATACCTTTCACTTTGCTCTATAATTAAATTAAATCCTAAACAATCTGGTTGCGGCTTCCACAATATTCCTAAAGTCTTTGTCTCATTGGAAAATGAATATTCAGGTATTGCATTATTACACAAAAGAGAAGAATTATTTACTGACCATTTGTGAAGATCCATGCTTCCCTTCTTTAACAAAGATATCAGTTGTTGTTTGATCTCTTTAGCTGTGTCTAGATCATCAGCACCTGTCAAATTATCATCCATATATACGTCTTGAAATAATACATTTGCAGCTAAAGGAAATTCCTTTCCTTCATCTTTATCTAGCTGGGTAAGGGTTCTTGTTGCTAAAAAAGGGGCACTCGTTGTACCATAAGTCACCGTACATAATTTATACACCTTAACTGGTTCATGTACGTCAGGTTCAAACAAGACTCTCAATAAATCTCTTTGACTCGGATGTATCAATATCATACGGTACATTTTCTTAATATCTGCTAAAACAAATTTGTGCTTTCGAAATCGCAACATTATACTAAATAACTCATCTTGGATTGTTCCTCCGTTATACTGCAAACTATTTAAAGATTTTCCGGTAGAAGTTAAGGAGCTAGCGTTAAAGACATCTCTTAATGGTGTGCTACTTGATTGAGCACGAAACACGCAATGATGGGGTATGTAATAAGTGATATCTGGTTCTTCAGATTCTATCACCTCTTCCATATGACCCATACTTAAATATTCTTGCATAAAGACTTTATAAAGATCATTAAATTTAGGTTCTCCAACTAAGCGATTCCATAATGAATTTAAAACTTTCATAGCCTTTTTCTTTGATTCTCCAAGACAAGAGGGGTCTTCCTTAAATGGCATTTTTACTATGTATTGCCCTGTTGCAGTTCTGGAATAATTTTTCAGAAAATGTTCTTCACAAATTTCTGATTCCTTATTTCTAGAAACTTCAGAATCTCTCTCTATGTTTTCTATTTCCAAAAATCTCGAATTACCCTTTCTAACTCCAAATTATCTGTTATCAACCCATAATGTATATTACTCTCACCCTTAGCCGGAAGGCTTCCGCTAACAATATAACCGAAAACACTGTTTTGTAACACTATTCTAGTATTTAATGGTTGGGGGTAAATTTGACCTGGCCTTAAAAATTCATAGAAATTTTCTGCACCCAAAAGAAAATCAATAGAGCCTGGCACATTAGACTTTTCATCAGCTAATTTGATGTTATTTAAAGATGGAATACAAGTCTCAAGCGGTTTAGAGGGCGTAAATTCTGTAATTTTCGGAACGACTAAAAAATCTAATCTTAAATAAAAATCTTTATCTCTATTCGAAATAGTTGTGTTAGCTCTAGATCTAACATTAAGGGACAAATTATTTATTCCTGAAATAGAAATATTAGTCTTTTCTCTTTTCAAATTTAGTTTATCTACTAACCTTTTACTCATAAGATTAGAGTTTGCACCGACATCTAATAAACCACGTGCTTCATGAAAATTACCATATTCATCTTTTATTAAACAAATAAATGTGCTAAGTAACACAGCTTTTAACTCGTTAGACAGATTACATATTGCTGAAAATAAATTGCTTTGGTTATTAACGTGGAAAGGCTGGAATACTGGAGCCGAAGAATCCAAATTAGATTTATTACTGGCTTCGTTTTTAGAACTCATTTCCTGCGAAATTATCTCTGGATTTTCACCTTTATTTATTTTTTGTTCACACGGGAAATGCAAAGTCACATGGTGCCTTTTCTTTCAAATAATACAAGAGAATTTAGATTTACAATCAATCACTTTATGATTCATAAGACAGTTAAAACAAAGATTTTTGGATTTTACAAGCTCAACTCTATTACCCACTGACATGTTTTTATAAACAGGACATTTATGCAAAGGATGATTTTCACTACATGACAAAATACATTTAGAATTTTTTACGTCAGTTAGAAAAACTTTAGAAACATTTCGATAATAAGTATTTTTATTACTCGCTCTAGAATTGTCAACCACGGGTTTTCCCTCAGACGTATAATATAAATCAATTTCCCGAGATAATTCAATGGGAGAAAACCACGATTCTACTTGTCTAACATTTATAAAATACATGACATCTTTATCAAGCGTTTGACAAATCCTATCAGAAACTATTAACTGTTTTAAAGTTTCGAAATCTGTCACATTTCTCAATTTTAAATAATAATCCCAACTCGTTGTTAATCGGGATGCAAATTGTACATATGTTTCATTAGGATGACGTTGTGCTTTCCTAAAATGTTCTAAACAAGTCTGGGGGGTTGGCTCAAATTCTCTAAGTACTATAGCCTTTACTCTTGAATAATCTTCTAATTCCCCATCTTTAATGTATGTAATTACGTTTGTTGCCCTTTCCCCTAACAGATTTAGTAGAATTTCCGATTTATATATTTCTGGGACATTTTTAGAATTAAAGGCTCTTTTTAACGATGAAAAAAAAATAACCCCAGCCTTCTGGTCTAGATGGAATTTTAATCGTTAACGTTCGTACACTTTTAATCAGAGAGTTTAAAGATTCTATACTATCTTTTTTTTTTTTTTCGAGATCACTTAAATTATCATTTTTGGTTTCTGCACGGACATTAGCCAACTCAATTTCTAACTTTGCATGCTCAATTTTTAATTTCTCAAGATCTAGTAATTTTGATTCCTCATTTTTTCTTTCCTCAATTAAACTGTTTGCTATGTTTTCAACCAGTTTATTATCTGCTTTATACTTTGAACTTTCTTTTATTAAATTTATTAAATCATAAATAGTTAATTTGGAATCTGATATATCTATGTCTAATTCAGCAGCAATTCGCTGATAATCTTCCTTTTTTGCACCTTTAAACATTGTATTATAAATACAATTCACAATAAAATAAATGAAACTGACGTACCTTTATTTATTAATAAATCTCCAAATCTGATAATTCCACATTGAAAAGATGTAATCCACTTTTTCTATTCTCAAATTAGTTCAATAATGAAGAATATCAGCTCTTCTCTGCGTAAACACATTCACAGTTTATTTTTTCGTTACGAAATTCTCAAGGTTAATCGAAATTATTTTTCTTCTGGAATAAAAAAAAAAACTTCATCGGAATTCTGAATCACAATATTTTGTACTTCAATATAAACAATACGATGGTTTAATTTTAGTCTTACTCATTCTAATTACTTGATAGAATTCCAAACACCATTTTATCTTCTGCAGACGATTAGCGAAAACATAAACATCGAAAAATTCCTTTTATTCTTTCTCCGGCTCGACGGACCAATACTATGAATACGCCGATAACTCAGTTATTATTTAGCACTACAAAAGAAAAACACACAATCTCAATAAATTAACTTACTAGCAGACTGTAACTCTTTTAATTTCTCACAACACTAAATAAAATGGTCGAGAGCCGAGATTTACACAACTTCTCTAATCGGCATCTCAAACCCAACTCACAATCACAAGTTTTTTTGTTTTTTTAAACATTTTACATAGACGGCGCTTCTAGCGGCAACAGATCGTTTTAGCTATGCATGATGAAAATGATGAAACGGCGATTAATTAGAGGAAGACAGTCGAGGTGGCTCGCTTGGCAAGGACAAGCAACATTGGACCGTATAAGGGAAGATGGCGCCATCTACCCGTAGATAATACAAGCAAATTTTAAAATTTGTTTCCATCATAAATAAATTGATTTTTTTTTTATGAAACGTAATTATAATATAAGGAATAAATAGTACCGAGTAATTTCCATTTAATTTTGCTTATATAATCAAAAAATGAGCTATGTGGTGAGTCAAGCTCTTTAAAAACTCATTGATAACACTTTTTTACAGAAAATTTCACACATGGATTATTTTTTTAATATTTAATTTGAATGTTTTGTCCATTCATTGAACTATTTCAAAAATTGAATATTGAGTCAATATCCTGTCATTTTTGACGGTGGATATATACTAGTTCCGAAATAACAAGTAACTGAGGAGAACACAAAGTTTACTATAAATTTCCGGAATCCTTTCCGCCTTGTGCCGAAACGCTTCTGAGTTTTTTTTTTTTTACAGTGTACGGTCGACACACGTTTTGAAATGTTCTTCAATGACTGAACGCTTGCAGACTGAAATGATTGAATATGCAACTGGAATGATGGAAAGACAACTCATATTTTTTATGCTGGCTTAATATGTTCCAGCCGGGGAAGGATAAGCCATTCTTCGAATTCACGGTGTCCTCAGATTTTCAGGTCAAGATGGAGACACGGCGGCTTGCATTTCATTTTATTTCTTTTACAATGTTTACTCTTAAGATTTTCACTTTTCATTTATATTTTATATCGTTGAAGCACTTTAGGTTTGCTTTTTGTAAAGCTTTTTTCTATATCATTCAGCTTATTTTCGAAATACCTTTTAATTTTTTTTTTCTTATTCAAATATAATATATTTTTTAATGTATTATTCAGTGCTTAATTTGCGCCGAAGCTCAGCTCCGGTACTTCTTTGATTCTTGAAACTATTTAAATACTGGCCGGAATTCATAAACACCGCACTCCTGAGTCCGCCGGAACAGCACTGTGTGTTGTGTTTTGCTAGTTGATACTAAGAAATCCTTGACGAGGACGATTTTCTGAAAATTTCCCACTCCTGCTTTAATATGTTTGCTCAGTTCATTTATTAGTTTTTATTATATATAAATGGATATAGATAGACTACGGTTGTTATTAATACAGAAAATTTGAGCTCTGGTACTTTTCTTGCTAGAAATTAAGACCTGATATTATTGCACTTATAGAGCGTGCAAGTTGATTGTACTTTGCCAAACCTCAGAGGCTACATAACTTTTTTGATGCATATATTGCTCCGCCTTCCTTCCGAAGAGATAGAAGCCACACTGTTAAAAATTTACGGCAAACTGTCCAGACATTTGACTGTTTTTACAGAAAATGGTTATATAACCGTAATTTAACTCTTTCTGACCATAATATGGACGATAATATGGTCAGAATAAAGTTGAATTACGGTTATGTAACCTTTTTTATAAAAACTGTCGAATGACCGGACAGTTTGTTGCAAATTTTTAACAGTGTATTTTTCGTGCTGTTGTTATTTCTTGTTCGTAGTTAGTGTGTTCACCATTTTAAAAAAATGGATCTAATTTCAATTTTTTGCATGTAGCTTTTTTCGTTGTGGTGCGGGTCGGGTCGGGTTGACTCTAATTGTTTCGGGTTCAGGTCGGGTTCGGGGGGAGTTTGGCACTTACGAGTTGCGTTCCGGTTCACCAGATTTATTTAAAAGATAGTTTAGAATAGTGTTTCAGATAAAAACTATATATTTGAATACGAATGAACATTTACATGTTTAATTTTCTACATAAATAATAAAATTGGTATAAGAGGTATGATTGTAGGCTATTTTTTCATAATTGTATTAAATAATAGATAAAATATTCTTTGATATCGGGATTCGGGTCAGGTTTAGGGTTGACTAAAATTTTTTTGTCAGCAAAATTTTCGCAGGACTCTATAGTGTGAAACCAATTGCACACAACGTCATTGACTTCTTATCTGACGAAAATCTTTCTCCTCCTAACGATTATTTAAAGACATCCAAACATATGCTAGGCCGAAGAAGATACGTTCTGAATATATGAGGAAGATGATCGTTTGGTCAAATGAAGCTTCCCTAATTTTTGTTTTGTTACACAAACTTACACCAGCTGTGTAAGGTCTTGCATTTTCCCAGAGAAGAAAACATTGAGATCAGAATAAAACGTGTTTCAAGACCGATGGGTTGCTTTAATCTTTCCCCAAAATACGCAGTATATTTCGTACGTCGTTCATGAATAACCCTGCAAATCACAAAAATTATTAGTGAGAACTTTGTAAATGCTTTGCTTCATTGGAGCAGTTTCACTTTTTATGCGCCATTTTTTACTGAAGTGCCTTGTTTAACTTTCTTTACAACTATTTTTAAAACAACATGTGCTAGTTGCATATTTGAGACCTCACTTTAAAGTTATTTCTGAATTTAAAATTGAATCTGTGCCGCATTTCAATATATTTGACATTTTCATTTGTAGAGAAGTTAAAAATTATATTTTTTGCAACCACTCTATGCACTAGGTGTTCACCCATAATACTAACGACTGAATAAGAAAACATATCAAGAATGCAACGATGCGAAACGAATATTTGAAACTTAAATAATATCATAATTGCGATAACAACAAGTATAAAAAAAAATTTCTATTCATATTAAAACAAGAAAGAAAAATCATGCATCAATTCATAAACACTTTTCAACTACGTTGGAAAGTGTTAAAAAGGAGTCGTTTATATCTGATTGCCCATTGAACGTAGTAAAAATCTAAATACAATTTTTTCTCGATAGGTTTCATCTCACTATCACAAATGCTTTAGTACCTTTAAACAAGAAAGAAAAATCATGCGTCAAGCACAGATTATGAAACACTTTCTAACACATTCAGAATACTGTAACAAAACTTCATCATTTAATAACGTGAAAGATGCTGTCTAAGTAAATAAGACATGCCAAGGGATGACCGCCCTGGAAACCCAGCTTTCGCTTTATAGAGTGTCTAAGTAAACAATATGGAAAACGCATAACACAGCTGAAAACTCAATTTCAGCTATTACCATCTATAGTCGTAAAAATATCCGAATTGTTTTGTGCAACCCGATATATGATATATAGATTTGCATATATGCTAAAATAAGCCAAGGTGTAATAATAAGCCAAATACTGTAAGCCAAAATTTAGTTCAGTTAGGAAACGCATAACACACTTGAAAATTCCACTTCAGCAATTTCTGTCAATAAGCGGGAATGTACTCGGATTTTTTTAATGCAACCCTTATATGATTTATATAATTTATACACACCAAGTAATATGCAAAAAATTCGTTATATTTAAAAACTCATACCACAAGTGAAAATGCACTTCCAGCAATTATTGCTCAGTGCTGTAACCGAATTCTTTGTGTATCCCTGTAAATGAACGATAATTGCTATGCACACCTTATTCTATATAGTAAGCATCTTGTAGTGCACCTCGGTGAGGTGATGTACAGGGTGTTTTTTTTTTTTTTAACTGACGCTATTCAGAGCCGCCTGTAGCTCTTTCTAATAACTGGATTGATACAAAATTTTGTGAATGGACTAAGAAAACCATGGGAAAAAAGATTCCAACAAAAAAAAATTAGTTCCAATCACCATCGATAGGGGGAAATGTGGCCCTGTGGTCATTTATGCAACTGAGAATTAGCATAAAATACGGGCAATAAATGAAAATGCAAATTTTTACTTACGCAAGCGACAGTAGCGCCAATAGTTTAAGTTATAAATGCATGCGAAAAACACCGAGAAACAATTTCAGCTCAGGTTGAAAATGAATCTCACGTTACCGCAGCGCGCGTTACTTGTGAAGTTCTATTATTGTAACCAGTGCAATCCACCAGCCGTCCTTCGTTTACTTAGAACACGCCATAAACTGCGCAAAGGACCTATATCCGTTAATGTATTGAAAGCAATGATTCTGAAATTCGAAGAAACAGGCTCGCTAGCAGTTCGGTCAGGCAGAGGACGTAAACCGGTGGCAGAAAAAGTGATAATGGATGTTTCAACTGCAATCAACGAAAGGGAAAGTGTAAATGATGAATAAAACATGGCATTTTATCCAAATTATTAATTTTGTCTGTTTCTGATGTTTTTTTTTTTCAATATACAGCACCACATTTCCCCCTATCGGCGGTGATTGGAACTAATTTTTTTTTTGTTGGAATCTTTTTTCCCATGGTTTTCTTAGTCCACTCACAAAATTTTGTATCAATCCAATTATTAGAACGAGCTACAGGCGGCTCTGAATAGCGTCAGTTTAAAAAAAAAACACCCTGTATATCAATTTCAATATGTTTGAAATTGTGTAACATCATTAAAATACACTGCAAACGATTTTTTACATAGACCACACTGTAACGGCAATCTTTTGGGTGTTCCTGTAAACGATCTATAAATGCTACATACTTCATTTTCAATACCGAACATGCCATGATACACATCAATCACATATATTAATTACATGTCAATCCGGTAATATTTACAGGAGTTAGAACACAGACGGACAAACTGACAGACGGACAGACAAACTGAATTCATGAACACTTTTCAACTACACTGGAAAGTGTTAAAAATGAGTAATCCCTGTAATTTCAATATTAAATCTTTGTATTTTCTCATACTATATCGAAACTTTTTCTTTGATATCCTTGTTTTATCGAATTTCTAATTCTGAAAAAATGTTTAAAATGGTTTGAATTTTGCAATTTTAATTGAGATTTCTCTTAGAGAATACAGGATTTGAGTTTTAGGATAAATTATCTTTAAAATGATACACAATTTTAAAAATTGGAATTTAAATTACGTAAAAATGTAATTAAATATTCAAAATACACGTTTTAACAGATTTTTCCACCAAGCGGTGATTAAATAAATAAATAAAAAAATATTGGAAAACAATTTGCAGAATATCTAGAAGTCAAACAATTAAAACTAATGCCTACATATATTTTTGAGCTAGAAATTGAAAAAAATAATCAAGAATAAAACATTCTGCTAGTGTTCTTGGAAAGTGCAAAAATAAAACCACGAAGAATCTTTTCTCCCCATAAATAATCTGTTCTTAGTGAGAAATGACCTAAAGAAAGTAACGATAAGTGGAAAACATTATACTAAAAATTTATGTTTTGGCTTTAAATCTTATGACCATTGTTAATCTCTAAAAGTGGAGAGTTCCTTTAGCCAAGTAGAACCTTAAAGATTTTGAGTAAGCGTTGAAAGAAACAATACAACATAATTTTAAAAAGAATCGTATAATTTTTGCCTCGAGCTATTTCAGTTTTTTCTTCTTCTTTCCGTTTTGAGATTTTAGTTTATGGAGTAAACTCATTTAAAAAAAAAAATGTATATGTTATTCCCATTTCAATAAAAAATTATGATGAGTGATAAAAATCTGGTTTTAAAAAAGTCGAATATTCAGGGCTTAATTTTTATTTTTAGGATTAGCTTTTTTTTTTATCTAATTTTCCTTTTAGTTTTTTAATTTAAAAGTCTGAAATCCTTAAACTTTTAATTGCAACATAGATAATTATTTTCCACATTTTTAAAAAAAAAGCTTAACAGGACTTTATTTTAGGTTAAAAACTAAATATTCAACAAATCTTAAAGCAATGTACCTTTCAATTGAAAACCCATAACTATTTTTTTTTAGCTTGCGGGCATTATTCTTGTAATTTTTATTTTAACTTCTTAATCTAAAAGTCTGAAATCAGTAATTTTTTAAAGTGGAAAAATAAAACTGTGTTTTAGAACTTAACAGGCTTTATTTTCATAACTTTTATTTTAGTTTTTTAATCTAAAAATCTTAAATCAATAAACTTCAAATTCGAAAACACATAAATAATTTTTATAACTTATTTTATTTTGGACTCTCGAAATATTCGTTCTGATAAAAAGTATATAAAAAAATTTCGAAATTGTTTATTTTAAGGAGTGAATATAAAAGACATTAAAAATACATAAATTTTGTATAAAGAATGAAGTCGATTGGATAATTAGTGGCCGAGATATTTGTCATCCTATTTTCCACACTCTTCGAGTTTTCATGACCCTGTATTTCATTTAAATTTCAATTCAAAGATATATTTTAATTGGAAATGAGAAGCTTTATCCGACGCAGTAAACCATTAGTTAATATGATTATCAATTTTGGAGTTATAAGGATGTTTCTTTTACGCAATTCAGTAATAGAGCATTTAAAGTTTATGACGTCATCAAGCCACGATTTTATTCGAATTGCAATGCATTTTATAAATAGTTTACACATGTTTTATTTTCATATTTTATATTTTGCATATCCATGATGGGTAAGTATTACGGTGGCCCCCAACGACTACTTTATTTTAGTTTTTTAATTTAAAAGTCTTAAAATTTCAAATTTAATCTAAAAAATTTTCAAGTTTTCAAAAAATTATTTTAATTTATTGTAGTTATTTATTAAATTTTCTTAAATTTTCAAATTTGTTTTTTTAATCTTTAAAGTTTATAAAACATAACTATTATTTTTCTCTTAACAAGGTTTTATTTTTATTACTTTTATTTTAGTTTTTTAAACCAAAAGTCTGAAATTGGTGTACTTTAATTTGAAAACAAATCCCCCTAAACAAAATTTAAGTATAGTATTAATTAGTAGACACAATAATAATCGTTTGGTATCAGTCACATTTTTATATGATCAATCGTTTGTGGCAGTAAGTAGGTGGGATGAATTTTCTTTTTACAAGTAAACTATTTTTTATAGCTTAACTTGTTTTATAATGAGTGCTGTTATACTAATGTTGTTGTTTATTTATATTTATGTTATAACATTTTACTTTGTCCTTTCAAAGATAATTTTTTTTTTAAGTGCAAATTTTCATCATACTTTTGTATAGTGCATTAATCACTTCATAAAAGCTATTTATTTACATTTCTATCATTATTTTTTTTTACCTTATTCTTTCAAAAATGATTTTAAAAACGCATAATTTTTTATTGTACTTTTGAGTGGTGCATTAATTACTTCATAGAAGCTGTTTATTTACACTTGTATAATTACTTTTTATTTTATTCCTTCAAAAATTATTTTTTAAAAAAGCGTAATTTTTTTTTCACTTTCGTATAGTGCAGGGTCGGCGAACCGTCTCACATCCGCGTGCCAATTTTAGTCAAAAAAACTTTTCAAGTGACCATGGCGTGCCAACGAACCCCTCCCCCCCTTCCCCCCTCCCCCCCAACCTCGCCGCCTAAAAAAACCTATAAAAACAATGAATAAAATTACTATTATTATTTTTAGATTCAGTTATGGATAACAAACCTTCAGGTAATAGCAACATACATATTAAATTAAATAATGTATAATACTGAAAACTCAAAGCAAAACAACTTGTCACAAGAAAAGATTAATTAGTGATAGTAATAATTATAGAAAGAAATTGGATATAATTATAAAGAAATAATAAGATATAGTTATATTAATCGTAAAAAAAAAGTATTAAAATCTCAAATCGAGACAACTTGACAAATGACTGTAATAATTATGGTAATACATGATGTTGCCCTCGGGATCTGTTGATTTTGACATTTTAAGTTGAGTAATGGTTTTATAATTGAGGTTATTTTATTTTAAAATAGACAATTAGAAAAGAAATATTGCAAAACATCATTTACGAATCATATCTGCAAAATATTTGTTTTACACCTGCTATTAAATGAGAAAATTATTATTTTAAAATATATTACAATGCATAAGAAAAAATTAGGAAATATATAAAACAATACCTAAAAAGTCTGCCCAAGAAATCTGTTTTCTCTTTGGTTTTAATTTATTGAATTTTATTTTCTAATTTCTTAAGCATTGCAACAAAATCTTTTTTCAGAAGATAATTTAAAACTTCGTGAGGCACTTCGCTCGTCGTTCTAATGCAGCCATAGCATCTTAGATTTTGGTGTTAGTTTATCTTCACCGAGTTCGTTATCACTCTCAATGTCACAAATGTTTGTTTCTTCTATAAAGTAGCTATCGTTTGTGGTAATAAGGTAGATCTAACAAAGCGTCAAACTTTCGTTTATTTAAAGCCTGTGACGATATGAGATTAACTTTTTTTTGTGACTACGGCTATAATATCACGAAGAGATTCAAAACCAACATATGCACACAGGACTTGTGGATGTATGATGCAGTGAAATCCAAGAATAATATGTTCAATGTGAGTTTGAAGTAAAAAAAAACCTTTATTTTACCCATTATACTAGTGCCCCCTTCAATTATAACAAACTATTTTATACAAATTTGTTTCTTTTTCAGTAAGTGAATTTATAACTGCTGTACAAATATATGCACTTTTTTTTCTTTTCTTTTTTTGTAGTTGCTAATGATAATAACGAGAGTAATTCCTCCTTAATGTCATTTTCAATAAAATATCGTATAAAAACAGCTAAACGAGCAGATTTAGTTACATCTATACTTTCATCAAGACAAAATAAGGTGAAAGGAGAAGACGATATCAGACTTTGGTTGCTCTCTTACATTTTCTGCCATTTTTATTAAGATCTTTCTTTGACTGTATTTCTTGATAAAGAAGTATCTTTAATTAGTTAAATTATTTTATCTTTATTTTCAAAATCGCTACAATGTGATAAAGCGCATGTTAACTACGATTCCTTTAAAAACTCTCCATCGCAGAAAAATTTACCATTCCGAACAATGACACTCGCAGCCGAGAAACTTGCGACACTAGTTTGAGAATCTTTGCTGATATATGTAATCATAGATGTCAACAGTGTATTTTCTCTTTAATTGCACTGGAAATGAATTCCTTTTGTTCTGCATAACTTTTTGGGGAAAAAGGTTTGTGATTTGTTTCATAATGCTGTTTTACTGCATACCACTGTCCCGGAACATAAAACGCACAGAGCCTTAACATTTTTGTTAATCATCCCATATTTCTCAGTCCAGCACGTTTGAAATTCTCTACTATCTTGCACTTTCTATTTTTTCCCCAAATTGACTATGTTGAGTAAATATTACTTTAACGTTGCAATCTAATAAGTCTTAGATTACCATCGTTGATTATAGGAAGTTAGTTTAACAATAAAACAAGAACGAAAAATCATGCGTCAAGCATAGATTATGTAACACTTTCCAACGCTTCCAAAATAATTTTACAAATCATACCGTTTAATAAGCTAAAAGATCACATCTAAGTAATCCGAATACTTTTATTCAGCCCTGTATAGGATCTATAGATTTGTATATATGCTACATAGGATGTTAAATTTTAGTTCAGTTAGGAAACGCGTAGCACAGTTTAAAATTCTCCGTCTGGAGTTAAATAATACGGAAATGTGTTCGCGAACTTTTGTGCGTCCCTGTAAATGAACGATGACTGCTGTACACACACTATTCTGTAGTAAGCCTCTTGAAATACACCTTAGTGATATATATAAATTTCAATGCGTTTAAAATAGGGAAACATTATTTAAATAAACCGCAGACGATTTTTCTCCATAGACGTAATGTAACGGAATTCTTTTGACTGTCCCTGTAAAGTAACTATAAGTGCTATGCACACCCTATTCCATATTAAGCTTCTTCTAATGCACCTTAGTGATATATATAAATTTCAATGCGTTTAAAATAGTGAAACATTATTTAAATAAACCGTCAATGATTTTTCCCCATAGACCGCAATGTAACGGAATTCTTTTGAGTCTCCCTGTAAAAAAACTATCAGTGCTACACACTTCCGTTGAAATAGGGAGCATGCTATAGATAACGACTATAACATATAAAAATTGCAGAGCAATCCGAGCATATTTACGGGAGTTAGAGCACGGACAGACGGACAGACGGCAGACGGCCAGACGGCAGACGGCCATACGGCCAGACAAACCGAAGTCATAAACACTTTTCAACTAGGTTGGAAAGTGTTAAAAAGATCATGCATAACAGAGTTCACTATAATAAAAGCAAATCAGAATAATAATAAAATGACTAGCCACTAAATTTACTCAGATTTATGTATAACAGAATTGAGTAGGCAGCAAGTCGTCTGCTGGATTAATTACCCCCCTCCATGAAGCCGATACATAAAAGAGCAAAAATATTTCTCGTTATTCAATATTCAACATATTAGTATTATCATTTACGATTATATTAATTTATGCACCTTTAATGAATTAAATAATTAAAAATGTAAGTTATCTCTAAGGCAGGAAAAATCTAATAGCGTTTGTTTGGTACTTATTTATTGGAAATATCTTTAAATTGTTTACAAATCCTATTTTTTAATGTTCTTTCACTATCGACCGACAATATACTTTTGTAATTATAGTTTTCATTTCATTTTATAACTGTTTTAAGAACCAATGTATCATTTTTTTTCTTAACTTATCTGAAAAAAGGGCATATTTTATTAGTTTTATTAATACTTTTGTCATTTTAACTGATTAACAATTAATTAACAATTTACAGCAACAGTTAAATAAAGTCTCATATGCAGATCAACATGCATTAAATGATGCAGAAATTTCAGAAACAATAAAGCAAAAAATAATTTATTTGCTATATTTCTCTCTCTTTCAATGCGATCATCAGCGCCGGCAGTACAAAACCGAGGAAGAGGTGTGTGTTTGTGGGGGGGGGGGGGGGGGGGGGGTGGGAATCAGAGATCAGATGTTCTGAGCAGGTAATTCAATGATATGACAAGTACATATGTACTTATTATAACAAACAAAAGCTATTTTCAGTCAAGCTCGTGTATTAATGTGAAAAAAATGAGGTTTAAAATTTTGGCGAGTTCGACTGAATTTTGATTTAGAATTTAAATCAGCGGCGTGCCAAAAATATCCTCTCGCGTGCCAGCTACGGCACGCGAGAGGATATTTTTGGCATACGTTCGCCGACCCTGTATAGTGCATTAATTACTTCATAGAAACTATTTATATCATTACTTTTACCTTATTCAATCAAAAATGATTTTAAAATAAACCTTAAAATTTCATTGTACTTTTGTATAGAGCATTAATTGCTTCATATAAGCTGTTTATTTATATTTATATAATTAAATGTTACCTTATTCTTTTAAAAATTCTTTTAAAAAACTAGCGTAGTTTTACCTTGTATTTTTGTGTGTTCCATTAATTTCTACTATGAAACTATTTATACTCATTACTTTTTACCTTATTTTCTTTCAAAAATAATTTTGAAAACAAGCGTAATTTTTCCTTGTATTTTTGTTTAGTATATTAATTGCTTCCTAGGCGGGTTTAATTATTGTCTTAATCTATTAATAATTTTCAATAATTAAAAATTTTCAAAAGTGTTTACTCTATGCTCCAATTTAGATCATCTTGGCAAGGACACAATTGACGATCAATTTTGCTCCAGAAATATTTGTTTACATCCACGTGCACGCAATGTAAGAGATTGAAAGTTTCATTTATTATTATGTTTGGATTAATATTTTGGTGATAAAACTGTCGTTTTACTACTATTCAAATTGATGCTTTTAACGTGATACTCCTAAAAACACATTTAAATAGCAGCAAATAAAATTTCTGTCGTGTAATTGACAAAACAGTATAAGTGTAAAATGTAGGTATGGTCATTTTATGCATATTTCTGTAAAAGAAATTATCTATCTGGAAACGTTTTTTTTTTTTTTTTTCAGTACGCGCAAGTAGCAAAAACACAGTTTTTAGAAAAGCGGATGCAAAGTTAAAAATCAAGCTGAGTCTGTGTTAAAGTAGACACATCAATTTCAAATCCACCCGGTTCTAATTTGTATGTTTTTATGCGGTTTGTTTTGTTCGATTCAGAATTGTATAAACTTTTAAAAAGATATGAAAAATAGAAAATCGTTTTTTTTTTTTAAGGATTAAAACTGATGAGTCCCCTTAAGTATTATATTAATGAAAATTAAAATTAAAATGAAAAAGATATAATTCAGATTCTTCCATTAAGGAGGCGATGGTTTTCGAAATGAGAAAAATAGAATAAAAATACGAAATTTCGTTTATGTGTTATTAACTGGTTAAAATATATACATATATATAAACTGGTTATGTTTAAAAAATAAATATATATAAACTTTTAAAAAGATATGAAAAATAGAAAATCGTTTTTTTTTTTAAGGATTAAAACTGATGAGTCCCCTTAAGTATTATATTAATGAAAATTAAAATTAAAATGAAAAAGATATAATTCAGATTCTTCCATTAAGGAGGCGATGGTTTTCGAAATGAGAAAAATAGAATAAAAATACGAAATTTCGTTTATGTGTTATTAACTGGTTAAAATATATACATATATATAAACTGGTTACGTTTAAAAAAATAAATATATATTGCAGTATACTTGGTAGAAAATTTGCTTTCATGCTTTTTAAAGGCAAGTAATTAATATAACATTTCCAAATGTATTTGAAATACCTTTTCCTAAAAAAAATTTTTTCGAAGTCTTGTACATTTTTAAAATGCTTCTTGAGTTTTAATTTTTTTTTAAACTTCTCCGTATGTCGAAAGCAGGGCTTTATTTCTTAAAAAAAAAAAAAAAAAGAAAAAAGAAAAAAGAAAGAGAGAGAGAGAGAGAGAGCGAGAGAGGGAGAGAGAATTTTGATAAACCATACCATTAACAAGCGTATAGCGTATCCTACCGGTCTCCTCTACCAACATATTTGTTTATTTCATACATTATTTGCAACATTTCAAATATTTTCGCCAGCAAAAGAAAATTTTAATACACTATACGTATAACTATATTATTATTGTATATTATATATATATATATATATATATAATACCTTTGAAATCAGTATCAAATGCAAAATGTAATAAAAGAATTCATAAATAAATAAATAAAAAGAATACATTCCATACAAATTTGCACAAGAATATTATTGAATACCAAATATATAAAATACCTTTGAAAGCACAAAATAACTAATAAGTTCGGGTAACAAAAATGGCCGAATCTCAGAAAATCTTACTCGCCAAAGATTTTTTTTTTAACCAACCAACAAAATACAGCAAGTTCCAGTAGACTTCAGTGCGCAGTATTTATAAGCTCATGTGGACTCCGGCTAATATTTAAATATTCAATAAAAGTAAAAAGACTGGTCAAAAGGACAATCTTAATACGTAATGCGACGTCTGTAGATCCGTTTTGGAATGTTGATTTATTAAGATCCTCAATTTAGTAATAAAGTATATTAATATTTGAATTTCTAATGGAAATTCAGTTTCGATCAAGTTTTTTTTTATAGAAGGTACAACAATTCATAAGAGACTGGACGCGTTCAACCATGACCGACCATGGCGATGCGTGTTAGAACAAGAAATAACAGGTTAGAACCAGTTTGCTCAATAGTTGCGCAAGCCTCGAGTGTCTTGTCTTTTAACCGAATTCAGTCCTTAAGTAACTTCTCATTGTGTAACATGGAGCAAAGGGTGGATGCTTGCAAGCAGTTAATCTCAACCACAGATGCCAACCAGAAAGTTTTGGATTCAATTGTGACAGGGGATGAACTTGGTGCTATCACTATGGCGAATTTACAAACCATTCCGAAACAGAACGACAGTGCATGGAATGACGGTCCCCAATATCCCCGAAAAAAAAAATCCGCTTTGAAAAGTCAGGAACTAACGACTTGCTCAGTAGTAGTTTCTTTTATAGCATTGGCATTATCAATAAGAAGTTTGTTCCGTCTGGACAAAAAGTAAACAAGGAGTATTACAAGTAGGTTTTACAGCGTCTGATTAAGACAATCCATCGAATAAGGCCACAATTTCATGAAAAAGAGAGTTGGTTATTACTGCATGATAATGCACGGCCACACACAGCAGTGCTTTTCAAAGAATTATTAGACAGTAAAGGAATTGTGGAGCTTTATCACCCGCCTTATTCCTGAGATTTGTGTTTCCACTTGACTATTTTATCTTGCCAAAGGCAAAAACAAGTCTGAAAGGACACAGATTTGAGAATATAGAGAACATAAAAAAGAATGTGACAGCCGAATTTGGAAGGGTTACGACATGGGGTTTTGAAACATGTTTCCAAAATATGTATGAACACTGCTGTAAGTGCGTAACATCAGAAGGTAACTACTTTGAAAATTATTAAACAGTTTTGCCACAAATGTGTCTTGCATTTGTTAAGCTCCAGTCTCGTTTATTAACTGTCGTATCTTATATATATATTTTTTAAATAACCCTCTGCTGGATGAAAAATAGATATGAATTTTAAAAAATAAATAAATTTATTTTAAGTAATAAACGGAAAAAAATGTAGAAAGTATTTTGAAAATTGGAATTCATGTCGCAATTTATTATTTTTTTATTTTCAGTAAATTGATTTTGTTTTTCAAATATTTATTCAATTTAGGGTATAAAACACTACTTTGAAGAATTTATTGTTGGAATAACATAAATAAGTCCAACGTCCTTTTCAGATTTAAAAATAAATTAATTATTTCAAACAAAATTCTAAGTAATTTTATATATGAGAATGAAAAGGCATCTTTATTTTTTTTTTCAATCTTGAGCAAGTATCAATCGAATGTGTGACCGGACAATATGCTTCCCGTTATCATGATCGTATCATTATGTTAAGATTTTTATCAGAAGAAAATTCGAAGAATAGGAATAAAAGAGATGGATTTTGAAATACTGATAAATTTTGACTTTTTTTTTTTTTTTTTTTTTTTTTTGTAGTTACGTTAGAGAAATGATTATTTTCTGTAATTTTTCTTACACTAACTTTGGCCTAAAATCAAAAGAATTCTTTGAAGTAAAATCTAATTTGGTTTTCCGTAATTTTTATTTGGATATTAATCGTTTTTTTGTCCAACACATGTATACTCATTCACTGAGCTGCATTTTTCATTTCTACACATATGTTATTTAAATTCATATAAATCGACATATTTAAAATAGTTTTAAAATATTAAATAGTTATTAATACTTTCACGGTTTGTTTTCATTTACATAATAATTATATATATATATACAGTGGAACTTCCCTTTAACGAAGTCCTTATTTAACGAAGTTTTCTACTTAACGAAATTTTCTGCAGAACTTTGACTTTGAACACCATTAGCATGTAAATTAATCTCCACATTACGAAAAATATATTCTATATAACGAAGTTTATTCCACTTTTGTACGTGTACAGAATTCAAATTAAGCGATTGCTGTTCGAAGGATATGCAAATTTATTTCAGCGGATTCGATTGTATGAAAATGAACACATTTAAATAATTTCCATTCTGCTTGGTGCTAAATAAAACAAATTTTTTTCACACTAAGAAAAACACCTGTTATCACTATTCTCCCACTCCGAGACTCCAGCGCTGACAGTTGGGGGAAGTCAAAATCCCCTTTTTACCTTCAATCATATAGAAGATGAGGTGTCGCAATGGCGTCAGATGCATTAAAACAAAAAATATCTATTAGGGTCAGACAGGTACCATTCTGACCTTCTAATGCTGATAGAATGCTTTGTACATCCAAAAGAACGTGCTTCAAAATACAAATCGAAGAACATCAAAGTTATTTTTGTTCCTGCCAATACAGCTAAACTTCAATCATTAGTCTAAGTAATAATAAAAAATCTTGAAGTACATTATCGAAAAAGACAGAAAATAGCCGATGTAGTGAAAACATTAGTTTGAGATTCTGTGTATCAGAGCTGATGAAAGCTTGGGTCAAAGCTTGGGAATGTGACGTGATTTCATCAACCGTACACAACTGTTTTGTAAAAGACGGTTTCATAATTAAAACTGAATCAAATGCTTCTGAATCCAATACCTGTTTGTCATATTTCAAGAAAAATTTCATGAATTTAAGTTAATTTCTATTTAACGAATTTTCTTTATAACGAAGTTTTTAAGTGTAACGATGAGACTTCGTTAAATGGAAGTTCCACTGTATATATATATATATATATATATATATATATATATCACCACTCAATTTTTATCCTACTCAGCTTAAATTAAGCGAAAATGATTCAATTAATAATAATATAAACTTTCTTGACTTAAAAATCAATATTAATAATAATTATAAATTAATTTTTGATATTTATGACAAGAGATTTGATTTTCCATTTAATGTAAATATTTTTACCAATTTTGCTTCATGTTTACATAAATCTGTTTATAAAAATATAATTATCAATTATTTACATCGAATAAAATACTTATGCTCAGATATAAATAAAAACAAAAATATTAGATTTATTCGAGATCAAGCAAAAATATATGGTTATCCAATTTTTATGATAAATTCAATCATCAACTCTTTTAAATAACATTTATTATATCATTTAAATATAAACACGGTATGTAATAAATTTTTGTTTTAATGTGTGATAACATATAACAATAGATATATAATATTACAATTATAACATACATTAATACAATTATAACATATTAGGAAATTTAATATTTGATTGAACATTATATACACTTTGTATAGTATGTGATTGTGCGTTGCCGATCACATATGTTTAGGGTGTTATTAATGTGCAGTTTTCATACATTTATAATTTAGATAAATTGAATTGTTTATGAATTATTTAATTTGATATTAAAATTAATCTATGAAATCTAAAATATGATTAAGTATCAGTATAAATAATACATTAATTATTTAATAACAAGTCTAAAATATATTTAAGTAGTAGTAACAATATAACATTAATTATTTAATTATAAGTCTATAATATATATCAGTGGATTAATACAGCTGGCAGCAAAACACTTTTTAAATAATATCTATTTTACATAATATACTCGTATTAAGAATATCTGAAATGCTGTGCAGGATGAATAAATTCTGTGTAGATTTATTCATATTGTAAGTTTTTATCCGAATTTAATGTAAAACTATAAGGTAGTATTGTTTTTTAAAAATTTATTTATATAATTAAATCTAATGAAATGTATATGTAACTAATAAAGTGGATATGCAAATAGATATTAATTATGAATAATTATAATACCAACAGATGGCGACACTTTACGTGTCAGGTAGGTATGATAATATTATTAATATTATTTTTAATTTAACTATAGAGGGAGCTATTGGTTGTATATTAATTTTACTTTCAGGAATTAAAATTAGATGGAGTAATTATATATTCACGGATATAATTTTGTTATAAGTGTATTATCACCAGAATACTTTTGTGTGTTTTTGAATCATTTTGTTTTGGTGTGTCATCGATGGAGTTGTGTTTTAAAAAAATGTGCTCTCAACTTGTCTTTCAAATCATTTCTCTCAACTCGATTGTCAAAATTATGTGCGTGCCATGTGGAAGTGGATATTATGCAGAAGTTTCTATATTTTGTGGATTCAGGATAATTATTGTGAGTAAAATATTTTATCTACAATTTAAGGGTTCTAATTTCCAATATTATTTCAAAAATGATATCTAGCGGTAATTTAGTGAGGTGATTTATAATGTTTTTAGGATAATCGAATTCAGTTAATTATATTATATATTCTTAATGGTTTTTTATTTCCAATTTAAATATTTCCAAACTTATTTTTTCCAATTGTTATCTGGTAATAATTCAGTATACTTGGTTGATTCTACTGTTCTTAGCATCATGCCAGTAGAATTATGAAATACTGAATTATTTTTTAAAACACATGTGGGTGCAACCAAGCTGACGAGTACATCTACATGTGTTTTTTCATATCCAATTCTTGTTTGTTCTCTTGTGGTCCAGTTTTCCATTGTATAATGTTCATATTTGATTTATTAATCCATTTGTGTTTACTTAATAGCAACTCCAATCTATATTTTTTTTCCCTTTCTCTCTCTTTCTTTTTTAAATATTATTCAGGTATGAGTAAATTTGACCAATTACCATTGAAGCACATGCTATGGTAAAATTATGATTGCATATGTTAATTATTAGCTATGCGGTATTCTGTTTACACAATATCATTATTTATCTCTTTGTAGATTAAAGTAGAATGATAGTAGAACTTGATATGTTTTTTGAAATTCATAGATATTATAATTATATATATATATATATATATATATATATGATATAGGTAATCATAAAGTGTATACATAATACAATTAAGTGAATGCAAAAAATTAACAAGTGCAAACAACATATTACCAATGCGCTATTTCAGTGATGGTACGCAGCCAAACATGCTGAAAGTTTTTAAGAAAATTTAGAAATAAATAAATAAATAAATAAATAAATAAATAATGATATAATATGCCATATAATGTAAGAAAATTGAAATTTGGATATCAAATGAAATTAAAATTGGAATTCGAAGGAATAACCATATTTTTTTTAGCAAATAAAATTTTTTTCAGAGAAAGCAACGCTACCATTTTGCCTTTTTCCTGAACAATGAGTGGGATTGTAGTCTAAGATTTCCGAATGTTTTCTGTTTTTTTTTTTTTTTTTTTTCTGAAAGAGTAGATATGTTATTTTTATTTGAGAACATAACGAAAAATATTATTACATATTCGTAAAGTACAACTCAAAAATTTTTAATAACAATAACAATAACAATACTAACATAAAGTTGCATCTCAAAACATTATTAAAGAAATAACGATTATAATCAAATACTAATTAACATTAAAATTTTATCAATCTTTTTCAAAAGTTTATTAATGAATTATGAGCACAAAGTTAGATAGGTAGGTATTGCATAATTCATTAATAACGTTTTGATAAATTTGATAAGAATTTAATATTAATTAGTATTTGATTGTAATCGTTATCTTATTAATAACATTTTCAGTTGCAACTTTACGTATACGTAACTTTGCTTGTGGTATTAAAAAGACTGCTTGAGTTGTATTTTACGAATATGTAATAATGTTTTTCGTTATGTTTTTAAATCAACAGCTATGAGGTAAGAAAAACATTTATGTACGCCCTGTATTCTAAAAATGAAAATGCATGGGGCAATGGAATTAAAAACAAAAACGAAAAATCATACGCCAAGCATAGATTATGAAACACTTTCCAACACATCCAGAAAACTGTAACGAAATTTCACCGTTAAATAACGTGAAGGGAGATATGTAAGTATACAGTATAGATTACATATAACACATTTAAAAGTGCAGTTTAAGCAATTCCCATCCATAGTCGAAAATGTAGTCGAATTATTTTGTGCAGCCCTGTATATGATCTATAGATTTTGATATATACTACATAGCATGATAAAATCTAGTTCATTTAGAAAATTCACAGTTAGCAATTTTCGCCAATCAATGGAAATGCACTCGAAATCTTTTGTACAACCTTGTATAGGTCTTTTGTACACACCCCATATTAAGCTAAAATTTAATTCAGGTAAAAAAGGATAAGGCAACTTAAAACAAACGTTCACCAATTAATAACCATAAACGATAATGTACCTTGTTCTTTGCGTAGCCCTGTATATGAATTCATTTACTTTCCACAAAGTCTACTATAAGTCTATAAGTCTACTAACTATAGTTCAGCAGGAAACTGCGTAACAAAATTAAAAACTACCCTAAGCAATTCACTCCCATAGTCTGCAATACTTACGAGTTTTCTTATGTAGCTCTGTATATGATCAACCTAATTCATGCACACCACGTGCTATGCAAACATTTAGTTAAACTTAAAAACGCAAACCAATGTTCAAAACGCAAGCATTTATCATACATACAGTGTAATTATTACACGTATACCATCGTATACTGATATCTTTGTATATTCCTGTAACTGAACAATAAACGTAATGCACACCATACTTTTAAATGAGCAATTTATAGTGTACCTCAGTAATGCATATAAATTTCATTATGTTTGAAATACTGAAACATGATTAAATTACACTGCAAATGATTTTTCCCCGTAGTACAATATGCAACAGAATTGTTTTGTTTGACCTTGTAAATGAATAATATATGCTTTAAACCCCACATTCTAAAAAAAGCATGTTTTAGTTCGATTCATAATTGTATATCAATTTCATCATTTTTCAAATAGCATAGCATCATCAAAATGCACTAGAAACGATTTTATCCCACTGAGTATAATGTAACGGAATAATTTTGACTGTCCCTGTAAAAAAACTATAAGTGTTACACACTTCATTTGCAATAGAGATCATGCTATAGTAAACGACAATAACGTACAAAAATTTCAGGGCAATCCGAGCATATTTATGCGAGTTAGAGCACGGACAGACGGCAGACGGACAGACAAACCGAAGTCATTAACTCTTTTCAACTAGATTGGAAAGTGTTAAAAAACAACAATTAATAGATTTAATAAAGCTGTTCTCAAATCCAAACAACTTTCTGACACATTTTTTCATTTGTTTTTGTTCGCAAATGCACGAAACAAGTATTCCATTTTTTGGTAAAGGCAGAAGAACTTTCAGAAAATACTGTTAAAGTCGATGTTTTGAACCAAATTCACGAGAAGCCACGAGAGAACACCACGAGAAGCACGAAAAACGTATCATCACGTGACTAGAATCGCTTCTAACTTGATAAGTAATTTATTTATCAAAAAAATCGAAACTCATTTCGATTCCAAATCGCTTCCATAGTGAGGCCTGTCAATTTTATGTCTTAGCGTTTAAAAATGAGCCAGAAAATGTTTCGAAAAGTTTCGCGTTGTTGAGCAGGTTATTTGAGAACCACAATATTCACTCAATTCAAGGTCCAAAACACTTCTTTGAAGAATTTCTAATTGAAATCAAATAAATTATGAAAAATATTTTTAAAGTCCAAAGTCTACTTTCGTATTTAAAAACAAAGGAATTATTTCAAATAAATTTCTAAGAAATTTTATGAATGAAAAAGAAAAAGTGTCTTTGTCTTTCTTTTTATCTTCAGCAAGTATCAGTCGAATGTATGACCAGAAAATACGCTTGCCGTTATCATGACCGTATCATTATCTTACGATTTTTATCAGAAGAAAATTCTAAAAATATGAATAAATGAGATAAATTATGAAATACTGATAAAGTTTGCTTTTTTTTTTCTTTTTGGTAGCTACATTAGATAAATTATTTTCTGTAATTTTTGTGTCACTAACTTTTGTCGAGATTTTGTTTTATCACTTTTGGAAAGACCAAATTATAAGCAGAAATAAATCGTGTGAAAAATGCAATTGACATTTACATAGTATTGTAAAATTGCAGCATGATGCCTTGAATAGCTAACATAGGCTTTGTCAAAACGTTAACACTTAAATAATAATAGTTTTAGTCAAAAGTATGTTAAGATTTAAAATGGAAAACATTTATTGGACATACTTAATGCGATTTCTCAACCTGTTTTTACTTTGGTATCAACCACACGTAGTGTAAAAATAGACATTTTTTTTTAATCCACGAAAATATAATATAACGATTACAATATCCTGTCCGAGTTACACATTATTCCGAAAAGAGTGCTTTATCTTCAGAAACTAATATATTTTTGTCATTTAAGGTATACGCACACCTTCGGAGGTGATTTTTTGAAAATTTTGAAATTTTCTCTTTATATCATTTTTTTCTATTGACATTTAAGTTAAAACAGTGGAAAATATATAAACATTTTAGAAATTGCACAGAAATAGTTTTTTTTAAGTGAAAAATAGTCACAATTATGTGAAAAATTGACATTTCTGCAAAACATGATAACTCAAAACAAAATCAATGCATAATAAAGAGAATAACTTTCTCTAGGACATAGACTAGCTTTATTGTAATAACATTTCTATCGCAAAAGTTATAGCACTTGAAGTACTAATGTAATGAAAAATTCGTAAAATTTCTTGCAACTTTTAAACTTATACCAGTGTAAATATAAAACTGATTATTATATCATCATGATTGTATTCTATTCCCTCAATAAGCATTTGTAAAATAAATTAAAAAAATTTCAAGGCATTTCATGCATAATTTTTTGCTATAGGATGTTTTGCGTGCAGTAAAAATCTGAAAAACTTTATTTTGAGAAAAAGCTAAAAATAACTTTTAAAGGCGGTTCTTGCTATAATAATAATTATTATTCTTTGAAGGTTTAATTATATACTCCATGTACTTTCTTGAACATATAATCCAATTTAAATGCTACATCTCGAAATAGAAGGATGTAAACATACATTTAAGCTTACTTCCGGTTTGCAGAACGATATTTCCGGTTGTAAAATTTTTCGGCAAGCTGTAATATATATAACTTTAAATGGCTGTAACTCGGGTTCTAATTCAGATACAAACACAATTAAAGCAGAATTAGATAGATTAAAGATTGGATTTTAATAATATTGCAAAAAGGAAAAATCGATATTTTCATCGAAAATGACGTTTCAAAGGTGTGCGGATACCTTAAAGGAGAATTTATGAAAATAAAGTTTCTTTTACTTCCACTGATTTTCGGAAACGTTTTCTGAGTAATTTTTATAGTGTATTAATCAGTTTTCTCCTACCAGAATATCAACTCTTAACGATGCTATAAATTCCCAACTAAAAATTTTCAATTGCGTAACTAAATTTATCCATGCAAAAGTAGCAAAACAATATTCATTTTAATGTTAATGTTAATGCTGTTAATTTATTATGTTTGTCTGTAAAACATGTTTGTTGAACATGAGAATGTTTACTTGAGAATTCATAGCATCAGAAAAAACCTATATTTCGGGTTGAGAAAACGGATTAATACACTTTAAAATCTATCCTGAATCGTTTCCGTAAATCAGTGCTAGCAACTTTGTAACTTTGTTTTTATAAATGCTTCTTTTAATCTTGAAAATATATTGGTTTCAGAGCTTCTTTAAGATAAAGGGACGCGCTTTTAGGAATCGTGGGTAACTCGGAAAGGTTATTGTATATTTTCGTTTGTGGAGGTTATATTATATTTCCATAAATTAAGAAACATTTGTCTTTTTTTTTATAATACGCAGCATCGTTGCATTCCAAAGAAAAATTTTTGCCATTTAAGTGTTAACATAATTTTGACTAACGCTGTACAGTGTTTGAGACTTAACATGCAAGAAACGTACCTGATTGGTAAAGCAACAAATAGACTTTAAAAACTAGTAAATCTGCAGATCAGGAGCCTCAACGTCAGTTCTGAAAGTCATTGTTTTTTAATCTCACTTTTCATATCATTTAGCATCTTACAATTCGCAATTTAATTTTTTTTTTATGTTACATACATATTTATAGGCATATAAAATACTTCGGAGGTTTCAGAAATTAGAAGCGTTAAATTAAACACGATTTATGCAATGATTTTCTGAAATTCTTATGAACTGCTTATTCTTGTAATTTTTTAGATTAAAAAAAATGCATTTCTTGTTTGGATATTCTTTGAAATAGGGTTGCTAAGCAACTAATAAAATAAAGAGGAAAGAAAAAGAAATGCATTTTAAAATTTGGTAAAAATTGGAAAATAAAATGTTTTATATTTCCCAGACAGTTGCAAAAAATTTTCCAATATTTTAAACAATTAATTTCTAAATTCTAATAGATATATCGGCAAATTTTCAAAGCTGTTGCATCTATTTAAGACCTCCATATCGAAAATTTAGTATCCGTAATTTTGCGTTTAAATCCATTATTCAAATATGCGATTTTCATTTCAGTTAAAAATGAAATTTGAAAATCGTCTGCATTCCCACAGGAAAGCATTATGACCTAAAACGAAATGTTCTGTATTTTTCGAACGAATGAACGAAGTGTAACTAAAAACTATACAGCTGATTCCGGGTACCTCACCAACATACTTACCAAAAATCAACTTAATTGGACGATTTTTATGACAGTTATCGCGAAACAGACAAACAGATAGACAAACAGACAGACGGAAACTATAAACTTTTTGCGTCTAAACAGTGAGCCTTCACTTACGTTTCGGCAAATACTATATATTTCTTTCCACGTATTGCCCATATTTTTTCTGTTCTCTATCACAGCGCTTTTTATTAACACTTTCCAATCTAGTTGAAAAGTGTTTATGACTTCGGTTTGTCTGCCGTATGGCCGTCTGCCGCCTGTCCGTGCTCTAACTCCCGTAAATATGCTCGGATTGCCTTGTAATTTTTATATGCTATTGTCGTTATCTATAGCATGTTCCCTATTTCAACTGAAGTGTGTAGCACTTATAGTTTTTTTACAGGTACACTCAAAAGAATTCCGTTACATTACGGTCTATGGGGAAAAATCATTTGCGGTTTATTTTAATGATGTTACACAGTTTCAAATACATTGTAATTGATACATATCACTAAGGTGCATTACAAGAAGCTTAATATGGAATAGGGTGTGCATAGCACTTATAGTTCCTTTACAGGGACAGTCAAAAGAATTCCGTTACATTACGTCTATGGAGAAAAATCGTTTGCGGTTTAATTAAATAATGTTTCACTATTTTAAACGCATTGAAATTTATAGGTGCGTTACAAGAGGCTTGCTACATAATATTGTGTGTATAGCAGCCATCGTTCAGTTACAGGGACACACAAAAGAATTATTTATTGAAAGAAACTCCAGAAGGAGAATTTTAAACTGTGCTACGCGTTTCCTAACTAAACTAAAATTTAGTATCCTATGTAGTATATATACAAATCTATAGATCATATACAGGGCTGAATAAAAGTATTCGGATATTTTTCCGAATATTGTATATGTTGGAAATATATGTTCGAAATTCCTGAAATTATGTTTTTAAATATGTTATGCGTTTTCCAAATTGTTTACTTAGATGTTATCTTTCAGCTTATTAAACGGTAATGATTTGTAAAATTATTTTGGAAGCGTTGGAAAGTGTTACATAATCTATGCTTAACGCATGATTTTTCGTTCTTGTTTTTCTTTGTAAAGTACTCTTAAAAATAAATAAATAAATAAATAATATTTCGTGATATGTGTTTTACAACAAACTGTGCTATTCTTTAATTTAATATTCGTTATTAGTTAGGGTTCTTAAATATTTCATCTGAAAAACTGCAACTTACCAGAAAAGAAATATATATAAAACTTCTTGAGTCATTAAACAATAATCAGTGCTGCTGCAGCATTCTTTAATCCCATAAAGTATTTCCTCTTTTAACTTTTCGGTAAAACACATACGACACCTCAAGTAGTTTTTTGCCATTTTTTATCAGGTATTTAGTGGAACACTTTTCACATTTTTAATTAATCAAATTTGCTGTTTGACTTATTAATTATCTTTATTTCATTTTTTTATAAACTTTCGTTGGAATAAAATCCACAACTAAACACTTCGCGTTATGCTTAATTTCTGAAAGAAGTTAAAATTATCATTGTTATTTTTTATTGTTATAAACAGAGCAACTATTATTTTCAACCACCCTATAGAAATGATGTTACATTTAGGATAAAAGACTCCAAATCATGGGAAAACGAGCCATCATTGCTTTGTTTCATTTAATTTTTCTTTCTCTTTCCTTTTTCTTTTGTTTTGTTTCTCTTTTCATTTTTTTAGCGATAGAGTAAGTATTATTTTCAACCACTCTAGAAATGGTTTTATATTTAAGATAAAAGACCCCAAATCATGGAAAAGAGAGCCAGCTTTGCTTTGTTTTAATTTTTCTTTCTTTTTTCTTTCTTTTTCTTTCTTTTTTTTTCATTTTCTTTTTCATTTTTTTAGCTATACAGTAACTATTATTTTCACCCACCCTGGAAATGGTGTTACATTTTAGGATAAAAAACCCCAAATCATGGAAAAAAGAACCATCTTTGCTTTGTTTTATTTAATTTTTCTTTCTCTTTTCTTTTTTTTTCTTTTTTCTTTCTTTTCATTTTTTTAGCGGTAGAGTAACTATTATTTTCAACCACCCTAGAAATGATGTTACATTTAGGATAAAGTACTCCAAATCATGGAAAAAAGAGCCATCTTTGCTTTGTTTTATTTAATTTTTCTTTTTCTTTTTCTTTCTTTTTTTTTTCTTTTTTTTTTTTTTTTTTTTTTTTTTGAGTAACTTATTTTCAACCACCCTAGAAATTATGCTACATTTAGGATAAAAGCTCCTAAATCATTGAAAAAGAGAGTCGTCTTTGTTTTGTTTTACTTTTACTTTCTTTTTTTCTTTTCTTTTTCCTTTCCCTTTTCTTTTTCTTCTTTTTTATCGATAGAGTAGCTATTATTTTCGTTTATCGAAAAATTATTGTTACCAGATATTATATAGAACACTCCAATTACGGAAGAATACCGAATTTAAATGTATATTTATGTTTCCTTTGAATCAGGATTTTTTTTATATATACTAACTAATCCAGGAGCAATGAAATGAATTTTTAAATAAAATGTATGAATTCACTTAAGATGTAGCATACTTTTCTAATTACGTCACAATGACTTGACTTTTATAAGATACTAGTATATAACCCCGTCAAAAATGACATATTGTTGATCTGCGTTTCTTTTTCATAAGACTTACAAACAAACAGCATGAAGATTATATTATTGAAAGGTTTCTACTGTAGAAAAGTACATTTTAAAAATGACAAATTAAAACAAATAAAAATGATGAGGATATATATATATATTTTACTCAGTATTAAATTTCGGAAGTAGTTCAACGATTGGACAAAACATTCAAATTAAATATTAACAAATAATCCATGTGCGAAAGTTTTTATAAAAAAGTGTTATCAATGAGTTTCTAAGCAGATTGACTCACCACATAACTCATTGTTTGATGACATAAGCAAAATTAAATGCAAATTACGTTGTACTATGTATTCCTTATATTTTAATTACGTTTGATAAGAAAGAATCATTTTACAGTATATGACCCCTTATCCGGAATTCCAAAATCCGGAAAAACCCGAAGTCAGCAAAAAAATTTCGAAAATTTTCTAAATTTGTATATTTTTACAAAAATTTTAGAATTTTTGAAATTTTTTTTACCGATTTCTAATTTTTTTTTCAGTCTATTGTGTTCCAGCGTGTAATCACTAAAATATTGTTACTTCGGTAGAGGGTGAACCCTTCCCCCCCCCCTTCTTCCCGAAATTAGAAACAAATCATTTTTCTCTCGAATTTTAGTTTAAAATTAATTTATATTACGATTCGTTTGAAACAAAAAATAGTTATATATTTATTTCATCAAGGGTGATTCTGTTCCGAATTTTCCTAAAAATGTAAGGCATTCGGTTTCGAAAATTTTAGTCTTCAGTCCAAAGATTCGAACATAACAAAATCTCGAATTTTGAGCGATCGTCGCCGAAAAATATCTATTGTTCGGAGAAAAAGTAGACAATTTCTTCAAAGGATTACGGAAACAACTTGAATTTTGTCAAAGGATTGCAAAAAAAAACGCTAATTTTGTTAACAAATCGCAGAAAATACGCGATTTCTGACGAAGGCTTGCGAAGAAAACGCAAATTTCTTCCAAGGACTCCGAAAAATGTAAAATTTCTTCAAAGGATCACAAAAAAACACAAATTTGGTTAAAAGATCGGAAAAAAAAAATAAAAAATAAATAAACGCGAATTTTGTCAAAACTTGTAAAGCCTTTGGTCCAGACGTCCAGAGGATTTCGCATAATAGGTCCTGTACTGTATTTAAGATGGAAGCAAAATTTAAAAATACGCCAGCAGATGGCGCCAATGTACTGGATTGATCACTCAAATCCTCCGTACGAAAGAATTCACCGCTATTTCTGAAAAGAAAAGTGCTGACAGAAAAAAATATATACAGAAATGTTGATATACGTGTTTTATATGAAATAGTTTTTGAAGGTTTTAAACAAAATTAAAATATTTAAAAGCTCTAATATGCTTTTACAAATATTTTAACAGCAGAATCGGGTGAAGCATAGCTTTTTCATTAAGCCTAACATGGCGTTTAACTATGGTCGATTCGCAGATCAGAGTGGTCGAGCCCAGAGCCGTTACAGACACGTTCTTGCCTTTGGATTTTATTATAAGTAAGATATTTTGCAAAGCATCGATTATGAAACACTTTCCAACACATCCAAAAAACTGTAACGAAACTTCACCAATAAATAAGGTGAAAGAAGATATGTAACTAAACAGTCTAGAAAACATATAACGCATTGAAAAATGCAGTTTTCAAAATAATTTTCCATTGTCAAAAAAAAAAAAAAAAAAAAAAAAAAAAGTTGAATTATTTTGTGCAGCCCTGTATATGATGCATATGTTTGGTTATATACTACATAGCATGATAAAATTTAGTTTAATGAAGCAATTTTCGCCAATCGATGGAAATGCACTCGAAATCTTTTATATCCCTGTATATTATCTAAATACACACCACATATTAAGCTAAAAGGTAAAAACGTATTCAGGTAAAAAACGCATAAGACAACTTAAGACTCATAATTAGCAGCCGTAAACGACAATGTCTCTTGTTCTTTACGTAGTCCTCTATATGAATTTATTTATTTTCCACATACACTTTTATCAGTCTACCAAGTATAGTTCAGCAGGAAATTTCGTAACACAATTAAAAACTACCCTTAAACTATTTACTTCCATAGTCTGTAATACTTATGATTTCCCTTGTGTAGCCCCGTATATGATCAACCAAATTTATACACACCACGTACAATGAAAACAATTAGTTAAACTTAAAAACACACTTATCACAATTAGACTGTAATTATCGCACGTATACTGTAACCGATATCTTTTATATGTCTCTGTAAATGAATGATAAACGCAACGCACACCGTACTTTGAAGCGAGCAATTTATAGTGCAGCTCAATAATGCATATAATTTTCATTATGTTTGAAATACTGAAACATCAATAAATTACACTGCAAACGATTTTTCCCCGTAGAACAATGTGTAACAGAATTCTTTTGTTGACCCTGTAAATGAATAATAAATGCTTTGCACTACAATATTCTACAAAAAGCATGTTTTAATGCGCTTCATAATTATATATCAATTTCATCATGTTTCGAATGGCGTAGCTTGATCAAAATGCACTTGAAACGATTATTTCCCATTGACTGTAATGCAACGCAATACTTTTGACTGTCCCTGTAATAAAAGTATAAGTGCTACACACTTCATTTTCAATAGGTAACATGCTATAATAAACGACAATAACATGCAAAAATTTCAGGGCATCCGGAATATATTTACGCGAGTTAGAGCACGGACGAACGGCTAGACAAACCGAAGTCATAAACACTTTTCAACTAGGTTGGAAAGTGTTAAAACATTTTTGTTTGTTTTATCGTTTTGTTTAGATGCAATAATTTTTTTTAGAAAATCTTCTCTAATGCACAACAGGAACAAAATTGTCAAAAAGGAATTTTCTAAATGAATATTCGAAAAGAAAGTGGTTCTGCCATCTATTGCTAGGATTCGCAAGCATTTCACAATTCAACTTTAAATGAGGTTTATACAGTTGTAGTAAAGGAATAAAAATAGACATAGTTTTCTGAAGGTTGTTTAACAGTACAATACATCTTCTTATGAGGTTATCATGTATGAAAGGGGTATATATATATATATATATATATTCATAACCATTAATGAAACATTACCAAAACACCAACAAAAACTATGAATTAGAATGTAATAATTAATTGACAACATTAGTGTTCCCCAACACTCTGAATATATATTCCATATACATAGTAAAAAAAAAAAAAAAAAAAGAAAAAAAAAAAAAAGAAATTCAATTAAAAATTGAAAAAATGAAATTTGTGGAATTTAGACAGAATCTTCAGGTCCCAAATGTCTAAATTACCACAAATAAAATGTGTGGTTTCATCATCAGATTAGCCACAACATTGCTCAAGAATATGATTTTGGGACTACCACACCAAAATAGAGAAATAAACTGTGAAAAAAATCGTAAAGTTCAAAAAATAAAAACAATATTAAAAAGGAAAGAAACCTTACCCATAAAAAGGAGAAAAAAACTGTGAAATATGATCATAAAGTTCAAAATACAACAAGATTAAAAAGGATATAAGGAAAAGAAAACAATAGTTACCAGATAGAATACATGATCCATACAGGAGTCAACACATAACACAGGCAATGAATTGGAGAAAATCATTACATGTTGCAAAAATAAGTTTTAAAAGATGATTGACCAAGGAATATTATTGTACAGCAAAGCCAAACACAAACCAATATAGAATCAGCTCCCTCTGTAGAAAATTTAAAATAGAACACCAAACATGTTTTCAAATGAATTAATAAGGTGCTGTCATCTATGATTTAATAAAAGCATTTGATTACTATTATTAGTCAAAGATTTAAACAAATACTGTCTAAAGAATGATAACTGATAGTTAAATAATAAATAAATATAATTAAATCTATATATATATATGTGTGTGTGTATAATTAAAGGCGGTGGAAAGTTAAGATTTCTCATTTACTTACAATATAGTTTATATCTTTATCCATTATTTGTTTTCATCCTTTCAATCTACTCCCTACATTTTTCATTTTATGATTTTTTTATTCAATATGGCTGTGTAGCATTTAATGGCTGCAATTTAATATTTTTTTAATTATGAATTTCATGTTTAATTTGCATATCGTTTTGATATTTAATCCAATTTTTATCATATTTAATAATTATTTTTAAAAAAATTAAAACGCTAATAAAAATAACATAAAAAGTTAAGATTTCTCATTTACTTAGATTATGTAATATACATAAATAAGAAAGTATTTGTTATTTTTATCCACTTTTGACATGCAAATAAAATCTGCTGCAGTATTTTTATGACGACGGTTTTTTTTTTTCCCTTTTGCTATTCTTATTCTTTAATTTAAAATTCGTTATCACGAAGGTTATTAAGTATTTTTAAACAAAACAAAAAAAAACTGCAACTGCTGAAAAAAAATTTATAAAACTTTTTTGCGTCATTAAACAATAATCAGTGCTGTTTCAGCTTTTCTTAATCCCATAAAGTATTTTTCTTTTAACTCCTCTCTAATACACTTTCGTCATCTGAAATGACTTTTTTTTTTCTTTCTAATCACATATGTAATGGAATAGTTTTCACGTTTTTAATTAATAAAATTTGTTTTATTTTACATCTTATATTTATTTCGCTTTTTATCATTTCTTTGGAATAATGCATTGTAAATAGAAATCTTTGTGTAAATGCACTTTTTTAGTTTCTATAACAAGGAAGTTCTCCATAAGCACATACTCAGAATTAAAAAAAAATTACAGAATATTCTTGACATGAGGATATATATGTCTATAAAAAAAAAAAATTGCTGCGGAACCTCAATACAGCGACCGAAAAAAAAATCGGGGTTTTATTTATTTATTTATTTATTACTATTATTATTGCGATTTATCGTCGATTGGCGACGCAATGAAATTTCAAACAAGTTGGAAATTGTACGTCAAACGTGACAAATGAGGTGCGTTCGTACTATAAATAGTTTTATAAATATTCAGATCTCGCTGTGATAGCTCTTGTACTCTTATCCAGAAATGCATGAATACAAAATAAATTTTATGAGCAGATTTTCATATTATAGATATTAATTTTATTTTATGAAATTAAGTTTCAATACACTTTTACAAACAAATAATTACAATTCTGTTACATTAAAATTATACTATGCGCAAATATCCAATACAAGATAATCTAAAAATATCATCGTTATGATTTCACTGAAAAAAATAATTATATCGTCTGTTATAATGATCTGATTAATGGTTAATTTCCGTAATAAAATAAGTACATTTTAAGTTGGCAACATTTTATCTTTTGTTGACATTTACTAAAAATTCCAATGCGAAAATATCCAATACCAGAAAATCTAAAAAAAATCATCGTTATGATTTCACTGAAAAAATGAATTACATCGTCTATAATGATATGATTAATTTCCGTAATAAAATAAGTAAAAGTTTTAAGTTGGCAACATTTTATCTTTTGTTGACATTTACTGAAAATTCCAGTGCGAAACTTAAGCCTAGCTTTGAAAACTTCAGAACTTGAAATCCATATTGAAATAATATTAGACTCTTTTTCCATTTAATATTTATTTCTCCGGAAACATCTATCTGAAAAACTGTCGATAGATTATAAGATTGCTATAATTAAACCAGTTTAGTATACAAATTCGGTTTTTAAATTCAGTAATACGAAAATAATATGACTCCATCTGAAATATGACATAATCACCATGGTAACCTAGAATCATTACCTATTATGGGATATCATTGAATTAATTACATATAATAGGAATTAATAGAATGAAGAAACCTTTTATTAGTATCTTTTCAAGTTTCGATTCGATTTTTATAAAATTTGAAATGACTCGACGAAATTCTGCTACGATTATGTAATTAAATTTCACACTTTTCGGTTGGATAGTTTTTGCGCTGTTAAATGCGGAGAGACGGACGGACCAGACAACGATTATAGTTGTCTCCTTGTTAAAAATACTGTTTTTTTTTTTTTTTAAGATAAGAAAACGCTAATAAAAATTAATTATATAAAAAAAAATATTTCAGATACACTGTTAAAAATTTGCGGCAAACTGTCCAGTCATTTGACCGTTTTTATAAAAAACGGTTATCTAACCATAATTTAACTCTATTTTGACCATATTATTCCCCATATTATGGTCAGAATAGAGTTAAATTACGGTTACGTAACCGTTTTCTGTAAAAACGGTCAAATGACTGGACAGTTTGCTGCAAATTTTTAACAGTGTAATTGACAATGACAGACTGAATAACTCTGATTTTTGCGACCTCTCTGTTACTAGAAAAAAAAAAAAAGAGAGAGAGAGAGAGAAAATATGTATGATTAAATTCGAGAGATGTTACATTTGAGAAAATAAATTATTTTATCGTCAATAGTTTTACAAAAAGACATAAATTTATTATTTATATAAACTTTCTTTAGTTATTGTTACATATTGTAAGCAGAAATTTCTTCTTTAAAACTATATTTAAACCTAAAATTGGAACAGCAGACGTTAGAAACAGAGAGTAAGCTTACTCCAGAACAAGAAGCTAAATCCGAAACATATTATGAAGAATTTCAAAATAGCTTTAGATTTCTTTTCTAAGAAAGTGATTTCTGCAATATAATAACACTGCCACCAGTTGCTTTTTAAAATATTTATTTTACTAAATGCAAATATAGTAACAAAAATTACAGAGATTAAAGGAAAAAGTGAAATTAAATCTATTAAATTAGAAAATAAATATTTTAATTAAACAGAACAAGTGTAACTATTGACACTGTATATTAGATAAAACATATAAATACGGTACTTCGTATAATACTTAGAGATATAATCCGTTTATATTTGGCTTACAGTCATTCGGATAGAGTAATTTTAGAGCTAAACAGGCAAAAAAAAAAAAATAAAAAAAAAAAAAAATATATATATATATATATATATATATAAATAAATAAAAATCTAAAGTTGCGTACATCAAAAGCTCATGTAAAATTGATTTCACTCTAAATACGAAATCCCAATTCACCAAAGTAGATAATAATTGGGGGTTCTGCATCAGCTGTGGGTGCTGTGGTGACCTCTGAAGGTGAAGTTCAAGGTTACCGGAAGTGGCAGGTGTGGACACCGGAAGTCGCAGGTAGGGATAACAGGCATGTTGAGACAGGAAGTGAACAGGAAGTACGATCGGAAACGCGAAAGGAAGTTTAACCGGAAACACCACAGGAAGTGAATGCGATAAGGAGAGAGGGGGAGGGCTTATTTTTGTGGGGGGCTTATGCTAACCTGAAATAAAAATGGAATTATTTCTTACTTTGTAAAAATTTAACATAAAATGTATCTTTTTTTTTTTTTTTTTTTTTTTTTTCACCTGAAATAAAAATTTTATTTGCTAACTAACATCTAATATAAAAATGGAAATCTTTCTGACTTTGTTTTACTTTCTAAAAGTTTTACATGAAATTTATTTTAAGACTGGAAACGCGACAGGAAGTAAGACCTGAAACCGGATTAGACATGCTTTTTCCAAAAAGGGTTTTCAGGAAGCAGTAAACATGTTTTGGGAACATGTTTGGGAGCTTGTTGCAACAGGAAAGGCAGTTTAAAAGACCGGAAGTGATTAAGCGATAAGAAAAGTACAGGAATATACACGTAGATTTTGTTCTTTGTAGAGGGTGAAATTTTATTTTATTTTTTATTTAAAGAGTTTTCTTTTTCTTTTTTTTTTTTTTTTTTTTTTTTTTCTTTAAAGCGTTTAAAATTATTTTTTATATTATTATTATTTTTTTTTTGGTAGTGGTTTACGTATTATTTTAATTTTTAGTGACGTTAGAACCTGCAATGTTCTGTACCACACATGTCTTATCTTAGATTATCAAGGATGTGTGTGTGTTGTTATCTCTTTAAATGCGAGAGATGGGGCTTCAGACCTGCGTTGAGATATCTTTATCATAGTTTTAATGAACTGCAGGAAATTGTCTTTAGCTATTGAGTAATTCGCGAGTTTTGGTTTAATATGAATGCTATTACATCTGTTTGTTTAATTTACAAGCACATTTCTCTTACAACATTCTGTCAACAGATCATTTCTATATTCGAAATAATAATTTAGAAGGAAAATTTTTATATGAAAATACTATGAAATGTCATTTATAGAGATTGACAAAAATAGCATGCTTGATTCTTTCTTGTATTAACCTTATAATCATTTATTTTAGAAATATAGGTTTATAGTTTTGTTACGAAAAATAACGTGTTTACATATTTTAAAAACGAAAGCAAAGTGATTTTTACAAATGTAACTATAAGCTATACACCCACGCATTTGTGTTATTGAATTCAATTTCAATGCTTAATATTGTATTCACCGTACTATTTTCCTGCAAAAGCCGTTTCACAAACTTGTGTACTGAAATTAATGTGGCATTTTTAGGGAAAAATTAATTCAAGTCTTTGAGACTAATCTTTCAAAGGAAAAAAAGATTTGTCATACTTTCTCTTACATTATATCTTCCGTTTTTTAAGTTTACAAATTTGTGGAGTAACTTAAATAATCGTTTTTATGCTAATTAAACAATATATTTTTTAATTATATGTTTTTTTTTAATTAACTTGTAATAGCTTCTTTTTTTTTCTTTTTCTTTTTCTTAAAAGGGTACTGTAGAATAACTTATGTCACAAATACTACATCCTTCTTTAGTTAAATATGTTTCACTTAAGACATGACAAAGTGTCTTAGAAACATTTCATTTTGGAGTTAAGTGATTAAACAAGAAAAATATTATTTATAAAAACACAACACATAAGACTAGCGGCTGAGAGGTTCTTCTCTCAAAGCTGATAGATGGAAGGTGTTAGGTTTAAACCTCTCTCACGGTCGTCGACCTAACCGTTCGAAGTTTTCTTCGAAACTTGTCAATATGGGTAAGAACACCCTAGAAAGACCTACATGGAGACACTTATCCCTAACGCAGATAATCAACCCTATATTTAACCAACCAGTCACAACACGCAATTCATAATCATTACATTCAGTTAATAAGTGATTTGACATGCAAAATTTGATTTATAGAAACATACAATATGATATATCACACTAAACATACAATTTGAACGATTTTTTCCCTTTCATATGAAAAAATTTTAACAAGAATTTAGTGACTATTTAACTTATTAAAGAGAGCGGTTATTTTGTTTAGAGTTATACGATTAAAATAAATTTTCAATAGATTTGACTTTATACAAGCAACATTTAAAAAAAAAAGAGAATGGAATCTAGTGTTTATAAATTAACGTATTTCAATTTTACAAATACTTCACACACCCCTCTTTTTCCCCTATTTTGGTAGACTTTATACACATAAGACATAAAAGGCGTTTTAGAATACATCATTTAGAAATTAAGCAACTTGATAAGTAAAATATTATTTCTAAAAGCAATAGATACGAAAGTAATAAATATTTCTACTTACAAATGTACGAAATTCTGATAGGTAAGACCTTCTCAATCATTGTGCAAGAATTAAGTGGTGATTGAGCTTATAACATTATAGGATGAAATAATCACTTGACGTATTTTTAAACCAATAAAATATTAGTATTTTAAACCAATAAAATGTTAGTATTTTTACACGAGCGCCCTCTATCATTATATAAATTTCAATGAAATGAGTTCATAACATTATACTGTCCCTTCTCATCGGTGTAATAGAATATTATACTGTCCCTTCTCATCGGTGTAATAGGTTGCATTTTTCGTTTAAGTTAGTTTTTTTTTTTTTCATTTAAGCTAGTTTTTTTTTTCATTTAAGCTATTATGGAACGAGTTATGAATTCTTAAGTTGATGATCTAACCAACTCGAAGTGTCAACCCTCATCACCAGAATTAAATAATCAAGAGATGGATTCTACAATTTTATCCAAAGAAGGACCCGTTTCGAAGTATGAAGTGAAACCCACCTCATCAGGACTAAAGAAACAGTTTGTGTGTTTTACTTGCAACAAAGATTTTTTCCGAAAGGATCATTTAAAACAACATTTGATGACCCATTCAGGAGAAAAACCTTTTGTGTGTGTCATCTGTCGAAAAGCTTTCTCTAGAAAAGCTCTTTTGAATCGCCATAAATTGTCTCATTTAAAAGAACCTACACAGCATAAGTGTGGTGATTGCAACGAACTGTTTTCAAGAAAGTACGACTTATTGAAACATGAAAAGATTCACAAATCACCCAAACAATATAAGTGTATTAAATGCAATGAACTGTTTTCGAGAAAGTACGACTTATTGAAACATAAGAAGATCCATAGGCCCCGAAAGCAGTATAAATGCATCCAGTGAAGTGAAATATTTAATCGGAAATACGATTTATCACGTCATATAGACACTGCACACAAAGTACTACCCAAAGTTGTCAAATCGACATCTTTAAAAGATTCGTTATATGAAAAAGTGAAGCATTTTAAAAGACAAAATGCTTTAAATGTATTTACTAAAACTGTCATAAATTCTAATGAGGAGAATGATCAAGACTTTCACACGTTTTTTAACAGTATTCGGTCGGACGTTTTGAATGAATTAAATTATCAGATAGAAGTAAAAAGGTCAATGAAATGGTATGCAACTGCAAAAGTTGTTGTAAGCCGCCAAACACCGGACGGTGATATAGATACCATCACCCCATATTTTCATTCAAGAACTGTACTGGAATTGACGAATCAAAACATACCTGTACATGTTGAGGATGCCTTTACGAAAATTATTAACTCTTTTGAGAAATTCACTCAACAAGGATCTAATTGGACATTGCAACAAATATTAAATCTAGAACTGTCTACAGCTAAATATAGAATGGTTTAAAATGTGTGGACTGGTTTTGAAACATGTATATTCATGTTTTTGCTATTGTAGTTATTGAAAATGATAAATAAATAGTCTATGACTAAAAAATCAGAAGTTTTTTATTATTTTCATGGTAACTATTTTATATAAATTACTTATAACAGTTTGACAATGCTACATAAACTACTGTTTAACATTTTGAATGCCTTAGACAAAATGGGAATGAATTTGTTGAAATTATGTAAAACATGATGAAATAAATGTGATGTATTCATTATATGTTACTTAAACTACAAGAGAATGATTGGAAATGTGTTATTTTAAATCTATGCTACTTTTAATCACTAACAAGGTAAGACGTGACGTTATGAATCATCGATGGGTTTTCCTTTGAATATGTATTAATCTTACTTATTGATAAGAAAGTTGGAAAAATAGACTTAACACATTGTTAGAGGTTTTGGAAAAATGTATAGTTGGTTAAAAATTTTAGAAAATTTAACATAAAGTAACAAATTTTAGAAAATAAACGTTTCGATAAATAAATATAAAAAAAAAATTACATTTTGGTAAACTTTACACTTAGACAATATTTCAAACTAGGAAAAAATAATATCTTTACACTGAGACGATATTTTAAACTAAGGAAAAATTAGACTTAACGCATTGTTACAGTTTCTTTGAAAAATATCTAGTTGGTTATAAATTTTAGAAAATTCGACCTAACGAAATTAACACACTTAAAAATATCTAGGTTATACATTTTATAAAATAAGCAACAAATAAACATTTCGATACATTGACAAAAGAAAACAATTAAGTTTAAGTAAACTTTACACTTAGACAATATTTCAAACTAAGAAAAATAATAAATTTACACTTATACAATATTTTAAACTAAGAAAAATAATAACTTTACACTTATACAATATTTTAAACCAAGGAAAATTAATAACTTTAAACATCAGACTTAATACATTGTTAAAGTTTTTTGAAAATAACACGACATTTTGAAAGCAGTGGAAATAGTATACCTGCAAAAAATTCAACTTAGTGGAATTTAATATTGAAATTTTTTAACTTCACTCATTTAAAACATAAAACTTTATAAAATTTTCACTTTTTTTAAATAAGCAACTGTTAAACATTTTGAATGTCTTAGACAAAGTGTGAATAAATTTGTTGAAATTATATAAAACATGAAAAATTTCATAACTTTTAAAGGAAATTTTATTTTTGGTGAAATAAACTCGAGGTATTTATTATATGTAACTTATACTACTAGAGAATTGATTGAAAATGTGTTACTTTTAAACACTCACAAGATAAGACACGATGTTAGGAATTATAGATGTGTTTTTCCCCCACAATTGACGTCACTTGTAGCATATTTACTGACCAAGTCATAAAATCATAGTTCAGGGTATGTTTATGAGCACGGCGTTTAGTTGAGATTTAAGATATTTGAGAAATATAAACTACAACTTTGACTACTTTTTGAAATTTCCCCCTACATAAGAAAAAGGACATAGGAAAATAAAATGAAAAGTTGTCTTTGAATGGAATCGAACCATTATCCTTTCACTTAACAGCTGAATGCGTTGGCAATTACATCACAAAGGCACTGATAACAACTGGTTGAATATATTGGGTTTCTTTTTTAAGGTTAAATTCATTTAATATTCAAGTTATTTCTTAATGATACACTTAAAAACAATAAATTTAATTAGCATTCAAAAAACAAACGATCACATTATTGTGTAAAACAATCAAATGTTTTGAAAGTCACGAGTTAAAATTTTGGAGGGTGCGATAACTTGGAAGTGCACTGCAGAAGGGGAGTTAAATTTTTGAAGAAGTTTAATCTTAGAAGACAAGAGTAAAATTTGAAATGACTTAGAGTTTAATTAGAATTCAGATGCGAACCTTTTAAAATGAAATAAGTTTTTTTGTATCGCCCTCTATCGGTGGGTAATGGAATTAGGAGATAATTAAAAGTTTTAACTTGGATTCGAACCCACAACAAAAATTATTTTACGGTTTGATAATTTAGGGTAGGTTTAACTGAGAAAACCATGATGTTATAAGTATTTAGAGATGTTTTAAGATATTCGATAAAGGAAATCATCTAAATTTTCAATTTAATTGAATGGTTTACTGCTTAAAGTACTACAAAATGAATAGAACACGATGCATAGTTTTTTTTAATTAATTATATTTTTCGAAAGGTTAAATTGACTTATTGTTAAACTTAGGATTTATGTTTAAAGTGAATAAATTTGATATGTTAGGTTTACTTAATAACAGAGGGTTGAATAAGTTATTTTTTTTTAAATTAAAATTTCATAAAAATAAAGTTTACTAAAAGTTTTTAAAGTTAAAAAAATTGTAAGTTACGTTAAAAAAGTTAACAAAAATATAGTTTAAAAAAATTAAAAGTTTACAAAAAGTTTAAAAATCTTTAAATTAATTAAAATTAACTTTTTAATTTTAACTATTGAGAGACTATACTTTAATTGTTAATCCTTGTAACCAACTGGTGCATATCAACTATCTGCACATGTGCATAAAAAACATACACTTTTACACTAACTTGAGTTCGATTTTAAATTATTTGCTAATTTTTATACAACTCGATTACCTTTCAGAAACAAAATAGAATTAAATACTTACCGAAAAACACGTCCACTTCTTGTGCTTTCTTTCACTAGACTAACCTTTCTCCCTTATCTTTGTTAGGGGGCGCTGCAATCGACGCTAGAGTCGCTACCAGGCTTCCGGTTTGTGACGTCATTTCCGGTTTGAGATAAGAATAAACTTTAAATACAAACTACACTCGCTCAGTCATTCTTCCTCCACTCTTACTTGATAGCAGTTGTTAGTTTCTTATTTTGACGTGTTGAATGACGTCATCACGTGTTTGTCTAAACTTGTCCAGACTTGTTTCTGTGCTGCACGTCTGTTTTGTATAATAATATTACTTATAGCTAACTCGTTCAGTCTCATGATAAATAATATAAGAAAAAGTTAGAATAGTTTACATATTTTTGTAATTAAAAAAATGTATGCACAAACACGCACACAATATCTTACAAGGTTACAATACTCAACACACAGTTCACCATACTTCAAAACGATTCACGATAAATTTATAAATTTAAATTTAAATATTTGAAAAATACTGAAGTATTTTTATTTATAATTGTTCATTTATAAATAAAATATTTAAATTTAAATTTATAAATTTATCGTGAATCGTTTTGAAGTATGGTGAACTGTGTGTTGAGTATTGTAACCTTGTAAGATATTGTGTGCGTGTTTGTGCATACATTTTTTTAATTACAAAAATATGTAAACTATTCTAACTTTTTCTTATATTATTTATCATGAGACTGAACGAGTTAGCTATAAGTAATATTATTATACAAAACAGACGTGCAGCACAGAAACAAGTCTGGACAAGTTTAGACAAACACGTGATGACGTCATTCAACACGTCAAAATAAGAAACTAACAACTGCTATCAAGTAAGAGTGGAGGAAGAATGACTGAGCGAGTGTAGTTTGTATTTAAAGTTTATTCTTATCTCAAACCGGAAATGACGTCACAAACCGGAAGCCTGGTAGCGACTCTAGCGTCGATTGCAGCGCCCCCTAACAAAGATAAGGGAGAAAGGTTAGTCTAGTGAAAGAAAGCACAAGAAGTGGACGTGTTTTTCGGTAAGTATTTAATTCTATTTTGTTTCTGAAAGGTAATCGAGTTGTATAAAAATTAGCAAATAATTTAAAATCGAACTCAAGTTAGTGTAAAAGTGTATGTTTTTTATGCACATGTGCAGATAGTTGATATGCACCAGTTGGTTACAAGGATTAACAATTAAAGTATAGTCTCTCAATAGTTAAAATTAAAAAGTTAATTTTAATTAATTTAAAGATTTTTAAACTTTTTGTAAACTTTTAATTTTTTTAAACTATATTTTTGTTAACTTTTTTAACGTAACTTACAATTTTTTTAACTTTAAAAACTTTTAGTAAACTTTATTTTTATGAAATTTTAATTTAAAAAAAAATAACTTATTCAACCCTCTGTTATTAAGTAAACCTAACATATCAAATTTATTCACTTTAAACATAAATCCTAAGTTTAACAATAAGTCAATTTAACCTTTCGAAAAATATAATTAATTAAAAAAAACTATGCATCGTGTTCTATTCATTTTGTAGTACTTTAAGCAGTAAACCATTCAATTAAATTGAAAATTTAGATGATTTCCTTTATCGAATATCTTAAAACATCTCTAAATACTTATAACATCATGGTTTTCTCAGTTAAACCTACCCTAAATTATCAAACCGTAAAATAATTTTTGTTGTGGGTTCGAATCCAAGTTAAAACTTTTAATTATCTCCTAATTCCATTACCCACCGATAGAGGGCGATACAAAAAAACTTATTTCATTTTAAAAGGTTCGCATCTAAATTCTAATTAAACTCTAAGTCATTTCAAATTTTACTCTTGTCTTCTAAGATTAAACTTCTTCAAAAATTTAACTCCCCTTCTGCAGTGCACTTCCAAGTTATCGCACCCTCCAAAATTTTAACTCGTGACTTTCAAAACATTTGATTGTTTTACACAATAATGTGATCGTTTGTTTTTTGAATGCTAATTAAATTTATTGTTTTTAAGTGTATCATTAAGAAATAACTTGAATATTAAATGAATTTAACCTTAAAAAAGAAACCCAATATATTCAACCAGTTGTTATCAGTGCCTTTGTGATGTAATTGCCAACGCATTCAGCTGTTAAGTGAAAGGATAATGGTTCGATTCCATTCAAAGACAACTTTTCATTTTATTTTCCTATGTCCTTTTTCTTATGTAGGGGGAAATTTCAAAAAGTAGTCAAAGTTGTAGTTTATATTTCTCAAATATCTTAAATCTCAACTAAACGCCGTGCTCATAAACATACCCTGAACTATGATTTTATGACTTGGTCAGTAAATATGCTACAAGTGACGTCAATTGTGGGGGAAAAACACATCTATAATTCCTAACATCGTGTCTTATCTTGTGAGTGTTTAAAAGTAACACATTTTCAATCAATTCTCTAGTAGTATAAGTTACATATAATAAATACCTCGAGTTTATTTCACCAAAAATAAAATTTCCTTTAAAAGTTATGAAATTTTTCATGTTTTATATAATTTCAACAAATTTATTCACACTTTGTCTAAGACATTCAAAATGTTTAACAGTTGCTTATTTAAAAAAAGTGAAAATTTTATAAAGTTTTATGTTTTAAATGAGTGAAGTTAAAAAATTTCAATATTAAATTCCACTAAGTTGAATTTTTTGCAGGTATACTATTTCCACTGCTTTCAAAATGTCGTGTTATTTTCAAAAAACTTTAACAATGTGTTAAGTCTGATGTTTAAAGTTATTAATTTTCCTTGGTTTAAAATATTGTATAAGTGTAAAGTTATTATTTTTCTTAGTTTAAAATATTGTATAAGTGTAAATTTATTATTTTTCTTAGTTTGAAATATTGTCTAAGTGTAAAGTTTACTTAAACTTAATTGTTTTCTTTTGTCAATGTATCGAAATGTTTATTTGTTGCTTATTTTATAAAATGTAAACCTAGATATTTTTAAGTGTGTTAATTTCGTTAGGTCGAATTTTCTAAAATTTATAACCAACTAGATATTTTTCAAAGAAACTGTAACAATGCGTTAAGTCTAATTTTTCCTTAGTTTAAAATATCGTCTCAGTGTAAAGATATTATTTTTTCCTAGTTTGAAATATTGTCTAAGTGTAAAGTTTACCAAAATGTAATTTTTTTTTTTTTATATTTATTTATCGAAACGTTTATTTTCTAAAATTTGTTACTTTATGTTAAATTTTCTAAAATTTTTAACCAACTATACATTTTTCCAAAACCTCTAACAATGTGTTAAGTCTATTTTTCCAACTTTCTTATCAATAAGTAAGATTAATACATATTCAAAGGAAAACCCATCGATGATTCATAACGTCACGTCTTACCTTGTTAGTGATTAAAAGTAGCATAGATTTAAAATAACACATTTCCAATCATTCTCTTGTAGTTTAAGTAACATATAATGAATACATCACATTTATTTCATCATGTTTTACATAATTTCAACAAATTCATTCCCATTTTGTCTAAGGCATTCAAAATGTTAAACAGTAGTTTATGTAGCATTGTCAAACTGTTATAAGTAATTTATATAAAATAGTTACCATGAAAATAATAAAAAACTTATGATTTTTTAGTCATAGACTATTTATTTATCATTTTCAATAACTACAATAGCAAAAACATGAATATACATGTTTCAAAACCAGTCCACACATTTTAAACCATTCTATATTTAGCTGTAGACAGTTCTAGATTTAATATTTGTTGCAATGTCCAATTAGATCCTTGTTGAGTGAATTTCTCAAAAGAGTTAATAATTTTCGTAAAGGCATCCTCAACATGTACAGGTATGTTTTGATTCGTCAATTCCAGTACAGTTCTTGAATGAAAATATGGGGTGATGGTATCTATATCACCGTCCGGTGTTTGGCGGCTTACAACAACTTTTGCAGTTGCATACCATTTCATTGACCTTTTTACTTCTATCTGATAATTTAATTCATTCAAAACGTCCGACCGAATACTGTTAAAAAACGTGTGAAAGTCTTGATCATTCTCCTCATTAGAATTTATTACAGTTTTAGTAAATACATTTAAAGCATTTTGTCTTTTAAAATGCTTCACTTTTTCATATAACGAATCTTTTAAAGATGTCGATTTGACAACTTTGGGTAGTACTTTGTGTGCAGTGTCTATATGACGTGATAAATCGTATTTCCGATTAAATATTTCACTACACTGGATGCATTTATACTGCTTTCGGGGCCTATGGATCTTCTTATGTTTCAATAAGTTGTACTTTCTCGAAAACAGTTCATTGCATTTAATACACTTATATTGTTTGGGTGATTTGTGAATCTTTTCATGTTTCAATAAGTCGTACTTTCTTGAAAACAGTTCGTTGCAATCACCACACTTATGCTGTGTAGGTTCTTTTAAATGAGACAATTTATGGCGATTCAAAAGAGCTTTTCTAGAGAAAGCTTTTCGACAGATGACACACACAAAAGGTTTTTCTCCTGAATGGGTCATCAAATGTTGTTTTAAATGATCCTTTCGGAAAAAATCTTTGTTGCAAGTAAAACACACAAACTGTTTCTTTAGTCCTGATGAGGTGGGTTTCACTTCATACTTCGAAACGGGTCCTTCTTTGGATAAAATTGTAGAATCCATCTCTTGATTATTTAATTCTGGTGATGAGGGTTGACACTTCGAGTTGGTTAGATCATCAACATAAGAATTCATAACTCGTTCCATAATAGCTTAAATGAAAAAAAAAACTAGCTTAAATGAAAAAAAAAAAACTAACTTAAATGAAAAATGCAACCTATTACACCGATGAGAAGGGACAGTATAATATTCTATTACACCGATGAGAAGGGACAGTATAATGTTATGAACTCATTTCATTGAAATTTATATAATGATAGAGGGCGCTCGTGTAAAAATACTAACATTTTATTGGTTTAAAATACTAATATTTTATTGGTTTAAAAATACGTCAAGTGATTATTTCATCCTATAATGTTATAAGCTCAATCACCACTTAATTCTTGCACAATGATTGAGAAGGTCTTACCTATCAGAATTTCGTACATTTGTAAGTAGAAATATTTATTACTTTCGTATCTATTGCTTTTAGAAATAATATTTTACTTATCAAGTTGCTTAATTTCTAAATGATGTATTCTAAAACGCCTTTTATGTCTTATGTGTATAAAGTCTACCAAAATAGGGGAAAAAGAGGGGTGTGTGAAGTATTTGTAAAATTGAAATACGTTAATTTATAAACACTAGATTCCATTCTCTTTTTTTTTTAAATGTTGCTTGTATAAAGTCAAATCTATTGAAAATTTATTTTAATCGTATAACTCTAAACAAAATAACCGCTCTCTTTAATAAGTTAAATAGTCACTAAATTCTTGTTAAAATTTTTTCATATGAAAGGGAAAAAATCGTTCAAATTGTATGTTTAGTGTGATATATCATATTGTATGTTTCTATAAAACAAATTTTGCATGTCAAATCACTTATTAACTGAATGTAATGATTATGAATTGCGTGTTGTGACTGGTTGGTTAAATATAGGGTTGATTATCTGCGTTAGGGATAAGTGTCTCCATGTAGGTCTTTCTAGGGTGTTCTTACCCATATTGACAAGTTTCGAAGAAAACTTCGAACGGTTAGGTCGACGACCGTGAGAGAGGTTTAAACCTAACACCTTCCATCTATCAGCTTTGAGAGTAGAACCTCTCAGCCGCTAGTCTTATGTGTTGTGTTTTTATAAATAATATTTTTCTTGTTTAATCACTTAACTCCAAAATGAAATGTTTCTAAGACACTTTGTCATGTCTTAAGTGAAACATATTTAACTAAAGAAGGATGTAGTATTTGTGACATAAGTTATTCTACAGTACCCTTTTAAGAAAAAGAAAAAGAAAAAAAAAGAAGCTATTACAAGTTAATTAAAAAAAAACATATAATTAAAAAATATATTGTTTAATTAGCATAAAAACGATTATTTAAGTTACTCCACAAATTTGTAAACTTAAAAAACGGAAGATATAATGTAAGAGAAAGTATGACAAATCTTTTTTTCCTTTGAAAGATTAGTCTCAAAGACTTGAATTAATTTTTCCCTAAAAATGCCACATTAATTTCAGTACACAAGTTTGTGAAACGGCTTTTGCAGGAAAATAGTACGGTGAATACAATATTAAGCATTGAAATTGAATTCAATAACACAAATGCGTGGGTGTATAGCTTATAGTTACATTTGTAAAAATCACTTTGCTTTCGTTTTTAAAATATGTAAACACGTTATTTTTCGTAACAAAACTATAAACCTATATTTCTAAAATAAATGATTATAAGGTTAATACAAGAAAGAATCAAGCATGCTATTTTTGTCAATCTCTATAAATGACATTTCATAGTATTTTCATATAAAAATTTTCCTTCTAAATTATTATTTCGAATATAGAAATGATCTGTTGACAGAATGTTGTAAGAGAAATGTGCTTGTAAATTAAACAAACAGATGTAATAGCATTCATATTAAACCAAAACTCGCGAATTACTCAATAGCTAAAGACAATTTCCTGCAGTTCATTAAAACTATGATAAAGATATCTCAACGCAGGTCTGAAGCCCCATCTCTCGCATTTAAAGAGATAACAACACACACACATCCTTGATAATCTAAGATAAGACATGTGTGGTACAGAACATTGCAGGTTCTAACGTCACTAAAAATTAAAATAATACGTAAACCACTACCAAAAAAAAAATAATAATAATATAAAAAATAATTTTAAACGCTTTAAAGAAAAAAAAAAAAAAAAAAAAAAAAAAAAAGAAAAAGAAAACTCTTTAAATAAAAAATAAAATAAAATTTCACCCTCTACAAAGAACAAAATCTACGTGTATATTCCTGTACTTTTCTTATCGCTTAATCACTTCCGGTCTTTTAAACTGCCTTTCCTGTTGCAACAAGCTCCCAAACATGTTCCCAAAACATGTTTGCTGCTTCCTGAAAACCCTTTTTGGAAAAAGCATGTCTAATCCGGTTTCAGGTCTTACTTCCTGTCGCGTTTCCAGTCTTAAAATAAATTTCATGTAAAACTTTTAGAAAGTAAAACAAAGTCAGAAAGATTTCCATTTTTATATTAGATGTTAGTTAGCAAATAAAATTTTTATTTCAGGTGGAAAAAAAAAAAAAAAAAAAAAAGATACATTTTATGTTAAATTTTTACAAAGTAAGAAATAATTCCATTTTTATTTCAGGTTAGCATAAGCCCCCCACAAAAATAAGCCCTCCCCCTCTCTCCTTATCGCATTCACTTCCTGTGGTGTTTCCGGTTAAACTTCCTTTCGCGTTTCCGATCGTACTTCCTGTTCACTTCCTGTCTCAACATGCCTGTTATCCCTACCTGCGACTTCCGGTGTCCACACCTGCCACTTCCGGTAACCTTGAACTTCACCTTCAGAGGTCACCACAGCACCCACAGCTGATGCAGAACCCCCAATTATTATCTACTCACCAATTTAAGTTAGCTCATTTCTTTCGAAAAGTGTGCAAAATATTTTTGCGTAATATTTATGAGTATTTCAAGTATCAGTATTTTAATTATAAAAAAATACTGGGAATAATTTCAGGATATCTTCGATAATCCTGATTCATCTAAAAACTTAATAAATTTACTAGGTTTACTGATTAAAAAGCTGGTAACGTTTGATTTTTAATTGACACGAATATCATACAGAAATGAAAAACAGAAATGAACAAATAATGCATCTGTATAGTTTATTACAATTAAAATATATTTGTATTGCTATTTTGGAAGATTCTTCTACCCAATACAGTGATATGATAACAATATTTTATTTCCATGACCGGGGTTTACTAAAATCGCCACGATATTTTACCAATAGTTCAAAACAACAAGTAACGCTGTCCATTAAAATTAAAGGAAATTGAGGAATCAGAACTCTTTGACCAAAATTAGTAAACATAACAGTTAATGAATTAACTTTATCTTAACCTTAATGACTCATGTATTATGTCTTCCAAAAACACAAAAATAGAAGAGAAAACAGAACCCAAAATTATATTACACACATACAACATTAATTATTTATTTTGACTTATAGACCTTTAATTGCTCTGGTTTGTTTGTTCGTATAACGTCAAGAAAGCTTCAGTTTCTTTTACTACTGAAAACAAGTCATTATTATCGCCTGAAAGCAAACAAACAACAAAATTTTCCTTATTTACGATACCTTCCGGATAATTAAAAAATTAAATGAACATATCGTATTGTATTGCTCAATCTCTTAGGAAAATGGGATTTTGTGTAATTATTTCGTCGTTTTTACAAATTATTAAAAAAAAAAAAAAAAAAAAAAAAAAATGCATTTCAAATTGCACCATTTATTGGTGCAATTCAAAATTTTGCAATTTTCCAATCAACTGGATAGAAAATTTAATTTACATACGATTTTTTTAACATTGTATTTTATATTGCTTTCAAGAAGAATTTGTGTTAAAACCTGTGTTTTGAAATTATTTTTTCTAATCAACTGAAAAATTCAAATATTTAACTAACAAATTAAAATTGAGAAAAGTCGACTGTATATATGCATATTTCTTACTTTTATATTTGAACAATTTTAATTTTTTTAAAGATGTTGTTTTTCTATTTATTTTAATTGCTTAAAAGATACTTTGAAACAAACATCAATATTAGTTGTTTTACTCTGTTTTAAAAAGTGTAAAATTATAAATTTTATAACAAAATAGATTATCTTCTGATCAACCGAAATTTATTTTCTCCATGATCTTGGGATGCAAATTTATCCAAACAGACAAATAAATAATAATCATGCATTAATCATGTTTCAAAATGTCTTTAAAAAAAATCTTGATTTTATTTACAACTTAAAATGTAGGTTTATTTTGAGGTAGCTGAAAAACTTACCAGATCCAAACCTTTCGGAATATTTCAATTAAAATATTTCAAATTATTATCATTTTTAACCTTTTAAAAAGTACTGCGAGGGATTTTAAGATGTATCACAATTATTTTAAAATGATACATTTTATTATATAAAATATAATCTAAAAGAGAAATAACTGCCTTATTGGTATATATATATATATATATATATATATATATATATATATATATATATATATATATTCCTTTTATGGTTATTTAAGAGTACTTTATAAAATAAAGATGTTTAAAAAAAATTATTATTTGATGTTATAATTATAATTTTTACTATGTATCTCTTGCAATTTTTATTGCTTTCAAACAATATGGTAGTTATGAGTAAAATGTTAGATACTGGCAATTTAGGCCTTGGTGGATCCAGGACTAATGCTCGGTACAGGAAGATTATTAGGGATCTTCCTGGATCGTTATCAGATAACCTATTCTATTGTCCCAAGCCTGTTCTATGTTTTCGAGAGTGGGAATCTAAGCGTTACCTTACATGTCCTTTAGCTGATAAGTCCCTGATTTCAAAAAATCACAATCTTAATATGGTAAAATTTTTGTAAAGCATACAATGTAATCTATTCATTGAAATGCAATTCGCGTAATATGGAATATATTGGACAGTCATGTCAAAAATTATATAAGCGGCTAAATTTACATCGTTCTCATATTGATAAATTTAAAAAATCTAAATTTCAAACTACTCATAATATTGAATATACTCATTTCAAAAATCATGATTTTAAAAATATTACTACTAAAATACTTAAAATACAAAAAAATTTTACTGAACGACTTTTTCTAGAATCTAAATATATAAGATATTTTAATACTACCTATCCTTATGGATTAAATCAATTAGTATACAAAAAATCACATCCTGTTTTTTCAGATTTAACTAAATATGAAAATTATAAAAATCTTTATTCAGGATTAAATTTTTCAAACATAAAAAAAACTTCAAGATCTGGTAGAGGTATACATAATAACAAAAAATACACTGATAATATTGTTATACAACAAGAGCTTGATGATCTTGAGGCACAATTTTGTAATGATTATAGTTGGTTAGCTATAAGAAAACATATTTTTAGTATTAAAAAGAAATATTTGAACCAATATTTCAAAGTATTTAAAAAGAATCAATATTCTCCTCATTTTTGTGATATATTTTATGATATTCTTCATTATGGAGCAAACCTATTAAATACAAGTCTATCTAATTAACCTAAATATAAAACTAATAATACACAACTAATTATAAATTTTTCCAATCATGTATTTAATAATATCAATTTATACATTATCATAAACAACACTACTAATAATTTTCCATTAAAAAATTTTACTATTCACAAGATAAATATAATCGCACACTTGGACGTAAAATTTTTAATTATAATTCTTTTGCAAAACAAATGGTCTCTTCAAATAATTACCCTTGTTATTGTAATGACCCAAAATTTCAAAAGTACATAAATACAACACATGGTCATATTATTACTGGTGATCTTAATATTGTAGAACAACCTATTTTACAAAACTTAATGCATAATGGCACAAAATTTCGCCTTCCATACATGTGTAAAATCAAATCAATAATATTGCAGTTTATTCAAGATATTGATTTACTTATATATAATATTGCTATTGATTACAATAAACCTATCGAGTATTTTAGTGAATGGAGATTTTCTGTAACAGATAAATTTAAAAATGAAATTATAAAAAATTATCAACATATTACACATGCAGCTTTTAAAAATATAAATAAACATATATCAGAACTACAAAACAAATTTATAATTACTTATGTAGATAAATCTCCAAATAATTATGCTATTATTTGTAAAGAGTACTATAAAGTGTTAATTCACAATGCAATTAACACAAGTAATATTTTTAATAAAACTAAATTAAATATTGAAATTAATAATAGAAAATTATTAAATTATCACAAATTACTAAATATCAAACGTAATAATTTAAATTATCCTTATCTTGTTATAATTCCAAAATTTCATAAAAATCCAATTAAATTTCGCACAGTTACCATCGGGTGTAACACATATAATAATAATGCAAGCAATTTACTTATTAATATTTTAAAGCAGATATATGATATAACGATAAAACATAATAACCAACATTGCCTAAAAGACAGTTTTCAGCTTATTAATAAAATACATAATATCAATCCGGTAAAATTCATAAAAACATTGGATTTTAATGATTTATTTAATAACATTGATATAAAAGACTTATATAAAACAATGTGTATATTATTTAAAGAATTTAAATCTCAATTAAAATTAAAAGATCATATTTCCGTAATTTTTTTTTAAAACTTTATTAAACTTTACATTGCATAATAATTAAATCATATATGGCAATATTATTTATAAACAATGCCAGGGAATACCACAGGGTGGGACCGCTTCTAGTATTCTCTCTGACTTTTACTTATATTATTATGAAAGAAATATTGGTCCGAACAATGATTATGTATTTTATCGCTATATTGATGACATTATCATTTTTTATTTCAATGATAAAATTTGCACATCACCACTCAATTTTTATCCTAATCAGCTTACATTAAGCGAAAATGATTTGATTAATAATAATATAAATTTTCTTGACTTAAAAATTAATATTAATGATAATTATAAATTAATATTTGATATTTATGATAAAAGATTTGACTTTCCATTTAAAGTAAATATTTTTACCAATTTTGCTTCATGTTTACATAAATCAGTTTATAAAAATATAATTATCAATTACCTTCATCGTATAAAATATCTATGCTCAGATATAAATAAAAATAAAAATATTAGATTTATACGAAATCAAGCAAAACTATATGGTTATTCTATTTTTTTTATAAATTCAATTATCAACTCTTTTAAATAACATTTATTACATTATATAAATATAAACATGTTATGCAATAATTTATTTTGTTTTAGTGTGCGATAAAATATAGCAAATAATACAATTAAAACATATATAAGGACTATTATTAAGCTGGTTGAACAATGTTTACACTTTATATAGTCATGGTGAATGTGCGTTTAGCCGATCACCTTTATATTAAGTGATACTAATGTTCAGTTATAAAAAGGCTATAAAATGTCTTGTGATGTTCACGGAATTTTGGATAATTATTGTGAGTAAAATATTTTATCTATTCTTTACAAGTTTTTTATTTCCAATTTTGCTATTTCCAATTGTTTTCTGGTAATAATACAGTATACCTGGATGAATATACTGATCTTAGCATAAATGGCAGTATATTTATGAAATACTGTATTATTTTTAAAACACGTGTGGATACATCCAGGCTGATGATTATATCTACACGTGTTTTTTCATATCCGATTCTAATTTAAATCTCTTGTTATCCAATTTTCCATTATATTTAGTTCATATTTCATTTCAAAATCCATTTGTATTCACTTGATATCAACTTCAAATTATTAACATTTTATGGTTTATTATATAATTTTTTTTCTCTCTCTCTTTTTAAATATACTTCATATTTTCAGTATTTTTGGCCAATAATCATTGAAGCAAATGCTATGGTAAAATTATGATTGCACTTGTTAATTTATTAACTATGTGAGGAGATTTCATTAGAATGTTACAAGAACTTTATATGTTTTTTCAAAGATATTATAATTATATATATATATATATATATATATATATATATATATATATATATATATATATATATATATATATATGTTACATAAAAAAATTATTTCCTTCACATTTATTTCGCATTAGTCCTTTAAATTAATCTAACTTCTGACATAGTCAGTATTTCCTTAATTCTTAATAATATTTATTCCTATTTAATGTCCTTTTAAAAGTATTAACCCTTATATTAATAATTATCTTATTCCAAATCTTAATCTAAAATTTTAAGTTCATTCGTAATTTTTATCAGCTCCCCAATCTATAAAATTCCGAGAGACGCTTTCTCATTTCGAATGTTTTTAAAAAGCCATTTTCTTTTTATTATTATTATTCCATGCTCGGTTTCGCGCGCTGGGTAATTTTCACTTCAAAATTAATGCGCGGCCAGGAGAGGAACTCTTTCGTGTTAGAACTTCTCCCTCTCGCCTCATTCGCTGGGCTGGAGCTCGCCTCTCACTCATTGGTTTGTGCGCACGTGACGTCGTATTTCTGTATGTCTACGCTCAGTGAACAAAACTCGCTAGCATGCTTTGGGGAGCAGGATTTTTGACGTGTTTAGAAGTGTAAACAAATGGGTATCTGGTGTTGTAGTCTCGTAGAATTTTCATACAGCTCTTTAACATCTATTAAACGAGGTAGTGAGCCATCGTGAAGCCTGAGGGCTATAAGTTTATACCTGTAGAACTGTTACTGCATCGCTCTTATTCTAAATAAACTATTGGTCTGGAAATTGGCTGGTCTTTACTGGAGAAACTGTTCTGGTGTTTTTTCATTGCCTCACCTCTTCGCCATGATTATTGATATCGACTGCAATTTTCTATATCTTTAACAAATTGCCATTTTCTCGTAGAATATTACATCTCGTGGTATCTCATCTTCGTCAAAACGCCACATATATATATTGCTTTCAATTTGGCAGTTAAATAAAATTTTCAAATTAGCAACGTTTAATTTCACTTAATTTTGGATATCTGATTCGAACGAGTAGGTAACATTTCACTTTTTAATGAAAGAAAAAAAAACTTCTCAATTTTTATTTCAAGGGGCATTTTGTCCTACTCTGACACATAAATAAAATCTGCAGATGAGACAGACTTTTAATTTTCTCCATTGACATAAAAAAAAACCAGATTTTAAACGTTCATAAGTGAACGCAAACATAAAATAAGGATGTAATGGTCAATAATCTACAGTTTTGGAACATTGCTTGAAAGAAATAGCACTCTGTCCAAAAAATTATCGTGCTCTGTTAATATAGATAAAATGTGCTACTTTGAGAAAATATAATCTATAATATAGAATCATTAGACGTACTTACTAAACACATAATTACAGCTGAAGCTAGTTGTTTCAAAGTGTTTAAATTGCAGCTTAATGCCAAAGCAGTAAAACAAAATAAAAAAATTCTCTACACAAGTAATATTTAAGAAATAAAATAAAACTGACTTCAAGGAGATATTATATATTGTTTGTGTTTTTGTGGCACAACTTTATTGTCATCCACATTAAAGTTTTGAACTGAACTTATACTTGATTCGAACTGGGTTGCATTATCCCTGACTCGAACTTGAAAATTCAATTTTAAATCAACTGGAAAGCGACACATTTCAACATTTCAACCCGGAACAAGAAAACAAAGAAAGTTTGTCTATATTTTAAGGCAATTATAGAAAAATTCTCTGTAATTATATCTCTAATGCCAATTTTATATTTTATCTAAAATAGATATATAAATTGGATATATAGATATATAAAATTGGATAATATAAGATAACAAAATCTATGGTAAAATCTAGGGGAGACCTACATCCAGCAGTGGATTGAAAACGGTTGTTGATGATGATGATGTTATATATATATATATATTAATAACTATGTGGTATTCTGTCTACACTTTATTACTAATTATCTCTTAGGAGATTTAATTAGAATGTTACAAGAACTTGATGTGTTTTTTGAAATTCAAAGATATTATAATTATACTAGGGGGCTCAGCCCCCTACTCACTAACGCTCGCCAACCCCTCGTAAATTGCGAAGCAATTCACATTGAGACCGCTACGCGGTCACAGCTCGTTTCGCTCGCTCGCCCCTTTTTTTCAGCAATTCTAGCCGGAATGAGTTCTACCATAAAACATTTGAACATATGACATTGACAATTTTTTTAAATGTAAAAAAGTAATTCTCCTTTGAAAACACAACTGAAAATGTATTTAGTTGGCGCTACCAATGAACATATAAATCTTTTAAATACTATTAAAAAATGATCTTTAGTACAGCACGACTTAAATTCATTAGGGGAGAAAAAAAAATTACGTAGAAATTATTTTTTACTTCCTCAATACATCAACAGATGGCGCCAGGTGCAATGTACAAAGTTGATTTTTTTCTTCTCCGACTTTTGAGTGAGTGAAATTCGTAAATGAATTCTGAATAAGAGTTGAGAATTCATTTGAAATTAACGATATTGCTCGTAATTAAAATGAGGAATCTTCTCAGACGCTTTGGATTACGTACATGTTATTTTATTTTTAATAATTGCTAGTTTGAGCTTCATTCTATGGTTTCAATGCTCTCACACTGACCGCCATATTGAAGGTGGAGCTAATCTAACACAATCTAATCTGTTCATTGGTCTGAGCTCTGGAAACTACGGTTGTTGCCAAACCATAAGTTACAAATTCAGCCCTATTTTCGCGCCACGTAAGACATATATATATATATATATATATATATATATATATATATATATATATATATATATATATATATATATGTATATATATATATATATATTACCTTTAAAATTAAAAAAATCTTAGCCCATTTGGGCTCTTAAATATGTACTGATTCTCTTTATACCATAAAATACATTTGAATCAAAAAAAAATTGACAAGTTCGTATAACAATAATAACCGAATCTCTAATTTGAAGATGGCATGTAATAATATTATACATCAATTGTTACAGTAAAATGAATATTTTTGTAAAACTTACTAGCAAATAGAATTCACCAGGAAATCTCAATATATTAAATAAAATAAGCTGAAATGCATAAATAAATAAATAAGGGATGCAGAGTCGGAACAAATTTTGAGAGCACGATTTACATACGTATAAAATACACCGATTTTTTGGTTGACAGGATGATTTTAGAGAGCATGAGGTGGGTTAGAGACAGAAAAAGGTTTTCTATAAACACAAGTTTTGAAAGAAGAATCACATTTGATAACTAAAACATCAAGGAAAGGAAGTTTATTACAATTTTCTAACTCAAAAGTAAACTGAATATGTGGGTCAATAGAATTGACAGTTTGAAGAATGGTAGAAATATCAAAAGGAGTATCAACTAAAACAGGTGTTTTAGTTGACATCCCTTAAGGATGAACTTAATTACTTAAAAACTGTTGCTATCAAAAGAGGTTTCAATCCTTCTGTTATCAATAATGCTGTGAAGAAATTCAATAGACCGTCTTATAAATCTACTCTTTCTAAATCTGTGAAAAGCAAACCTGATAATTTGGTTGTCCTCCCTTTTTATCCTCCTTTATGTTTCAAATTAGCTAAAGTTTTAAGACGCTTCAATTTTAACATTATCTTTAAACCTGTCAATAAATTCAAATTCCCCTCCACCAAATCTCCTGTTCCTGATCTTCGTAAATGGGGAATTTATAATGTTCCTTGTAATGGCTGTGATTTATCTTATATTGATCAAACTAAAAGAAATCTCGAAATCCGCTTAAAAGAACACTCTCGTTATGTAACTAATCAAGAAATTTCTAAATCTTCTATTGCCAAGCACTCTTGGGATTCCGGCCATTGTTTTAATTTTAAAAATGCTAAAATTATCTTTAATGCTAATAGTATCTCTGAATTGGACTTTCTTGAAAATTTAGCTATTTATCTTAATCGTGAAGTTATTGTTAATGATAAATCCGATTCCACAATGCTCTCTGCTGCTTGGAAAAACCTCTTCAGTACTTCCATATAATTTATTTTTGTATTAATTAATTTTAGTCTGTTTTTATATATATTTATATATTTTGGTTACTTATTTAATTCTTAATTTTCATCTGTTTCGATTTTTTCTTTTTTTTTTTAAATATATTTGTGTGCTTTATTTATTTATTTATTTATTTATTTATTATTTATTTATTTTTTATTTTATTTATTTTATTTATTATTTATTTTTATTTTTTTTCATTATTTTTTATTTATTTATTTATTTATTATTTATTCATTTTATTTTATTTTATTTATTCTATTTTATTTATTTATTATTTATTCTATTTATTTATTTTTTTTTTTTCACTTCTTTATTCCCCTTCTATTTTGTATTCCAAAATATTTTTTCTTTTTTTCTAAGATATTTTGATCCCAAACAGAGCAACACGTAAGTGTTTATTCATCAGTTTTCAAGAATACCAGGTGTTGCTGAAAAATGCATTATTTCATATAACAAGATAGTTAAAAAAGCAAAAAATAGCCCGTTGCTCTCCAAGATAATGCATTGTAACGCATATATATATACCAGTTGTAAAATTCCAACTGGACGAAAAATGTCCGGGCCAGGATTCGAACCTGGGATCGCTTGGCTGAAGCCGCCACGCTCTACCACTGAGCTATCCCGGTTGAATCTGGAGGGCATAATTTACAACTTGGATATATATATATTCAAATAGTAATATAGTTTTTCCATCTGAAACAATATTATGATTTTCTTTTGAAAAAATAGTTTATCAAGCCCATCCCGAGATCAACTCTAATCCGAAACTGAGTCAACCTGAACCGACCGGAACCGAAATGGAAAAAAAAAATAGTGGCAACACGACTCAGATGATGACACGCACTCACATTCATTTTAGATCTCATTTTTGTCAACATAGCTTATTCTGACCCGCAGTATATTCGATGATATATTAAAACTTTTGACGTGTCCCTGTAAAGAAACTGTACACGATACGCTGACTGTATTAAAACTGTTCTGTGTGCCTTAACGGTATATCTTAATTTTGTGTACCTTAACACCATAATTAAAATTCGTGATATTTGAACAATTTTTTCGAAAGTAGACTATAAAAAAAAAAAAAAAAAAAAAAAAAAAAGAAAAGAAAAGAAAAGAAAAATCCTTGTGAAATTGAAACGACACCGCCAGTGCCTTTTCAATAAATCATAATAAACAAATAAATAAATAAAAGAAAGAAAGAAAGAAAGAAAATAAATAAAAGAAAGAAAATAAATAAAAGAAAGAAAATAAATAAAATCAATAAAATCAGAGCATATGGGGTCCAAAAGTCATGCCTGGACATACATAGGAAAAATACATACAAACGAATTGTATTACCACTTTCGTTGGCATTCGGTTAAAAGCACAACTGTGTTAAAATACATTAATTCAATAATAATTAAAAAAAAAACCTTATTAACACAAATATTCTCTTTCTTTTAGTTTGGCATTGTATTAACCCGTTTTTAAAAATGCGATTTTAATATGTCAATTTTAATGAATAAGTTTAAAGCAGGTTTATTTCAGGTCCTTGATAATACTTACCAGAGTCAGATTGTTGAAAATATTTCAACCAAAATATTTCAAATTATTTAACTACTAACTTTTTCAAAAGCACTCCATACATTTTCCGAACGTATTATAATTCTTTTAAAATGTTACTGCTTATTACATAAAATAGATCAAAGAAAATAAGAACTATCGTGCTCTCTTAAAATAAATTAAACAACCTCTCTTAGAGAATATAGCATCCTTAATATCCTTTCTACATGCACTTAATGACACAATAGTTGATTTAAATAGTTTAGACTGCAGCTTAATTCCACACGAATTTTAAATAAAAAATTGCTTTGCAAAACACAAATGTCTAAAAATAAATTAATGATATAAAAATCTTACCAATACAAACCCTGAATTTGCCTCGGTTTGAAATGTAAGAACATCATAATAAAAGAAAGAGACAGTAATTCACAGTATTTTAATAACTTGTTTTTTATTTGCTAAGTTTTAAGTTCCTAATTAAGAGTTTATTTCGGCTTTAAATTTCTCTAATAAGACGATTATTATTTTTCCCGTGTAAGCTTACAAGAAAGGCGCTGAATTTATTCTACTAACAAGCCATTAGGAGATTTTCCGTCGCTGAAAATTAAAATCATTCAGTAGAAAATAAAAAGATTTTTTTCTATACAGCTACATTTGCATATTACAAACTGTTGTCTTTATAAACGTTTTATAATTTTTTTTTAAAGATATTATTCTTCACTATTTCTTTTAGATACTTAAAAGATATTTTTTAACCAACATCAATAGTAATTGTTTTATGTAGCTTTAAAAAGTGTAACATTCTGATAACAAATAATTTATCTTCTGAGTTTATACATAATATCTAAATTACTTAGAAAAAATATTAATTCAATCATATGAATAAGTAATGTTCTTGCATTACCAATTTATAAAAATGTTTTCTGATATGTGGATTTAATTAATATAGATAAGAATTTAAATTTATTTGGTTTTCTAATCAAACTTACAAGAATACTTCATTCAAAATATTTCAAGTTATTTTTAATTTGTAATTAAAAAAAAAACACTGTGAATAGCTTCTGGATGTATTACAATTACTTTAAGGTATTACAATTTATTATGGGAAATAGATAAAAGGAAAAAAAAATAAACTACCCCTTTTAAAATAAATTAAAAGTGTGTATTTAGAAAAAATAGCAACTTTAATATAACTTCACCTAGCACGTATAGCATCAGCATCATATACCATGTAGCTTAATAACACGTAGATATGCGGCTAAAAATAGTTTATTTAAGTAATTTGGATGCCAGCTTAATATCGCATAAATTTCACAAATTTAAATTTCTCTACAAAACACAAATGTGTACAAATGCATTAATGAGATAAAAATGCACATTATCAACATAAACAATGGCTTTGTCTCAGTTTGAAATGCAGAAAATCATTACAAAACAATACGGGCGATATTCCATTCTACTTTTAATAATCTGTTTTTCTTTTCTTAACTCGAAGTTTTAAACTCTTAATTAAGAATTTATTTCAACTTTAAATTTCTCAAAATGAGCATTTTTATTTCATATAAGTTTAAAAGAATTTATTTAGCACAGAATTTATTCTACTTAAAAGCTATTAAGAGCTTTTCCGTCGCTGAAAATTATAGTCATTGGGAAGAATGTAAAAATGGTTTTCTATAAACATCTGTGTTATGGTAGAAGCGTTCAAAAAATGTGCTTAATAAAGGACTGAAATAAAAATGAGCTAGAATTAGCTAGAAATAAGTTTTAAACTCTTAATTAAGAATTTATTTCAACTTTAAATTTCTCAAAATGAGCATTTTTTTCATATAAGTTTAAAAGAATTTACTTAGCACAGAATTTATTCTACTTAAAAGCTATTAAGAGCTTTCCGTCGCTGAAAATTGAAGTCACTGAGAAGAATGTAAAAATGATTTTCTATAAACATCTGTGTTATGGTAGAAGCGTTCAAAAAATGTGCTTAATAAAGGACTGAAATAAAAATTAGCTAGGTAACCATCTTTTTCCATTAAGACTCCGTCCAGATTTATCTGTTATTATAGATTTAAAGATAAACAATTAACTACAACATTCGATGAAGAAATACTGTACTGTTTAGTTGGCAAAATAAAAAAAATTCCAGATTTTTGTTATATTTTATTTTTGTAAGATAACTTGTTACAAAAAAATATCCCCTTTTTTTAGTTTTATACATTTTTATTTATTTTTTCTTTAATTACTGTTATGAAAGAGTCAGGTACCTTTGGAAAAAAAAAATGATTTTAAAAAAAAATAGTTTATTTGATTCTTTAGGAACATTTTAAAAGAATTCCCATGAAAAAAATCACTTTAAAAGGGAAGTTACGGCCAAAACAGTTTGAGCTCTTTTTATGTGATCAAGAGGTAATTTTATCTTTAAAGTCAATTTTCTCAAAAGGATGATTTTGGTCATCGCGTGCGTGATTTCTCAGAAATGGCTTGATAGAATTTCATGAAATTTTGCCTGAAAGTAGAAACTTTATAGATGAATGAGTTGATTTATTATTATTGTTATGACAGTTGAGTTTTAACTGTTTTATAGTTTTAAATGTACTTTTTCAGTTTTCTTCTAACCCCCCCCCCTCCCCCCGTTTTGTAAAAATTATATAAATAAATAAATAATATGCAATAAATAAATAGATAAAATTTAAATAAGTAAATAAATAAAACATTGTGTAAAGTTTAGCCCACAATTTGTATAGGGAGCAAATTTTTCCTTCTCTCAAAATTGTATTCGTTTTAGACGTTACGGGTGGTGGTCGATGATTTCATCCCCTCCCCGTAAAATTTTACTTGTAAACAAGATGTTCTCACGGGAGAGAGTGTGGCTCTTAAAGGACCACACAGTAGATATTTTTCTTTTACAACAGGAGTGGGAGATTTTATTGCAAAAAAAAGGTTTCAACTAACAATCGCCTGTTTCTCTAAAACTCATAAAAATAAGGTTTGTTGTTCGTGTGTATTTAAAAGTGCATCTAACTGCATGTTATTGCTTCAGTAATGGGTAGGAGCTGTCATCATAAATTCAACAAGATTTTTCCATGAAACAGGGACCTACAGGGTTGTTTTATCACGTGGTTCTTCGGGGTGGACCCTAGCAACAACTTTGACCCTGTGTGCACCCTTGACCAATAGGGCACTCTCAGTTAAGTGTATGCAAAGAAGGGTGGAAGACACGGAAGGCTCATTGGTTAGGCAGATGGAAGAGATTTAACGGGGCTGGTGTGTATGTCAGTTAGGAGGTTTGAGACGAAGATGAAAAGGTGATTTTTGAGAGAGAACGGGAATAATGAAGTAGGCAGCACAGGCAATGTGGCTGATTTTAAGAAAACGGGGCTGGTACGGCAATATGGAAGATGAGTTAGCGGCACAGTGACGTGTGAGCACCGGTCTTAGAGAGCTGAACTTACCGCAGATCGTAAGGCCTATCGACTGGCGACTCAAGGCTCGAAAAGTCTTAGCGGTATCGGGCAGAGGCGGCGTGTGCACGGGGGAGGCTGCGACTCTGACGGCGAAAAGGAAAGCGTTCTCTTCGCTCGTAATCTAGCGGGGATCATATTGCGGAGATTTGCGATTATCCTGTGACGGAGGCTTCATCATCGAGGTGCGGCAGGAGGCTTCTGTGGTCCACGGGCAGAAAAGTGAAAGGTGTGATAGTGAGTTGGCGAGACAACGCCGGATCTAGAGACTGTAAAAGAAAAAGAAAAATCCCTCTTATCCAGTGTATGGATGAACTGTTTGTGAGAATTAAAACAGTAAAGTACAACTGCTGGAAGCTGTCTGGTGAGTGCTGTTTTTATTATATCATGTGAAGCAAAGGGACTATCCTGTTTTAATGTAAAAATGTTTAGTTATATAAATATCTTATGATTTTCGAAATTTATTTAAAATTCATTGTTGTATCACCATTTCGGTATGCTGGTTAGGAAGTGAGCACACAATAATCTTTGTGTTCAGGTATGAGTTTTGTAACTTCTTGTAACTATGTCTCGGTTCGGATTTCTAATGATTGTGATCCTACGATATTGATCTCAATAGATATTTCTGGTATTTTATCCTATAAATTCAGTAGGTGTTCTTGAAAGAACCGATGTGTTTTAAAATTACTTTCTTCCTTGTAAATAAACTTATTCACTTTGTTCAATTAAGTGTTTGTTTATTGTATCTAAATTGACTTAATGTAATTAACGAATTTTTATGGTTCACATCTGTTAAGGAGGAGTAGTTCCGCCTATTTTGAGAGTCAAGATCAAACTTTGAAGAGTATTAGTTTAAACTATAAGATACACTCAGTGTGAGGAACATAGCTAGTTTACTACATACTTTCATGGCTTCTGCAATTTACATTTATTTACTCAAAACTGTCAGATAATGAGATAATTTAACTTAATATTATACTTTAATTTTCACAACGCAAAAAATTCCTTTTGTACTCATGTTTAAGACTTCAGTAGCACTTATGCAAAATTTTGGATGTTTCATGCTTGCCATGAAACAGAGTGTGCTTTTGTGATTTGCTCTTCTTGTGATCAGGTGCTGTCTTTAGCCACCACTAAATTATTCTCTTCACCTTAATTTCAGGTGGTTTTATTCAAAATTTAAAATCTTGATCGCACCTGTCATCTTAATGTTACTTGTGGATTCTCGGTTGATTATCACAAAAGGACACAATAGATTGTAATCTCAATCTACTATTAGAGGATATTAAGTATACTTACATACTCATACAGGTGAAGGCTACTGCTAATTGTGAGTAAATTTAAAGAAAGGTAATTAGTAACAATTAAAATTAAATTAAGAGAAATAATATAATTAAAAAAAACAAAAAACACATCTAACATTATGTTCATCAAGCAAGAAATTTAGAAATTATTCAAATTTTTAAGGAATTTTTTATTATTTTTTTAAGAACTAATTATTTTATTTTTTCCAGTGTAGGTCATTTTAAGCACATATTTTATCTCTTACTCAATAAAAATATTTCGACTCACTGCACTGAGAAAAATGACTCAAATCTGAGTAAATCGATGTTTTCATTTTGTTATGAAACTTTTTGTTTCAAATACGATGATCCAATGCTTTCAATTCTGAAATACCTGAAATACTCAGAATATTTAAACATGGACATACTCAAAACTGAGCACATAGAGGTCAGCTCATACTCAGAATATTGAAATATGGACATACTCAAAAATGATTAGGATCAGTTCAAACTCATTTTTGAAACATGGATTTGGGTTGGGTTGATTTATGACGGCCAATTATCAACACGAGGGATATAGGCCCTGGGGGGAGTGCCCTCCGTGGGTGTCTTTCTAAGGGATCCTAACCCGTATTTACGCAAGGTTCGAAGAAAACCACGGAAAACTCCAAACGGTTAGGTCAACGAGCGCGACAGGGGTTTGAACCCAGCACCTCCCGTCTACCAGCTTCGAGAGCAGAACCTCTCAGCCACTTGTGGGGCTTTTGAAACATGGAAATACTCAAAAATGAGCACATAGAAGTCAGTGCATACTCATTTTTGAAACATGGACATACGAGCACATGATGTTTTATTCTTGAGTGTGTGCATGTTCTCAGAAATGAGTATATACGTATTTCAAACTTGAGTAATTTTGATTCGTAGCCATTTTGACTATGCGACATACTCAGATTAGCTTATTAGCTTATTTTTTGCTCAGTTTTGAAAATGTCGTTTTAAGAGTGTGTGGTAATTCAATTATGATAAATTCTGAGCTCAAGGTATATAATGCGAATTCATTTATATAAAAAAGCATTAAAATTTAAATTAAATTATATAATCTAGACTTAATTTTCAGAACATTAACTGTTTGCACAGGTCTCTTTTAATGTGTGTTTAAAATTTCATATCCAAAAGTAATTAGATTTAGAGTTATTGGGTTCCATATTAGGGCCACTTTTACATGTAATTCGTCAATGTAAAAGGTACCCGACCCCTTAATTCAAAAATAGGGTTATTTGAGATCTCTGGGAAACTTACTAGAACCACATATTTGAAAATATTTGAACCAAAATGTTTCGAATTATAATAGTTTGTAACTTTTCAAAAAAGTATTATGATTGGTGATTCCAGGAACATAAGAGCTAATTATTATTAATTTCGAAAATACTACATTTATTGCGTAAAAAAGATCAAAGAAAAAAAAAATCATTTTTTGGTTTTCCAGAAATAAAGTAAAAATTGCTTGTTACAGAAAACAATATCTTTAAACGCTTTACTAAAGTACTTCACAACACATACCTGCGGCTAAAACTAATTGATTTAAATAGTTTGTATTGAAGCTTAATATCTCACAAGCTTAAAAAATAAAAATTTCTCTACAAAAACGTGTCTACAAATACGTTAATGCGATAAAAATTATCCCTGCCAACACAAACATTTACTTTGTCTCCGTTTGAACTATTGAAAATCATTAAAAAATAATGCCATGAAAGTAGACGATATTTCACTCTGCTCTTAAGAATCTGATTTTTTATTTCTTAACCCGAAGCTTTCAGTTCCTAATTATGAATTTATTTCAGCTTTAAATTTCTCAAATAGGGCAATTTTCTTTTCATATAAACTTACAAGATAGATAAGTTATTCTACTACCATGCTATTAAGAGATTTCCCATTACTGAAAATTTAAATCGTTGAGAGCAATGTAAAAAGAATTTTCTGTAAACAGTTCTGTTATCTACAGCATACAAAAACGTGGTTAATAAAGGACAGGAGTTATCTAGATACAGATTTTGTCTTATTCTTAATATCCTTTCTAGTTATTCATTACTGTAGATTTAAAACAAATAAAGAACTACAGCATTCGTTCAAGAAATACTGTTTTGCGTAGTGCAACCCCCCCCCCCCCCCAAAAAAAAAAAAACACTTTTATTTTACAGTAATATATAACTTCTTACAATGTATATATATTGTATTTATTTTATGTTTTATTTAAAGTCGTTACATGTTTTAAAAACTTTACATCGTTAAACAACGGAGTTTAATATTTAGCTCCACTTTGATTATATCAGTGTAGCAAATTTGATTGCTAAATTATTAGTGATATAAAATGAAACATTATTATCAACAGAAACATTGTTTTTATTTGTTGTTATTTATTTAAATTATATTAAAGTATTATAAAAAAGTGCATAATTATAACTACATGGGATTTCATCTTGCTTTTTGTTACCCATTTCTCATATAAATGTGATTATTAGGACTAAAGTTTTTAACTACTAATTAAAATAATATTTCAGTTTTTATTTTTTCAAACATTACAATTATTTTTTTCTCTATTATGTTAAAAGATAGACTCTAAATTTATCCTAGGAACAAGCTGTTACAAGCTGAGATTTTCCTTTGTTGATTATGAAAATTGTTGTGGAAGTAATAAAAAAAGAATTTTCTGTGTTATTTAGAGTTCAAAAAATGGAGTTACTAAAAGATTTTAATTAAAAATTAACTAAATAAAGGAATTTTTTTTGTACTTTTAAAGTTTTTCTCAGATCTGCTTATTATTGATGATTTCGTAAAAGATTGATTATACTAGATTACTTGAAAAATTGCTTTTTTTGTTTATTACAAAGTGAAAAAAGAAAGCTGAGTTTTAATATTTATTAAAATAATATAATTACTTGTTGTTGTTTTTTTCTTTTCTATTTTTTTTTAAGTCACGAAAATGAATGGAAAATTTTATATGAAATATTTTTTTAAGGTTAGTCCATTAATACTTTTATACTACCAGTCAGCAAAATTCTTAGACTTGTCAATTAATACGTTAGATTGTTAAAATGGTAAATAAAGATTATTTCTGTGATGTCTCGATGTGCTGTTATTTCTGTGTCATTGGTTTAGAAACGTTTTTCTTATAAAATATGAAATGAAAATTTTAGTTTAAAATACGGTTAAAGAATTATTTGTAATTTATTATTTAAATTACGAGTAGTTTGCTGTTATTTATTATTTTACTGTTTATTTATTTAGTATTTTTATTTATCCATTTAAATAATATCGAAATTTAAAATAAGGAGCTTAAAACTTAGATCGTTAGCTTCCATGTAGTTGGTGTGAATCCGTTAGCTCCATTAATAATTTTATAGTTTAAGAAATGAAACAGGAGTTCATTCTTTACACAGTTAGTTAGCGCATTTAAAATATGCTACTATTAATGCATGAATTATGCATGATTTGGATTTCATTTGGATATATAAAATTACTTGGATTTCAAAGATTTCGTACACGTAAGTACATTTTCAACTTTTTAAAATGTTAAAACAGGGGCTTTTTCTGAAATATTTATAGTAATGACCATTATAATGATCTTGGCTAATACTATTTTGACAATATTTAAGAGTCATGAAATTTTTTGTTGATGCTTTTCCATAACTAGTTAAGTTCATTCCTTACATTGTTTCACGACAGAGAGAGAGAGAGTTATATACCATCTTTTCTAGTTATATTGGGTCATCCGGAAAGTTCTGCGGTTTTTCAAAGCAAAGCCTGGTTTCGTCTAGTTATTTTTCTACTGTTGATAAGGAATGGCCTTGAATGACCCAGATATGTACATTCGGTCTTTTTTGCTTGCGCTGCATAATTCTCGCTTGTGTTGTGGCATAATTTTTATTTCAGTACTGTGCTAAGAATGGAGAACCAAAAAGTTATTTTCGTCATGTTATGCTTTTTTATTTCAAGAAAGGTAAAAATGCTAGTCAGATTGCTCGTAAAATTTGTGCTGTATATGGACAAAGTGCTGTTTCAGATAACACAACTCGAAGACGGTTTGAGAAATTTAGGCGCGGAAATTCTAGCCTCGGAGATGATGCCCGCTCTAGACGACCATCATCTGTAAAGGAGGACCTCTTAAAAAAAAGTATCGCTGAAAATCCACATTACGCAGTTCAGGAGCTATCACGCAGACTAAATATTCTAAAAAGTACAGTGCAGGATCATCTAATAGCTTCGTTTAAGAGGTCCTGCTTTACTCTCCTTTACGGTCGTCCAGAGCGTGCATCATATTTGAGGCTGAAATTTCCGTGCCTTAACTTCTCAAACCGCCTTCGAACTGTGTCAGCTAAAACAGCACTTTGTCCATATACAGCACAAATTTTACGAGCTGTCTGACTAGCATTATTACCTTTATTGAAAATAGGGCATTCAACCTGGGCCTCCCTAGTTAGAGAATATAGGTGAAAAACATTTATTTTTTTTATTGAAAACTCTAATAGATTTTTTACATTTAATATATTTTTTTTTAGATTGCCCTCTAACAACATCAGATTCAGATTCAGATTCAACCAAGCAGGGAGGCCTACCATATGGCTTTAGCCTGTGCAAGCCCTGCTTGACAAGTTTATTTAAAAAAAAAAATACATATTTGACAGTGCAATTTTGATTATTTACAAAACATAAGAAATTACTATATAAGTGATGATGAAAATGATGAAGATAGTCTATAATGTTATATACAATGATGGAGAAAATTTTTGGATTATTTACAGTTCGTGATTGGGAGCGAGAAATGTTTTTCGCGAGCACGAAGATGTGTATTTCTGTTATCTCCTAAGAGTTCATGGGAGTTTGCTGTTAAGAGTTTGTGGTCTGGGACGTAAAAATGTTTTTAAAGAGAGAAAAGATGAGTTTTTCACACAAGCTTTTGGGCTGGAAGCTGAGTTTTTGCACAGATTGTTGGTTGAGGTATGTGGGTGCTGTTCGTAACATGGCTGGTGGTTACTGACAATGTTCCGAACTAGCTCTCAGTTTTCAATTTCACCAACTATGTGTGGTGGAGGCATTTGGAATAGATGCTGGTTCCTTTCTAGAATGTTTATGCAACTAATTATTTTGTTTAGGAGGTCTGGTCGCTTCAACAGGTAGGGGAACCAGTGTGAGAAAGATATTGTTGATGGCTTGCGGATGTGAAGAGTGGAGGAGAGGGTGAATTGTAAGGTGTAATGGAGAGAGTTGCCTCTGTGACCACAGGTACAGAGAAGAGATTCAAGTTTGCCGATTTTAGCAAGGTAATCTGGGAAGGGTCCATGGTTGGTGGCGAATAAATATAGATTTCTATGGTGTACACTCTAAAATTGGGAGGAGTGAGAAGTTGACTCTTTGGAAGAGTGAGAGGCATTTTCACTCTCTTTGGAGTGAATTTTATAAAAATGCACTCTTTAAAGAGTGGAATTTTCCACTCCCTAGAAAAGAGTGAAATATGTCACTCCGTTGCCGAGAGTGACTGTCTCACTCCTTTGACAAGAGTGAAATGTTTCACTCCGTTGAAGAGTGAAAGCCTGGCATTATTTAATTTTGTCCCTATATATTTATTGAGAGAAACGAAATTATCATTTTTTTTTCTTTTTAGGTAGATTTCGTAAGAAATGCTACCTATTACATTCTCCCCTATGTTGGAATTTCTGAAAAAATTTGCAGATATACGCTGATCATGACCCCTAGAACCCCAACCCCCCTCCCCCCCAGTTCAAAACTTTATCTATCTATCTATCAAGTTTGATTTTTTATTGAATTTAACACGACAGCGCAAGCTTGGCGATTCAGGAGCGATTGAAACTTACTTCAAACTTGCGAAATGTCACATGATAAACCACGCAAGATGTTCCTTGAATCGGAAAAGATAAAAGCTGCGCGCGCAGATGTAGATGTTGCCGCCTTGCTCCTTGCTGTATTTTGTTTTGACGAAGATGTATGTCCTGATCTCAGATGATTTTCAAGGTAAGTTAAAAATATTTTAATAATATTTTGTACTATTGCTTGCAGTAATAATCTATACCTCAATAAAAGTCGTACTCATATTTATTTTATGCATACTAGTTTCATTTTACTCGCCACGAATGAAAACTAAAGTTCTAAGCCTAAGTTGAACTCGTAAAAGCCGTATCATCGTAGGCTACGTAAAAGCTAATAAATGTACCACTTTTATATATTTATATTTCGATAACGTTTGGCGAAATCTGATAATGGATAATTCATTTCTTTCTAGTTGCTACTCCTAAATTAACGCATGTATTTATAACATATTTTAGTAAGCAAATGAAAAATAATCTTAAAGGTAGAAAAAAAAAATATATATATATATGGTTACATACTTAAAAGGTAAACAAACATTTTGCCTTTTAAGTTTCAGTGTAGGCTGAGATCTTTCATTTTATTCTCAACGAATGAAAAATTAATGTGCTTAAGCTTAAACCAAAATGTATATACAATTTTTAGCGCCGATTGAATCAGAGTTTCCAAGTTTATTTGTTTTTGTATTTTACTACTTTTAAAATTTGTATTATGCTTGATGATAGGGATTATTATTATTGTACTGATTTTAAATGTGTTAGAGAAACAATCTGTGTATGTTAACGTCTGTTTATACATTGTTTTATTACTTTTTGTATTCAGAGAGAGGGGGGGGGGTTGAGCAAAGAGAAACCAGACTTGATAGTAGGTTATATGTAATAATTCGAAAAAATGCCCTATAAGTAGCAAAACTGCAGGGAATAGTTATTAATTTTCCCAATAGTTTATAATGTTATACATGGTTTTTGAAAATGTATCATGTAGTGTTGTACTGAAAAATCACTAGTTTGTAGCAAGCATCGACATTATTCTCATAAGCAGATTTAAGCGTCACTTTACAAATCATGTGGTCACTCTTGCTGTATTTGTGCAAAATGTTGTGTTGGCACAACAATCTGCTTATGACAGCGACAAATCTCCAGTTTTAGAATAAAATTTTCCTTTTCTTTGTGACTTTTTGGCAAGAAATAATTTTCTAACAGTTTATGTTTAAAATTAAGAGTTTAATATGTTTAAAATAAAATAAAAAATCTCTTTAGACAATAACTAAACTGTTGATTAGTTGGAGGAAGCTTATTTAAATTATTAAAAGAAATTTTATGTTAAAACTGATGACTGGGTGTAAAATCGTATTTGATTATGGATTTCATGTTCGTTCTAATACTTCCGGATTTGTTCCTTTTTTCTCAAAACTATCCCTTTTATCTTGAAATTGTTATTTTTATCTCAAAAATGTTTCTTTTTCTCGAAAACCTTTTTTTTTTTTTTTTGGAATTGTTCCTTTTTCTCGGAATTGTTCCTTTTATTTCGGAATCATTCCTTCTTTTCGGAATCGTTCCTTATTTTCGAAACGATTCCAAAAGGAATTACTCCAAAGAACTCGTTCCTTTCGGTGAACGATTCCGGCTGGAACGATTCCCTAAAAGGAAAGACGTTGCCAATCTCTAATGCGCATGCATGTGTTGAGACTTTGGTAGAAAGAGCTCTCTTATTGCAAAATATCAGTGAACTGAGTTAGTAATGGTGACTAAATGAAAAAATATTGTTGTGACTATGCAAAAGAAATTGGAAGCGTTTGATAGAATTGATAAAGGTGAACCATTAAAAAAAATTGCCTTTGATCTTGTAATAGGAAAAATAGAAAAAATAGTGAGGATTTTTGCTTTAAGTTGAATTTGAGTGACAGTTTGGATGAGCAAAAAAAGCTAAAACGGGTAAACTTGAAATGCTGGACAAAGCTTTATTTCTTTGGTTTTGCGTTGAAAGAGAATATGGCCTACCATTTTCAGGACCAGTCATTCAATGAAAAGCACTAAATTTAAACAAACAGTTACCTAAAGGTGATCCCAATTTTACTGCAAGCGAAGGATGGTTAAACAGATGGAAAAAAAGGACATGGTGTGCATCAACTAACGGTAGCTGGAGAAAGCTTGTTTAATAAGCTTGGCAACAGACTAGGTAGCTAAGATGGGCAACATCCTGAAAGTCTAAAATTTATCAGAATAATGGGTTCTGATACAGGTTCAGTATCTTAAATTTCAGTTTTTAAATATTTATTACATATCTTAATTCAAAGAGGATGATTATTCCAAAACACAGCTATTGTACAATCTATGAAAAATAGCATTATTGCAAAAAAATTTCTGCATTTATGGCTGTTCTCAAAGAAAATATTTTTACCCGCTCAACAATTCGAAGCATTCTGACATATTTGCAGTAGACGTAAAAGTATTTGGTAAGGCATAACTACTGAAGTAATTTGGAAATGAACAGTATTTTTCCTTTTTTGATAAATTTATCTCACCTTGAGTTATAAGTGATTTTTGAATCATAAAAACCTTTCCAGGTCTGTAGCATTCCAAAATTAAGTTAAAAATGTCATATCTGGTAATATTTTCTAAAATATCCTTTGTTTTTATGGAAAAATAGAAAACTCTATTTGATAAGTTTGTCCTGCTACAAAACTGTTAAACTGAGCTACAGAACTGCAATTTATCCTGCTACAAAAACAGATTTTTGGGGTTTCTTTGTTGTAATAGTATGTAAATATCTTTACAATTTCGACCCCCTTCCATGAGCCCACAAAGTTTGACATCTGTAACACTCAAAATTTAATCTTCACTTTATATTTTTGTAGTAAAGAAAAATTCTGCCTCATTTTTTGCTTTGTAGTAACAATAAATAATTGTATAAATTTCATTCATGAAATTTCTGCATCTCCTTTCCCAGCAGCAAAAGGATATTCATTAGGGAAGGGAAGGATAGGAAAAGCAAAAGAAATATTTTCTTCTTTTAAGCATTTTACCTATTCTCATGCCTGTTTTAAAAGACAGAGATGAGGCAGGCCTCAACCCCGTGTTGCATCAATTTGTCGTGGATAGATATTTCTAGGCCCCAAAAACCGCATATAAAAAAAATCCTCTCTATTTTAATGATTGGTATTTTAGTATAAAGCTGCAAAAGGACAAATATATCTAAAATGTTATTTAAAATTCTATATTTGAGAGAAAAAAAATCCTTAAATAATTTAACTAAATTAACTTTACTTTTATCATCATCGCCTTCAAAAACATTTTAGCTATGATGAATTGACGCCAAGAAAAATTGTCCCAGAGCTGCTCAACCCGAGTTCAGGACTCATGTTCTCTTTCAAGGGGGAGGGGGGGGGGATATGTTTGAAAACAAGAGTTTTGTTTAATTGCATTTCAGTTTTGTTTAATTGCAATTTAATTTTGTTTAATTATTTAATTTTATTTTTTCTAGGGGCTGCAACAAAGAAAAGTATAGTATTGACTTGCAAGAAAAAGACTTCTGTAATTTTTGTTATATAATATTAAAAAATGATTGTAAAATAAACTTTATTTACATGTTATTTGTGTCATTTCACTTGTGTTTGAATTTTATTTTCAGGTGATCCTTAAAAGGAATTTAAATCTTTAGATACAAGAGAAAAAAAATTCTATTTTTAAATTTGATTTAATATGCAATATGTTAATTTTTTTTTTCCTTTTTTCTTTTTTTTTTTTTTTTTTTTTTTTTTTTTTTTTTTTTTTGCACTTAGCTGAAATAATTCTCATAGTATTTAATTTATATCTTAATTTAGAATCCATTATCAATTTACCTTTAAAAAATCCATTTTCTGATAATCAGTGGTTAATAATTTTTCTGTTTTTTTTCCCTTCTTAAAAGGAGTTTCTATTTTAAATTAAGATTGTAAATCCTGTTTTGATTTATAAGTTCACAGAGAAAAAGAAAAGAAAAACTTTAAAATATGCTACTTCTTATTTTATTTTTTGGAAAAAGGATTGAAATCCTCAAAAAAAAAAAAAAACTATTTTCTAAATGGAAAAAAAAAAATTAAAATGTTAAAAACAAATAGTATAAATTACGTGAAAAAGAGATCGGTAAAGAACATGAAAAAAAAAAAAAAAAATATATATATATATATATTGGCTTCATGTACGAGTAAAATCGGCAAGTTTTCAACATTGTTGATTACAATTTGTAGTCAACCTATTTCACAGTGAAAATTTTTTCTTTAGAGAACCTAGTGTTTGTTAAATCATTTTAAGTTACCTCCCATATTTACTCATAATGGTTATATCACCTTGCAACTGTTATTTTTCCTATATGCAAAATATTTTAGACAAAAGTAACTTGTTTGTCAAATATTGAGATCAATATTATTAACTAATATATTTTTTTCTTTTTTTTTTTTTAATCCTTGTCTTCACCAAGAAAAATGAAAGAAAGAAACATGTCCTTGAAATATGAATAGGGTGTACTGTACATATGCTTGTTTGTAAAGTTGTCTTTGAAAATGTATTTATAAAGTCTATAATTGGATATTTTTAATTCTATATTTTTATATTCTTAGAAAATTGGAAAAATTCACTTTTATTTTAGAAATTGTAGCTGAACTTTCAAGTGAAAACCAAACATTGTTGAATACACGTATCTCCCTCTATCTCACTTTAGGCATTTTTGTTATAACATGATTTAGGCTTTTAAAAAATGCCAAGAATAACTTTCAGTACAAAACGTTGCAAAATTAATAATATTAAAAAATAATTATAAATTCGCCTTATATTTAGAGAGCAATTGCCCTCTTTTTTGGCAAATATCTTTCATGTGTGCTCATTTAATACATTAAAAATTGTGTGGTAAGTATCACAAATGTGTACAAATATGAGTAAGAATTTTTATAATGCAAGATTTATGGTTGGGCTACATCACTGTTCCAAATTCCACCTTAATACTTTCTCTTTCTTTAATGTACTATAATATTTGCACACAGAAATATTTTATTAAAAGAAAATGCCTGCTAAATATATTTTTTATTTAAAAAATATATAATTCAATTTTTTTGTAATGAGATATTTAGAAATATTTCTTATTTTTATTACATTTTAATACAAGTTTGTTGACTTGATACCTCATTTGTTGTGTGTTTTGTAAATTCATAGAAAAAGGGATGTTGACAACAGAAATAATATGTATGATTTTAGAATAATAGGACTTTGCAAAATAGCGCTAATTTACTGAAAAGTATGGTCAAAAGATAAGAGTTTATATTTAAAACAAAAATTAAAGTGAAATCACACATTGTTAGTCATAGAATATCCGTCTATTAAATAGTTATAAATAAAACTTTAAAAAAATAACTAAAATGCAGTAAACAATAATGTTTGATTAGACTTAAATTCATTAGCAATTAATACAGAGATCTAAAGATTTAAAATTTGAATTACATATGAAAAAAAAACCATAACGTACATCACAGGAATTATTACAATACTAAATACAACTTAATGGGTATTTGAAAAGGAAAAAAATAGTATTAACTGATTAAGATTTTGGTTAATTACTTGCCCTTATGGGCATTTTAAAACTATCATATCTTTATAAGGCATGCAATGAAAGCAAACACAATAGTGATAAGCTTGGAATAAAATATTTTAGTTTATTTCTGTCAGTAATCTAATTTAATTCATTATGTAACTCTAATTGAATTTTTCCTTAAGAGTTCAATTACTGTTACAAACTATGAATTAAATAAATATTGCCAATAAAGTACTTTATTCCAATCTTTACCACGTCTATTTTCATTGCATGCTCTAAAATATGATTCTTTTAAAATGCCCATAAAAGAAACATAAAAAATAATAATTCACTCCATAAAAAGTGAACATTCACTCCTATGAAAGAGTGGCTATTCACTCCTGTCAGGAGTGAGAAATTCACTCCTTTTACAAGAGTGAATAGTCACTCCTATGAAAGAGTGGGTAGCCACTCCTGTGAAAGAGTGACTATTCACTCCTATCAGGGTGAAAAAACCCACTCTTTTTGCAAGAGTGGATAGTCACTCCTCTGAAAGAGTGAGTATCCACCCCTATTTAGAGTGAATATTCACTTCTCCGGAGTGAGTATTCACTCTTTCAGACAGTGAACAATTTCACTTTTGCCTAGAGTGAATAGTCACTCTAAAGAGGTTGGGCAAATTTTGACTCTGCGATAGAGTGAATATCCACTCCTCCGGAGTGAATAGTCACTCTTTCTTATTTAGAGTGTAGAAGGCGTTCTATTGTGACTTTTGGAATAAGGCGATGGGTGAAGCGGCCAGTGTCGGCGTAGTCCCATTCCATTTGCCATTTTTTAATGGCTTGATCGTTGAGATGTTTCTTTAAATATGAGGCTGGGAAGGGAATGAACTGTTTGTGCGCCCCGGGTAATGTGGTTGCTTCTTTGGCTAGATGACCTGCCTGTTCATTCCCCTTTATTCCGGAGTGACCCTTCACCCATTTGAAGGAAATTATTTTTGTTGTTGATTGAAGAAGTGTGATAATGTGTATTATTAGTAGGTCTGTTGTTGACAGGTCTTGTAGGGCTTGAAGACTTGAAAGACTGTCTGTGTTGATAAGGTGATTGTTGTAAGCTGAGGACCCTGCCCAGCAAGCCGCTGCCTTAATGGCGAGTAGTTCAGCTTGGTATACTGAATTTTCTGTGCGTAGTTGTGTCTATGCTTTAAAGAGAATTTTCATATATAATATTATTTCAATTATATATTTAAATAAAATTTTGAAATTTATTAAAAGCAGTATTTTAGTATTGGCCACGTGACAGAAGTTAATAGCCGAAGAAATCGCTAAAAAATTCGTTATAGACAGTAGTTTTTCGTATTCTGATAATTTCAGTGGTTTTAAGCTCTTGTTTAGAATACATGTCTGTTAAATTTGTGTTTTATTTATACTATTTTATTGACTGCTTAATGAAGTTTTAGTTTCGTTATAGAATCTTAACTGGAAACAAATGTTGAGCTTTTTATATTGCTTAAAGTGCATATTGATTAATGTTTTGGAATCGTCTGCAAGCGTTACAGATTTTTAAAAAAATCATGCTTGAAATTTAATTTAAATGCTGTAATAAATTAGTAAATCGCAATACAGTTTTCAAACAAATTGAATTTGAAAGTAGTTTTTTCCCCTATATAACGGTGTAAAATTTGAAATGTGCGATGTTTAAAAATTAAAAAAAATGCTGTACCAAAAATCGCAAAACCGAAATTTCATCGTGAAGTGTTGTCATTCGCAAAATGATGTCCGCGTTACGCACGGACACGTTTGTCCTTTATAATATAGATATATCACCGAGGCTAACGAAAAAGAAAGGCTACCGCGGTGCTTTACGCGTATCTTTTTTTACAGACCGCCGGAGTCACATGATACTCGAATGCACCAATGCAGGTTAGAGCTCTTATAATACAGGCTGACGCATCCTCGCAGATATTTGTCTCAAAGTCGAAAAACCAAGCTAATTTCCGCCATTTAATATCCAGCCTCTTTCAGAAGGTGGAGGAACGAGGCCTTAGGCAACCCCAGCTCCGGCAGCGGGAGATTGAGATGCTGAACTGAGACCCGAATAATGCGAAACAAAATGGATATGCGTCAGCTCCTATTATAGGAGTCTTAATGCAGGTGTACGAAAAGAGCCACACGTCACTCTAGCGGTCTGTAAAAAAAGATAAATGGAATGCTTCACGGTAGCCTGTCTTTTTCGTTAGCCTCGTATATCACAATATGACGAAAATGAACTGTTTGGTTCTCCATTCCTAGCACTGAGCTGAAGCAATAATAATGCTACAACACAAGCGAGAATAATGCAGCGCAAGCAGAAAAGACCGAATGTACATATTTAAGTCACTCAAGGGTATCTCAAGGGTACTCAAGCACCTTATCAGCAGTAGCAAAATAACTAGACCAAACCACGCTTCGCTTTTTGAAAAAGTGCAGAACTTTCAGGATGACCTAATACATTAAATAATATATGTATTTAAGTATGTGTTTAAAAATTGCATGCTGAATAAACTATAGTAATCGTGACTACCAAATTTCGCGTGATAATAACCTAGATTTAAATAAAACACCTTAAAAGCCTTTTAATTTTCATAATTAGATTTATTTAATGAATATTCTAAATTATTTTTAAAACAAAATTAATTTCCTTAATTAATTAAATAACATTAATTAATTAAATTCATTTAAGTAAAATATTTATCCAGACCTAGGTCTTTATGAATCTACATTTTACTTGTTACTTAAGACTTAATTTATGAATCTTGAAACACTTTAAGAGACATAATTAAATGAATGTAAGAAAATCCAATTAGATCAATGAGTGCAACATCAGTTTTATGTAAAATTAATGGGTAGCTTTTTAATTTTACATGCATTAGGTAATTAAAGTATAAGCTATAAATCACAACAGGTTTGGACAGATAATAACGTTCTATTTTAATTGTTTTTAACCTATTTCGTTTTAGAAATTGTGACTCACGGTGACAAGAATTACTTGAAAGCATTCACAATTGCGTAGCACACCAAAATCGCACACTAATACTTTGAAAACCATCATTGAGTCATTTCAGACGTAGCAGCATCTGACTTCTTTTTGTGGAGTTACCTTACCTTACCTGCCAATGGCTATGAGCGGTATGTAAACAAACTTTGGACTATCGAGCAACACTGCAAAAAATAACTGTTGATTTTACAGTATAAAACTGGCACCCCAGCTGCCAGTATTATACCGTAAAATTAACAGTATTAAATAGTAAAATAAGCAGTAATACGCTGCCGGGCAAGCAGTAATACGCTACCGCGCATGCGCGGCAGCGTATTACTGCTTATTTTACTATTTAATACTGTTAATTTTACGGTATAATACTGGCAGCTGGGGTGCCAGTTTTATACTGTAAAATCAACAGTTATTTTTTGCAGTGAACTGAAAGAAGAATTTCGCACAGAATTAGTGTTTTCAGGGAACATAATCATAGGAAGAGCCTGTCTTTTTTAAACTACTGTTCGTCATTTAAGGGACATGTTTTCATATGTAATGTAAAAAAAAAAAAAAAAGTTTCCCAATTCTAAATTTTATTATGACAAAATAATAATAATAATAATAATGATAAAAGTAATCAATAAACAAACGCTCTAGTTTTATTTAATAATACAAGTAAAATAGACCAAAGATTGAGTAACAGACGACTGCTGCTGGTCATTCACGAAAATTTCGGAAAAACTTCGTTTTGACACTTGAAATAAAGATCCGATAAATTCCCTCCACCAAAAAACAAAAAAAAGAAAGAAAGAAAAAGTTGTTTTACCATTTTTTTTTTTTTTTGGGGGGGGGGGGGACTTAACTTTTTTTAAGTAGGTCAAATGGGTATCGCTTATTAGGTATTTTTAAATTCTGAATCGAATGACACCATCTTCAAGTCAATACAATAATTTCTTTGAAAGTTACGGCATATTTTATGAATAAAAAGTCGAAACAGGTAAAATTTTACTGCAACAAATGGTGGCCATTCACGAAAATTTGGGGAAAACTTCGTTTTGGCACTAGAAATGAAGATCCGTTAAGTCCCGAAAAAACGAAGTTGTTTTATTATGGTTTGAAGGTCAGAGGTGGGGGGGACTCAACTTTTTTTTAAATAGGTCAAGTGGGAATATCGGTTACCATGCATTTTTTAATTCTGAATCGAATGACACCATTCGCAAGTCGACACAATCACTTGTTACAAAGTTAAGGTAGGTTTTATGAATAAAATGTCCAAAATTATATTTTATGATACAGCACAACTTTATCATACTTATTTTACGTTCAAAACTTGTTCTTTATATCACATTGAATAATCTTAAACTTATTAAATGTCCTCAAAATAGCAATAATCAAAATCCGGGTCATCCTAGTCTTTTTCATGGTCATCGAAGTTCTAGACGTAAAATAAGTTAATAAAGTTTTTCTCTCTCATAATGCATAATTTTGGACTATTTTTTCATAAAACCTGCCATTACTGTGTAACAAATGATTGTATCGACTGGCGGATGGTGTTATTAGATTCAGAATTAGAAAATGCATAACAAACGATACCCCACTTGACCTACTTAAAAAAGTTGAGTTCACCCCTATGTTAAAATACCCCCAAAACATGGTAAAATAATTTTATTTTTTGGGGATTCATCGGAACGAAGTTCTTCCCAAATTTTGGCGAATGACCATCAGTTGACTTTGAAAAACCCTACTTATCTGTACTATTAAATCTCTTCGAGACTGATGGACCCCAATTTAATAAGTAGAAGTATTAAGAACTGTAGAATAATAATTAAAAAAAAAATAAAGAATAATATAACAAATAGAGTTATTTTTATAAATAGAATGCATATAAATGCGGAATAAATAAAATAGTTTTGTGTGCATATTTATATAACATTTATGTAATAAATCCAGTTATTATTATTGTAAAAGAGATAATATTACAAATAACCACTAATACTATTAATAATAACAAGTTTTTCATAATACCAATATTAGCTATAAACCGATTAATCACCTGAAACATAACACACACACACATATTTATACTTACATATATATACACGCATAAAATCTAATGCAAGGCATAAAATTAGAAAAGCATACAAAAAAAGAAAGAAAGAAATTAAAATCGCCTGTATAAAATATGTAAAATAAAATTGAATTGAGTGTAAACAACTATTAATAAAATCCTTCAGAGGAGATTAAGGAAAATAAGATTTAAAAAAAAGTCTGAATCTTTAATAAAGTGCTGAATCGTTTATATCCAACGACAATAAATTGCCCGTGTACATCTTGCATCAATCATAAAAACAAAAATCGATCAAGACTTTCAGAAGTTTCCAACCGGCGATTTCTCGCCAATCTTAGAAACCCAGGAGACATTTTCATGCGCGCGTCGACTGGCTCTTAACTTAAAAATTCCTTGACTGATAGCATCGCGCATCATCGTTCCTTACAGTTAAAAAGCTCCATTTATTAAGAAAATTGCCTTAATCCACTGTCTGGCCCTGAAAGTTTAAGGATATTTTATTGAAAAGTCAACTGATTTATAAAATATTGTAATCGATAAATATCTACCACATTTATTTTTTTCTGCAACATACTTGGGATTTAGTTAAAAGTCGTCTGCTAGACTGGTACAATTTCAAGAGGGCAGTCTATTTATAAGAATGGCAGGGCAGGCAGTCATTGTAAACATGCCATAATAAGGAATAGGGGATGGTTATGGGGATATTAGCGGGGTGAACTACGGAAGCACTACTCATCCTCGAGATAGTTTTTGTTTACTTCCCCGCAGCATATCACTTTTTTTCTTTTTTATGGGATGTGGGAGGGATAAAAATATGAGTTCTTTAATGCGCTTTTACTGTGTCACATTTATTGGATGGATGAGACTTTCGGAATTTACGCCGATAGAGATAGACAGATAGATAGGTAGACAAAAATAGATAAAAACACATTGCTAGATAGGTACAGATAGATTTGTACATATCGATAGTTATTTATTTACATTTATATCTCCATAACATATAACTTTTTGTATTAGGAGGGGAAGGGAGAAAAGATGAGTTATTGAAAAATGAGTTATTTAATTTTCTTTTGCTGTAATCATATTTATTCAGTGTAAGGGACTTTTGGAATTCGCTCTCACAGATCTATATAATGAGATGAATATAAATACCTATCAATATAGATATTTAGATAGAATTATAAATGCATAAGTATTTATGTTTTACATTTATGTAAATATATATTTACGTATGGACAGAGCTAGCCAGACAGAAATCAAACCCTATTTGAAACAGCTTCACAAAATTCCATTTAATAAGACGAAGTGCAACCCGTCGAAATTCGACGAAAGAAAACGTTTATGAAGGAACTGCTATTTTGAATTTATAATAAACCTACAAAATCAGTAAGAGTAAAAAAAATCAGTCTGACATTGGCTATAGTCTAACTGTTAAAACAAATATTATTTTAAACCAAAGTTACCAAAATACTGTTTTTATTAACTTTTCAAATTATCGAAAATTAAACTTTGTTCGCATAAGTAATCAGTATCATGTAATCAAGATAAGTAATTATGATGAAGTTATCAATTGAGGCGCTCTGATCATTGGTATTACGAAATGAAACATCAGCAAAATTATGTTACTTTGACATTTGACACGATCATAAAATCTAAACGAAATATAAACATAGCGTCAATTTCACCTTCGCAAAATTTACATGCGTACTTATCATATTGATATACACCATTTAAAAAAATATTTTAACGTTATTAACACATATATTTCCAAACTTGACGTCACGTTTGCTAGCTACAACTTTGCATATGATCATTCGCACTCTTGACTTGAGGTTCTAATCTCAGTACGGGCGAAAAACAAATTACAGAAATTTATGTCTTTTAGACACATTCGTTGTAAAATATTTATTTTTATCAAAGAAAATACTTGTTTTCCTGTAAATATGACGTCATTTTCACCCACTGAAGCAGTTCGATTCTCTCTGAGATTAGTGAGTCAAATTCAGTATCAGAGGAATGAAAAAAAATTCAAATGTAACAGCTTTATGAGTGAAAAATGCGTGTTTTTAGGTTTTTTTTTTTTTTTTTTTTTTTTTTTTTTACGTGACGTCTTTTTTTTTTTTTTTTTTTTTTTTTTTTTTGTTAAAATTTTTAAAAAAATTATTTTTAAATGTAATGAGAAAACGACATCACTAAAGATTGTGTAATTCCCATTATTTCATTTTTCTTTTCTCTGTAACAGTGGAAGTAACCCGATTGTCACCATTTTGAGAAACTTTCATTAAAAACTTTTAAAATGATAAGTGGTATAAGTCGAAGGTAGCGGCCTCGGATAGTCCAAATTTTGTGTACTTTGCCATAGATTTTATCTAGCTTATTAAAGAAATATTTACAAAGGAGATGTTTGTTTGCTTTTTAGTTGTCCAGATGCTTTTTCTTTAGTCGCATTTTAGTTTTACCATATTTAAGACTCCTGTTTGTTTAAAATTTGATTAGTAAAGAAACCGCAGATACCAATTTAAATATTTACTAAAATTTAACATAAGAAAACACCATGCTCAACGATGTTTGTTCTCCTTTGTCGAAATTTAAATAGTGAAATAATCTTTCATATTAATTACAGTTACATCTTTGAACGGGCTTAATAATTCTCGAGCAGTGTTAAAGTGATTTTGAATCCGAAACAGAAGATCATACGTAAACGTGATTGGCGATTGGTGGCAATATTTGGGTCATTCCACGTCAAATCAACCAAAAATTTTCAATCTTCAACCTGACCATTTCAGATTTTAATGAAACCTTCAGGAATCATTCTCCCTGGTGATACAAATGAGAATATACTTTTATAATTTTTTTTATTTCAGTAAATTTTTATACAATTAATTTTTTTAATTTCGAAAAATCATCATTTTTTGGCTTGTATAAATGCTTTCAATTTTGAATTTCTCAAGTTCTATCAGGCGTAGATAGTTGTTTGACCCCTAATTTTAAAGAGAATTTCATAAGGTTTAATTTGATATGCAAGTTGACTATGCTTGGTTTTTAAAAAAGTTAATTTAATTTAATTTAAAAAATTTAAATTAAATTTTTTTAAATAGTGTTCTTTAAAAATTTTGAAAAAAATATACGTTTTTTTAAAAAATAATATTATAATCTTTAAATTCTGAAAGTTTTAGAGTGGGATCTCAATGTGATCAGCAGTTATAACAAAATAATGTTTAAAAGGAATAAAACAATACTATCTTTAGCACAATCATAAAGGATGTGCCAACTTTAAATACCAGCCCCAACTGGTGTTTAATATTAGTTTTTTTTTAACATAACTGCTGATCCCATTTAGATCCCACTCTAAAACGTTCAGAATTTAAAGATTATAATATTACAAAAAACATATATTTTTTTCAAAAATTTTAAAAAACACTATTTAATATTTTTAAATTTTAAATTTTTAAATTAAATTAAATTTACTCTTTTTAACCAAGCATAGTCAACTGGCATATCAAATTAAACCTTGTGAAATTCTCTTTAAAATGAGAGGTCAAACAACTCTCTACACCTGACAGAACTTGAGAAATTCAAAATTGAAAACATTAATACAAGCCAAAAAATGATGATTTTTCGAAATTAAAAAAAAATATTTGTATGAAAATTTACTGAGGTAAAAAATAATAAAAGTATATTTTCATTTATATCATCAGGGAGAATGATTCCTGTAAGTTTCATTAAAAACTAAAATGGTCAGGTTGAGTCACTGGTTGATTTGACATGGAATGACCAGTTTGGCAATCGATATTCCTAGTACGTATAATACGCAAGTACCGATAAAAGTGAAAAAAACATGGGCAGGTTGTAGTAATGCTGCCGCTTTATCTTTACTTTTGCCTATTGGTTTATATTACTGCAAATCTTAATTTACAACAACGAAATCAGATACTTCTTTGTTCTTAGTATAACTCGGTCTTAAGAATGTGCGATTCCACACCAACTATTATAAAAAATCACGAAAGTGAAACAGCTACTAATAGAAAATTTTCTATTCTTATATGGCTTATTTATGATATATATTGTGTATTTCTTTATTATACGGCTTATTTGAGTATAAATGAAATAAATTGCTTTTCAATGTATGTATTAAATTGTGTAACTAATAAAACAAATTGTTTGTGTATTTGATACATTAATAGTTATTTCAAAAAGCTATATCAATCTGATGACGTTTTAAAATGGAAATAAAAGTTACTAGAACGTGCTTTTAAAAATTTTACTTTTCTCACCAAATTCAACCAAATCGTTTTCTCTCCCTTACCAAGGGCCTTATAACAATTAAGTATCGAAAATTATTTAAATACACAGGTTGTACGAACATTTTTCTGAACGATTATGATGTTAAATAAAAGAATCGCCTGTTAGAATGAATATTTTTTCACACATGTAAAACTTTACAAGAATAAATTATTTTTTCTATCCTTGTTTTTGACTACTTCAAACTTATTATCTCGTCCCTATCTGAAGCACTCTTCCGTAGTTGTCCTACTTGGATAACGGACAGGTATGTTGTACTGAGCTCTACAATAGAATATTATTGTAGAGCTCAGTGGTATGTTGCGATGATTAGCTGAGATTAATGGAGAAATGTTCATTGTTCATCCAGATTAAAAAAAAAAAAAATCATTCTTGAAAATTATTTAACATATCATTAAAAAATAAACATAATATATATATATATATATAACGTGTTTTTTTCATATACAATTCTAATTTAAATCTCTTGTTATCCAATTTTCCATTATATTTAGTTCATATTTCATTTCAAAATCCATTTGTATTCACTTGATATCAACTTCAAATTATTAACATTTTTATGGTTTATTATATATTTTTTTCTCTCTCTCTTTTTAAATATTCTTCATATTTTCTGTATTTTTGGCCAATTACCATTGAAGCAAATGCTATGGTAAAATTATGATTGCACTTGTTAATTTATTAACTATGTGGTATTCTGCCTACACTTTATAACTAATTATCTCTTAGGAGATTTAATTAGAATGTTACAAGAACTTGATATGTTTTTGAAATTCAAAGATATTATATATATATAATATATATATATATATATATTTCTCTTACGTAGCACGGAAAAAGGGCTGAATTTCTATATTATCGTTTAGCAACAACCGTAGTTTCCAGAATCTCCAATATGGCGACCAGCGAAAGAGCAGTGAAACTCAAACTAGCAATTATTAAAAATAAAATAACATATGCGTTATCCAAAGTGTTTGAGATGATTCCTCATTTTAATTATAAGTAATGTCGTTAATTTCAAATGAATACTCAACTCATATTTAGAATTTATTTATGAATTTCACTCACACGAATCGGAGAGAATAAAAATATAAACTGTCTAGATTGTAGCTGCTGTCATCTATTGCTCTAGATGCAAATTATTGAAGTAAAAAATAACTTATTTTGAAAATATCTATAATCATCAATTAGAACAGTTTTACGAAATTTAAACAATGATTGATGATATATATAAACTATCTTCCTATCACGTAGTGTTTTTTTTTTTTTTTTTTTTTTTTTTTTTTTTAACGAATTTAAGCCGTGCTGTACAATATTATAGGTGCAATGCGTTTTAAACTAATTGTGTTTTCAGGATCTTTTTTTCATAGTTTTTAAATGATTTATGCCCATTGGTAGCACCAACTAAATGCATTTTTAACTGTGTTTTCAACGAAGTTTTCAATTATTTTTTTACATTAAAAAATCGTCAATTTTATGGTGGTTTATGGTGGAGTTATGGTAGTACTTATTCGGCTAGAATTGCTGCAAAAATAAAAAGGGGTGAGCGAGTGATAAAAATGAATCCTTCAAAAATTTATTCTATACAAATAAAAGCTTCATAATTTTTTTAACTTGTTAAGATTTCAAATGTGTAATTTGCAAATAAAACCAGCTCGCCATAAAGGAAAACTTTAACAGAAGCGTTTAGAAAAGTTAGTATTAATAAATCCCACATTTCTTCTCGTCAGGGTTTTTAAACATTGGTAAGCGTTATGAAAAATACCTCAATGTCCTTGGTGATTAGGTAGAAAAATAAAGTTAGCCTACTTCTTTATGTCAGCAGTCTATTACTTGTCTGGAATAATAGCGGTAAACTTTATTTTTCGACTTCCTCTTATTGTAACTGTAATACTTTGTGAAACATTGTTTTATAGTAGAATGATTCTTTTATAGAATATTCCTTAAACTATTACTATATGTATAAACTTTATTTTACTATTAACACACATGGTGTTCAAAATAAGTCTGAAACATTCTAAATGATAGATAGATAGACAGATATAGATATTTGTAACCTTAGTGTAACTGTAGGATTCATACATTAGTTCTTCTCAAATACTTTGAGTACAGTCCTTCTTTAAGTGCGTTCGTAATTTTATAAATACGTAGCACCTATAGTTGTCGTCTGGTCCGTCCATCTATTCGTCTGTCCGTCTGTCCGCATGTAATAGTGCAAAAACTACCGAACGAATGGTTTGAAATTTATATTATAATCGTTGCAGAATTTTGTCATTTCAAATTTTATGAAAATCGAATCAAAACATAAAAATATATAAAGTTTTCTTCATTCTATTAAATAGTACGTAATTAAATCATACGTAATTAATTCAATGATATCCCATGATAGGTAATAATTCTAGGTTGCCATGGTGATTACGTCCTATTTAAGATGGAGTCATGTTATTTCAGTATTTCTGAATTTAAAAACCGAATTTGTATAACTATAATTGTTTAATTATAGCAATCATATAATCTAATCGACTGTTTTTGGATTGATGTAGATATTAAAATAGATATTAAATGGAAAAAGAGTCTAAATATGGATTTCACGTTCTGAAATTTTCAAAGCTTAGGCTTAAGTTACCTATTGAAATTTTCAGTGAATGTCAACAAAAGATAAAATGCTGCCAACTTGAAATGTACTTATTTTATTACGGAAATTAATCATATCATAATAACAGACGATATACTAATTAATTTCATTGAAACTAGTTGTACAAGGCACCTCATTTTTCACGTTTGACGTACAATTTTCAATTTTCTTATTATTATTATTGGATTTTTTTTTAGATTTTCTACATGCTTTTATATGATTTTCTTCATTTTAGGTAGATTTCGTAAGAAATACTACCTATTACATTCTCACCTAAGTTGGAAATTTTGAAAAATTTTTGCAGATCTACGCCGATCATGACTCCCAGAACCCAAAACCACCCCCAGTTCAAAACTTTATCTATCTATCTATATCTATCTATCTATCTCTCTATCCATGTCACTTTTTTCTGACCACGATAACTGGAAAAATTCTGCATAAATCTCTTCCAAACTGATACATAAAATCAAGGGTCATAAAATCTCGCTCAAGTTCGTTAATGGGCAAAATCGAACCAAGGGGGGGGGGGAATGGGGGGGCTTTTTGTGAAAACAGAAAAACCCTCATAATTTCTTTATTATTATACTATCGAATCCGTTTAAAGTTATTATTACTTCTAGGAAAAGGGCCGAAAATTTATGTATGACAGATTTTTGATATAATTAAAAATGGCCCCAAGGGAGGGGGGGGGAAGGGGGTGTTTTAGAAGAAAAAAAAATCATAGCTTCGTCAATTCACAAGATATCAAATCCGCGTAAATTTATTATTAATCCTCTTAGTATTATCTAAAACTTTTATATTGACAAGTTTTTTATAGGACCAACCGTTATAGCAAAAAAAATTAAAAACAAAAAAAATCCCTGCCGGCTCCGCCTGCAAACAAGTTATTTTTCGAAGTAGGCGGTTCCAACTCCCGCATCTTTTCGAAACTGATACATAAAATCAAGGGGCATAAAATCTCTGTCAAGTTCGTTAATGGGCAAAATCGAACCTGGGGGGGGGGGGGGGGGTTTGTGAAAACAGAAAAAAAACATAATTTCTTAATTATGATACGTATCGAATCCGTTTAAAGTTATTATTACTTCTAGGAACAGGGCCAAAAACTTAAGTATGACAGATTTTTGATATAATTAAAAATTGCCTTAAGGGGGGAGGGAAGGGTGGTTTTAGAAGAAAAAAATTCATAACTTCGTCAATTCCCAAGATTTTAAATCCGTTTAAATTTATCCTCTTAATATTATCTAAAACTCTTATATTGACAAGTTTTTTATAGGGCCAACCGTTATAGCAAAAAAAAATTAAAAACAAAAAAATCACTGCCGGCTCTCTTCTGCAAACAAGTTATTTTTCGAAGTAGGCGGTTCCAACTCCCGCATCTTTTCGAAACTGATACATAAAATCAAGGGGCATAAAATCTCGGTCAAGTTCGTTAATGGCCAAAATCGAACCAGGGGGGGGGGGGGGGGGAATGGGGAGGACTTTTTGTGAAAACAGAAAAAACCCCATGTTTTAGAAGAAAAAAATTCATAACTTCGTCAATTCCCAAGATTTCAAATCCGCTTAAATTTATTATAAATCCTCTTAATATTATCTAAAACTTTTATCATGACATGTTTTTTATAGGACCAACTCTTATAGCAAAAAAAAAAAAAAAAAAAAAAAACCTTGCTGGCTCCGCTTGCAAACAAGTTTGGTTTCGAAGTAGGCGGTTTCAACTGCAGCATCATCGCAAAAAGGTCATTTCTTCCGCAATTCCCGACAAACAGGCGCCCCACGGTCTGCGTCTTCGAAATCTACCTGTGCCTGTAGGCCGAGCCGTCAGGGATTTTTTTTACTTAAATTCAATGCATTATATCGGTAGTGATAGATTCCTTAACTATTCGCTATATAACTCGAATGAAATAATTAATTTTTTGCGACATGTGTTTGTTCTTACCGATTGAAGATTAGATATATATATTAGATATTAAAGATTATACACTCAAGTGTAGCTTTTTTTTTTTTCTTTCTTTTCTTTTCTTTTTTTTTTTTTTTTTTTTTTTCATTTTCCATCACCATATTTCTATATTCCATTTAGTTTCAATGTATGATTAATTCCATTTTATTTTATTTTTTGTCTGGTACTTTAAAATACATTTATGATTCTTAATATATTGAGATTTTCTGGTAGATTTTACTTATTAAAATAGTTTCTATAGTACTGATTATATATATATATTTACTATAACAATTAATGTAAAATATTATTACATGCCATCTTTAAGTAAGAGATTCTGTAATTTTTGTTATATAAACTGTAAACTATTTTTTGATTTCAAACGTATTATACCTGGTGAATAAAAAGTCTCGGAACAATATCTCGAAAAATAGACGTTGAAAATATGTGTTCAATATTTTTGAAAAAACTATTTAGGGATATCAAAGAGTTACCCCCCCCCCCCAACTTTGCCCCCTGGGAGGAAAATGGGGGGGGGGGCAACTTTGAAATCTTAAAATGATAACACCCCTTTTTATTGCAGATTCGGATTCTACGGGAAAAATACGTAGCTTTTGTATTTCCCATTTTCTTCGGGAAATCGTAGATGGCTCTGTAATCGAGTAAACTGCAGTGAGAATCGTTTCCATTGAAAAGTCTGGAAACGGTCGAATAACGCGAGAAATATACATCGGATTGAAAAATGGAAACATTAATGTTCAATATTTTTGAAAAATTTATTTAGGAGTATGAAAGTTTTGCCCCAACTCTGTTCTCTCGGGGGGAAAGGAGGCAACTTTGAAATATTAAATGATAACCTCCCCCCTCCCCTCCTTTTTTATTGCAGATTCGCATTCTAAAGGAAAAAATACGTAACTTTTGTATTTAACATTTTCTTCGGAAAATCGTAGATGGCGCTGTAATCGAGTAAAATGCAGTGAGAACCGTTTCTATTGAAAAGTCTGGAAACTGCCGAATAACTCGAAAAATATACATCAGATTGAAAAACGTAAAAATACGTTTTCGATATTTTAGAAAAACGGCAACTTTGAAATCCGTAAATAGATTTTTCAAAAATATTGAACATGCATTTTTTTCATTTTTCAATTCGATGTATTTCCTCGAGTTATTCGACCATTACTAGACTTTTCAATAGAAACTAGTCTCACTGCATATTACCCGATTACAGCGCCATTTGCGATTTTCCGAAGAAAAAGTTAAATATAAAAGTTGCGTATTTTTCCCCGTAGAGTCCGAATCTGCAATAAAAATGGGGGTTATCATTTAAGATTTCAAAGCTGCTCCCCTTTCTCCCAGGGGGCAGAGTGGGGGGGGGGGGCAACTTTGATATCCGTAACCAGGTTTTTCAGAAATATTGAACACATATTTCCCGTTTTTCAATCCGACGACTATTTCTCGAGATATTACATCGTTCCGGGACTTTTTATTCACCCGGTATATATATTATATACATATATGTGTGTGTGTGCAGAAACTTCTCATTACCATATTTACTTTTAGGACAAGATTGGGGAACCAGATAATCATCCAATATATCAAACAGTGTTCTTCTTTCTTTCTTTCTTTTCTTTTCTTTTTTTTTTTAAATAATTTTTTTTTTGTTATTTTCTGTTTTTTATTTCACATTTCATTTCCCTGTGTCTCCATTTTTACTCTAGTTGTTTATGCTCATCAAATTTTACAATAAAGCGCAATATTAGTATTTTTAAACTCTAATTTTTGCTGGATTTTTACGCAGACTGTTTCATTATTTTTTTTAAAATGCCTTTTCAATGTAAATCTATAAATATAACGAAATTACATCTAAAATGTAAAAAAACAAAAAAAGTGGTAAAATACGCTATTTAAATTATATAACCATTAATTATATAACCATTATATTATATAACCATTATATTGTACCCATTATATTATAACCATTATATTATAACCATTATATTATATAACCAATTATATAACCATTATACAATCAGTATCATAAATCAAAATTAAAATACGCAGTTTTTTTCTATTTTTGAAAATTTTAATTATTTTTTATTTATTTGTATTATTTGAGATTGTTTCATCATTAATTCATATAAATTAATTATATACCACAATTTTAGATTACTGTCGGAGTCTCATAATGGAATTTCTTTCTGTTTTTTTTTCTGTCTTTTTTCTTTTTTAATCTACATACGACTGGATGAAAAATGTATGTATCACCAATTAAATCAGTTAGGTCCTATCAAATCAGTATCTTCCCTTTTACATACAAGCTATACACCCTATCATTTTGGCGTGACAGATAAATAAATTAATAATCCTTGAGAAAATTTAAAAATCAAGAAATAATTGGTTGAAGAATCGTTTAAAAAATGGAGCAAGATAAATTCAGATAGTCTAATGGACTACTTATGGTAATTTCACTAATGAGCTTACGTATGTCTGAAAATAATGCTAAAAAAATTACTGATTTGATTTTGAATTCTCTACAAATTGGCTGTTGGGAAGATCTATGCACTTTATTACTGGTTTCGTCTCCGAAAATCGAGTAGATCTAAAATTTGCGTGTCACCAGTTAAATTGGCATTCATTATATAAGGTTTTTTCAGTTTGCATATCAATGATCGCTTATATTCTTTCACTAATGAACTCATATTTGAAAATAAAAATAAAAGTATTGTCTGGAAATAAACTATATAAAATTAGTGGATTGATTTTGTATGTACTGCGGCTATTCCATTTTGATATAAAAAATAATTTAAATTCGTGCAAATAAGTTAAGTTTTGAATACAAAAGCTGAAACGAAAACTACAAAACAAAACTGCTGTATTCAATGTATTTAAGTTTTCAAATTGTCTAAAACAGAATAACCGGCCTTTATTTCAGTGCTATATTTAACAATTTATATTTCTATCATCGCGTTGTAGATAAGCATCATCACAATCCGTCTGTTTATTTAAAAATCGTGTTTTCAGGAACCAGTTTTGATAATTATGACATTTTATTCATTTATAGTAAAATATTTCTTTCCTTCCATAACTACAGCTGTAGATTTGGAAATATTTACTTACACTGCAAAAAATAATTGTTGATTTTACAGTATAAAACTGGCACCCGGGTGCCAGTTTTATACTGCAAAATCAACAATTATTTTTTGCAGTGTAGAGGTATTTTTTTTTTAATTGAAATCTCTGATAGATTTTTTACATATAATAATTTTTTTAGAATGCCCCCTAACAACACCAAAGAGCATTTTTATATGAAATATGTCAATTATATATTCAAATAAAATTTGGAAATGTATTAAAAGCGGTAATATCGTGTTGGCTTCGTGCCAGAAGTTAATAGCCCCAAAAAATGCTAAAAATTTCGTTATCTACAACAGTTTTTTATTTAAATTCTGATAATTTTAGTGGTTTTAAGCGCTTATTTCAGTTACACGGCTTTTAAATTTGTGTTTTTATTTATACTATTTTATTTATTGCTCAATGAGGTTTTAATTTCGTTATTAAATATTAGCTGGAAACAAATGTAGAACTTTTTATATTGTTTGAAGTACAAATGGATAAATATTTTGTAATCCTCTGCAAGCGATATAGATTTCGATTTTTTTTTAATTTAATTTAAATGCTATAATAAATGAGTAAATTGCGATACAGTTTTCAAACAAATTCCATTTGAAAGTAGATTTTTTTCCTCTATATAACGGTGTAAAAATTAAAAATTTGCGATGTTTAGAAATTTTTAAAAATGCAGTAAGCAAAAATCGCAAATCCGAAATTACGCACGGACACGTTTGCCCTTTATTATATAGATAGATAGTTTGGTTAAATGTTTCTCAGAATAATCTAGTTATTTCATTTACTATTTTCATTTGTTTGACAGTTTTATTTTTATGGAACTTCTGCCTTCCTCCGTTGCTATTTATATCGAAGAACTCACACGTTTGCTTCCAGATCGTATACCAAAAATTTTTTTACAGTAAAGTCTGATCATGATTAAATTCATTATATTGACTGAATTGATTGAATTGACATAATTGCATTAGGCGCGGGCATTCCACCCCCCCCCCCCCAACCGATTGGATTCTATTTTTTGTTGACGAAGTTGATTATTATTAAAGACCCAAATAGCACAGTTTGTTGGTCCATCGTTGGCGGATTGTAGGAACCGTTAGGAAATGGTGGAATTGGGAATGACAGTGTTAGGAAATGGTTGGCATATGGTAGGTACAGCAGATACTGCGGAATACTGCAGAGATCCATCTAATTTGGAGCGTATCTGAGCAAGATTCTGAGCTGCAAACAGTTGGACCGCAGTTGGACCTTTGTTGGCAAATTGTTAGTTGGCTAATGATACAGCAAGCCGAACATTTATTACTGTGAGTGAACGTGGAACGGGAATTAGCCCACGTTGGCCCAATCATTTTGTGCAACTTGGGGGAAGGTTGTGATGTAATTGTCCAAAACAAATCTTTAAGAAATGTTTCGACGCTTATTTTGAATCTAAATGCTTTTCGGGGAAACAATTTAGACATGTGTCGTTTCACGATAGCAAATCGTTCGCCAAATTGTGTACTAATAAATTTATTATATTTAAGAAAAGAATGGGACAATTCACAGATTACACAGGTTTTTGTTTTCAGAACTATTTGAATCAACTAGCAAATCTTTATAATTTATTTCAGTAGGGTTTTATGATCTTATAGATATGTTTTTATTAATAATTTCCAAAGAGTGACTTATTGCTTCTAGAAACGTCATTAAATTATCAAAGTTCCAGACTTCTGGAATATTTATAGACAGTTCGAATTGTTTTCTTGAGTCCTTGTCAATTTTATCTAGAATTATAGTAGTAAACGAAAGGTCAGAAAGACTATTTCTTTTAAATCCTAAGTTATTTGAAGCTCTGATATTTTTGTTTACAGCACCTACTAATCGTCTTAAGTCATTCGATGACTCATGAATAATTCTTTCGTATTCTAATACAACCTTTGTATGAATATTATAACTCTAATTCTTTTATTTTTAAATATGTTTTTTCAAATTCTGAACAATAAATCAAACGTATATTCTGAATATATTTCTTGTAAATGCAAAAAGGTGTAAATTAACAACATAATACAAATTAAAATAACTTTTATTAGGTTGTTTGACATGTTTCGACTCACTCCGAGTCATTTTCAAAAACAAATGAGAATATTCCATAATTGCACGGGCTTTGAAGTTATTATTTTCATGTACTTTTTTAAAAATTACGTATGTTATCTTTTATTTTTACTTAGTTGTTTATTTTCATATCCGTGACCATGGAGTAACTCGAGCCACAGTTTCGGTAAATTAAAAGATGCCGCATCGTTACATATTGTATTTTTGCGTGTTAGTATCTCTATGCACTTATTGTTATTATGTTAGTATCTTCTCTTATTATGGATGGATAGTATAGACTTGAGGGAAATATTATTTTTCTGTCATTGAAATAATAATAATAATAATTTCAAAGCCCATGCAATTACGGAATATTCTCATTTGTTTTAAAAAATGACTCGGAGTGAGTCGAAACACGTCAAACAACCTAATAAAAGTTATTTTTATTTGTATTATGTTGTTAATTTACACCTTTTAGAATTTACAAGAAATATATTATTACAATGTGTTATAATTTATTATATTGTCGTATCTTCTGAAGTTTTTAATACTAATTTAGCGAAATTTTAATGCGACATGCCGGCAATGTAATTTTTGAACTTCTAACAACTGCTCATTATTTGTAACAATACACTGGTGGAAATTGAATTATGAAAATACGGTTTTTTAATCAAAACATTTATAATATTAACTAAAAATGAATGAATTTCCATACATTATACATGCTATGTACAACAAATAATTTAGAAAAATAGAATTTCATACAATTTAATAAACTAAAACATAACATCAAAAATTAAATTTTAGTAACATAAAAATATGGAAATTGATTTATGAAATGTCACATTTAATTGAAATTAATTAGTAAAGACGCCTTTATTCATTAGAGTTTCTTTTATTCTAAGTGGCATTGATAAAACAAGATTTTGGATGTATTTCTGATCAATTAGTTTCCAGTTTTGACAGATTGAAGCTTTCAAATCTGCAAGTGATGCGTACTGCATCCCATTTGCATAAACCATTCGAACAAGCTGTCCCCAAACGTTTTCGATGGGGTTCAGATCAGGACTAATAGGTGGATGATCTAAAAGAACAATATTCTGTTCGTCAAAAAATCTTTCATTGTATTTGAAAAGTGAATACTTGCATTATCTTGCATGAAGATATAATCTAAACCATAATATTGCCATGCAAATGGAAGAAGTGAATTTTCTAAAACTAAACTATAATCAAAAGAGTTCTGGCGACAGTTTAAAAATACAATTTCACTTTTGCCATCATAAGCAATCGCTGCCCAAATCATCAAACTTCCGCCACCAAAATTTCTGCTGAATGTAGATTTCGGTTCTTTTCGGAGATCTTTCCAATAATACCTCAAACCATCTGAACCGTCCAAATTAAATCTTTTTTCGTCAGAAAAAATGACTTTCTTCCAATTGTCACCCGTTGCCATGTACTTCTCGCAATACTGCAAACGCATCTGCTTGTGACGCAGAAGTAACTTTGGACACGGCTTCATTTTCGACCATTTCAAGCTCTGTGAAGAATGTAAAATTTGCCTAACTCTTCTAGAAGTAACAGGCAGGGATAGATCTGCACAAATCTGCTTTGAACTGTAACCAGCTTTCGATGCAAGTTGGAGAATCCCCCTTTTCTGTCTCTTGCTTAAACGTGCATTACCTTTTTTGTTAAAATTTTTTGCCATAATTTGCTGAATCTTTTCTATAGTTATATATCACACCAACAGATCTTTTAATTAATTTACTAATTTCCGGGACAGACTTTCCACATTCTAAATATGCATCGATTTTACCTCTTTCTTCCTCAGACAAAATCTTTCGTTTACCCATCGCGAAAATTGTAAATGAAACGTATTGCTTTCACTGTAAAACGCTTTTTATGTCTACTTTGTAGGTCACGTTACCTTGTTTTATGCAAATTTTTGTCACATTGCTTCGGAATAACCAATGAAATGTGATATTTCATAAATCAATTTCCATGTTCGCATATTACGAAAATTTAATTTTTGTCTTTTGTTTTATGTTTAATAATATATGTGAAAATTTATTTTTTTTAACAGATTTGTCATACGTACTATGTATATGCCATTAAATTTCATTCATTTTTAATGAATATTATAGAAGTTTTGTCAAAAAACCGTGTTTTCATAAATCAATTTCCACCAGTGTATTATTAAACTCAATTTAAAACACACTCCATTCCTCATACTGTCAGCTACATTGAGAAAGTGGGATTTCTGACAATTTGATTTTACAATTATTTATTTTTAATGGAGAACTTCCAGTTTCATTGACATCATATTTTAATAATTGATTTGACCTACCTCTTAGCTTTTCTATGCATTATTCTGATTCGAGTAATGAATTTCAGTTTCTGTCACATCTTGAACATGTGAAACTGTATGCGTAAAAACACTACTTAAATATGTATAGATAATATTTGCTAAAAATATTAATTAAATAATTACATTTATCCAAATAAATACACGATTTTCAGAATATTTAAATGTATCCAGGCGAATATCTTAACAATAGAATAAATCATCTGTCAAGAAAATCCTAGCATGTGCGATACACAATTTGCTTGCAAATTGTTCAAAAGATACGCTGAACTAAATATATTCGGGCGTAAAAATGCAGATAATTTTGGCATAAATTCAAAAACTGAAGTACGCTTAATTTACATGCATATGTTCCCATCACTTTAATCAATTTACCCTGAAACAGTAACCATCGTGTTTGAACTTAAAAATAACTGCATATCAGCTGGAAATTCTCAATGTAAATGACCTAATATTTTCAAAATATAATATAATTTTACCCCCCCCCCCCCCTCCTTTACTTCTACGATAGAAACATTGAAATTGGTTTTTCTATCACAATCATTAATATTGGTTTTAACTCGTAGCTGTAGCTACCCGTTTGTGTTTAACCATTGTTTTACATTTAGATTTTGAATTATTTCGCAATTCCTGTTAAATGTAATTGCTAAAAAAAAAAAAGAATTTTCTTTTCTTTTCATTTAATTTTATTTTCTTAAACTAAAAAAACATTTATGAAGAATATTAGCTAAATAAAATATGATTTACTGAAACGATAAACAACAATTTAAAAGTCAAATATACTTCAAAATTTAAATATATACACAGTCATTTTAATAACGTTTTATCTTGTTTTACAATTTATTTAGATTTTAGGCAATATTTTACTATGTTTAAGAGACAACAACAGTTATGAAATCACGTGCAAAAAAGCTGATGTTGACGTACCTTTTGCTCGAAACTACTAGAGCGATTTCGATTTCTTGAAATACTTAGAAACTATTATTTTTCTGTCTATGGACATGACTCGGTTTCTTGTGACAGTAGTTATATATCAAACGAAACTATAGATTAACAAGATTGCTCTTTGAAATTAAACCTCAAATTAGCTTTACAGCTTTTAATTTACAAAGCACTCTATAAGCACTAATATACTCGTAAAGATATATATATATATATATATATATATATATATATATTCAACCAAATTTTATGCCTCTTTCAGGACACTTTACAAAGTACAATAGAAATAGCATTCTATAGTACAGCAAGTAGAAATAACATACAACAATTAGAATATAAATGTATTAAATATTTGATGAAATATAAGCATTTGTGTGAAATAATTTTTAAAGCACATGCGCTAACAATAATATTTTTTTTCTTTTCTTCTCTTTTTCTTCCTTTCCTTTTTTTTTTCTTTCTTTCTTTTCATCCTTTTTTTTTTTTTTTTTTACATAATTTTGAGTTAACACTATAGGGCAACTCATATAAAACAGCCAATCGAATATCGTGAAAATTCGGAAAGTTATTAGCGCTGTAGTAAACTGAATTTCAGTTGCTTTCTCAAAGTAGCTGGACGATAAGGGATTTTCCAGAAATTTTCATTTTTCATTTTTTAACACTTTCCAACCTAGTTAAAAAGTGTTTATGACTTCGGTTTGTCTGCCGTATGGCCGTCTGCCGTCTGTCCGTGCTTTAACTCCCGTAAATATGCTCGGATTGCCCTGCAATTTTTATATATTATTGTCGTTATCTATAGCATGTTCCCTATTTCAACTGAAGTGTGTAGCACTTATAGTTTTTTTACAGGGATACTCAAAATAATTCCGTTACATTACGGTCTATGGGGAAAAATCATTTGCGGTTTATTTTAATGATGTTACACAATTTCAAACACATTGTAATTGATATATATCATTAAGGTGCATTACAAGAAGTTTAATATGGAATATGGTGTGCATAGCACTTATAGTTACTTTACAGGGACAGTCAAAATGATTCCGTTACATTACGTCTATGGAGAAAAATCGTTTGCGGTTTAATTAAATAATGTTTCACAATTTTAAACGCATTGAAATTTATATATATCACTAAGGTGCATTACAAGAGGCTTACTGCAGAATATTGTGTGTGTAGCAGTCATTGTTCATTTACAGGGACACACAAAAGAATTCTCTACTGTCTGTTAACAATAATTCCTGGAAGTGCGTTTTAAGTTGCTGAACGCGATTTTAAATTTAACTCATTTTTTGTCTATTACTTGGTGTGTATAAATTCTGTAGATTATATACAGGACAGCACCAAAGTTCGCGAACACATTTCCGTTTATTGACAGAAACTCCAGAAGGAGAATTTTAAACTGTGCTACGCGTTTGCTAACTAAAATTTAGCATCCTATGTAGTATATATACAAATCTATTGATCATATACAGGACTGAATAAAAATATTCGGATATTTTTCCGAAAACTGTATATGTTGGAAATATATGTTGGAAATTCCTGAAATTACATTTTTAAATATGTTATGTGTTTTACAAATTGTTTGCTTAGATGTTATCTTTCAACTTATTAAACGGTAATGATTTGTAAAAATATTTTGGAAGCGTTGGAAAGTGTTACATAATCTATGCTTGACGCATGATTTTTCTTTCTTTTTTTTATTTTAATTTTTTATTGACGTTTTAGTTCTTCTTGGCAGAATCATAAGAACGAGCCCGTTCCGACAAAATATAAATTCTCAAAATCGAAGCACTCATTCCAAAGATACGGATAGACATATGTTAAACATACTAACTCCTTTGTTGGAAGTCAGTTAATAAAAAATGACAATTTCTGGAAAATCCCTTATCTTCTAGCCATATTTAGAAAGCAGCTGAAATTCAGATCACGCCGATATCTTTCTGAATTTTTATGATATTTGACTAGACTTTTTACGTATGTTTCCCTACATAGTTGATTACTAAATTATGCAAAACAAAGTTTGTAATTTTTAGTGCTTCGGCAGTTAAAAATGATTTCATGCAAATGCTCATATTTCATCAAATATTTAATACATTAGTTTTTTAATTGTAACGTATTGTTTTCACTGTATTTTTTCCAAGTTTCCTGAAAGTGGCGTAAAATTTAATTGAAGACCCTGCATGCTATAAACGTATAAACAAACAAGTCGGATGTGCCAATCCCAAAACATTTTAAAATTTCAAAAGAATAATTTTTTTTTAATTTTGCATTTTAGAACCCAAAAATGCAGCATAACAGCGCCACCTGTTGTATGATTTACACGAAAACTATATCAGTACCAACTTATGTCAAGATCTAACAGAATATGAAGTTTGATGAAATTCCGTGCATTAGTTCTTGAGATATGACAATCGCTAAAATCGTGTAAATCCTGAGAAATGCAGCATAGCAGCGTCACCTGTTGGGCTATTTACACCGGAAACCAAATCAGCAACAACTTATGTCAACGTCTAACTGAATTTGAAGTTTGATGAAAATCCATGCATTAGTTCTTGAGATAGAGTTATTGCAGAAATCGGGAAAAATTCAGCATAGCAGCACCACCTATTAAGAGATTTACACCAAAAATGAATCAGCAACAATTTAGTTCAAGTTCGAACTGAATCTAAAGTTTTATGAAATTCTGTGCATTAGTTCTTGAGATATGACTATTGCTAAAATAGTCAATAATTCTGCACCAATCTCTTCCAAACTGATACATAAAATCAAGGGGTATACAATCTCGGTCAAGTTCGTTAATGGGCAAAATCGAACCAGGGGGGGGGAATGGGGGCATTTTGTGAAAACGGAAAACCCCCCATAACTTCTTAATTATGATACGTATCGAATCCCTTTAAAGTTATTATTACTTCTAGGAAAAGGGCCGAAAATGTATGTATGACAGATTTTTATGACAGATATCATTAAAAATGGCCTCAAGGGCGGGGGTTGGGGGCGGAAATATGGGTTTAAGGAGAAAAAAGTTCTTAACTTTGTCAATTCACAAGATATCAAATTCGCTTAAATTTATTATAAATCCTCTTAATATTACCTACAAATTTTATATTGACAAGTTTTTTATAGGACAAACCCTTACAGCAAAAAAAATAAAAAATAAAAAATAAATCTCTGCCGGCTCCTCCTACAGACACAGGTAGATTTCAAAGTGGGCGGTCACAACTGCCGCATCGTGGCAAAGAGGTAATTTCATGTGATATTCCTAATAAACAGGAGCCCCACAATCTGCGTCTTCGAAATCTACCTGTGCCTGTAGACCGAGCTGTCAGGGATTTTTTTTTTCATTTAATTTCTTGTTGGCTCCCTAATTGTCCTCGTGACAAAACTTTCGCTTAAAAATATACTCGGTCAAACGTGTTCTTCAGAAGTTCCTGAAGAATTCGTCATGTGTTTTTCTAAATATTTCACATAAAAGTCTAAAATCGAAAGTTTTCGGTGAATTTTGGCCATATAATGTATTAATTCCCTGTTCTGGGTTTGACTACTGTCTTAGGTTTAAGCGAATTAGCACTAAATGAATTTATAGAGTTCTGTTTTTTCTTTCATTTGTACTCCTTTTCTTAAGCTCATTATTCTTCATTAAAGTTTCCTGAGATATAACAATATTTTTTAATGTTAAGCAAAATATGATTTAGAAAAGTAAGGGGGGGGGATTTATTCTATTTTTATCTGTTTTTCGTCTTATTTAATTGCTTCACTAACCTTTTACGCCGTTTAAATATGTTTGGGAATACTTTTATTAAATTAAAATACGATAAAAATAAAAATTGCAATAAGAAAAAAGATTTGAAGAAAAGCTTCATTATTTTATAAAAGTTTTTTGTTCTATTTGGTCTCTTGCATAACTTTTTCTTTATACTTTGAAAAATAAAAAAGACAAATGTTTCTTAAGGGGCCATATGACTTTTAAAATGTCCAAAAAAAAAATGAACATTTTTGTCATTTTATATCTTAAAAAAAGTATACAATACAAAAACACAATTTTTAAAGATGGTAATACATACATGTTTCTTCTTTCATTTCATATATTTACCAGATCATACTGGGGAAAATTAGTTGTTATTGCGTTTTTAAACTTGTCGAGCAAAAAATTAGAATCACAGGTTGCGTGCAAGGTAGTTAAAAAACTTTTTCGTTATTTTTTTATAAAATTTTTCAGGATATATAGTGTACCGTAAGGCTCTATAAAGTTAATCTAAATTTTCCTCCTTTTTTGTTGAAAAGGTTTTTTTTTCTTCGTGTTATATTGTGAAAATTACGAAAATTTTATAAAAGCAAGATACAGATTTTTTGGTTTATATATATAAGTTATATATATATATATATACACACACACTATATATATACCCATATCTACATATATATACATACACACATTAGACATTACATGTATGTATATATATGTGTGTGTATATACATTATGTATGTATATACATATGTATTAATATACGTACATATATCACTGGCGCCCGGCTAACCGAAAAGTACCAAAATCTGTAAAGGAACAATTTTTTATGTTCAGTGAAAGCACAATACTCTCATGTATAATTAGAAACCAAAAAATCTGTTTTACATGCAGGAACTCTTTTGTGATCATGCGTGCAACCTGTGATACCAGTATTTTCCTTGACAAATTAAAAAACCCTATAACAACTAATTTTCTCCATTACGATCTGTAAAAAATATCAAATGAAAGGAGAAACATGCATCCATTACCTCTTTTAAAATTTGTGTTTTAGTAATGTATACTTTTAATATATAAAATGAAAAATTTGTCATTGTTTTTCACTTTTAGACATATTTAAAAGTTCTGTTAACCCTTAATCCGGGAAAATATATAATAACCACAATCAAAGATATACAATAAATTATCCCGAGTTAAACTAGTCGTTGGGGGCCACCGTAATACTTACCCATCATGGATATGCATAATGTAAAATATTAAAATAAAAAAACTACTTATAAAATGCATTGCAATTCAAATAAAATCGTGGCTTGATGACGTCACAAACTTTAAAGACTCGATTACTGAATTGCTTGAAAGAGGTTTTTCCTTATAACTCCAAAAATAATAATCCTATTAACTAGCGGTTTATTGCATCTGATTAAGCGTCAAAGTTCCAATTAAAATATATCTTTGAAGTGAAATTTGGATGAAATACAGGGTCATGAAAAATCGAAGAGTGTGGTAAATAGGATTCCAAATATCTCGGCAACTAATTATCCGATCGACTTCATGCTTTATTCAAAATTTATGTTTTTTTATTGTCTTTTATATTCATTTCTTAAAATAAACAATTTCGAAAATTTTTATATACCTTTCATCAGAACGAATATTTCGAGAGTCCGAAAAAATTGTTCCGGTTAATCGAGGTTATTGAAATGAAATAGGCTTCTTCCCATTATTACATACTAAGTACATACCAAATTGCAAGTCTCTATCTCAATTTTTTCGGGAGATAGAGCGTTTACAGACACACAGACACACACACAGACACACACACAGACACACACACAGACACACAGACGGACGGCAAAATTTTTTTTTCTAAAAATATGTTTTTCGGAATCTCCAGTGTCTGAAACGTGTAAATCCGTCAAAAAAAATTTTTCGATTTTCAAAACGATTACAAGACTTACCCTATACTACGTATGATGGGTAAGTAACATGATTCTGAAAAGCGTTAATATCTTAGAAACCTCAGAAACAAATATATTTATTTCCCAGATTTAAAGAAGCATTGAAGTATAAAAACAGTTTTTCTTGCTGTCTATGATTTTCGGAAACGTTTCAGAAAATAATTTAATAATATAATAATTTAATTTATAAATTATTATATTATTATTATTAAATTATTATATTATTAAATAATTATATAAATTATAAATAATTATAATATAAAAATATAAAAATATAAAAATATAAATATATAATTATAAAAATATAAATTTTTATATTATTATTATTAGATTATTATATTATTAATTTAATAATATAATAATTTAAAAATATTATTTATATAGTGCATTCGATTTCTCAACCCGGAACGTAAGTTTTTCGGATGCTATCGATTATCAGGTAAACATTTTTATGTCCAACAAACATTTTACAGACATCCATGATAAATTAACTGCATTAACATTAAGATTAACATTAGTCTTAATTTGTTATGCTCGCATGTATAAATTTAGTTACGCTGCTGAAAATGTTTAAGGCTGCTCTCATAACCAAACTGGCTACTTTCAAACACATTTTTTAATTCATTTTTGTTCGAAAAGGCATGAAACGGGCAGGTGTTATTCAGAAACTAATGTAATCGAAACACATTTACCATTTTTTGGTAACAGCAAAATATCTTTCTGAAAACACTGTCAAAGTCGACATTTTTAACCGAATTCCCTTATGCTTCAGTGCAAGAAAGGGGAAAAACGTGTCGTCAGATTACACGAATCGCTTATAACTCTATAAGTAATTTATTGATAAAAAAAATGGAAAACTCATTTCTATTCCGAATCACTTCAATAGCCAGGCCTGCCAATTTTATGCTTTTGTGTTTAAATAGCGTAACATTATTAAGGTATACCGTAAACGATTTCTCCTCATAGACCGTAATGTGATATAATTCTTTTGAGTGTACCTGTAAATGAACTATAAATACTACACACTTCATTTTTAATACCGAACAAACCATAGTAAACCACATTAACATATACCAATTGCATGGCAATCCGAGTATATTTGCGTGATTTTGAACATGCTCAGACGGCAGACAGACAAACGGAATTGATAAACACTTTTCAACTATGTTGGAAAGTGTTAAAAACGCTCATAAAATTACAAGAAGATATAATTACATCAAGGTTGCTCTCAAATTCAAACAGGCTACTTTCTGATACATTTTTTAATTCATTTTTGTTCTCAAACACATGAAATTAGCAGCAACTTTTATTCAGAAACTATTTAATCGAACTATTTTCTTTTTTTCCGGTAAAGGTAGACGATTTTCCAGAAAATGCAGTTAAAGTTGGCGTTTTGAAACAAATGTCTTTTCGCAACAGCACAGGAAAGGAAAAAACAGCCGAAAAAAAAAACCTCTTATAAATCAAGATCGAATTCCGTTATCAAAAAATGAAAAAAAAAACAGTTCGATGGAAAATCACTTCAATAATCATACTTGCAAGAATTATGCTTTTAAGTTGATACCTGTCAGAAAATCTGTCAGAAAGTTTTGAGTTGTTGAGTGGGAAATATATTTTTGTGAGAACCGCCTTAAATACGATAAATTAAAATTACAATTTTTTTTTCTGTATTTAATTTTGCTATCTTCTTAACTATGTGTCAATCCATATAGCTCTAGTTTTACTACAGTTTTACAATTTAAGAGAATTAATACTAAATAAATTTGCAACATTCTTTAATTCATTTTTTTCGTGTTTTTATTTTCTTAAACTCTTTTTCTTTGCTTCATTAATAATCATTATTAATGGTAATAATTATGATTATTAAATAATCATAATAGTAATCTAATAATAATAATTAAATTACTTCTTTAATAATTCGATAACTGAATTAGATATTTTTCTAACTTCTTTTACATTAAATAAAATATCATTTATAAAAATAAAAATAATGAATAATTTATAAGCAAAACATATTTCGATATTTAATGACATACGGTTATCTCAATAATGCTTTACATGTTTTTTCATTTTCTTAATTAATCTTTTAATTAGCTTAAAAAATTTTAGGAATATTTTCATTAAATATTCTAAACGGTTTCTTATAATTAAAAAAATATATATTTTATCAGTACAGTTTCGTATAAATGAAAACAGTATGTGTTACACTCCTCCTTAATGAAAGAGGCTGTACCAATTGCTTTTGCTCCATTCTAAATAAAAATAAAATGAAAAAAGCTACAAAAAGGTAGAAGAAAAGTCTTATTAGGCTTTTTTTTTTTCTATTTGTGGTTAACATAACATTAAAAAAATTACTTAAATTAAATCATTCTGATCAGAATGTCTAAAGATTCATCAGAAATGTAATTAATTCAAAAATAAATCAGAAACTTTTGAATTGTTTCCCTAAACCCATTTTATTCGTGGATGTTCATCAAATTATCTCCCGATTCGATTACAGAAAATACTTGAAATTTAGGAATTAAAATTTGTAGACTGAAAAAAATCCCATTTACCTGAATCATCATTATAGTAAAAAAAAAAAAAAAAAAAAAAAAAAAAAAGAAAGAAAGAAAGAAAAGAAAAATAAAGAGTTTTTCAATTCATTTCCCTTTGAGGCTTTTTTTTTATTATTTTTTTTATTTAGCTCTTTTTTTAATGAATAAAGGTAACTCATCATTAGTTTAAATGTCGAATGAATTTGGAAAAAAATCACTAACAACAGTTTCACTGTTTCACTGCTTCACTTTGAATTTCAAATTTATTCGTGCATGTGGCATTTTATTTCAATTTTCGGGACACAAAAATAATTTTAATTTAGTTAAAGAATAGCATTATTTTTAAATTTTGGGAGTACAGATTTTTTTTCTCGCTTAAATGATTGTTTTGATTGTTAAAAAAAAGATACATCTGATCAAATGAGAAGTTCAATATAATGATTATTTTCATAATCCATATGAATGATTTATTGATGATAGAAGTAATCATTTATTGTTTTGATGATTAGCAAAATTCCTACACAATACCTACATTTGAAGATAGATTAAGAAAATTATTGTTATTGTTATTGTTGTTTTAATTCTAAACATATAACTGTTTTTTTTACAAAAAATTTGCTAGTCGGTTTGGCTTCGGATTTAAAATACAAGTGTACAGACTTCTTATTCAATAATAACATCTTGGCCTTATTTTATAAAAATATTTATTATTCATTACTTTTTTATGCATATGAATAAATGAATAACCAATGTTTGTTCCACAAAGTACATTTATATTTATTATTTTCTTAAGGCAAAGCAAAAAGAGAAGAGAAAACAAAAATCCTAAAAACAGCATTTTTACAAAAATGTTGCCGGACTCTATAACTTGATAAAATAAAAGAGAGAAATATTTGCTGCATATATTGATGGTACATTTTTCAACCATGGTAATAATAAGTCTGTTGAATCAAGAATATAATCAAACATTTGTGTAAATCTGTTGAATCAGGAATATAATTAAAAATATACAAGAATTAGGGATTATGACATCATGCTAATCGGGAAAAATCCAGCATAGCAGCGCCACCTGTTAGGAGATTTACACCAAAAATGAATGCAAATGAAGCACCAATTTATTTCAAGTTCTAACTGAATCTAAAGTTTTATGAAATTCTGTGCATTAGTTCTTGAAATATGACTATTTCTAAAATCGTGTAAATCATGGAAAATGAAGCATAGCAGCGCCACCTGTTAGGCTATTTACACCAAAAGATAATCAGCGTCTATTTATGTCATGGTATAATTTAATCTGAAGTTTGATGAAAATCCGTGCAAAAGTTCTTGAGAGAGAGAGCTATTGCGGAAATCATGTGTAGGTATGTAAAGGTTGCGCTGTGGTTATTTATACGACGGCATAATTTACTATATACGACTTTATTACTTTAACAAAATATATAAAATTCAACATATTCAAATAAACATAATTAATTAATAAATAAATATAATGTTTAATAGCCGTCCAGCAGCCGCTGTAAAATCACGATGCATCACTCGAGACTGCCGAAGAGCAAGTGTCAAAGATTCCGGTCGAATCCACCGTCAGTCTATACTTGGCAAAACTTTCCAACCGCCAAACTTTCGCCAAATGTGAGAACGCTCTTTTGCTCCGCTGGAGAAACTTAAATGGATTATGCTTCCTCTTCCATTTTCAAATAAGGCGAATTAGCACAATTAGCGTCGCCACATGACTCCCCCGCCAGTCTCACACAACACGTGGGAGACGAAAACGAACTCTCCTTCCCGATTAAGTTGTAGGACCAGGCTCACCATCGTCATTCAACAGAAACGCAGGTTTTAAACGATCAATATTTATGATCTTTTCCTGGTTCCCGATAGAAACCACAAAATCTTTTAGCAGTCGTTTTACGACTTTGAATGGACCTTCGTAAGTCGGTTGTAAAGATCTCTTAAAAGGACCTCTCCGTACAAATACATGGGTGCAGTTCTTTAGTTCTTTCGGAACATAGATCTTTTGCTGCCCATGCCTTAAAGGTTGACAAGGTCTCAAGGAACACATAATTTTTTGTAGTTTTGAAATATAAGTCGGTGGGTCTGAGAAGGGGCTATCCTCGTACAACTGGCCTGGAAGCCGTAGAGTCGTTCCATACGTCAGCTCAGTTGTAGATGCACCTAGGTCCGCACGTACTGTCGTCCGTAGACCCAGCAAAACCAGGGGGAGCGCTTCCAACCAATCTACCTTATAGCACATTAAGGCCTGCTTTAAAGGTCGATGAAGTCGCTCCACCAAACCATTCGTTTGTGGCCTATACGAAGCAGTTCTAGCTATAACAGAGCCTAGCATTCTTGCTAGACTTTCAAAAAGTATGGACTCAAATTGTTTACCCCTATCGCATGTTATCCTCTGAGGCGTACCAAAACGGGAAACCCACGTCTGAACAAAAGCCTGAGCAACAGTTTCAGCAGTCATATCCACAATAGGTACAGCCTCTGGCCACCGGGTAAACCTATCTATCATGGTTAGGCAATATCTGAATCCACGTACTAGAGGTAAGGGACCAATGATATCTATGTGTATATGAGCAAATCTCTCGTCTGGAACCAAAAATTTCACCAAAGGAGACTTAGTATGCAGGTGTACCTTAGTCCTTTGACAGGGTATACACGCTCTACACCACACAGCAACATCTTTATTTAGCCCTGGCCAAATATATTTCGAACAGATTAGCTGCCTAGAAGCCCGTATTCCTGGATGCGACATCCCATGCATTGACTCAAACACCTTATATCTCAAGGTCTGAGGGACATAAAACCTGTTCACATCACCAGAAGTTTCACAATACAATAATGTCTTAGCATCCGGCATTTGTACTTTAGCTAAATTTCCACTAAACTCAGCCTTTCCGTCCAAAATAGCCTTTAGCTCCTCATCCTCTGTTTGCAACTTTTCCCACAACTCAAAATCTGCAAGTGACGCAAATTGAATCTCACAAACTCTAGATAAACTGTCAGCAACAAAATTTCCCTTGCCTGGCAAGTAACGTATATCCGTAGTAAACTGAGATATAAAGTCTAATTGCCGAAGCCTTCTAGGGGAACATTTCTCTTGTTTCTGCTGAAATGCAAAAATTAGGGGTTTGTGATCTACATACAACGTAAATACCCGAGCCTCCAACATATGCCTAAAATATTGGATCGCAGAATATGCCGCCAACAATTCCCGGTCATATGTTGAATATTTGCACTGTGTAGGGGACAACTTACGAGAGAAAAATCCAAGTGGTTTCGGACCATCGGGCGTAACTTCTTGTAACACCCCACCCATAGCAAAATCACTGCAGTCAGTTATAAGTGCAAGCTTCGCATCTTGAGAAGGGTGATAAAGCAAAGTCGCATTAGCTATAGCTTGCTTAACTTGCTCAAAACTGCTTTCTGCATCCGCATCCCACTGAATTTCTCTTTTATCCCTCTTTTTTGCTCCATTTAAGAACACATTTAGTGGTCTTAATATTTCTGCAATATGGGGTACAAAACGATGATAGTAGTTCACCATTCCCAAAAATCTCCTGAGATCGCTAACAGTTTTTGGTTTTGGAAATTCAAGTATAGCTTTCACCTTATCTTTGTGTGGAACACAGCCCTGGCTATCTATAGTATGACCCAGAAAATCTATAGTTTCTTTGCCAAACTCACATTTTGATTCATTAATTATAATCCCGTAATCTCTAAACCGCTTAAAAACTTCCTCTAAATGCTGCATATGCTGAGCGTGAGTTTCACTCGCTATTAAGATGTCATCGAGATACGGAAAGCAATAGTCCAAACCTCGTAATACCTCATTTATAAAGCGTTGAAACGTTTGCGCTGCAGAGCATAACCCAAAGTTTAAAAATGGAAATTCAAACAAACCAAAAGGAGTTATAATAGCAGTTTTATGGATATCGGGAGGATGAACCGGAATTTGATGATAAGCACGGACTAAATCCACTTTAGAAAATATTTTTTTACCTTTTAACATATAAGTAAAATCTTGAATGCGAGGAATGGGGTATCTGTCTTGTACAGTAATTCGGTTAAGTGCCCTGTAATCCCCAGTTGGTCTCCAATCCGAAACGCCTTTAGGGACCATATGTAATGGACTGGCCCAATTACTTTTAGATGGCCTACAGATACCTTTCTCAAGCATATAGTCAAATTCCTGCTTAGCTATCCGGAGCTGCGCTGGATGTAACCGCCGAGCTCTAGCTGTCACAGGTGGGCCAACAGTAGGGATAAAATGGATTGTATCATGTTTTACAGTTCGTTTATTCGTATTATTTAACTGGGTAATCTCTTTATACTTTTTTAGCAGTTCTATATATGCAGTGTTTCCGATGATAGTTTTAACCACCGGGACATCACACAGACTGGCGCGACCACGAGCAGAAAAGTTAGTTACAGGGTCTAGTAAACGCCGCTTTTTTAAATCAACCAATAAACCAAAATGTTGTAGAAAGTCAGCGCCTATAATTGGTTTAGATACCTCAGCTATGATAAATGGCCATTGTAATTTACGTTTCAGTCCCAAATCCAGTGTCAATAGTTTAGTACCGTAAGTACAGATTTTTGTACCATTAGCGGCATACAATGTGAAATCCCTCTTTCTAGTACTTTTAACTAAAAATGACTTCGGAAAACATGAGACATCACTGCCTGTATCTATCAAATAGCTGGATTGAGTAACCTTATCTGTAACATAAAGCCTGCGACTCAAGCCCATACGTGCAGTAGTCGTCGCTACTCCTGCGAGCGAAGGTCGTTTTTTGGTTTGTAAGCACACGGGGGTACACATTTTCGAGCCTTTTCCTTAAATCGAAAATGATACCAACATAGCCACCCCTCTCTGTGTGACCTATCCCCTGAGTTAAATGAGTTCCGCCGGTAAGATTTCCTAGGCGACTTGGGACAAGAACCCGCTTTAACCAGCTTTGAAAGTTCCTGAACCTGAAATTGTAGCTGCTCCAACTGTTTATTTTGTTGACTAAACTGAGTTTGTTCAGCCCCTCTCGATTCCAGAGAGTTAACACCAACCTGCGTACATTCACAAATCCTATCCGCCATCTCCGCTAATTTATTTAAACCCTCAGAGCTGACAGACAAAATTGTTTGCACAGATACCGGTAACCTCCGAAGCCATATATTTTTCAAAAAGTCATCGTCAACATGGCCCTCACTTAACTCTCTCATCTTACGCAATAACATTGAGGGGGACCTATCACCCAGCTCTAAATCTTCCAGCAGAGTCTTAACCTTCCGATTCTGAGAAACTTCAAATTCCGATAATAACCTCGCTTTAAGAGCACTGTACGGTTCTTCTGGGGGTTTACACACAATATCGGAAGCAAAAGATAAAGTTTCCGCATCCAAAGACGCCACCAAATGATCAAATTTAGTTTGTTCGACCGAGATTCCCGCTAACCTAAAACTAGCCTCTAGCTGTACAAAAAATAACTTTGCATTACTAGGCCAAAAATTTGGAATTTTTACCGACACTCTATTGCATCCTGTACTCCCCCCTTTCACAGTTTCACTAGGATTGTCGTCCGGCATCCCTTATACTATCAAAAAACAAACAGAAATCTCAAACTGCCGAACTAAACAACGATTTAATCCAGACTGAACGAAGGTTAAAACATCTTAACACTTAAAACAGCAATATCAACATCGAAACCATCCAACCATTGGAACCTAAAACAAGTTTAAATTATCTTAAAAGTCCTCAGAGGATACATGCAAAAGGAAATAAACAGTACGTAATCTCATACCTTAATCCTTGAAAGACATCCTAATAGACTGGACGAGAACTCATTATGAATTAATCTTTCTTTTACTCTTTTAAACCACAGCCAAAGGCGTGTATACGGGTCACCACTTGTAGGTATGTAAAGGTTGCGCTGTGGTTATTTATACGACGGCATAATTTACTATATACGACTTTATTACTTTAACAAAATATATAAAATTCAACATATTCAAATAAACATAATTAATTAATAAATAAATATAATGTTTAATAGCCGTCCAGCAGCCGCTGTAAAATCACGATGCATCACTCGAGACTGCCGAAGAGCAAGTGTCAAAGATTCCGGTCGAATCCACCGTCAGTCTATACTTGGCAAAACTTTCCAACCGCCAAACTTTCGCCAAATGTGAGAACGCTCTTTTGCTCCGCTGGAGAAACTTAAATGGATTATGCTTCCTCTTCCATTTTCAAATAAGGCGAATTAGCACAATTAGCGTCGCCACACATGTAAAATGAAGCATAGAAGCGCCATCTGTTGGACGATTTACACCAAAAACTAATCAGCACTAATTTATATCAAGGTTAAACTGAATCTAAAATTTTATTAAATTCAGTGCCTTAATTCTTGAGATAGAGCGCCTACAAAATTTACGACACAGTTATAGTAAAATATTTTATATTCATTGATGAAAATGCATATTTTGTTTTCCGTATGACGTCATTTCTCCTATCGAAAACATTTCGCTCTACATATTACTTACTGTGATAGATTATTTACTGTTATTTTTTTTAATACAGATTTAGAGTTGAAAAAATCCGGTTTATTCTCAGGTTTATTTCCAATAGACCCGTTTTATTCCCAGGTTTATTCCCAAAAGACCTGGCTTATTCCCAAAAACCAAGTTTATTCCCAAAAAACCCGGTTTATTCCCGGGTTTAAACCGGGGTTTTTCTAGCCTTTGCAACTCTATACAGATTATTTATTAATTTATCGATAAGTAATTTGTGTTCAGCACTTCGATATTAGTGCATAATCTAACGCAATCATTTTAATATGTTTAAATTTTATGAAAGCTATTGAATTTTTTATTTAAATTATTTTAATCCTATTTTCACTGATTCGATCATGCGTCTGATTGGAGGAATGTGATCAAGAAAAGTAATTTTATGTTATAGAGAGAAATTCTTAACCTGATTGACATCATTTTGAAAAAATTTTATTAAAAACTTTTTTAATTAAAATTTAAATATAAAAATGGAAATATTAAAAAAAAAAAAAAAGCTAGTGCGGGCTCATCCACAAATGAATAGCTTTCAGTTAAAACAAATAATTATTAAAATTGGTTCAGTAGCCAGATTACGAAAATCACGCTTGTATTTTAAATATGTAGATTTTGGTAACAACAGCAAAATCGAATTTGTTCAATCGGAATTTTAAGTGTTTGAACGCAATTTCAAGTGTCAGAAGTGCAGGATTCATTTACAATAAAAACATCATATTACGGAAATTAATACAGTAAAACCTGCTAAGATGGAATTGCAAGGGACCGGAAGATATTTTTCTAAACGTTTATGTTTTAGCTGATACAGTGCTTCTTACATTTGTATTACATTGTTTTTTCCAAAACCATAAAAACAATTCCGTTCAAGGCAGAATTGCATTATAGATTGGTTTTCTTTCCATAGGTTTCGCAGTAATTGCTAAAATATTTGTTGAATTTAACGATTTTCATGTGAAATAAAAATAATTTTATCAACAACATCCATAACCGTTATTATATTATTATTTTTTAAATGATGTCAAGTAAAAATTAGAAATTGTCTAAAATTTAAACAAGATGGAAATACAGGATCTCACTCTGAACGGTGTCCTCCTATGGCTAATTCATAAACCGTTAGTCATAGACATACAATTCAATTTCAGAAATGTTTTAAATGGGATAAAGAAGTATTTTAAAAACGATTTGGGTCAATAAAAACATTTCTTAAAAAATTACGAAATTTTATTTTTTATACGGTCTTCCCGTCCTATAAGTTATATTTAGTAAAAATATTCTACTACGTATACTAAGAAGTAAAACAAAAAAAAAGTCACATACTTCTACGATTAAAACTGGCCGAGTAATAGCTGTTTAAAGCTGAAACATCTTTTTTTGGTGTGAAATAGGGTTAATTCACAAATTTACTACACTGTAAAAAATGACCAATGTTTCTTATTTTATGAAAATATTCTATAACCACGAACGAAAATATAATATAATCTTCTGAGTTATCCGAAATTTCAAATAGCATGTTACATTGTCTTTTGAATCCCCAGAAACAAATACATTTTCAAAATTTAAAGAATAATTTATAAAAACAAATTATTTTTAGCTGCCCGAATTTTTCAGAAACGTTTCCGAAGGGTTTTTATAGTGTATTAATTAGTGTCCTCAGGCTGGAATACCTGTTTTTCGAATGTTATCCATTCTCAAGTACACGTTTTCATTCGCATAAGTTAATTTATACATGAAAGAGTAAAGAAATAATCTTAATTTTAATGTTATTGTTAACGCTGTTAATTTTGCATGTTTGTCTGTTAAACATTTTTTTTTGAGCATGAAAATGTTTACTTCAGAATGGATAGCATTCGAAAAACAGGTATTCCAGGCTGAGGACATTAATTAATACACTATAAAATCCCTTCGGAAACGTTTCTGAAAAATTCGGGCAGCTAAAAATAATTTGTTTTTATAAATTATTCTTTAAATTTTGAAAATGTATTCGTTTCTGGGGATTCAAAAGACAATGTAACATGCTATTTGAAATTTCGGATAACTCAGAAGATTATATTATATTTTCGTTAATGGTTATAGCATATTTTCATAAAATAAGAAACATTGGTCATTTTTTACAGTGTACAAATATAAATAATCGTCAAATATAAAAAATAATAGTTGATATAAAATTAACATTACAATATAAATTTGAAATCTTTTTCACTCTGACATATTAAAACAAAATATGCAACTTGCACTAAAAATATAAGTGAACAAATAATAGAATTTTTGTTAAATGAAATGATGAAAAGCAAGTCTCAATTCTTTACAAAATGATACATATTTTAAAATGCTATTAGATTACCTAATATAAAACTTAATTAATAAAAATTAACACCATCGTAATACTTGTACAATGTGACTATACTTTCAGTTCAAGTGCAGATACACGCGAAATAAATTTTTCTAATAATTTAAGCACTTTGTGCACGATCCCTCGAAGCATGGCCCAACTCATCCATGTTCAGATGTAGAAAATCGGTTTAAGTCATGCAATTCAAAGTTTCATAACTCGGTCAATTTTACTGGTGATGAATGCGACTTTTTTTGCCTTACTTGTTAATGTGGTAGGAAATGTTTACTAAATATCACTTATAGGATCGGGGGGAGATCGTATAAAATTTTAATTTCGTAACTTTTTAAGAAATGTTTTTATTGGTCCAAACGACTTTTAAAATAATTGTTTACATCATTTAAAACATTTTTGTAATTTAACTATATGTCTATGACTAACGGTTTTAGAAATTAGCCATTGGACACCGTTGAGAGTGAGCACCCTGTATATTGAGATAAAAATGGAAGAAAACACTTCATTATTGATAATGAAATGATTAATTATTACAATAAATTGCTACTACTGTAGGTGAATTTATTTTCAAATGGATACATACGAAATTTCAGAATCATAGTTTATAACAGAAATAATCTTTTACTGTAGTTTTCTTTTCTTATGCAATTACAAAAGAGTTTTCATTCCTACATACGTGAAAACTTTAGACATTATTTTCAGGTTCATTTTTTTTTATTCTCGTATAAATGTGTATAACTTTAGATAACAGGTGATCCCTACCTGACGACCACGTTTTTGTCATTCTCAGGTCCCAGAAATTGATTTAACCCTTAATTGCATAGTGATGTAAATTTCCATCACTATTTATTTAACTTTTAATAAATAAATCAACTTCTTCGCCACCACCATATTTATATAGAAATATTAATCCAGTAAATTTCCCGTGAATTATGTTGCTCAAAAAAGTTAAAAATCTATCTTAAAATTTCTGGTGTCTGATATTTAATATATGTATAAAAAGACACATTTGTAAAAGAAAAACTCATGCAAAGAAGGGTTAAAACACCAATTCCGGCACTTAAAAAAAATCTTTATTGTATACAAAAATTATTCGATTGCTTGGAATATGAACGAAGAATTCTGAAAATTTATTTTGTGTTGAAAATAATATATAAATTGTGTCAGAAAATAGCGAGTTGGGATTTAAGAATAACTTGAAGTTGTAAATATTTTTAGTTTAATCTTGTTAATGGAATATTACCAATATTTCAATAGACGTATACATATATACTATAACTATAATATTCTAAACTATCACTTAAGTAACACTGAGGACGAAATATTTAAGAGAAAAAGCCAATAAATGTAATATTAAATCCATAGATGAACAATATTATTTTGCTATCGGATTTCATTTAATCAAATAAAAAATATTTTTTTTAATATATTTAAAATTTTAAAGATAAAACTGATTGATTTTACACAGGCTTCTGATATTTTAGTTATTAGTCCCTTAATTTATCGTCCTTTATTTTTTTTTTACTTTACCATAAATTTCATATTTTCTTATAACTTTCTGAAAGTTGGAGGATGTTGAATTTTCTAGTTTCCCTTGAAATTGTATTAAGGAAAATAGGAAGTTGACGTAATTTCCGATTCCAGCACCTGGAATGAGAACATCAGTTTTTTTTTTGTTTATATATATATATATATATATATATATATAATCCTAACATAAAGAATGTACATAATGTGTACGTTTTCTATGAATAATTGCTATTTTTGCGAAAATCTGGTTGATTTTTGTTTTATGTCAAAAATTTGCATGCGACCTGAAATTATTAAGTTAATACTGCAACTATAAGATATAAAAATTGTACATAATATATAAAGATGGTACAGTTGGGGAAAAATTTATAAAATTAGTTTATTTTATATTTAAAATTTTATATAATTTTTTTATTACTAATTGAATGAGACGCTATTTTTCATTAAAATATATTAATTTTATTTATCTAAATTTACGGATAATTAATAACAGGATAACAATACAATACAGATAACAATACGGATAACAATATTTTAAAAAATCTTTATGAAGATTTAAGAAAAAAAAATCATAAATTATACGCTTTTCTGGAAAGATTTGATCCGAGCAAATCATACATGTTTTCAAACGTGGGTGTTACAATTAAAAAATATATATTTGTACAATTTTTTCCTATTATTAATTGAATGACCTGGTACTTTTCATTAAAATAACTTAATTTTATTTATCTAAATTTATGGATAAACACTTTTAAAACTGATTTAAGAAAAAATGCATTTTTGGAATCCGCTATTCTCGAATGACTTGATCCAAGCAACTCAAACATATTGTCAAAAGTGGGTGTTGCCATTTGAAAAAAGAGAGTGGGTACAATTTTGTATACATAGACGTCCCCTAAAACTAGTCATAACATTTAATGGTAGAGTTTATTACAAATCATCTCGTACCAGTATCATTTTTATACGAAGATTTGCGGCAGAGTTAGTGGGGGAGGGATACTTTTTCCGACACGACTGTACAATGTTCATGTTGTATATTATTACTGTAAATAATTATTATTATCATTAGAAGTTACTTAACTATAGTTTTAAAAGAGAAAATTAAAGACTATATTAAGTGTGTATATTAAAGACTTCCAGTCTCTTTATATGCAGTACAATTTTTCAAATCCGCACAGTTTAGAGATAACAGTTTTGGGTATTTTAGAATTTGTATTTAAGATAACAACTTTTAAAATAACTTTAATCCATCGAAAAGTGCTTTTTATGAAACATAAATAACAGTGCAATTATTTTTACACATTTTAAAATTTAAAGAGAAAAATGTTTAATCTTAGCTGAAATTTTAAAAAATATATTCCCTTAATTAATTTTAGTTATTTTTTACTTACCATATACTTCCTACTTTCTTATAATTCTCTGGGAGTTTCAGGATATTGAATTTTCCAATGTTTCCTTAGAAACTGTATTAAGGAAAATTGTGAGTTGAAGTAATTTCCGATTCAAGTCACTGGAATGGGAATATCAGTTATTCTTTATAATAGTAACATAAAGATTGTATATATTCCCTATTAATAATTCTTATTTTGATGGAAAGCTAGTTCGTTTTACATACGATGCAAAATTATTGGGAATTTACGGCATCTTACAATATCTTCCTTTTCAAAACTTTAGCGTCTAGGAAATGTAGTTAATAACCCCTTTTGGCTTTACATATAGTATATAGATTTGAATTGGTTTTTGCAAAAAATGGCTTAATGTCTTGAATATTTTCAATACGATTGAAGGAATTTCATGCTTTTACCGACTTCTTAATAATTATAATAACAATAATAATAATAACAATAATAATAATAACAATAATAATAATAAAAAATAATTATTATTATTATGTGACTGTCCCAAACATATATGGGGCTTACATTTTCGTGTTTCATATGCCAGTCAGCCATTTTTTCTCAAAATTATTTCTTCGAATAAAATTGCATAAAAGTTACATTTTTAGGAAGACCGCTAAAAAAATAATTACTTTTTGAGAGAGCTATTAATTTAAATCAAATCAAAATTTTATCAAATTAAATCATTAATTTTAAGGCTACCTTCTAAAATACATATATCTGGAGTTATTGGCATTCATAATTTCGTCCTAACGTAAACAAACCACTTCAAAAAGAATTGAATGGGGAAATTTCACGTTTTTCAATTTAACTTGTATCTGATAGAGTATAAAAATACGAACATTTTGATACCATTTTTACATATATTTGAAACTTGTATAATTCATTAAATTAACTTTTAAAACGCAGTTTTTGTCGTCGCTGAAAAAAGCCGCGTCACGTGATAAAAGCTGTTCTGACGTCACTAGCCATGTAAACAAACCCTCGCTGTATTTCTCCCTGTTATTTTCTATGGGGGATGGCTTGCTTTACGCTTTTTTCTTTTCTTAGAAATGATTAGTATAACAAATTAAAAGTATTGTTATGAATAAATAATACTGTGAATTCCATGTGAGATTTTTATTCCATCGTGTTTTTAAGAAATTCATTTCTAGATCTCGATGTAGAAATAAAGTATTGGTAACAAGTTAATACTCGTACTACAATATTGTATTTTATAGAATAAGGTATACTTTTTTTTTTTTTTTTTTTCACAATATTTCAATGCAAAGGTGCTACGTATTTATCAGATCTTAAAAAATTGAATTTGTCTTTTTTTAAGTTCATTGTAATCTGAAAGCTTACATGTATTTTTTTATTTGTTTTGTATTGTTTTCTTGAATAATAAATTTTTGCATTCATTGTTTCCGGAAAAAAAAATAACTGTTAACTTTTTCTGAAATGATTAATCTTCCTGAATATAGTATCCAACTTTTAGCATATATTAAATTGTGAGCGTTTGCGAATTTATTTTATTATGATGTTAACACGAAAGAAATGTTTTTGTAAACTTATAATTTGCTATTCTTCATTTGTATGTTTACAGGGATCAGTCCAGACTTTTCTCCCAGGGTCCTGTTTTTGTGAAATTGTGAACAGCTTTTTACATTTGTGAAAAATCTAGACATAATTTTGGGAATTTGAAATTAGTGTTATATTCAGGTTCTTGTTTATACATTTTTAAGAAGATATATGCATGTAAAATACAGATGTTTTCCTTATATATGTAAAGTGACAGTCAGATTTTACTTCTAAATGATTAAATTTGTGAAAGATTCAATTTGAAGAGAGAAGAGTTTTGTGATAAGACCATTTTTAAGACAAAGAATTTTGTGAAGGGTCCTGTTTTAAGGTGAAAAGTTTTGTGAAGGGTCCTGTTTTGAAATGAAAAAAATTGTGAAGGGTCCTTTAAAGGACCCAATTTCTTCCGAAATAGATCCGTGGTTTATTTATTGATTGAATCTAAATAAAATTTTAATAAATGTATTTTTTTTTTCTTTTTTGGAATATATGAATGAGAATAATCACATATGAAACAGAAAGAAATATTTATGTATCATACATATAGTCATTCATTTTATTTATGCATATTAAGAAGTGTCTTCAAGTAATCGATAGTTCATATTTGAAATGTATATATTCATTATTCAGTAATAATAATGCAATTTTTTGGAAACCTCTAATTTTGATATCCATCCTTAATGTATAATTTTATCAATGAAAAAAAAATGCAATCACTTATGAAAACAAATTTTAACTGAAATCATACATTCTGAGCGAAGCATGTTCAGAATTTTTAATAAGTATTTTTACAATAGTAGCATAGCCAGAAAAAAAAGGGGGGGGGGGGGGGGAGTAGGAAAATGTTTGCTCTATATTAATATACAGAAATTTAAATACATTGGAGAATTCATAGTTTAGGGAGTTAGAACCTCCCTTAAAATTCTCCTAAACACCCTTGGCTATAGAACTGTTTTGAAAAAGAATATTGTTCAATGTTATGTTTATGTTGTGTGATATTATTAAATATTAATCACTAATATAGTGAAGGTTTGATAATCTTTAAATAACTAATAAATTTCTAAAATTTGCAGGACTTAATAAATATAAATTGTTAAACAAACAGGCAAACAAATTCTTAAGCAAAGAATGAATCTTCAAAATATGTACCAATAAAAAATATATGCAATTAAAAATGAGGACTTTCTAATAACTTGCCTCTGTTACATCAAACAGCACAAGAAATTTAAGCGGAGTATGCCAAAAATGACAAGAATAAGGTCTCAGAATCTTTAACAGAAGATTTTGTAATGAATTTGCTGACCATAAATGATAAAGCACTAACTACTGCACATGTAACAGATGCTGAAATATTCCCTAGTGTTTCAGCTACTGACTATAAAACAAAACTAGTCGGATGTGCCAATCCCAAAACTTTCTTCTATCTCACACTGTTTCGCATACACTAAAAATAATCAGCACCCATTTATATCAAGGTTTAACTTAATCTAAAGTTTTATTAAGTTCCATGCATTAATTCTTGAGATATGACTTCCTAAAATCATGTAAATCCTGGAAAATGCAGAATAGTAACGCCCCCTGTTAGGAGATTTACTCCAAAACCTAATCAACAACAACTTATGTCAACATCTAACTTAATGTGAAGTTTGATGAAAATCCATGCATTAGTTATTGAGATATAGTTATCGTGATAATAATTAAACACGTACCATAGCAGCGCCACCTGTTGGGCTATTTACACAAAAACGTAAGCAGCATCTATTTATGTCAAGGTCTAACAGAATCTGAAGTTTGATGAAATTCCGTGCATTAGTTCTTGAGATATAGCTATCGTAAAAGTAATGAAAAAAGTAGTATAGCAGCGCCACCTATCGGGATATCTACACCAAAACGTATTCAGCGTCCATTTATGTCAAGGTCTAACTGAATGTGAAGTTTGATGAAAATAAGTGCATTAGTTCTTGAGATAGAGCTATTGCGGAAATCTCAACAAATGCAGCATAGCAGCGCCACCTGTTGGGCGATTTTCACCAAATACTAATCAGCACCAAATTATATCAGATACTAACTGAATATAAAGTTTTATTAAATTCCGTGCATTAGTTCTTGAGATAGAGCGCCCACAAAATTTTTGTCACATACAGACAGAAAGAGTCACAGACTCACAGACAGACATTTTCTAAGAACAGTCAAATCGTGTTCAGGTCCTTCTAAAACGTATAAATCCGTCGAAAACCGGAAGTTGGAAATTTTCATGAATCCAATACTTTCTTCTTGTAAGATAGAAGAAAGTAAAAATAGTTTTTTTTTTTTAATATATATATAAAGCAAAAATTGGTGCTTTAAAAAAAAAAAAAAAAAAAAAAAACTCGAACTTTCGGGGGGTGAAAAATATGAATAAGTAAACATATAAATTCTTTAGGATAAAAAAAAGGAAGGCCGTGACAAATAAAACTTTAATTTCATGGAAACTTTTGAAAGATAGAGCAAAAAGGAATGTCAAAGAATGAATGCAATATTTTAAAGTTTACAGAGAATTTTTTTACTCAGAAAATATATACTAAGTACTAACTAAATAAAAGGCCTTTCTTATTTCTCAATATTTTATTTTATAACAAATATACTTTATCAGTATTGTAAAATAATTAAACTTTCATTTAAACTGAAATATGATGAAATAAGAAAATAATTCATTTCAAGAACAACAATCAAGAATCGCGTACTATTATTTTAGCTTTTAATCATTATTATTATTTAATAAATCAAAGTAAATCTAGACCAGAAATATATACCTTTTAGATTTAACTCCTCGTATTTCTGCACCCATGAAATCAGAATTCTTTCCTAAAAAGGCAAACATGGAGAGAGCATCTATTTTGGGGAGTTGTCCGATTGCCCTTTAACATATCCAGCCGAAATCGACATTTTCTAATCAAAATTTTAATGAAAAAAAAAAAAAAAAAAAAAAAAAAAAAAAAAAAACGATATATTTTATATTAAGATAAGTTAGATCTTACTTTTTCACAAATTTGAAGTTGATAACGTTAAATAAACTTTAAGAAACAGATGAAACAAGATTGCAAATAGGAAAAGCAATGGGAAAAAGTATACGCGCAAAGCGTGAACATTTCAGTTTAGCGGCAAATGACGTCACAACCAATCACGTCGCGTTTTTGTATCACGTGGTTTTGTTTTTGTTTTTGCATTATTAAAAACAGTATTTCAAAGTTATTTTCTATTATTTTAACGATTCTGAGTGAATTTTTGAGGATTTCAAGATAAACTTTATCAGTTACACACAAAAGAAAACGTATTCCTCCCGTGTGAAATTTCCCCATTGATTGTAATTTTTACTGTTCTGAAAACCACGGTGGACAATGCGCTCTTCTCTGGAAAAGAATACAATCAGAATTTTTTTTTTACATCATTCACCTAGGAATCAAATAAAATTAGTTTTAGTTTTAGCAGTGACGTTTTAGACTACTCAATTCGATTTTTTGCGTATTGATTTCTGAAATGGAAATGAAAAATCGGAGAATTATGTCGCGAAGTGGCTGTTACTGGTTTGCTGAAAATTGCTGCAGCGGCAAAAATTATTTTAAATGTTTATTACTCTGTTTATATTCTTGCAATCTAATGCAGTTAATTTTATTAGAAACGGTTCTTAAGGAAAATGAATATCTTTATTATGAATGCATTCAACGTTGAAATACACCAAACTTTGATAGAGTGTGACTTTTTTTTTCTTTTTTTGCTACATGATTATCGAATATACTCTATTTAGGTAAGTCATTTTTTTATGCTTACGTGCTCTGTATATAAAACGAAAAATTCTGTATATTTTTTTGTATTTAAAGCATTTCATGAATTTACTTTTTAACGAATTGATTCAAATTTGTTTAAAGCGTAGTTTGCGTGTTATGAAAATGTATTGTTTCTGCTTCCTCAATTTAATTTAGTTCCTCATCACACGCGTAATAATATTACGCCTGTAATTTTTAAGAATGATACGATGAAATACCGAGGTTATATAGTGGCCTGCATTTAGAGTATAACTCAAACGAAATCAAGTGTGTTAACAGAATTATTCATTTTCTTTTCCATTTAAATATTGGTGTTTGTATCATCATATTTTCAAACGTGTAATGGTATCTAAAAGAGTTGGTTTTATCGATGTATGGAGTTAGGCACTCCTCTTGGTGATCCTGACTCGACCACTTAAGTGCGAGATATGACCGGGAGCCAAGTAATGCGCAAAGTAATGCTGCTTGATGAAAAGTGGGTATGGACGAATCTCAACCTCCTTGTGGGTTCTCATCCTCAGCGGAGACCTGTAGCAGGAGTAGTCGTATGTAGCCTTTAAAGACAGACAAGAAAGGGAGTTGTCCGTTTGACCAGAGATTAGTTCTTTTCACACGTAGCCATCTCAGTGGCACGCTGTCGATTATTACCCACTCTGGCAGAGAATCCATTTACTTCTCCCTTGATCGGTTGTCCAGAAAAATTCTGAGCTAGAGGCTCCACTGTGATGTGGTGGCGTTCGGACCAAAGTTGGACTTCGTTTTGTAAATCAATTCAGCGCGTCCATGCAAAGTCACTTTTTTTTCGCGGCGGCGGCGCGGTGGTTGAGCTAGCAGGCTTTTCTTGAAAATAACTTTGATGCTACTAAACTTCAGATTCAGATTCAACCAAGCAGAGGTGCCTACCATATGGCTTGAGATCAACAAACCTACTAAACTTCAAATGGTGTTTTTTGTGGTAGCGTTCGGACCAAAGTCGGACTTCGTCTCATAAATCGCTAATACAGCAATCAATATTATTGGAGACCTCACAATAAAGAAACCCTGTGCGCTTTGCGACCCATAAACTGTTAATACGGTGATCAATATAACAGTGTTCTGGATTTATGGAGTCCATAAATCGGTAAAATGACAGTCACCGTAAAATAAGCCCCACTATAATGGAATTAAGTAGAATCTGGCCGATACTTACTCAGTTTTATACTAGAGACTCGAGCCGGGCCTGGGCTTTAATCTTAAAACATAAAAGATCCCTGAATACAACCATTCAATAACAATTTTTTTTTTAAATCAAGCTTCCGGAATTTTTTTTGCTTCTACAGAAGAAAGAAACTGTGCTGTTTTCATAGCAACAAGAGTTCCTCGGTTGGCTTTTGATTTACGATCACAAACAGTTGGCCGTCTTACAAAAAAAAAAAAACGCCTTTGTTATGCTTTCTGGGAGAGATACAAAACTTGCTTTTCGGACCTTTGTAAAAATTTCTTAAAAATCAGCTAATGAATATATATATAGATAGATAGATAGATTCGCATGCGGACTCGAATTTATTGAGTTTTGTGATTTTCTGGCAAGTTATTCTGCCATAAAGGGCTCTGATACCTACAAATACAAAAATATACAAAAAGGACGTATAACTAAAAGTGAAAAACCATATAAAATATAATTAAAAAAATCTAATCAAATATTCGGAAATCGATGGTTGAGGTGAGTCCGGACCTGGTTTCATTCATTCGAAACCAATTTTGCATATCTCTGCGTGAGATAGATTCCCATCACCATCGTCTATCCCCTCACACACATACGCGCTCATACAAGTTCAGACAATCTACTTTATTAATATAGATATTAATATTGTTATTTTTAAACGAATATTTCATATAACATTCCTACAACATAGGGAACTTTTAGCATGGGCAACGAATTAAGAGTATATTGTATGACGAATAGCGTATATATGGTTACTGAAGAGAGTGCAGCAAATAAAAGGCCTGTATCTCATATTTTAGTTACGAACAATCTTTGAGAAAAAGAAATAATTTATTCATTTTGGTATAAGTATAGAATAAAAAAATTTCGAATTGGTCCAACTTAACTCCAGCAGAATTCCGAATTACAGTTTTAGAAACGATAAATCTTCTCCATACATTCCATTATATATCATACGTGATATATTTCATCAATAATACTTAATCGAAGATAAGTGCGTCGTCTAATTTTAATTAAGACATAAATTTTAGAGAAATTCCCCATAATAACGCATACCAATGCAGGAATTCAATCAACACCTGTTGTTAAGACACAGCCATGCAGGATATATTGATTTAAGGCTTAGAATTATAAATTTCTGCGAATTAATGCGCTGGGCTGAAACAACATCGATTTATAAGTCCCTGAGTGATGGTTTTGTATGGTAAACAGCTGCTCAGACAGCATTCAAGTTCTCAAGGGAAAGTTTCCAGGATTAGGGAATCAAACGTTACTCGAATACAGAGTAAAACGCTCAAAAAGTAGTTAAAGGCAATTTAATCATCTTGTGAATTCATACTTATAAAATTTTAAATGTCCTTTTAAAAGATAGTATTTAGATAATTATTAAGTTACTTAGTTTCATTATTAAACACTGGAGACAATCATATAGCTAACAATGAATTATTCGTTTTTTTTCTGTAAGTTTGAATACGAAATCAAAGATCTCAATCAAAAAGCTCAATATACAGTCTGTCTCAAAAGTTTAGGCATAATAGAAAATGAAGTTTATTAAATAACAATACAAACTAAAACAAAAAACATATTATTTACTTATGAGATTCGGTAAAATAATTTGAAAAAATTACATAAATTAATAAATGTGTACATTATCAAAAACTTTGATAAAAACTTGAAAAAAAGTCGTAAATATACAGTGTCTTAAAGTTTAGGCACAATTTAAAAAAAAAAAACATATCATTTAACATTTTTACATGACACTGTTTACTAGCAGGTATGTTCCTGATTTTGGAAAAATTCAAATGATTGTGTTTTCTTTGAATCAATTACTTTCTGAAATGCTATTTGTGTCAGAGGATATCATGCTTTTTCAATAACAACTTTTAGTCCGTTAGTAGAGTCATAATTGCTTTCCACTCTTATACTTCACGAGTTAAAATATCCCACATGTTCTCAATTGGGTTTAAGTCTGTGCTTAGTGTTGGGCAATCTAAAACGTTACTATTTCGTGCGGAAACCAATGTTTTGTACTATGTGAGCTGTGGATTGAAGCATTGTCGTGCAGAAATCTCCACTCAAGACCCCTAAGATGTCACCAAATGCAAGTAGATTTTAGCCTAGTGTCTTTTGATATCTTGTTGAATTTTGTTTCCCATGGAGAAATGCCAGGGAGGTTTGGCCATTAAAGCCCATTTCCCCCAAACCATCAGGGACTTACCACCTTGTCGGGTTGCAAACAGAGAATCAGCTGGGTTCCATCGAAATCCCCGTGTCGGAGATGATGGGCCTGTCAGCTGTATTCGTCAAGGATACGCACTCTTTAAGTGCAAAAATCCTCACCGAGTTAAAAGAGATTAAGCAATTGACGGCTCCGAAGAAATAATTCTTTGGGGACTCCATTGCTTGCTTAGAGGACTTTGTTGTCCGTCAACATACTTGGTTGGTTTATCTCATAGGGAAAGCCTCACAGAAGAGTTCTTTCACTGGAAAGAGGGAACCAACCCTGAAAGGCAGAAGGATGCTGCAAGACCAGAGATTCCCTGAAGGAGTGGGAACCATCTAGCGGTCGTTTTTCCGATGTCGTCTCCAAAGACGGCGTTTGGAAGACCGTCATGTCTAGGAGTAAAAGGAAGAGACTATTAAGGAAGGAATGTGAGGGAAACACAGGAACTCCCCCCCCCCCCATGATCCCGAAAAGCCATGGTGTAGGTTTGGCTGTTGATGCTAAGTGGTCTAGGCCTGCTGGTCGGCTTTCCCCTCCAGCTCGACATGTGCTCATGATTCATCCGAACGATGAGATGATCTCTTCCGATGTTACTCAAAAGTTAGTAGCCAGTCAGATCGATCCTATGAAGGTCAAACTAACCATGAGAGGCATGCGTAAAATCTCACGTGGAGATATACTAATTGAGGATAGTGCCGCAGACCTCGAAAGGCTGGAGGTTGAGGCTAATAGATCTGAATTGGCGAAGGATAATACGATTTATAAACCGGGAGAGCGCAGACCAGAGATTACAATCTTTAGGGTTGACCCAGACATGGGAGGGGTCGCATTAGTCGATATTCCAAAAAATCAAAATTCGGATCTGAACGGAGCTGACATTGTCCTGAAAAAGTTATTTCAGGTTGAGGGTAATCGCAATGCAATTGTCTTCTTGGATCTGGAGTCGTACAGGCGACTTCCTGGTAAGAAGAGATCGAATATCGGTTGGAAGTCAGCGAGCTTCGTTAGCAGTCGACGACCTCCAATTCAGTGTTATTGCTAAAGAAAGTACGTCCACATGCAAACGGAGTGCCGTGGTACTCCCTGTTGCGGAAACTGTGGTAAACTGAACCATGTTCGGAAAGATTGCACGAACGATTCTGTGTGCCCGCGAACTGTACCAACGTCAATGGAATGGCCCTAGATAGCAGTAAGGCTCTGCCCAAATTCCATGCTGCGGATTCTACTGTGTGTCACGTCGTAAAGGAACAGGCATTGTTGAGGAGAAGAAATCATGGGGAGCAATCCTAAGTATCCTCACCTAAATGTCAACTGCAGTTTTGCGGTTGCGTGACAACTTGGTAAAACAATGCTCTTACAAAGCATTAAAGTGATTTCACTGAATGAATCACATATGCGTGATGGGACTGTCATCGGTAGGCCTGACGGTTATTTTGAAGTCATTTCTTCGGATAGTCAGAACATAGCAGCTTTTTGGGTTAGTCCTCGTATGAAGTACTGTGCGGGCCTGTGCACCCGTGATGTAGTGGCCATTTGCTACACAACTTTCTGATACGAGAGTATTAATGGTTTCATGCTATTGCTCTCCATTAGAGGTAATCCTTCCGATCCTAAACCAGATGGAGGGCCTGGTGGGCGAGTCACCTGACGATAATGTTCTGATTATGGGTGACTTTAAACTAAGTCTTCGATCTGGGGATGGGGAAGGCCGACGGATAGGAAGGGTCAAGAGATTATCACTTTCACACTTCACAATGATTTCGAATCATTAACAGTCCAGACAGTGCTGCGATCTTTGAAGGTCAAAGCTGGATCGACATACTAATGGTCCGGGAATGTGCTCACCACATTACTGACTGGACTGTTCAGGAGTGGGTGACGCTCAGTGACCAAAATTCCATGACTTGGACCTATCAGTGCTAGAGCTGGACGATATCAGAAATTTAACAGCGCAATATATCAACAAATTAATATTGATATTGGTGATATATCGCGATAACTACCTTAAAGTGTGTGGGAATAGAAAAATTGTTAATTTCTAAAGATAAATGGTATGGTAAGTACAAACAGGTGTAGAAAGCAACGAATCAATTCTCTATACCTATTTGTTCACACAGCATCCTTTAAATATTATAGTTTCATATTTATGCAAAACAGAAATATTTTAGGAAAATGACACATTGTTCGATATCTATTTGGGCTTATACCATTGCTTGGATAGTGGTTTTCTTTCAAAATAGTATGTTCCCTATTCTTCCAATTTTATGCACTATTCTAAGTATTTAATATCCTCGTGTATAACTGAGAATATTATTAAAAAAAAAGAAACTAAAATAAAATGTTCTTAGGTTTAGGACGTAGCTGATTTTAATATGATTAAAATAAGTAAAAAGCAACAGCAAAAACTGAAATTGGTTTAATGCCACATGTCATGATAATATACTTGTAATTAAATAGATGTCAATGGATGACAGATGCTGCAGAAATGTTGTTTTTCAATCTTTCTCTAAGGTATCAATGTATTCTTAATAGAAAAAAAAAATTACTGTATTGATACCTTCCTATCTATTTACTATACATAAATACAACATTGAAATCTTTTTTGAAATATAAATATTCAAATCACATTTCGGAATAGTTTTATAGTAATTAAAATGAACTTTTTTGACTTCATTTTAAGCTGAAATATTAAATTCACCCGGATTAACGCGCTCTCTAGAGATAAAACGACAGAAGAAATAGGAATAAACATTGGTCGATATTCAGCGTTCGCAATATTAGACGTCAATAGCTAGGAAGCTCCGCTCTAAAGAAACGAATCACAGTGAAAGAATATGGAGGCTTCGCTTTACCAACGTAGCGAAAAGCGAAATTTTACCATTTTGCACCTTGATTGGTTGTTCGCGAACCGAGCTTCCCAGCTGCTAAGCTCTGGTAATATTATCGACTCCACAAATAACGTACATACTTGAACGTTTCTTTATTGGTTTGGACATACTCAATACATGGGATATATTGCAACATGTCAAGACCAATAGCAGCGGTGGTATTGAAAAAGAGATGATAACAGTATTATTCAGTAACAAACGAACAGGGGATATATCGTCAGAATCAGAGCTTAGATATCGGTATTGCGATAATTAAAAAATATCAATATTTGACCGATATATTGAGAAATAATCCAGCCCTAATCAGGGCAAACTGGGGAATCGTCTTTCCAGGGATGTTCACCGTCGGCGGAAGCCACAGGCTCTGCAGACAGCAAATCTGGCAAACTATGATCACAACTCTCCTGACCTGGGAGTTGAGCGTTTTGAGTCAACTTTGGCAAGGCTCTCTTCCGATCACCGAAGCGTCGTCCTGCCATTAGCAGGAGCACGTGCTGGTGGACTCCAGAGCTGGAAAGTCGGGATGAAAATTGTCTAAAAGATTTTTTATTTTAAATTTCCTCACATTTAAAATGAGATATACGCGAGAGAATTAACCAAGAAATACTTGAAATATAACCAGTTTTCTTATTACAATCGGCGGCTATTTTGATGGCGTTATAAGCTCTATACGCCACACACTATAGAATGGCACCATCAAAATTATTCATCAGGTGAACGCTCTAAATTAAAAAAAAAATTCTATCCCATCTAATCTTCCCGAAGACTTCCACGGGTGACAAATGCTCCCCTACTTGTAAGTTTGAATATGTATAAGATCGAAAACTTCTCATAACTCCAAAATATTTATAAAGTGGATTTAATTCCCAAAATAATAAACAACCCAAACAGCACACATGTAGATAGTTCGTCTATTTTGCACTGTTTACGCCCAAAATACATCCAATGTACCGGGTTATTATAATTAAAGGTGCACTACTCAGAGCAATCTGGAGCCTATTCTGGTTGACGATTTCGTTGAAACTTGGTATATAGGTACATTATATGTACCATGGAGAAGGGCAATATCCAATAAAAAATAGTTCAAATTTCGACCACCAGGTGAAAAGATGGCGCATAAAGAACCGGAAACACAAATAGGAAACATAACACTTTATTTAATCACAGCATTTGTTTAATGTGCATTCCATTTGTGTCAATGCCCTGTTCAAAGTGTGTTAAAACATGTTCAACAGAAAGCAAGCATAATACGCCATGTCGCTTCAATTCCTGAAGAATCACTTCGTGCTTCTGTTGAATATGTTTCAACACACTTTGAACATTTTATTGACACAAATGGAATGCGCATTGAACAAATGCTGTAATCAAATAAAGTTTTGTGCTTCCAATTTGTGTTTCCGGTTCTTCCGGTGCCATCTTTTTACCTGGTGATCGAAATTTGAACTATTTTTTATTGGATATTTCTCATCCCAATGGTCCATATAACCTGTATAGCAAGTTTCAGCGAAATCAAACAGAATGGGCTTCAGATTAGTCTGAGTAGTGTAACTTTAATTATAACCACCTAGTACATGAAATCTATGTCCATTCTAATATATAAATTGGATTGTTCAATGCATCACATTTATAGAACGTTCATATCCGAACATGACATGGACCAACATAATATGTAGATAAAGATTACGTCCAATCTAAAACATAAAATGGATCGTCGAGTAAATTACATCCAGAGTACATTTATACCCCAACAATTTATAGAGTAACATAACATGGAGGTAAATTTGAGGCGAAAATCCTAATTTCAACACATAGGGGGAACAGGGGTGATGTTTACTTTATATGCATGTTGGTTACAGTTTATTGAGATTTTTTTTTGGGATTAAATACGCGAGCCGGGTTACAGGTGAGTAAATACTTTGATTTATTTCAGGATTTATTTGATATTATTTTATTTCAATGCGTTTGTAGTAATTTGCGATTTTTAACTTTATCTTGAAACTACCAACAAATATTTTAGCCATATTATTAATTTTGAATTAACTTCTCAAATTTTACAATTTTCCCCATTACTGTCATATAATTGATTGTTCATAGTAATCTCTGTACAATGATTTACATGGTTACTCATCGGTTTTAAACTTTAAATGTTTTTAATTTTTGAATGAACCAATCTTAATTTTGTATATGAAATTCTTATTCTTCTTTCTCCGTAGGAGGGGGAGATTAAGGGGGAAATTATGATCTAACGCGAATACTACACAGAGATAAAAATTTAATTTTGCAAGATTTTAGTGCAAAAAGTTTTGGGGATTCCAAAACAACGTTCATAATTATGAATAAAATTTTACAATTGGTGAATTTCTCTTGAATAAAAGAAAATCATTCCAACAAATGAGACCCAATGAAAATAAGAATAAGTTAAAAGTTTATGGTAATAAATAATATTTGAAGATTGAAAGGAAACTTATTGCTTTACTTTGTTTTAAAACTATTTTACTGAAATTTCGTTGTTTCATAAAATGTTTTTTTTTTTAATTAAAAGTTTATTTTTATTTATTTCATTTTATCTATTCAATGTATTTTAGAGTTAAATCTGTATATCTTGTTAGTGATGGAGTGGTTATTTTCATTTGTTGAAATAGAATCGTTACCAAACAATTAGGAGATTTCCCAATTTTCAAATATATATTTATAAAGTTTTCTTTGAATTGTGATTTAGATATTTATATGTGTTTTTCTTACAAGCATATACATTTCTTTTACAGCATAGGTCATCTGTTTAGATGTCTTTATCTACTAAAATTAAGTTTTTGAAGAGTTTTTTTTCTTTTTTTCTAATTTGCAGAAGCATTTGTCTATTATTAGTGATATTTTTCAAAAAGCTTCATTACCAAAAAGTATAGAATACTCTCTGTGGAAGATTCTTTGATTTAAGTGTACATATCGTCGTCACCATGCCAAACTATCGAATATGAAAAAATGCATTTTTCATTACTTTTAAAAATGGGCAATTGTCACCACTAAATTTTATTAGAATTCTTCTCCTAGTAAAAATATTAATAACATTTCTGTGAAGAATAAGGTTTCTAGTTTGGCCTTATTTTTTATTCAGAAATGCTGAATTCATACTGGAAATTTTGAGAAAAAAAATTTACTCTTAAATTTTACTATTTAATGTTTGTCATGAAATAAAGCAAAAATTTCTATTTGAAAGTTCTGGTATGGATTTGAAATTTCGGAATGAAAAAGGAGGCTAAACTATGGCATACCTAGGGAAGAATACTATTAAAATTTAGTGGTGACAATCGGCCCATTTTTAAAAAGAATGAAAAATGTATTTTTTCACATTCTATAGTTTGACATGGTAGCGACGATATATAAAGTTTAGACGAATTATGATACCGTAGATGCAGTGGTCAGAAGTAGCTAGAAGTAATGAAACTACAGTAATCTCTCACTAGTTTTTCTCATAGTTTAAGTACACTTTAGTACACTTCAGTTCATAGTACACATTTTTTTAGTAGTCTTTCTGCGATACTGTTTTTTTTTTTTTTTTTTGCAGGTTTTCCGCACTGCCATTTCTTTAGATCCAATCTATAAGAAATAGTAAAAGGCATCTCATAAATTTTATATGTGCATGTAGTGTCGATAAGCCCCAAGAAAATGTATAAGTATTACTCGTATAAATCATTTTCAAGTTATTCATAACCTTAGATGTTGCGTTACAGATATAGCATTTTTGGGGTTGCTTTATTTGAATGTAGAATATTGCATACTTTGCTGTCTACCATTGTTCCTTCAAATCTGTGTTCATGAATTTTTCTATAGTTGGCGCAAGTGCTATAATTTTATTTTGCACATTTTCAAATTCTTCCGTCATTGGTGGATCCAGTTTCCTTGATGAACTTACATTTTATGTGCCTATAGTAAGAAGTAGACGACAGATTTTGAAAATGATATGCATTTTTGATTTCCTTCATTACAACCATATAGTTGTAAAGGAACAATAGATTTCACTAAAATATTTTGATATTCAAAATTGTTTTCATTTGATTGTTGCTTGTATCAACTTTGTTCACCGCCGCCATCGACACCCCATTTAAAAATTATTGTTATGTTTTTAACACAGCTCCTTTTTCTTTAGTATTATTATTTAATATCTGATTTTGTATAATACAATGTATTTTTATCGTTAAATCTACAATACATTGTAATTTAACTTCTGTAGATGAATTTAAAAATATGCAGTCTTCTTGGGATGTATATCACATTTTTGTCGCATCTCTTACCTGTTCATATAGGATGGATAAATGTTCAAACCTTTTTGTAACGCAGAGTTTCTTAGAATCCCGTATTTTCGACAAATGAATCTCATAGTTATTATTAAAGCCAAAGCTTCTTCAGGAGAATATTTAAATGTTGGGCATCCGGCTATTTGAATATTTTTTTGAAATTTACTTGCTCTTTTAAGGTTTTCAGATATTTGCTTTAATATACCCTCGGCATCGTTTCGTCCAGATTGTCTCAGTTGTAAACACGTTGCATGTATTAGTTCATTTAAACTCTGATATTAGATTCATTTAATTTCTGAGTGTCATGAGAATAGCACTTTTATCTCTTTTTGATTTCGGACCACTTCAACAAAAAAATTTCTTTGGCCGCCCAACTTTTTTCGCGTAGTCATTATTCCTTCTGACTGCTAAATAGAGATTACATATAGTTATATTCGAATCTAGCCATCTCTTATTTTTCTTTTTAAAAAAGTTCTTTTTTTTTTTTTTTTTAAGAATCTCCATCTTCCATTATTGTCAATCATAAATGAATGGATTATCCACTTATGCTGGATCTAACATCACAGATGAACAATGTTGAAGATTATATTTGTGTAATAGGTCTATTAGCATATTTTTAGAATTCGCAGGAAATGATTCATGTCCAGCAACATTATTTTTCCACATCTCATACAAGTTAACACTTCCGTACCTGTACAAAATTATTATATTGAAAAGTTGCAAATAGTTGCAGCTGCTATTGATTTATTTTACATCTATATGATTATGTATTTACAAAAAAAAAAAAAAAAAAGATACAATGCACCAGCGTGTACACAATGTTTTACAGGTTTTCTAATTTATCATATGTTATTAAATTTTCAAATAACTTATATATTAACTTACAAGTTTATTTTTAAAATGTAACACTTTTAAATAACTATCGTAATTGTAAAATACAAAGTACACACCTTGTTGTAAATATTCCGTACTATCATAGTGTAAAACAATATTTACAAAATAAGTATGTTTTTAGCCATAAATATCAATCACAATTACATCTACAAGAATCGCCGTTCTAAAACGGCTTAAAGAAAAGATGGTTTTGTGCTGACTTCTGATGATGTTGTTGTGGAGATCAGCTGCTTTCACTTTGTCTCTTTTCTCTCTCATGTGTTAGATGGTAATTTGAAATGTCTAAAACTGAATCTAATGCAAATCGATTTTTTGGCTTCATTCCCGATGGATTTGTAACATCTTACACTCTGCAGTGCCCTGATTTATTGGTCAAAATAACAAATTGTATACGTTTTATATCAACTAATGAATCTTTCTTTGAGAACTCGTTCCCGCACTTTTCAATTTTCACCATTCGTCAATGGAAGACATATCTAACATTTTCATATTGTTTATTTTACTTTATTTTTCTTTTGTCTGCCAATTATTTACTTTACTGAATATTTGTACCATTTTAGCACAAGTTTTATATATAGATTGATCACTGTATATCTCACTTATTATAATTTACACCCAAAAATTATATACATCGTATCAGTATAGTACACTACTACATCTAATGTAAACCAGAATCCTTTTAATTAATAAGAGACCATATATTTACATGATAAAATTTTACTTTTTATATTTGAGTATTTATTTTATTATTATTTTTTAAATAAATCTTACGATTAATGCCCAATTCACACTTGTATGTATTTGTGAAACGCAATGTACAATATTTAGCTCAATTTGGCGTTATCTAATACATCTAATTGTACCACGTGTAGAAAAATCGCACCTTGTGCATGATTATAGCGTTTAATGTATCACATATGCAAAATTCAACCAAGAGCTAAATAAATAATTTTTATATTGAAGTTCTTGTGATGTAAAACATTAAATAAATTGTAGCGGCTAAAATTGCTTGAGTATACTTGCCAAAGGCGACTAACCCAATTTTCTAATTTCCACCTTTTGCTCGAAACATAGAAGAATTTTAATAACTCTAACTAAAAGATTAACTGTAAAAACTCGTCTTCATTTTAAATTAACTTTCAACTCTAGTAACTTAAGCCCCTTAGCTTCAAGACAAAATCAATAACTCAAAAAATGAAAATCAAACGGAAACCTGCATGATGTTCAGGTAAAGAATTGGATTTTAAAGTAAATTTAGAAGAAGAATTTGGGCCGCTGGCAACTCTGTTATCAGAAATCAATGTATTTGCCATAAAATAAGAAATATATACATTCGGCGGCATATGCTACTTTATTAAGGTAAAATTTGATTGTTTCTGTCGGTTCAACATGGCAAATTTTGGAAGAAACAAATATAAGTTAATATCCATTTTTAAGCACAGATCCTTTCTTTTATTTTCTTCCGTGATTATTTTAAAATTTATTTCAACTTTTTTCTTTTCATATTCGATGAATAAAAAATATATATAGTCCCAAGGGAAAAAAATATTTCTGCAAAATTTTAGCTTAAATAAAGTTATGGCTGCTACTTTTAATTACATCAATAAAATTTTTAAACAATGTATTACACGAATTGAGTCCCCATTAATTATTAAGACTAATAACTGACAAGAACAACTGCTGTATCTATATTAATATATATATGTGTGTGTGTGTGCGTCAGTAACGCTGACGTCATAGCGACGATGGCAACGACCGGGGCAATCAATTTTGTTTTTATCGGAAATTTACTAATCATTTCATAATTTCAGTTTGCAACCGTCAAATAGTAAAATAAATGTACTTCCAAATGCAATTTGTTCGAAAATTTTCAATTTTCTGATTTTTAATGGTTTATAAAATAACTTTTAAAAGGGAGTTTTTGGAAAACACTATCTTAATAATAAGCAATTAAACTGTTTGTTACAATAATGTAAAGTAACATTTGCAGTAATAAAAATAAATATGCAAATCTAAGGAAAAACTGACAGGTTTACTACAATGCGAGCGCTTTACGAACGAGTTTAGGACACAATTGTGGAAATTTTAAGCATTGCTGCAGGTTAATTTTCCATAATCTGGTTACATGCCAAGTATTGACGATAAATATGAGTTATGCTATGTTGTTTTAAACAAATGGATGCCATAAAAGGTGCAAATCACATTCTTTAAAATACGCCAACTTGCGTGATCTGAAAATACACTCAAAATTGAGGATACGGAATAAATAATACAGTGGGCAGCTCATTATATCGCGTCTGCCGGAATACAATCATGTAAGTGCCATATAATCGAGGGCATTATAAAATTAAAACTGATAACTTAGAAGAAAATACTTTGTATTTGTCTCCAAAATATGAGTTTGTAGTACACATTCTGTAATTGTCTTAGCGAAATTCAGAGAGATATACCTAAAACAATCGACATTTCTATAGTTACATAAAAAGCGCGGTAAACTACAGCTTATATATATTTTTTTCGGATACACAAACACTATATCTAATATCTATATTTGATATCGCTGTATATATATATGAACGAGCGATGTGAAGAGAGGATGATATTATTATGCATAACCATGCACTGCATAAATTCTACGTGGTATTCGTAGAGTAACTATTGCATTGAGGCATAAAAAAAATTACTGTTTAAAAATTCTATGACGTTATATGGTGCGTTACTAAACACTGAAGCTGAAATTTGTCATTGACACTCTCAAACTGTTTTCCACAGAGCACATTTTGCAGAAAGAAATTTTTTGCATGTTAAAATCAAGTGATTTCTCAAATGGTGTATTTATTTTTTTACTACAGCGAAATAAAGTTAAAAGTGGCGTCTGCGCTCAATAAAAATACAAATTTTTTGTATCGCATTACTCGTTACATTACATTTTCTCAAAATGTAGAGCGTTGCACTAATACTTACTACTGGAAAACATAGCGACTACTGTAGTTTCACTACTTGTAACGCGCTGCTTCCGACCGCTGTATGAGAGTATTAACTCTAGTAGTGAACAAATACTGGTTCAATATTGGCAATATTTTGAGTAAATATTGATTCATTCTTTAAATCAAATTCGAATTTTAAAATCATAATATATATAATATTGTGGTACTTATTATTTCAGTACTAGATGTTCGTAGAGTATGACGGGATGAAAAAAATATTCAAGAGTAGCTTAAAGAAGATATTCATCGTAATATCATATAATTTAAAGGCTGTATGTATATAAATGCAGAATATTGTAACTCTCCAAGTTTCTACGCGCAAAAGTTAAAAATAATGTCACCTTAAAATGTTTTTAAATGTTTCGAAAAGTACTCTTATGAAAAATAGTTATAAGTATTTGAGAAATTATAACAATGCATTTACTTTTCTAATTTTTCTTTCTTCCAAAATGTTTAACTGTTAAAATTTTCTTTTTATGTGAAAATAAAATGCATTTTTCTGGTTGAAAAAAGATGCTTATGCTAGATTGTAAAAAACTGATTAAATACACTTAATATTTCAAAAAATAAATTTTTTATAATACTCTGAAATAAAATCCTTGTAACCTCAACTAAAAAAAATGATTTTCAGTATGCGAAATCAACACTATATCACTTAATCCAAATAAAACAAAATAATTCTAATTTAGCTATACAAATAACACCAAGCGCGTAGGAAGTTTCTCAGTTTGCTTGCTACCAACTGTCTCATTTTCTCTAACAAGAGAGGGCCAAGCTTGGTAATCACGTATTTTGATTATTTTTATATATGTTGTAGGATAGAAGCCTCTTAGTCTCAGGTTCAACATATTTTATACAATGCTCTTTAGTTCTCGAGAAATAGGTCGTCTAATATTATAAAACAACTTAAATACTTACTTTGTAACGGGTTTATGGTGTTACAAAGTCTGTTGTGGCGTCCTCTTGTTATAATTGTAAAGAATTGAGTCTCTTCACCCAGGTGTAGTGTGTGTCATCTTAGACTTTCCCGTGAGAACGCTTAGAAAGAACTTTTTCCTGCATATCTTCTCACGCTGGTGTAGCTTTGAAGTAAAGTAAAATACCGAATGTCTTTTGTGCTGCGAGCGAAGCGCTCGGACATTGATGCATCGAAAAAGATCACCCCAGTAGAAGCCTTGTGCTTTGATCTATGCCGGAGCCGTGGGAGAAACAGCACCTGTCGGGGGAGACGAACTCTGCACACGATTCTATGTCCTTTGTTATGGAATATCCTATTAAGTTCTATTAAAATTATATAAGAATTCTCTCTGCAACTGATTCGATACGCTACCACTTACCATCATTATCAGGTCTGCATAGAGGAGGCGTTACATAATAAAATAAAACATTTTGAAATAAAATATAAATAAATGCAGAAGAAAGATAAACGAGAAAGCAATATAATTCAAAGTGCAAGAATACGTATTACAAATTTAAAAATCTTTAATTGCAAAAAATATGTTACAATTTAGTTATTATGCTAACTTTTAACATAATTATGCTTCTTACTTTAAAAACAGAGTTGTATTATCATCGCATTGACTTCCCTTGTTAAGGCAATATATAAATGATATTTCGTTAAAATCACGAATTGACACAATTGTTCAATATCATTGCATTGATAAATAATATATGAAATGCATTTTGAAAGTGATAAAAAAAAATTAACTGTTTAATGATATTTTATACAACAATTTAGTTACAAATAAAAAAATAAATCGGTTAACATTATAATAAATGCTCAATATTATAATTTTTAATTGCGAATATTAAATTATAATTAAAGGTGTATTTATAAAACAAAAAATGAGAAAAACAAATGCAGCGCGTTCCGGTCTCAAACCCGAGCCCACGGATCAACAAGTAGACGCCATAACAACTCATTTATGACCAACGCAGTAATTTTGTTTCAAAATTAAGTTTTTTATATAATTTTATGTAACTTTATATAACTTTTATGTAATTTTTATATAATTTTTATATATAATTTCGTTACAAAATTAATACAATTTAAGCTGTGTTATAATATTAGATCCCCTATATCTCCAGAACTAAGGAGCGTTGTATAAAATCAATCGAACCTGAGACTAAGGGGCTTCTACCCTACAACATACAAAAAAAATAATCAAAATCTGTGATTACCAAGCTTGGCCCTCTCCTTGTAAGTATAGCTTAGCAACACCTACTTCAATTACAATGATAAAACTTCTGTGATATATTTAAAGACATTCGATATAACTAGCAATCAATCACTGTATCGATTAGCCGTCTATTATAAGCTTAAAAAAATAAAACGCATTAAACTTTTATAATATATCTAAAGACATTCTGTACAAGTAATCAATAATTTTTGTGTCTTTTAACCATGAATTACAGCTTGAAAAATAAACGTATTAAACTTGTATTTTATATCGAAAGACATTCTACTGAACTTGCTATCAATTTCTCCGACACTTAGTCATCAATAACATCTAAAAAACTTTAACACATTAAACTTGTATGGCATTCTAAACATATTCGATTTATCTAGCTATAAATTTATTTTAGACATCAATTGTAGCTATAACAGAGGAAATTAATTAAAACTGAAATCGAAATGACGGGTATTTTTTAATTGTTATTAAATCATCACAAAATCTCCAGTTTATTTTAATAACGCAATAAATGGAGCTATTTTAACAATTCAAAATAAATGTTATCGTTTTATTACTAATAGTGCTACAACAATTTCGAGAAACATGTCTGTAGAATCATTTCCATCAAACTATTAAATCTTTTCTGTAAATGACCTTTACAAATGAACATTCAAATCACGTTCCCGAACTACTCTTTAATCAAAATTTTAATCAAACTTCTTTCTGAGATCAAAATATTGTTTAAGCACCATTATTACTTCAAATGAAATGGTTAAACGACTGAAATATATCAAAAGAAATTCGATTCAGATAGCAATCAATTTATGTTTAGAATTACTTATCTATTATATCTAAAAAAGTGGTAAACACATTAAAATTTTATGACATATCTAGAGTACAAAATGGTTATAAAATAATTCTTCCGGTTTGAAGATGTCTGCAGTTAAAATTAATGAATTGATTGAGACAAATTTAAACTTCTGAAAGCATACAGAGATGAATATCGCGAAAAAAAAAAGCATCAAAGACCTGCTGTACTTTGGTACTTTTTTGCGCACATAATTCGGAGACTTTAGATTAAAATCATAAACTGGCGGTTACTTCAGTATCGCTATATTGTTAAAAGCCAAACATGTAGTCACGCGTTTTATATGTATGGCTCTTAACAATGCTCTTAACAATATTGCATGAAAAATAAAATGTGGAAAGAAAATATTAAATTTTGTCTTAAAAAAGAGGTAAAATAGATCGAAATTAAATCGATGGTTTTAAAATTTATAACTTTGTAATCTTTAGATTTGCATATGAGTTAAATATGCTATAAAAAGAGAGATACGCACACACACACACACATATACACAATAAGGCCAAAATTCATTGGACAAATCCGATTTTAGACGTTTTGTTGAATATCTAGAGAAATACTTGACAAATTTTTCTGGAACTTCAGGGATATAAAAAAACATGTTTAACTTAATATTTTTCCGCTAAGGTTTGATCACTACGGAAATAAATCTTTATTGAAATAATAAAATTTTCAACAACAAATTGAAAAATAAAACTAAAAAAATTAGACAAATTTAAAAAATGATTGCAATCTGCACACCACAAAATAGTCAAATACGTGCATGCGAAAGATGGTTGAATTGCTATGCATAGTTTTAGATAGATTTCGTAAGAAATACTATATATTACATTCTCCCCTAAGTTGGAATTTTTGAAAACTTTTTGCAGATCTTCGCCGATCATGACTCCCAGAACCCAAAACCACCCCCAGTTCAAAACTTTATCTATCTATCTATCTATCTATCTATCTATGTCACTTTTTTATGGACACGATAGCGTCAACAATTCTGCACAAATCTCTTCCAAACTGATACACAAAATCAAGGGGCATAAAATCTCAGTCAAGTTCGTTAATCTGCAAAATCGAACCAAGGGGGGGAATGGGGAGGCTTTTTGTGAAAACAGAAAAAAAAACCCATAACTTCTTAATTATGATACGTATCGAATCCGTTTAAAGTTATTATTACTTCTAGGAAAAGTGCCGAAAATTTATGTATGATAGAAATTTGATATCATTAAAAATGGCCTCAAGGGGGGGGGGAATAGTGGAAAGAAGAAAAAAATCATAACTTTGTCCATTCAGAAAATCCGCTTAAATTTATTATAAATCCTCTTAATATTATCTAAAACTTTTATGTTGACAAGTTTTTTATAGGACCAACCCTTTTAGCAAAAAAAAAAAATCCCTGCTGGTTCCGGCTGTAAACAAGTTAGATTTCGAAGTGGGCGGTTCCAATTGCCGCATCATGGCAAAAAGGTCATTTCTTCCGCAATTCCCAACAAACAGGCGCCCCACGATCTGCGTCTTCGAAATCTACCTGTGCCTGTAGGCCGAGCCGTCAGGGATTTCATTTTGATCCTATAAAACTTTTTTAACGGAACTATTTTGACCGAATTCAACATTATATAGCGCTTAAAATAATTCTTCGATTTAAAATTTGCCTACTTCAGTGTGTTTATCGAATATTTCTCTATAAAACTAACAATTTGCATAATATTTTTATGTAAGAGTTCTCTTATAGTCCAGGGGAAATGTACATGTTACCTTGAAAAAGGTCGGGTAGAAGATTTTATTTTTTTGACTTGTATATAATAAGGCCAGCATGGAAAAACCGAATTATCCAACAAAATTTCTTAAGGCAGAATTTTCTGTGGCCAAAAAACACCAAAATTTTGGGACTTTTATTGTTGTTTTTTAAATATCTCTAGACCCGTTGTCGTAGCTTTTTTATACACTCAATAGCAAGCGCAGTACGACATTTCAAAAATAAGAAAAAATTTTCAATAACCTTAAAAACCGTGAAAAACGTAGTTTTGTCCGGATCCCGATGCGCGACGATTCAAATGTTCCCCACGGATGTAATGATGTACGTCAACTTCTACAGATTGACAGCAGAAAATTATCTATTATTTGCACACCTTCTTCTTCATTTTCATCACAACAGACATATTTTAAATTCAATAAATCTATATAATTTAGTATTGGATGACTAAGACAATTTTCATATTTAGACAATAACTTTAAGTATATACAATTGTTAATTTTAAAGTATTGTTTAAAATAATATTTCAGCATTTAGTAACTTATTGGCACGGAAGTTTCAATAAAAAAAAATCTTGTTTAATTTTAATAATTATTTTTATAATGCATGAATATTTTCATTTTATTCCATAAACATTTTATTCTATAGTACAATGGTATATTTTATTTACCGATTTATTGATGACATATGTTTTAATGTTTTACTGTTTTAAGTATATCAAACATTGGATTGTAGTTCTAAATAAAAGGAGGGACTCAAAAAATAAATATATCTTATGTAACAAATATTTTTACCTTATAAAATATCTACAATAAAAATGACAACATATTATTTCATTAACTAATATTATGCATTTATATCTCTTGTAAAATTTAAAAATTCTATCAATAAAATATTTGAGATAACTATTTTCATAAAAAATTTCAAAATATTAGTTTTAGTAAATATTATCATTATTTTCCCACTTTTATTATATAATCATAACAAGAAATTATAACATTTTAGCGTGCAAAAATATTTAAAATTTTAAGATTTTATCTATTAAATGATTTAAAGCTCAAAAAGAAGAACTTGTTGTTGAAAAATACACTTTTTGGAATATTCTAATCTTCTGTAATATGTACTGTTTTGAAACTGTATCTGTTGAATTATCTCAGTGCTACCATCTATCAAATGAAATACCGAGTTATTTATTATTGTAGACCATATAAACATTTTTGTTGTTATACATTCATCCCCTATCTCATTCAAGTCCACTTTCCCTACACAATAAAGTAAGGTACGCAATATGACTGCATAAGCTAAATGAAAAAATGTATTTTAATAATGATAATTTCTACGGGATATTTAACAATATTTTTGTCTCTTTGATGGGACTGTTGTAGGATTATTAGCGTTCAGTTTCCTGGATAGAAGATATATCAAGGATCATGGTTCTTCTAGAGCAGGGGTTCCCAAACTTTTAGACCGACGTACCACTAAATCGAAGCTCATACTTCCGTGTACCACCATATAAAAAACGTAAAGCTAATATAGAAAAACCTATAAAAAGGAACCTGCCTAAAACGAAATATATCTTCGGTCTGTCCAGTTTCCGTCATAGCAGGTTTTATTGTATTTAAAAATGAATAATTACATAACTAAATTGGTACTAAGATTGGCTGCTTTGTAATAACATTCAAGTAAAAAGTAGTATCACCATTAAATTTTAATAATGCATACAATATATGTATAAAAATATGTTTTGGTATAGGAAAAAAGGCACAATACTTAATGACATATTGGCGCACACTGATTCATATACTGTTACAGTAGGCTCATTTGCTTCCATCGCTAATGAAAAGGGTGGACTTGTTTTATCAATCACAGTTTCCTCATGTCTGGCTCAATATTAAGTAGTTTTAGTCATAAGTCACATTCGATGTTTACTTTATTCGTGTGTTTGTTTTTAATGTAACGAAGGGGGGGGGGGGCGCACATTCACAGATATATGTCGTGCTAAACACAAGCAGACTTTGACGATATCAAACGGTACTCTCATATTCTCGCCAACAAAAAATCTGTGACATTCATCCTTTTGAATGTGGACTCCAGTAATCCATCAAAGGAGAGCTGAATAAGTTCACTTCTTTCCTCTATCATGAGATACAGTGGCAGGGTGTCTCATATGATATGCTGCTTTCTGTATTTTATTCCACGTACCAGCATCGGATTTCTGGGTACCAGTAGATAGAGTTTCCTGTACCAGTACTGGTACGCGTACCATCGTTTTTACTAATCCCTGCTCTAGATGGATCTTTTCTTTTTTCCTGGCAGTTATTTGTCCCCCGTCCCCTCTTCCTTATACCCACTCTCTATAATAGAGCGGGTATGTAAGTTGGAAAAATAGCTCATTTTTGAAAAGCCGTACTGCACTTAAGAATAGTGTGGGGGGGGGGGGGGTGCAAATAACAGATAATTTACTGCTATCAATATGTAGAAGATGACATCCATGATTAAATTCTTGGAGAACATTTGAATCATCGGGACAAAACTACGTTTTTCACGGTTTTTAAGGACATTGAAAAAATTGTCTTATTTTTGAAATGTCGTACTGCGCTTGCTATTAAATGTATAAAAAAGTTGTAAATATGAAAGTTGTAGAGAATTTTGTCCTCTTTAACATTGTAATTAACAAATAATGCGCTACGACAATGTGTCCCGAAATATTTAAAAAACAACAAAAAAAGTTAAAAATTTTGGTGTTTTTTGGCTACAGAAAATTCTCCCTTAAGAAATTTTGTTGGATAATTCGGGTTTTCCATGCTGGCCTCATTATATACAAGGCAGAAAAAAAAATCTTCTACGCCAAGAAAAACTTCCGGTCACAAAACATTATTTTACGGCAGCGTCAGTTGCTTATTTATGTATTTATTTATTTAAAAATAGAAAGATATATGAGAGTGTATGTGTACACTGCAAAAAAAAATGTTGATTTTACTGTATAATACTGGCAGCTGGGGTGCCAGTACTATACTGTAAAATCAACACTTCTTTTTTTGCAGTGTATCAATTGTTTCTGAAACTGTTTTGCTCAAGCGATAGCACAGTGGATGAAAATTTGATAGAGACGCCTTCCTTATATCAGTCGTATCTCGTATAAAAGGGGGTTTGCTGTCACAAAATGTTGCGCCGTTTGCTTTGTAAAGTAAGACTGAATGATAGAATGATTACATATCATCCGAGGGATGATATCTTGGGGGGGGGGGGGGGGAACTTAAATTGCTGTACTGAAAAGTTGCTGTACAGTTATTTCTTGACTTTTTATGACTTTTTACCCGTTTCTTGTATTGTTTTAATAGAGTTTTATCAGTGGACTCGTGCGAGGATTTCGCACTGCAGTCTAATATTTTTTTAGCAATATCTAATATTTACTTAGATACAGGTTTAAACTTCTAGAGAAAAATTAAGGATAAAAGTGCCTGCAAACAGCATTAGTCGCGACAGATTATCATCCCATTTATTTCATCAAAGTTACAGTAAAAACTGATCAAAGATAGTTAAAGGCACGCGCAAGAAAAAAAAATTAACTATCGTACATTAACTTCATTAGAAGATGACGTCATCCGCTTCTTGAAAAGCGTTAAACAAAGAAAAATAAATTGAATGCATTTACAATGCAATTTAATATAATATAACAAAGCATACCTTTTATTCTACACGTGAAATACCACTGCTTCGATCGATCGATGGTGTCTTTTTCTTCTAAACTTTTCAATTTCAATTTTGCTTTTTAACCATAAATATAAAATAAACCCGTGCGAAGAAATCATATTTTATCTTTTTTTGCACTTTTTTTTCTCCTTAGTGGTTCAACACGATATGATGCGGTATTTTAGTTTCGTGCCTACATGGATTTGAGAACAACCTTTCATTTCATTTATGAAAACAATGCCGATTTAATTTTTAATTAACAGCAATTTCTAATCAAAAAACATGTTTTAACGAATTGTGAATGCACTATGTCAGAAGCCGGTTCAAAAACATTTCAAATGATGCCTCATTCATTGTTGTGCGTTTTGTAAATGCATAGAAAAAGGAATGTCGACAACAGAACTAATAAATAAGATTGTCCAATGAACTAATTTAACTTGTTTTAAACATAAGTATTCTCCATAATAAATGAATTAATGAGAAAAGTCGAATAAGAAAATAAATTTCCAAATTACTTTATCACTTCATCTTCACTTGAGTAAAACTTAACCTTGGAGTGAAGTGAAGAGAAAAACAAATTATCATTTTCTTAGAATCTTAATTAAAAAAAATAATAATAATGTATCACGTGCGTAACGGTGAATGTTAAAAAGGAATACTAGCAAAAATACGAACATTTTAAAATATTCTTTCTGATATTTTTTCAATATAAAATAAAATTATGTTGTTGTAACATTTAAAGTGATAAAAATAATTGAAATTATAATTAACAATTAATAAAAAAGATAATATTTCAAAAACAGTAAAGAAGAATCAGCAATGATACATGATAAATGAAGAAGAAAAAGGGAACCAGATAAATATAAAATTCAAAGTGCTATTATTTGCAGCATTTAAAATCATTCATTTAAAATTTTAAAATAATCTTTATAAATTGCCAAAAAAAAAAAAAAAAAAAAAAAAAATTAGGGGACAATAGCAATAGGAGATTAACCATTTATTTAGTAATTTATCAATATATATATGTGTGTGTGTGTGTGTGTATATATACAGGGAATTCTAAAATGGACTGATATGGTTTTTAAAATGGAATCACAATAAAACACTGACAACTACACTGCTTGACAATTGGTAAGGAACAACTCGTTTTGTCAACGTAGCGTTCCCAACAGCCAACCAACCATAGTAAAATTGATTCTAGATGGCGTACTAAGACAGGGCCTGTTATCTGCCTGAAAGGTAGTGCACGGGAGCATTTTATTCATTCGAAAATTTATGCAGTTACACTCTCAGAAAAAACTGTAAATTTATGAGCGACTGCCCTTCAATTTTCACGGGCAACAACCTTATTTGATGAAAAACGGTCTGATCCACTAAATAAGCGGCCTTATCCCTTAGATGCTTAGAAAATTAAGAGCAATCCACATATTCTTACAGTTCTAGCCCATATGTTAGCAAAAATACGGTACGACCCCATACATTGTCCTCCGCTAGGGTGTAACCCTTCATTTTACTCGTGTTTCGAAAATTTTAACCCACCAAAACAGCGATTTTGTGATGATTATCTAACGTGCTACGTGCTGCGGAACAGTAAGCAAAGTGTTATTGTGTTTTAAAGTGCATTATATCCTGTGCATTATAACGCTATATTACTTTACCCCGTAAAATTACGGGCTGCACAAAATGATGGGCATGAATTTTTTTTTTTTTTTTTTTTTTTTTTTTACGGGATATGACTGGAATCTCTGCTGCCGGCCTCTTCCCGTAATTTTACTGCAATTTTTTTTACAGTGTAGGTATGTGGAAAAAATAACGCCTTAGGTTGGTGAACTAATTTCTGTGAAATACCGTGTGGTACGGCAATAATTAAGTGTAAAATGTCTGCAAGACATCGTTTGAGTGCTTGCGATCGTGGATTAGCAGTTGGACGGCTCAAAGTGCCACTACTGTGGCTACAGCAATGGGAGTGTCAAAAAGTGTTATATTGCGATTAAAAAAGGCTGCTGAAGGTGGAAATGCTATGCGAAAGCATGCCGGTGGTCGTAAAAAGAACACCACACCTCAAGAGGATCTATATGTATCCCTAGTGGCGAAAAGGAACAGAAATCTGACTCTTTGTCAGATAGCTGCAGACCATGCAACCCTATACACGTATATCTGCCAGAACCATTTCTCGGCGATTAAATCAGGCTGATTTGTATGCACGAAATCCTGTTCAATGCATCCCACTTAAATCACGCCATCATCGAGAAAGATTGCGTTGGTGTAATAAACATATCGGTTGGGGTTAGCAACAGTGGTCCAGAGTGATGGTCTCCAACGAATCCCGCTTCACTGTGACAAGTGATTCAGGTCATCAGTTAGTGTGGAAAAAAAAGAGGAACACGTCACGCACCACAGAATGTTCATGAACGTGATCGATATGGCCAAGACGTGATGGCATGGGCAGGGCAGATCACCACCTCACATCTTTGAGCGAGGTACCATAACATCCCAACGGTGTTGCAGAGTGATTATTCTGTATCATGTTCGTATTTTTAGGGGTGCGAAAGATCCAGACTTTCTGTTTGTGGACTACAATGCGCGTCCACACAGGACCGCTGAAGTATCGGGCACACCAGAAAGGGAAAATATTGAACGTATGGAATGACCTCCAGATTTAAATCGTATAGAGCATGGCTAGGATGCTCTTGGCAGACGTGTTTCTCAAAGAAGTCACCCTCCCCGAAGGGTGCAAGAGCTGAAAAACTCCTTGAGAGAGGAGTGGGACAATATCCCCCAAGGACTCTTCAATAGTTTAATAGACAACATGAATAACAGATTCAAAATGTGCACTAGTGTCCATCTAAAAAGACCTTTTGTTTTGCGACTACGAAATTTTTCAAATGAGTCATTTTTTATTTTTTTGTTATCCCGCTTCCCCATGAGATGCGATCTGTACCATTTTGCATGATAAGTATAACACTATACCTCTATTACATATGTTCTTAGTTTCATTTCTTCAATCATTGCCTGTGATTATTTATTTTAAAAAAATGTCTCTGTTCCTTAGCATTTGTCAAGCAGTGTATTATTAAAGTTTTTCTTGCAAGTGATTAATTTGTCAAGCCTAGAATTTCTGTAGTATGCTTCCTTGTTTTAGTACTCAATGTCGCCACCCGAGCCCAAAACATTTTGTGTCATCAGAGTCCAACCCCGTCCGAAACCGAAAGTATGCAGTAGAAAATTGTTAATAGAATTTTAAAATTGTTTCAAGATTAATGTTCTCATTAAAGAATCTCTTCCTACATATAAATTAATATTAATCCTAAATACTCCTTCATGACTATGTTTCGCAATTTTCATGTCATGGAAAATCTGTTAAAAGTAGCAAATTTGTTACTCATACCCAACCACTGGCAGAAAACTGAAAAAGTCACAAATCTTATAGTAGGTGCGCAACTAAGTTTCGGGGTTTCACCCATAGATAGCGCTAATGGCCCATGCAGTCGACTTACATGTCTAAAATTGTGTTTTTCTAATAGCTTGGATATCTATCAACAATAACCAGTTGTAATAACAATACATATCGAAACGCAAAAATATTTTTTCTAACAACGAAATTGTCGAGTTTTGTGCCAAATAAACAGCATTTGCGGGAAGCTGTGCTTTTCTGCTTTAACTTGAAAAAACATGTAGCCGAAGCACGTCATTTGCTTGAGGAGGCCTACGGCGAACATGCACCACCAAAAACTACCTGTGAAAGTTGGTTTAAACGTTTCAGAAATGGCAATTTCGACACTGAGAACAAGGAGCGCTCCGGAAGACCAAAAACAATTGAGGACGCCGATCTGCAAGCGTTATTGGATGAAGATGATACGCAAACACAAGAACAACTTGCAGAGGCATTAAACATGACTCGCCAAGGTGTTTCCCAACATTTACATTCCATGGGAAAAATTCAAAAGGAAGGAAAATGGGTGCCGCATGAGTTGATGAGAGACAGTTGGAAAATCGAAGAGCCACTTCCAAAATTTTGCTTTTGTGACATGAAAGAAAGAGTTTCCTGCATCGAATTGTTATTGGCGATGAGAAGTGGATATATTTCGAGAATCCCGAATGCAAAAAATCGTGGCTTTCACCTGGTGAAGCATCAACATCGAAGGCACGGCCAAATCGCTTCGGAAAGAAGACAATGCTCTGCGTTTGGTGGGACCAGAAAGGAATCGTGTACTATGAGCTGCTGAAACCGGGCGAAACAATTAATGGGAATCGCTACCGACAACAACTGTATAATTTGAATCATGCATTGCTCGAAAAACGGCCAAAATGGGACACGAGACACGAACGAGTGATATTGCAGCACGACAACGCTCCGTGCCATCGTACTTCCATCGTCCAGGACACCATCAAAACACTGAAATGAGATCTGCTACCACACCCGCCGTATTCACCAGACCTTTCCCCTTCCGATTATCACTTGTTCCGGTCGATGGTGCATGGCGTGGCTGGTCTACATTTGGCCAATTTTGAAGAAGTGCAAAATTGGTTGGATGAATGGTTTCGGTTCAAAGACGCGTCTTTTTATCGTCGCGGTATTCATGCATTACTAGAGATATGTCAAAAATGTGTAGCTAGCGAGGGACGATACTTTGAATTAATCATTTTTTACATTTCTTTAAAATTTTTCCATTTTTTGTAGATAAAAAAAAATCCGGAAACTTAGTTGCGCACCTGATACTTTTATAATATCATTGTAATACTATCACAGAAAGACATGAGCTCTGTTTTCCAGTAATTCTGGAAAAGGACTTCGAACAGAAAGCGAGGAAGACAAGGGATATCATATAGCTTCTTTATGTTATTAACACTGACCGTGCAAAGGCTTGAGTATAAGATAGATTATTTCTACTAATGTCCCATCAATAACAATTCAATTCACTTTCAAAAGGATTTTTAAAGGATTGTAAAACATTTTAAGAAACTTATACTGCATTGTTGTTTCTCAGATACCAATAGATTTTAGTTTTTTTTTCAATTGGTGAATAAATAAAACTTCACTTTGAGCTCGAGCTTTGTAAGAACGAAGACTTGTATCAAAATCGAGCTCGGACTTACGTACACGGATTGAACATGTCAAATCTCTAATGGCGATGCGCTGTCTCAAACTGTAAAAATACTCAGACCGACGTATAAAAATAGGTAAATTTTTACACAATTTTTATCCTTTATTCGCTTTAACTGTTGAAAGGCGAAAAAAAAGAGTTTTTTTTTTTTTTTTTACAATTATAAGTTTGTTCAAGCACTCTTACATTTTGAGACAGTGCATCGCCATCTGTTGATGGCGCTGGTGCTAGAACAAAGTTACAAAATTACAACTGGTGCTAGAACAAAGAAGAATACATAATTTTCGACTTCACACATTAATCTTCTTCAAGAATAAGACTGCGTATAGACAAAATACTGTGACAAGAACCATAAATTATTTCTTTAGGTTTATTTCTATTCCAAAAACTCTATGGTCAATTGTGGTCAGGCCTTCTTTATTGCTCTTAAAAGATTTCGAAGTAAAGCGCACGAAATCAATGAAAGAAATTATCCCCAGGGGATGTGATGAACATCCCAAGAACCCTCCTTCAGTATGGTCGGATTCGTGCGACAAAAGAATGACCAGCACTCCGTCCCGTTGGTGTATTTGAACCTTAACTTTAATAGATCTTTAGCATAAAAAAATTAATGTTTGTCTGTCGGTCTATTTGATTTACCCTCTGATCTCTAATTTTCGTAAGAAGAGAGCAATAACCATGAAATGTGCATGTATTCTTAACGTGTACAGTACTATTTTACATTTTGAAAATAATTCCCGTGTCGTTTTTTTTCTGCTACATTGGCATTTTTTTCCAAATATTTCCAATGTAAAAACAATATTGAGACATTTTAATGCATATATTTTCCATTTGAAGTCAATATTTAACCACTATCATTGGAATTATTTACATTGAATATAATATTGGGGCCCAATATTGGCAATATTGGTTTTTTACTTGGAGTTGCTGCACGCTATTATATGCTATTAATTATATCATTTCGTCACGTTAAAGGGTCGACAATTTTTAATCATTAACTAAAAAAATTACTCGAAGATTTATCTGATGAATCTTCTGATTGATGAGGAAAAAATAATTCTTACACAAAGAATGTCACGTTCTCTATTATATTTAGGGAACAAAAGCAACGAGGTATACAACATACAACACCTAATTTTATAAATAAAACCGTATCCATCACACGTACAAGAAAAATATTTTTTTTAAAAATTGATACAGGAAAAAAAATTATCATCATCAATTAAAAAATATTATTGCTTCTTCAAAACAAAATTAATGTAAAACAAGCATTAAAATTGAAATTATAGTGACCTCTCATTTATATGTCTGTTGATTATACTCGGATTTTCCAAAGTCCCGCTTTATGAAAGGGGAGATTAATACATTAGAGCCAAGGTTCTGAAACTTTTTCTGCCACGGAACACCTTTGAAAACTGAAATTAAAGTCGGAACACGAAGTTTCATCTCGCAGATACATGTATATTTGACAAATAAAATCACAATACTAATGGCGAATCATGGTAATTTCAAAATTTAAGCATGCAAGACATTAAGTTCTGTTATGCAACATTTTTATTTTCTTCACTAATTTCATATTACAGGCAGAACTAGACACACGAAAGCAAAAAAAGAAACATTTTGACAAACCTGTCAGACAAAACATTTGGGAAATGAACTCAGAGAAAATATTGAAGATCCACAATTTTTTTACACATACAAACAAGTTTTAAAAGAGATTGTTACATTTGTTACAAGTTCTTATCTAGTTGCAGAAAAATAAAAAAATCAATGACAAGGATGATACTATTTAAGTTTGCGCAATGAGACTGTATCTGGTTTCATTTAATTCACTCTAGCCAGCCTTGAGACGTGATCTGTATTTTGTTTTAGTACAAATGGATACAGATAGCCATATTTTGCATAAATAATTGATGTGGTTGCGAAAGGTAGAAGAATAAGTTTAATTATCTAATAACAGACTAAACTCATATTTTACCATACTAAAACTTTACACCTTTGCGGAGCATTTGGAACTTTTTCAGTTTGTGAAACTCTACATATTAGAGCATGCGCTTATAAGCGATTTTCTTTTCTAAATATATAAATATCTGTTGTGCAGAATAAACCCTGATATAAACATTAAGTAAACTTTTCCTTGGGATTTTAAATAGAAAATCTCTTGACTTTCTGTTACTATGCTACCATATATGTAAATTGTAGCGCAGGCTTTTTTCTCTGTTGTTTGCGGTTTTGAATGTAGATGCGTGCGCTGCTCTCCACTCCTTTTCTTTTTCTTTCCTCTGTTGAGTTGATGTGTAACTAACATGCCAAGTCGTTCTTTTCGCCCGCATGAAATGTATATCCATTGTATTAATATTTAAACCTAGAAATTAATTAAAACATCATATCCAAGTTTTTAACAAACGGGAATCTTTTTTCCTTACAAAAGGGATATATTTTCTCACAATACACAGGAGCATCATTATTTAATAAAAACTTCTCTCATCATTAAAAGTAGGTTGTGCCATGCAGTGAACGGCTTATGAAAAAGCTAAAACGAGATTACATGAGCTAAATGACTAATGGTGAATCTAATAAAGAAAACAGGTAAGCTATTTTCTTACCTCTATTTACCTTTGGATGTGAAAATATTTAAATTTAAAAGAGGTCTTCCCGCAAGAAGTAAAAATTTTATAACAATATCATCTTTTAGTTACGCGCAAAAAATTTAATTGCCCACTAAAAGCCGAAAAAATTTTCTCTTTAAGTGACACATTTTTGAAAGAATTATATTTTTAAATGATAGAGTATGAAGATCAATGATGATAGGCCTGAAGTTCTATTTTCCCCATGTTCTATGAAGATGCTCTCGAAAATTTAAAAACATTGTGCTTTTATCGAAAAGATGTTGATTTAGCATCAAAAGTAATATCGTTATTCCGAGAATCAAATAATAAAATCGTTGTATTATTATGGCCTAAGGAAAGAAAATTAGTATTTTTCTCAAAGAATAATCGGATATTATTTTGTTAATGGAACTCGATACACTTCACTTATGGAAAATGACGAAAATATCAATTTTCCAATTTATTTGCTAAAAATGTATTTAGACGTCCCTGGTATATTCTGGCGAAGTTACGTAATATTATCTATATATGAAAAAGGCTTTACTACATCCGTTTTTCTTTAAATTATTTAGAGCTACAACAACTTGTGTTTTTTTCTCTCACTTTTATTTAATTTATGATAATTCCTGTATCTCTTCTATGGTAAAGATATCATATATATTCTTTTCAAAATTAAAGAAATGTATCTTTTAAGTATTTTATTAAATATATTTGCCCTTTCTGCATTATCGTATTTTATGTACATTCCCGGCTGTTAAAAGGCGAGCACCCGTTTTCTTTTCTATCAACGAAATCTTTTAGTCAAAATCATGCATATTGTTTTCAAATTATCGTTCTTTAATCTGTCTCCCACATATCAATGTAAATGAAATAATACAATGCATAAAATGTTTTCTTTCTCATGGTCAATTTTGACTTTCTAAAAGCGACCATATACTCATCCGTCTTTCTGGCGTCTTTACAACATATTTGAAAAATGCCTTTCCTAGCATTTTCCCAAAACAATAAACCGTCAAATTCTAAATCACTCTCTTTTTAGCCAAAGTGCACTCTTTGCCAAAAAAAGATTTCCCTACCCCTGACGTCAATTACGAAGTTGATATGATGTATCCGTAACGGTTACAGCAACCCACGGAAAAATGCAATACTCTTGGCTCAAAAATGTAAATCGTTTGGCGTGTTTTCTATCGCAAGCTGTCATATCTCGAGAGACACTTCGCCTCTGAACTTCATCTCATCGACATCTTTAAAAAATATCTAGGGCCCCTGTGCAGAAATGGAGCAACTCTGTTTTTTCGCATCGTCACCCCTCAGAACGTATTATTCTTACTTGGAGTGTCACCCTCCCCATAAATCAACTAACTCCTGTCCAGTCTAAATTTCACTTTGAATGCAAATACTCTTTGCGTACTAATGAGATGTTGGAACTTGATTAAAAGGAAAAAAGTGACAATTTTGTTCTTCTTATTTTTCTTCATACGGACTCCAGTTCACACACTCAAGATGTAGAACCGTCAATTTTGCGGTAACGCTCTTGTACCATGAACTTGTGTTCACGAACCTCTTTTTCAACTTTGTGGTCTTTAATTGTGCATTCTTGCAATCTTTATATGTTCGTTAGCGTCGACATGATCTCCTATTATCTTTCGTGTAATCGGACTATGCCATGTTTATCTTTTATCTCATCGAATAATTATTCACCGATATATTTCATCTATTAACTTCATTCATCCAGACGGCCCTATATCAACAGCATATAATATCTGATGCCAATATATATATGGTAAAGATACCATATATATATTCTTTTCAAAATTAAAGAAATCTATATTTTAAGTATTTTATTAAATATATTTGCCCTTTCTGCATAATCGTATTTTATGTATATTCCCGGCTATTAAAAGGCGCGCACCCGTTTTCCATTTCTATCAACGAAATCTTTTAGTCAAAATCACGCATATTGTTTTCAAATTATCATTAACGTTCTTTAATCTGTCTCCCACATACACTGTTAAAATTTTGCAGCAAACTGCCCAGTCATTTGACCGTTTTTATAGAAAACGGTTACATAACCTTAATTAAACTGTGTTCTGACCATATTATTGTCCATATTATGGTCAGAATAATGTTAAATTATGGTTATGTAACCGTTTTCTATAAAAACGGTTGAATGACTGGACAGTTTGCTGCAAAATTTTAACAGTGTATCAATGTAAATGAAATAATACAATGCATAAAATGTTTTCTTTCTCATGGTCAATTTTGACTTTCTAAAAGCGACCGTATGCTCATTCGTCTTTCTGGCGTCTTTACAACCGCGTTTTTCTGGCGTCTTTTCAGCCAAAGTGCACTCTTTGCCAAAACAAATTCCCTACCCCTGACGTCAATTATGACGTTGATATGATGTATCCGTAACGGTTACAGCAACCCACGGAAAAATGCAATACTCTTGGCTCAAAAATGTAAATCGTTTGGCGTGTTTTCTATCGCAAGCTGTCATATCTCGAGAGACACTTCGCCTCTGAACTTCACCTCATCAACATCTTTAAAAAATATCTAGGACCCCTGTGCCGCACTGGAGAAACTCTGTTTTTTCGCATCGTCACCCCTCAGAACGTATTATTCTTACTTGGAATATCACCCTCCCCATAAATCAACTAACTCCTGTCCAGTATAAATTTCACTTTGAATGCAAATACTCCTTGTGTACTAATGAGATGTTGGAACTTGATTAAAAGGAAAAAAGTGACAATTTTGTTCTTCTTATTTTTCTTCATACGGACTCCAGTTCACACACTCAGGATGTAGAACCGTCCAATATTGCGGCAACGCTCTTGCACCATGAACTTGTGTTCACGAACCTCTTTTTCAGCTTTGTGGTCTTTAATTGTGCATTCCTGCAATCTTTACATGTTTGTTAGCGTCGACAATGATCTCCTATCATCTTTCGTGCAGTCGGACTATGCCATGTTTATCTTTTATCTCATCGAATAATTATTCATCGATATATTTCATCTATTAACTTCATTCATCCAGATGGTCCTATATCAACAGCATATATTCTGTGCAGGATGCCCACTGTAGTCCTGTCCACTCACACTAACTTCAATGCGGCGACAGCTGCAATCGTAAACGCGGTGTCTAGATATACACAGCAAAAAATTTTACATTTGAGGCATTCGGAATCGTAGTGGATCAAGTCCATAAAACATTTGGAAATATTTGAATGTAACATTATTGCACTCCTTTGCATTTCAATCAGAATAACAGGAAACTATCACCATGTGTTGGTCCCATTTTTAAACCCAGCACTTAGTATGCTACAGCACCGAATTATTGCATATAGAGCAAAAGTCCATCTCAAACTCGGATGTACGAAAAAATGGATTTGATTCACTTTGATTCTAAACATCTAATTTAAAAGTGAAAATTTTGAATAAGTGTAATAACATGTAATAACTCTCAATAACGTGTAATAATAAATGTGTAATAACTCTTACAACTTTTATTGAGTATATTATAGTCTAAAGATATTTATTGCATCTTTCGTTTTTTTATACAATGCTTATAAGATTATATATTTTTACAGCGTAAGAGCCTCTTATTATTGTGTTGCTCTGTTTTCTGGCGTTTTAGGTCAATATTTTCAAGCGTGTATAAATCAAAGGACAGTATACAAAGTGTTCCAGAATGGTTGAAAGGCTTTTTAATTTTTTACTTATTAGAGATAAGTAGGCATAATGTAAATTGAAAAATGTTCAAAACAAGGTAAGAAATAAGATTATGTTAATGAAATATTCCTCCCATTATTTTTTTAAAGTTACGCTCCTTAAATTTTTATACAATCCTGCTAGACAAAATTGATCAATTGGAAGTTTTTGCCTCATTTGAAACAATATCACTGCAAAAACTGCACATCTGTAGCTTTAAAATTGAAGGAATTATGCTTCATTAAAAACAAATCACGGTAAATGAGTGCCATATATCAAATTATAAATGGTCTTGTAGCCCGAATTATAAATGGTCTATGAGCTGCGAAATATTTCAAGAAAAATGAAACACGGATGATGATACATATGCAGTTGACCTTAAACAAAAGATAATTTATGCTTGCTGGGATATCAGTGGCGAAGAACTTCAAAATATTTACTAAAACATTATTAAAAAAGCTAAGTAATATATTTGAGATGCAAGAAAACTCTTTAATAATGCTTTGTGGGGTTTTTATTTTTACATTCTTATATTAAACTTGGTTCATGTATGTAAAAAGGGAATTTTGTAATCTATTTTTCACCCACTTTTTGATGAGGTAAAATTATGAAAATTATGTGCACAGTTATGTTTCTGATGGCATTACAACATTTTACTATTTTTAGAACTTAATCATAAAGTAATAAATTAATTTTAAGGTATTTTTTCATTAGCCAGGAATAGGTGTTAAATCGCTAAATATGCTTTCCATTGCGACAATATGGTTACTGTATACCAGTCACAACAATGGGCTTGCAAATGCAGGAACCTACGCTCTTTGAAATATGGCAATTGGTTGTGAAACAGCAACAATGAAATATTTTAAACACTAAAGAGTAGAAAATAACATAAGAATAAAACGTGTATTAATTAAAAAATACTCTTTTATTTTTCAATATATGTTTCTACTACATTTGTTAAAACAGCATTTGCCTTGTCATATGATTTCTATCTGTGTAGTGCTTTATTTAGGTGAATTTGTGATGCAATTTTTCGCACTTATTACCATATTTTTAATCTAAAGATCGCCATCATAAATTTTTAAATTGAATCAACACTGTAAAAAAAGACAAATGTTTCTTAATTTACGAAAATATAATATAACCACGAACGAAAATATATAATAACCTCTTCCGAGTTACCCAATGATTCCGAAAAGCGTTCTTTATCTTTAGAAACCTTAGAAACCAATATAATTTCGAGATTTAAAGAAACATTTATAAAAACAAAGTTTCTTTCGCTGCACTAATTTTCGGAAACGTTTTCGAACAGTTTTTATTGTGTATTAATCAGTTTTCTCAATATCTGTTTTTCGGATGCTATCATTTCGCAGTTACACATTTTCAGCTGCGTAGTTGAATTTTTACATGCAAGTAAAACAAAATAACATTAATTTTAATGTTAATAATATGTTTTCGTTCGTAGTTTATATTATATTTTCCTAGATTAAGAAAAATCTGTCTTTTATTACAGTGTATTTTTAGTGATGAAATAGCACGAAAACGCGGACAAATAGTAAGTCAGTTTTTTTCCCTTTTATTATAATTGAGTTAATTTCAAAGATGTATATACAGTTTATCCAAAGATATGCAGTGTTATACGTGTACGCAGTTTTTTGTAATGTTCTTGCTGCAGCAAAAGGAACAACGTTCTAATTGATCGTTTTGTCTTAAGGAGTCTTAAGAAAATTTTAAAAAATGCAACTTTTTGAAGTATTACTATTTCATTAACTAAAGATTATATCCCATCTTATTTTGAATACTTTTTTCATTTAGATTGTCTGCACATCTACAAAATAAATAAGTATGAAAGTAAAAATAGTTTTTTTTTAAATATATGGATTTTTATATAAGCATTCAATTTTTATCTTGAAAATCACGCCTAATTTCATGACTGCAATTCATGACTTTTCCAAACAAATTCCGTTACAATGCATTCATTTGTCGCCTACACTGAACAGGTTTTTGGAAAATTCACCATATATATATATATATGTGTGTGTGTGTGTGTGTGTGTGTGTGTGTATGTATGTAATTTTTTTTAAATTTTTTTTTTTTACGCTTCGTAAAAAGCGCAAGCTAGTGAATTTATTAAAAATATATATAATTTTTTCTCTTTTATTTTGTATCCTTTAGGATTTCTAAATTGATTTATCAACGTATAATCATAATTTAACTATACGAAACTATTAATTGATTAAAGCGTATTTTTTAAAATATATATTATAGAATCTTTATTTTGTATTTATATTTTCTACTGTATAGCATTTAGAATAGTTGCTCGTTGCTCATTGTTCGTTGTTGCAGTTTCACAGCCAGTTGGCCTTTTTTGGTGAACCTGGTTTGGCGCATACTTAATTCCATTTTTGTTGTAACTCGTGTACAAATGTAACCATAACGATTATTTGGCGCTTTATCACCTGTGTCGAGCTAATGGTAAATGACTTAAAATTTATTTATTAATTTATAATTAAGTTTTTAAAATATTAAAATTTTGTATTGTCAACTGAAACATCTTTGTACACATTTTTTATAATTCTAGCATATCAGGAAGTGAGTGAAAAAAATCGATTACAAAATTTCATCTTTACATACAAAAAGCAAGTTGAGTTGCGCGTCAAAAAGCGTCGTCAGGCGTCAAAAGCGCGTAAAAAAGAGTAGAGCGCGTTTCAACCTTTTGTGACACTTTATATTTTATGATGAAGGTGGGAAAATGTTCTTTTGAAATTATTTCCTTTTATTGAAAAGATAAGAATTGAAATTTAAGCAAGCCTTAAAACAAAATTTCGTCATTTAAAAAACTGCTGTAGAGAAAAAAAAAGAATTGAAATTTTATAAATTGTGTTAGACATGAACATAAATTAAAAAGCTAGTTTCTGTTTTTAAGTAAACTAGGGCCTCGAAAACCATTTATTGATTTATTTTTTTCTTTATTGCAAACTCTAAGAGATATTTTACATTTAATATACAGGGTCATTCATAATTCCCTCCGGGGTTTCGAAACGTTATAGTATAAAAAAACGAAGACGAATATGAAAAAAAGAAACATATGAAATTATTCCGAAACTATTCAAGTTTTACTTACATACATTACAGGTGTTCTATGTGTGAACCCTTGGTCACACGGCATACATCCATGCGATAGTCCAGTTCCTGCCATACTCCGTTTCTATAAATTTCCGGTACCACACATGAATTGTTTTGTCAGTTGGTCCCTGTTTTCGATATTTATTACGAAAGGCCCGTTGAACTGACACCACTGATTCAGATTTTAAAGAAACGGAGTATGGCAGGAACTGGACTTTCGCATGGATGTATGCCGTGTGACCAAGGGTTCACACATAGAACACCTGTAATGTATGTAAGTAAAACTTGAATAGTTTCGGAATAATTTCATATGTTTCTTTTTTTCATATTCGCCTTCGTTTTTTTACTATAACGTTTCGAAACCCCGGAGGGAATTATGAATGACCCTGTATATATATATATTTTTTAGATTACCTCCTAACAGCACCAAAGAGCATTTTTATATGAAATATGTCAATAATATATTCAAATAAAATTTAGAGATTTATTAAAAGCGGTAATTTCGCATTGTTCTCGTAACCAGAAGTTAATAGCCGAAGAAATCGCTAAAAATTTCGTTATCTGCAGCAGTTGTTTTTTATTCTGATAATTTCAGTAGTTTTAAGCGCTTATTTCAATTACATGTCTGTTAAATTTGTGTTTTATTTATACCCTATTGAATCCCTATTTACTATTCCTATTGAATAGAATACACTATTTAATCCCTATTGGTTAAGTGGGTCCAAAAATGAATTGGGAACAAAATATGGTTGGTTATAAGAAATAAAAAAATACAAAAGAAAATAGCGTAAACGATGCATGAATAATATTTATTGACGATGAATGGGATATTTCGCAGATTTGTTCTGGGATAAAATATATGAAGTATACGAAAAGGAATTCCTATCTCTCAAGATTATGTTCGCCACATCTACGCTGTAAATTCGAATTTGTGACACAGTGCATAAAAATTTCGGTTCCAGAGAGATTCGTGTGGGGCACGTGGTATAAATGAAAAAGAAAAGGCATTTTGACAAGGGTAGTAGGTAGCCATGAAAAATTGATTGCTCTTGGCGTCTGGAGGAAGCAAGGAGAGTATGCTTTAGAGTAGGGAAGGTAAAATAGAATTTTGATTTTAATTTTAAAGTATAGGACAGTGCAACCGCTGTATGTCTGCAATAATTAGAAGCGATGGCATATGTGATCAAATAGAATGTATGCGTTAAAATCTAGTTAAAAAAAAAAAAAAAAAGAGTAATAATAAGTTAATTTAAAATGTCTCAGTCGAATTTAAAACCCCTGAGAATATATTTTTATCCCCTTCTGGGATATTGTTGGGCCAAATTTCATAGTTGCAGTCCTTCCTGTTAGAGCAATATACACTGTTTGCAAAACTAACAAGCAAGGTCTCCTTAAAGCGCATACCCAGAATATTTGGGGGGAGGGGGGGGATGTTAACGGAACAACTTATGTGCGTAATAAAGGATCAGTCAAAATTACCTGCGGAATCCCAGTAGAAAATTTGCAAAAAAATAAAATACTTTCGAGTATTTGGCGCAAAAAGATGCGATTTAGCGAGCAAAACTTTTTCGTCGTCAAATGCAAGCGATTTTAATGTGTTTGAAAATTCTTGGTAAAATGAGTGTTTAAATGCGTAGTATTTTATGAATTTAAACTTCAACTATTAAACAGTTTATTATTTTTTTCTATAATCTTATATAATATACTATATACAAGTTAAGTATTGCTGAAGTTATTTAATTTTACACGGTTTTGCCGTCTGGATAAGTTTAAAGTGTATTTTAACAGTAACTGTCTGATTAAGAACGCTCTCATTATACATTTCTATTTTGAATAAGTTATTGTTTCCACGGCAACAAGACTTTTCTCTTGTTGTCTCCGGTACTAACAATATCGAGGTAAAATTGACAGTGCTCAGAATCGGACAATTAATTTTTAGTTTGAAGCATTTTAAATCAATTTAAATTTTGTTTTAAACCGTAGAATACGATCGTTAATTTTCTTTAGATGTACATATAAATGTATATGGCGAAACCGTAGTTAAAGCGAATTTATTTGAGTTAAACTTATTTAAATTAGTTCAGTATAAAGAGTAGAAAACGTTTTTCCTAAAAGGGTATTTATCGTAAATGAGTATTTTTTTTTTTTTTTTAATTTCATTGTGTCGCCAACCCAGCGATAAATCACCAAAACACCAAATTTTCCTAATTTTTTTATGTACATTATATCAAGGTTCAGAAGCAAATTTTTTTATAAATGTATATATCCTCATAAGAAGAAAATTCTGTAATTTTTTTCAAAATTTTCTGAGTATGCGCTTATGGAGACCTTCCTTGTAAGACAAATTCTTATTATTATTAATGTGAGATTGGAAGTAATACCCATCTGTAAATTAATATTTTTAACAGTACAAGATAATCGACTGAATGGTACAATTAGGAGATGCACTATATTGCAAGATGGTTATGAGGCTCCTGAAAGGTGAATTTTAAAAAGAAAACGAGGGAAATACGGTGTTCTATAGTTTTGTACCTCAATATGAAGGTCGGTAATCCGATATGTGTAAAGTAAAGGATTTAAAGTAGAATTCTTAGGTGAATTTTCTTAATTATGTTTACGAAAATGTTATAGTATTGTTCGGTATGAAGTGTTGTGATCTGATCATCATATTGTTCGTTTGAGTAAGTAATAAAGGTTGTTTAAAGTTAAATTGAAGAGATATAGTCATTTGTAGTCATGAAGTCAAGTGAACATTTAAGCAATTGTAAGATTATAAAATAAAATCCTACAACTTATGCTGGCTTAGTGCCGGGATTTTGAGAAAAAGATATTTTAGCAAGTAAATTGAACTGACTTATATGAACTGTAATAATTTCCGTAATCAGATCTGCAATTCCTGCTTCTGACAACTTTTGATAATTTTAATTCATCGTAACGTAAGTAGAATAGATAATGTCATTTTTAAATAGAGTGAAAAAGTTTGATTTATTAGCATTATGCGATGATTTGGGACTGGTTGTTCCTAAAAAGCTAAAAATTATGGGTTTAATCAAGTTTATAACAGAGTCTGAAAATTACGATGAGGATATCTCCGAAGACCGACTTGAAGTTGTTATCTCCGAAAGAAGTGAAAAACAACAAGAAGCAGAAAAAGAGTGAAAAGAAAATAGAAAGCTAGAAGCGGAAAGAGAAGAAAGAAAGTTAGAAGCAGAAAGGGGTAGAAAGAAAGTTAGAAGCAGAAAGGAAAAAAAGTCTACATCTAGAGAAGAAGAAATTAGTAGAAGAAAGAAGAAATACAGAGGAGAAGAAATTAGTATTAGAGATAGATGATAAAGAGAAAATAAGGGAATTTCAAATAAAACATTGTTAATACAAGCCGAGATAGACGTTCACACAGACGATGAAATAATAACTGCAAGAAGTGGAATAAGTAAGAATTTTGATCTCAAGTTGCTTAATCGTTATGAGAGTGCAAATGGTGATATCTGTATGTTTTTAACATTATATGAGATTCCAGTATCTCAAATTTTAAAAAAAAAATTATAGTTGCGGTCCTTCCTGCTACAGTGTTTACACATACAACTAAGACAAATTCTTATTATTATTAATGTATATTTAATTCTCACGATTATTGGATAAAATGAAATAAACAGTTTGCATTTTTTACCCTGACTTAAAACTAAGAAAAACTTTTAGAACAAATTATCAGTTAAAACATATTGACGATATTAGTTCATTGTAGTGAAAGCTAGTCGAGCATGCTAATCATGCCTTTTATTTGATTTAATCAACTCGCTAATTATCGGGAAAAAGAAGACCTCCCCAGGGTAAATGACCCCATTGAGCTTTCAATAAACAAAGATTACTAATGTAGTTGATTAAGAAAGCTAGAATAAGTCTTAGTTAAACCAGCCTTTTTTTCCCATTAAGAAGTTCTTTCCGACAAATTAGAAGCATAGAATAGACAGACGTTCGTGACTTGGAAACCTTGAGGGATTTTATATGAGTAGTGTAACTACATGACTTAAGCAGCTGCGAGTTTTTGCAGTCGTTAATTTATTGAATGAGAAACTCTTATGAATCAGTAAATAGAATTGTGTCAAAGTGTTACACAAAATATCTGCCAAGGGTTGGAAATGACTTAGCTAAATAAGGAATCAATTATTTCTACTTTCTCAAAACTTTTCCATAAAATTCTAAAAATTAATTATTATATTCTATATTTTCTTTTAATCAAATTAGTTTTTGTCGTCAAGACGGATTGCAAACTATGAAATGGTCGTCCAAATATCAATGACACAATCAAATGTTTCTTTGAGAGAGAGAATTACTGACATAAAATAGGATTTACAGAAAAGGTAATCATGTAATCATTTCCAATGTTAAAATTAGCTTTTTAAAATTCAAGATTTTGAAGATTTTAATTCCTAACTTTTCTTTTTGGATACATGACGACTAGACTACCTTTATTTATCAAATTAGTACACATAGAGCACATGGTCATAGTGGACGTTTTTGTCCAAACTATGGCAATCTCCATTGCCGAATTTGGCGATACTCGCCTAGATAAGTTCACTTTCGTAGAGATAGATAACAAAAACAAACATTAGCTTAGAGATAATGGCAGACTCGTTAAATTTGTTTTTGTCACATATCCATTTTGACACATCTAATTTTACCACCCTTATGTTGTTATTATGAGAAGTAAAGACACTCTAATTGCTAACAGCAAAAAAGTAGATACATCGTGATATGAAAGACCTGAATCTCACTTTTCGCTTTTCCATGCCCTCGCGCAACTTTTATAAATTTACTTGTATGCATACTTTGACCGCTTTCATTTTTTAAGGAGCTAAAAAAGACAGCATTTTTGGTCATTATTTTATTTTTTAGATTCTTCACAGTCGTAAAGAAGCTTTGTAAGTTTTTTCACTTCTTCTTTTTTTTTTTTTTTTTTTTTTTTTTTTTAAGGGAAAATTTCTATGGGCACACCGCACACTTTTTTCCTGGAAATTGAATTAAGCTAATCTGGCAGGCTTGGAAGTGAAACGTTCTTTTTATGGAACAAAACACAGATGCAATCATATTTTTCCTGAGTGGTGAATAAATCTCATCTCTCACGCTTCGCTTGGGAGTGAAATGCTTCTTTTTGCAACAATATCCCTAATGTCAATTAAAAGTGGTCTTTTTTCGCAGATTTTATTTATATGTGGTAATACTTAAGTATTGATATATACACGTGAGACGTGAGAGTGTATTAATAAATACGCCTTTTTGCACCAAATTGTCGTCAAGCTTGACGATATTTAGCAAAATATCACCAAATTTGACAAAAAGAAAAAAAAAATGTTCTAAACCTGTCCAAATTGCTGATAACTGGCTAATTTCGCCTATTATAATTCCTATTCCAATCCGATTTTAACCATAACTAAGAATCTTTCATAACTGAGGTCTTTGTCAAAGTGATTCTTTTTTTATTTATGCATAGTAACACTTACATCTTGACATAGATTCATATAGACATACTCACGAGTGCACTCCCGCGCCAAATTGCCACCGAACTTGGCAATATTTGGGAAAAAATCGCCGAATTATGCGATAAAAAAAGTTGTCATAAACATGTCCAAATTGTTGCCATAAACATGTCTAATGTTCCCATTAATGTCCGATTTTGGCCGTATCAAGACTTTCATAATTGGTCTCCCTGTGAGGCCATGTTACCATAAATTTTGATTAACATTTTTTGCCTTATTTTATCGCCGAAAAATTTCCATATTCTGCGATTAGACGAGGTGATTACAATTTTTGCTATTTAAATATTAAATACAAACTTTCTAATCTTTAATAGAGGTGTCAGACTCCTTGGAAATTCTCAGGAGTGATGGCATGGCATCTTGGGTCCATGTCAAAGTGAAACATTTTATACTTTTTATATACTAGTAGACTGCTTGAACCAGGCCCATTTAAAATAACCTTATCATTTCCCGGGATTACTTTAAATAATATCTCGCATGGCGGAATCGATAATATAAGTTTATAAAAATAAATTATTAAAAATTTTTTCGATAAAAAAGAGAAAAAAGAAAATTAACCTGAAAATGGACGAGTGCTGTAAAGTCGACGTAATCACTTATGTCACACCATCGCTATAACAAAAGGCTTTTGGCAATAAAGGGTAACCTTAGACTTAGGCAAACTCTCTCGGAATTTTATTTGGTCGTCAAAAAATTCCTGTTTCTTAAACTCCTTTATTTTTTTTATAAAATCAAATTATTAGTGTATATATATATATATATATATGTATAATATATATATATATATGTGTGTGTGTGTGTGTGTGTGTGTGTGTGTGTGTGTATATATATATTTAAAAATGAAAACACATGTGAAAAATGAAGGATAAGACATTATAAAAGCAATGGAATGGACACTGAAGGAATTATACTTTATAGGATGAAAAAGCAAAAATTGGAAAATTATGAATATCTTATAGAATTTTCAGACAGACTTTATAAGAATATTCATAGTAAATATATGTTATTTCATCAAATATAGTCAGCATTATGCCTAAAAGCGACAATATTATATTTAATCGATTCCCGAAAGACTACTCCATACAGGCGTATAAAATATACCCCGCCAACATAGTTGAAAAGTGTTTATTACTTCGGTTTGTCTGGTCCTCTGTTGTGTTCAATTGTTTTAATGCGTTTTCTAAATTGTTCATTTAGATATCTTCTTTTACCTTATTAAATAGTGAAGTTTCGTTCCATTATTCTAGAAGTGTTGGAAAGTATTTCATAATATATGCTTGACGCATGGCTTTTCTTTCTTGTTGTTACATAACACCGTTTTTCACTCTTGTCTTCAATTGTTTTACCAGTACCACTCAGAATGATTACCAGTCATAAAATATGCGGTTAGTATCAGATATTGTATGATTAGTACTCATAAAACATACTTATGCATTGTTCTTTAATACTAGGATATAAGATGAATTTTTTCCCCGATGGTAATTAAAATAACATAAAATCATGCATTAAAGAAATATCTTTCATTGTTCTCTGTTGTTACTGTAAGCATAAATCTTAAAATTAATTTTCTTTTACGTCTTTTAGAAATACCAATCATAAAATATTTATCAAGGAAAAAAAAAAAAGCCAAACAGCGCAAAATAAAACCATGAATGGACGTGTTTTTATGAACAATTATCTTGAAATATTGCCCGTTTTAAAGTTTTTCCTTTAGAATTTTCGAAACTGAATCCACCGTCTCATGTTACATAGAAATGGGTTATCAAGTAATTAAAAGACGATGATGGTTTCTTTCAATTGTGGCTATAAAACAGTGCTTTCATAAATGTTATTCTTTTTTTTAAGCTTGGAGTTTTCAGCTGAAAGCGTATTTCATCGGAGATGCAATGAAAAGATTTATATTTCCTCACTCATCAAACGCAGGATATTATAAAAGATGAAAGATGAATATTAATTATATTTACATTTTAATTTGACTATTCTTCATTTTCTCAAATCAACTTTAGAGAAGAAAAAAAATTATTTTTTTGTAATTTTCGTACTGAATGCTTCCATTTTCCAATATAGCTGACAAGTGTTTAAGACTTCGGTTTGCCAGCTGTCTGTCTATACATCTGGCCGTGCTCTAACTACCGTAAATATACTTATACTGCCATGTAATTGATATATGTTATCAGGGTGGTGCAAAATTTTAATTAGATTAACTATTGAAAACTAACGATTAAAAGTTTAATCATGACTAAAGATTGACGATAAAGTTCAATCGTCAATCTTTAGTCATGATTAAACTTTTAATCGTTAGTTTTCAATAGTTAATCTAATTAAAATTTTGCACCACCCTGTATGTTATTAATGTTTACGATAGCACGATCTCTATTGAAAAGGATGTGTGTAGTATTTATAGTTCGTTTACAGGGACACTCAAAAGTCTTCTGATATTATGATCAATGGGAAAAATCGTTTGCAGTATATTTTAATGGTTTTACATTGTTTCAAAAATAATGAAATTCATATACATTACAAGCAGCTTACAGTAAATCTGGTGTTCATAGCATTTATCGTTCATTTACAGCAGCGGTTCCCAACCTGGGGTACGCGTACCCCTGGAGGTACGGGGCGAACCTATTGGGGGTACGTGAAAATCATATCAGTAATCGCGGAAATAGCAAAAATGATTGGCTTAGATGCTTTACACTGACGCTAAAAAAAAAAAAAAAATTAATCGGTTAAAAAAAAAGAAAAAAGTCGCCAAACTTTGGGGACTGTTTTTCTTTTATGGCAACCCGGCTATTAAGCTTGTATTTAGTTACTGTAGTAGCTTGGCGCAGCCTTGGAAATCGCGCCAACCAAACAGTCGCCAATCTTTTGTTTACATTTTAGCGTCAGTGTAACACATCTGTTCCAAATGATTCAACTGAAACACAAACAAAGTTGACAATTTTAGATTACAAATTTTGTTTCATGTGTAACTTCAATATGTAAATCGCATGTGTAACTCCAAAGTGAGGAAAAAGGCCCTCTAGATCTACTAATTCATTGATAATTCAATGTTACTAGTTTCGCTCACCTCTAATCATATTGCATTATTGCTTATGATTTCTCCCATCTTCGCAAAAACTGAACAGAACCAAGAACTCAGCGATAAATCATAAAGATACTTGTTGCCTTTCACTTTTCACAAATACGTAACTTGTCGAATAAGCATTGATCTTCTGAATACATTAATAGTCCAGTCATTTGGTAGAATATAAAGGAAAGTTTTGGTGTAGTTTTTTGAGGGTGGTCCCTTTATGTTTTTTGGGTCGCTGACCACGAATCCGAGGTTTTCCAACAAAATTTTTTCCGCGAAATACGTTTTTTTTACAAAAAACGTGTAAAAAAAAACGGACTTTTATCCGTTTTTTCAAAATAAATCCAAAATTATGCATTTTACGGGAAAGTCGGCAGTACATGAATTAAAGAGAATAAAATTTCCTACAGTTTATGTAATGAAAGTTTTTTTCTCTGATCAATAGTTTAGCCGTGAGAGTGCCTCAAAAAAAAGTGTTAAAAACAAAAAACTATAAAAAAAAACGGGAATTACGGTACTGTATGTCAATGTAACATAGAAAGTAATCATTTTACGCAAATGTTAACTATTAATGTTACTAAAGATTATATGTTTGACTACATTTTATGCATTTGAGGTAGAGGAAAAGTGCGGATCCGACACCAGGGAAAGGTGGGAGCAGTGGGGCAGATCCAGCTACTCTCATGAGTCGAGGGTGCTACTCCTCCGGATAGCTCGTATTCTAAGAAGCGGTAACATTGGGAGTGGATAAAAGAAAAAAACTGTAAAAAACGGGAATTATGGCCTTGTATCGATGTAATATGAAAATTAACCATTTTAAGCAAACGTTGACTATTAATGATACTAAAATGTTCCAATGAATTTCGGTTGCAAAGCATTCGGATGAAAACCTTAAGGAGTTTTTGACGTACGATCTAGGCCCATATTCCTTATCCCTATTCGACAATGGTTTAAGAAAAGACTCCTCCAAATCTACTCTCTACAAGGCATTCAAACCCCTAACAAACAAGCGGTTCAGCGGCAGAATTCAATTCGTCATTGATGGGGGGTTTTTATTGCATAGGGTTGTTTGGCCTAAGAATCAGCCTTTTTCAACAATCTGCGATAAATATGTTGAGTACGTACAGTCACGGTACCAACCGCAGGCAGTAGTTGCCTTTGATGGCTACCCTGATGACTTACAAGGTGGTACAAAAACTGCTGAGCGTATGAGACGAGCAAGGAAACATTCTTCAACAGATATATTGTTTGACGGTACAATGATACCTACCATATGCAAAGAAAAGTTTTTTGCTAACCCAAAAAACAAGGGTCGGTTAATATCTATGATGAGTGATAAATTCTTATTAGCAGATATTACTTGCAAGCAAGCAAAAGAAGACGCAGACACCTTGATTATAAACACTGCTTTGTCCTTGGCTCCATCAAATGAGACAGTGATTAAATTTGGGGAGGATGTAGACCTCTTTGTCATTTTGATAGCTTTCTGCAGGGCTGAAAACGTTTTCTTTTTAAAACCTGGAAAGGACACTGTTTCTCCAGTGATATTTTCTCTAATTAATGCTGTGAGTTCAACGGTTGCGGAAAATGTCCTCTTCCTACATGCTATGAGCTGGTCTGATACAACGTCAGCACCATTTATGCAAGGAAAAATGAAGTTCCTCAAAACTCTTGTGAAGAATTCAGATGTTGCTGACGCTATTAAAGTATTTACAGACTCCAACGCTACTCAAGAGATGATTGCAGCTGCTGGGGAACGTTTCCTGGTCTTGCTGTACGGTTATAGTGGGACGAATGTGCCTTCGCTGAACCACCTAAGGTATATTTCGTACAAGAAGTCAGCATTTAAATGCAATTCAAATATTGCTGCTTTACCACCATCTGCAGCTGCAGCACGACAGCACTGTTTAAGAATATATCAGCAGGTGCAGCAATGGCTAGGAGTTGAAAAAAAAATGCTGAAGAGTGGGGATGATAAAAAAACAAGTATTTGCCTTGAGCCTGTATTTACTTTACTATCCCCTGCTTCCCCTGCGTTGTTGAAGCTTGTATCATGTAAGTGCAAAAAAACTGCCAACAAAATTGTGGGTGCAAAAAGGCAGGCCTTTGTTGCTCCAACATGTGCCTCAACTGTGAAGGGAACTGCAACAACATATCAGTGGTGAATCAAGATGAGGAAGACGAGTTATACCATGAAACCGAGCTGGAGATGGATTGCCCACCCATTGAATCCGTGGACCCAATGGAAGAGGATATAAGGTATGAAATATTTACCATTAAGAAAACATTTATTCTATAATATTGGTAGTAAATAAAAAATCCACTAATTCCATACGTCTATTTTTTATGTTGTAGATATCGATGAACAGCAGGGACCTTCAAATAAAAGATTGCGGAAATAAGAATTTTGCTTTTTGACTTCATGTAAATATACTACTGTTCGTTACTAATGTACATAATAATTTATAATAAAATAATGATTCATAATGAGTCGCCGTATTTATTATCAGGCAACTTCATTGTAAAATGTAGTCAATCATATAGTTTTTAGTATCATTAACAGTCAACGTTTGTTTTAAATGGTTAATTTACATGTTACATCGACGTACAGGGTCGTCGTAATTCCCATTTTTTGTCTTTTACACCTCCCAATTTTATCGCCTCTTACAGTATGAGCACTCCGGCGGAGGAGCACATTCGACTCATGAGAGAAGGTGGAACTGCTCCACTGCTCCCACCTTCCCCCGGCGCAGGATCCGCACTTTTCCTCTACCTCAAATGCATAAAATATAGTCAATCATATAATCTTTAGTATCATTAATGGTTACCGTTTGCGTAAAATGGTTAGTTTCCATGTTACATCGTCATACATTACCGTAATTCCCGTTTTTTTACAGTTTTTGTTTTTAACACCCTTTTTTGCGGCACTCTCACGGCTAAACCATTATCAGAGAAAAAAACTTTCATTACATAAAATATAGGAAATTTTATTCTCTTTAATTCATATACTGCTGACTTTCACGTAAAATGCACAATTTTGGAATTATTTTGAAAAAACGGAGAAAAGTCCGTTTTTTCCCCGGAAAAAATTTTGTTGGAAAACCTCGGATTCGTGTTCAGCGACCCAAAAAACATAAAGGGACACCCCCCCCCCCCCCCCCCCAAAAAAAAAAAAAAAAAAAAAAAAAAAAAAAAAAAACTACACTAAAATTTTCCTTTATTTGCTCTTTTTTATCCCCTAATGCCTGGACTATAAGAATAAATATAGTAATAAGCTTGACGTTGCTCCTGACCATCTTCGTTTAAACATGATATAAAAAATTCAGCTCCACAGTATTAAAATCATAATAAAATTTTTTAAATAACTTACGAAGAAAGTTCATAATAATTTATTTTAACGGTATATTATAAAAAGTAAAATAATTTAAAAATGTAACATAAAAATTAAAAAGGTTAGAAATGCCAATGTAATTTGAGTCGCTTTAGCTCTGTTAAGAAGATTAATAATAATTATATAATAATAATAATAATAATAAAAACAAACATGTTTGTGTTATGCGTGTGATGAGGGGCGTGTTTATGAGAAAAGGTGGTACTCCTAAATGAAAAGACTAATCAAGAGATACGGGAAAGGAAAAAGGTTGGGAACGGCTGATTTACAGGAACACACAAAATAATTTGGTTAGAGTACTGTCTACGAGCGATAATTGCTGGAAACGCGTTCTCAGTTATGGTATGCATTTTTAAGTTTAACTAAAATTTTGCATATTACGTGGTGTATATAAATTCTATTCATCATATACATAGCTACAAAAATGAATTCGTAAGCAGGCCAGCACTAAGGGTGGTGCGTGCGGCCAAGCACTTCACAGTGCCGACAGGCGCTTCATAGGCGCCTTCAGGTTACTATTTTAACGCTCCGGGGATCGATAGAAATATGTACAAAATGTAAATTGATATTTTTCTGACAAATGCAAATTGTCACTTACAATTTAGTATTTCTTTTCCACTCATAAAAACTTATACTATCTAGATTTATTTCAATCTAAACCATTTTACTTCAGCATTTTTTCTAAGCGAAAGAAATGTGTAATTTTGTTAAGATCTTTGCGCGGCGCGTAAATGGCACACTAATTTTCGCTTAACGCTTTTAAGGGCAGAATACTTCTGTTGTTAGGATGTTGAAACGATTGAGTGACACTAGAATTTGTAAATAAATTTATCTGAAAATAAGTAAAACTTTTTCTTTACGTACATTATAAAAACAAAATTTTATTCCAAAATTCTGGTGCCATAGTGGCATTTGGGATTTAAAATTAAGCGACATATATAATATCGTAAGTAGCACTGCCTATTGGGCTGGAATTGCTTAAGGGTGGTTTTTAAATGTAACATGCATTTTCCTTCTGAACTATACTTAGTAAGAGAAGCTTATGGAACATAAAAAAAATCATATATCTATGTATATGATTACTACGATACAACTGGATCCATTGCCTTTTATGAATGGTAATTGCTGGAAGTGCGTTTTTAGTTGTGGTATGCGTTTTTTATCTCAATTAGATTTTACTTTAGTATGTTGTGTGTACACACAGTATATATATACAAAGCATATACATAATATATATACTTTTTTTATCCTGAAAGAGAAGATAAATTAGAGAGGTTATATACACTTTGAATATAGAAATAAGGTGGCTGCTCGGACTTTTATGTTTTTGTTTATTTTTGTTGTATTAATCTGTTTGTCTGTTTCATGTCGTCTACATTGTTCATTAGCCATATGATCATGCCCTACCTTTGTTTTGTACATGTTTGTTGTTTGCTTGTTACCTGTGCCACAGTTTTTCGTTATTAACTGTGATGTTGACCAGATGGTGTGGTTTTGTGAGCGGGCAGGACGTGAGGTACTGTTTGGGGACCCCAATTCCCCGCATATGCATTCTGGAGAGCTAAATTTGGTCAATCTATGTAAGTATTGTAGGAATGCTACGTGTTCTGTGTAGATTTGGCTCAGTAATCTACAGCTTATAAGTCTTTTTGTGTCGACCTTTGGGAAATATTCATGGGTTGTCCTACCCGTGTCCAAGTAGTCCCACTCGAACTGCCATTGTTTTATTGTTAGTTCTTTTAATATGCGTTTTTTAAGGTTAGATATTGGTATTTCTATGTGGTAGGGTCTATCCTTTTTTTTTTTTTTTTAGCCGCTTCTTTTTCTAATTCGTCGGCATCTTCGTTTCCTTGGATGCCAACGTGTGCCTTAACCCAATTAATTTTAAATTTGTTGTTTGATTTTCTTATTTTGTTTTGTATGTCTGCAATTAATTTTACTGCGTTGAATGGTTTGATAAGTGCTAGTATTGCTGATAGGCAGTCCGAGCGAATGCTATAATCCATCCCTGTTTCGTTGCCTCATTCTGTTGCCTTTAATATCGACAGTAGTTAGGCTTGGAAGACGCTGTTATGTTTCCGCAATGGTGTTGACCATAGTTTGATTTTTTTATCGTTTTTGTATGCTTCGAAAGCCGATCCCGTACACCTTATTTAACGGTGAAGTGCTGAAAATGACTCACTGAATTCACTGATTCACTGAATGTGCTGAAAAGTGTTTCATAATCTATGCTTGACGCATGACGTTTTGTTCTTACTTTATTTCATATCAAAAACAAGGCATTTCAGTATTTTGAAAATTTATTATAGGAAATGTCATAGTCACAATATGTATAATAACCTGTGAAAATACAAAAAGCTAGTTTGTTGTAGTCATTACAAATCTTTCTTTCAATATCATTCTAATACATTCATTTAAATAGGGCAGTTATAAATCCAATAATGATGAATATCTAGTGCATTTCTTTGAATTTAACATAGAGTTATGTAAAAAAATCTTTTTACACATCTTACTGGACGAGTCTTTACTCGATATTAAACAAAAAAACGTATAAATTACATAGTTAAAATTAATAGAGACTTTAAAAAGTAATTTAAGCTCATTAATATTAATATAATACGTTTGTTATAAAATTAAAAGAGAAATTTGTATCATTTATTTTTTCTTTGCAATTCATGCTTGACAAAATAATTTATTTTTGTAATAATCCAGCGTATTTAATGACTAATAAATGTCAGCTGATAGATTCTTCCAATTATTAACCAAATTAAGGCAATGCTTAATGGATTCATTAAATTTTAATTGTCTTACTTAGAGTGTTAATTAGATTACATTATGTTTTATGAAGCAACTTCAGCAATTAATTTTAAAAATGAATGTTAATTTTATTGAATATATTTTTTTAATAGCTTACTCGGTGCTTTCAAGTGGAAAATTATTTTGAAAGAAGAATACGGGGAAAATCATTCATTTTAACATTAAGAGTACCTTCTGTTTGAAGATTTTTTTCTTTAAAAATGATAATTAAAGACTTAATTCACAATCTCGTTAATATCATTTTTAATTACTAAATAGACATAAACGTAAATTAAAATCTTAAGACTATGCACATATTAAATTATACTTTATATAAACATTAGAAGCAATAATGCATCTATAATCCCTATTTAAGTCATTAACATATATAGTGGGATGAGATAGCTGAAAAAAACTTCACATCTGGCAACCAATACGCCACTTTGGATTCAGATAGTATATGGATAGATGAGTCTAAAAAGCCCGGGACATAAATTTTCCTGGCCCTCTAGCGGCGTTGATGACGTAATCAATATGGCTGCAAAGTTTTGTGACGCGGTTCCATATTTCTCTATATAACTCGGAATAATATTTTTATATTAACCTATATTGTTAGTGATTATTAATCCGGAGAAAACGCGCTTTCCAACGGTATATTTGACATCATTGTTTAGGTTCGTAATACCACAAATTTTTATAACTTTATTAAAATTTTTGGTTTTTATTTTGATTTTTTCGAAACATTTTGCTAAATAACTTGGAATCTGATGCACGTAGCTGAAAACATGTCGGATACTTTTTGTTCGTCAGAAAATTACCTTCGAACGGTATATATGACTTCGATTTTATAACAAACAGTTGCTGAAAATTTGCCAAAGCAATGTAGCATTGCACTGAGAGTCGTTATGTCAACAATGTAATTTATATGGGTTCCGAAAATTAATACAGTGGCTTTATAACTATTTAAGTAGCCCATGTTATTATTGTAATTTTTTATGTATATGTAAATATATTATCTAGGGTTTTAAGGAGAAATTTTTAAAATCGTAGCTCCCTCGAAATTTAAATTTTGGGACGCCAACTTAAAAAATGTAATAATAAATAAAATAGATTAAATAAATAAGATTCGATTGAGCTGTGGATTTTATCGAAAACATTTGAATGTCCGCAGTTTCAGTACTGGAACACAGTCATCAAACTGGGGTCCTTTCTAGTACATATTGTATTGAGTATTCGTACAGCTAACTTTACAATGTACGTCGATACTTTGGCTCAGTTATGTCAGTGGACATTTGCGTTGGACGCAGTCCACTAGTCTCATTGGTTACCAGTATTCGTACGCACTCTACAGGACTTTCCAGAAAAAAACATCCAGATATTCATGCTGAATTTCTTCGTGGCAATTTTACGAGCAGCAAAACGGCTACACCGTTTTCTTGAATATCTGACGATCAGCTTCATGAACACAATAACAAAGTTATAAAGGGTGAAAGTGGTGCTATTGGAATCCTTGATAGTGAAACTGTTATGCTTAAGTGGATGGTAGAAAGCCCTAGGATCAGTTCTTTAATTGAGGAATTTGAAGCGAAATCAAATTTAAAAGATGACAAAAACGTGGGCGCAAAGCATCATGAAGATAACAATGCACATGAGAAAAGGTTCTTGACCGATTCCAAAGAAATGATTAACGTCTTAATCGAACAAGGAAATCCATTTAAAGAAACCGATTTAGTGTTAATAGGGAGCTCCAAAATAATTCCAAGTTTCGAAGCTGTCAAGTGTGTTACGGAAGCATTTACTGTAGGACTAAAACAGTATGATGATTATGTTGTGTCCCGTCTCAATCAAGTTCAAAATTCAATTCATGACATTATTCCTCGAACTAATATTCACATCTTCAAGACTATAACAAGAAAAACAGATAAGGTAAAGTCCAAAATTGCTTACTTTCTTAAAGACTCCAACTTATTCTACAGGTTGTATGTTGCATCTGAAGTACGGGATGGCAACATTGATGATTTATTTTCACATGAAGACCAAATGTACCCACCCTCTATTTCAGATGATGGAAAACTCGAAAACCAACCAACAAGTCGGATATCTTTTACTGCATTCAAAAAAAATATGACATTAGCTTTAATCACAACCAACTAAATGTAACAGATTAAATATTTGATGGAGCAACCGTAATACACATGCTTAATCCTGGTATTGCGACACCATTTTCCGGATACTATGAAAATTGAAAGCTGGTTTCCGGGACGGTCATCCCTTGTCATCCCTTGGTATGAACATGTTTTCAAACCATATTTCATTAATCAACTGAAGAATAGTTCATTACAAGAAGAACAGTATCATCAGTTCATTGAAGAACAGTAGATATTGTATTCGACAGATATATTAGTAACAGTATGAAGGCATATACCCGAGAAACAAGAGGGAGTGGCATAAGTGTTAAAATCTCAGACTCAACTGCAAATCCAAAATAATTTCAGCAATTCTAATGTGTCAACGAAAACAAGACCCAATTGTTCCAGTTGCTAGCTAAGAAAATGGTGGGAGACGAGTAACCAGGAAAGCATGTTGTCTGTACTTATGATGACCGAGTCTGCGCGTCAAGCTTTTGGGATGTATCAAGAATTTCTCCTGTCTCACACGAAGAAGCATATCGCCGCCTACTTCTCCCTGTTAAGCATGCAGTAGAAAGTGGACATACTCGCATCTTAAAACGAACTGTGGACCCAGATATAGTGGTTATTTCAATATCACTGTTCCCACAAACACAAGATATTGATAAACTACGGATTGAGTACGGTTGTGAGAAATACAGGAAATCCATTCCAATTCATGAGATCTGTGCCAAACTTTCACCGGAAATTTACAGAAATATGTTGGATTTTCACTCTGTAACTAGTTGCGACACAGTTTCCACTTTTTGTGGCATTGGCAAAAAGACAGCTTGGAAGGTCTGGATGTCATTTCGTGAAATTGATTGTGTTTGGCATCAGCTCTGTACAGGCACCTCTGATATTGATGATGAATGTCATGATTTGTTACAGCGATTTGTTACACCACTTTATGATCAAGCATCAGATCTTCAGAGCATCAATGAATGCAGACGAATGTTATTTACAAGAAAGAATCGAGCCATCGAAAAGATACCTCCTACAGTAGATTATTTGACACAACACATCAAACGAGCTACTCTCCAAGCAAGAATTTGGAACAACAGCCTCGTTGCACATTACACAATACCTTCGACAACCAAGTGGAGATGGATAGTAACTTCAGGAGGATCATACAGACCTGTGTGGACAACAATTCCAGAAATGTCAAAACACTGTGAACAACGTACCTTCTGTACTTGCCGCAAGCGATGCACATCTTGTAAATGTGGTAAAATGGGAATACGATATACGAAAATTTGTGTATGTGAAGGGCAGTTCTCCGACAGTGATCGGAAATCATAAATGAATTTACATAAATCATTTGGATATTATTGCATATGACAACAAGATATTATGTTATTTTGATATTATGGCTGACACTAGTGTATTTGACAATCTATAGGATGTGATTAAATTTGGATATTAAATTGTAATAATATTGTATTGTACATTCTTTTGTTTCTCAGTCTTGTACGTATAAATGTTTTAAACTTTTCTTACAGTTATGCCTTAAGTGCGCCTTATGTCACTGATTTTAAAACGGAAATAAAAGTTTCATAGCCCTAAAAAAAAAAACTAGAATTTATTTACCTATACATCAAAAATTACAATAACTACATTTGATACCTAAACAGTTATAAAGCCACTATATTAATTTTTGGAACCCATATAAATTACATTGTTGCCATAACGACTCTCTGTGCAACGCTACATTGTTTTGGAAAATTTTCAGCAAATATTTGTGAGAAAATAGAAGTCATATATACCGTTCAAAAGGTAATTTTCTGACAAACAAAAAATGTAATACACGTTTTCAGCTACATGCAACGGATTTCAAGTTATTTCGCAAAATATTTGGAAAAAATCAAAGAAAAATCAAAAATTTTAATAAAGTTATAAATATTTGTGGTATTACGAACCTAAACAATGATGTAAAATATACCGTTGGAAAGCGCGTTTTCTCCGGATTAATAATCACTAACAATATAGGTCAATATTATAATATTAACCCGAGTTATATACAGAAATGTAGAAGTGCGTCGCAAAACTTTGGCAGCTATATTCATTACGTCATCAACACCGCTAGAGGGCCAAGAAAATTTGTGTCCCGGGATTTTTAGACTCGTCTATCTATGTACTATCTGAATCCAAAGTGGCGCATTGGTTGCCAGATGTGAAATGTTTTGGTATAATTTTCAGCTATCTCACCCCACTAATACCATCTTCTAAAAATCATCGGCATAATCTATTAACATATAATTGTATCAAACCTGTATTGAGTGTTTTCATGATCTAACAATAAGTCTGCCTTCAGAAAAAAAAACTGTAAATTTAAATTAATTTATTTAACAAAGCAAAAACATGTCCGTGAAAAACGCTGACGGCATATCGACGGTGGCAACGATTTGACCAATATATATCGCCTTTTTCGCCAATTTGTTAACTTCTAACAATTGCATAATTTCAATTTTTAGACCGTCGAATAGGGGGGAAAATTCACTTTCAAATTCTTGTCTGAAAATGGTATATTATTATTATTTTTTTTTATATTTTTAAAATAATTTTGAGGCAGGAATTTCTTTAAATCTGTCTTTATTGCGTGCAGCTAAATTACGGAAGATTAAGCCGTTTGCACTTAATACAATATAAATAGTTCATCGTTTGTACTTCGCTCTTCCAAAGCAGATATTCTATATTGTCGAGCACAGTTACCTCATTAGATTTAATCCATGTAATAAAGCAAAAACATGCCAGGGAGTAACGTTGACACCATACTGACGGCAGTGATGTAGTCGTAAAAAAAGTAGAGGATATACGCTATGGGTAGAGGTTATACCTAGAGAGTATACATTGCAGTTTTATTTGAGAAACAGGGGGTATACGTAGCTTCTTTAATAAATTCAGAAGATATACGGCGTATACCTCCATATATCCTCCACTACACCCCTGCTCGACGATGGCAACAATCTAAGCCATCCGTTTCCCATTTTCGTAAATTTAATTACGGCTATTATCGCGTAATTTTAATTTTTACACTGTCGAATAGGAAAGCAAATGTGCAAGTTGAGGGGATCGGTTTCTTTCTCTGGACTGTCCGATTACGAGGAACCGGACCGGTGGCGATCAAGCCAAAACTTGACCTTCCGGATCAAAAACCAATCCAGCGTGTCTATGCGTGTCTATGAGCTTCTGCGGCTGACGGTTGGATTAGCAAGAGTCTAAGTAATAACTTTCACGCTACTTACCTCGATCGGAACCGCCCCTTTGGCGCTTTTGAAGGAAGTTTCCACGGCTTTCAGAGTCCGATAGTGGTGTCTATTACAACTTTCCGTAAGTCTAACATTTGTTGTGTTTTTGTTCGTGTGTGTTTGTTTTATATATCATGTGTTTCTGAATGGCCCTCTATTGAGTCGACCGCATCCGAGCGTTCTGCCGCCGGTAGAAGTCGGAGGGAAAGCTCTCAGGAGTCACGCGGAGACAACCTAAGCCAGGATGTGTCTATGCGTTCAGGGATGCTTTTTCTCGTCATCCTGGGCTGGCGAGAGGCTCCTTCTCCTCACCGCAGCCGATGAGACCAGTTGTAACCTTCATAGGTTCTCGATGATCGGAAGCTACGGCAAAGCAAGGAGTCGTTGGGTTAAGCTCGGCATACGGCCTAGGGCCCGGTTTCCTCTTTCGGTTTCTGGCTCCGAAGCTGTCGTGGGACTCCAGTGTCTCCCCAAGTGTAGAGTAGTGGTGACCTAAAAGGGTAGGCACCGCTGCTAATCGGGCCGATCTATGTCGTTAATCTATTGGAAAAACGGGAGTGGTCAGCAGGTGGCGGCTCTCCCACCACCGTAGCGCATACAGGAACTCTCCTGGTCGTGCACGTTAAAAGCTCTTCAGAACTTGGGTACGGCGGTTGACATGCCTGACGGGCACCACATGGCGCCTGGTGGCACAGCTCAGTTTTATACCCATACTTAGAATATTTCAAATATATATCACAAATGCTCAAAGCGGGAGTAAAAATATTTTTTAAGAGTCTAAACGAAAATAGAAAGCATGTATTAACATAAAATGTTTCGAATATAATTTTCAGAGTATTAAATAAGTGCATTTAACAATTTCAACATTCTTTGCAGAGTTCAAAAATGTTTTTAAAAATATATGAATAGCGAAAACTGCGAAACATCGAATCTGCATATATAACTAGGCATATTAATAAAATTATTCGGAATCTAATAGCGTTTTTCATTTTTTAAATGCATTACGTTTTGAGTTATACGCTGTTTTATTTATTTATTGTTTGAGTTATATGTAGCCGATTGCTGTTTCATGACGACCTTCTTTGGGTATCGCCTCACAAAATATGGTTTAAATCATCAACTTTGACAGCATTTCCTGAGAGAAAATTTTCTTTGTCTTTATCGAAAAACGTCAAACATTATTCAATTTCACAGTTTCTGTATTAGAACATCAGGGGTGTAGTTTGAAAAATTCATTGGCTGTGGAGGGGGGGAAGGGGGGTACCCGATGTTTGGCGAACTTTTTTTATTACTTTCAAATACCCCTGATTTTCTCGCAGATTTTAAGGAGGGGGATGCTTGAGCACCTTTTAACTCTTAGTTATTTGCTTGTAGCATCTATTTGTGTAATGTTAAACCTATGGAACCGCCCTTTTCAAAATTTTGATTTAAATTTCAGTATTTTTAAATGCTTCTGTTTCCATTCATAACTTGAGGCCATTATGCGAAAGTACTATACTACCCATTTATATATCGTGCAATATGAGTGTCGCTACAATACTACAAGATAAAATTTTGGATGTTTTCATTCATTTGAATAATGGAAGCCTCCACCATATTTGCCATTAGCTGTAGTGCGCCACTGCATTCTGAAAGGTTGGACACGGACAGGCCTGGTCTAGAGCAGGGATGTCCAATGCGACAACCGCGGGTGACAATCTTTCGAATTTTTAATGTTACTAGCTTTATTGAAAAAAGTATTTCAGGCGCCTGACGGTGACCTTAAGCCTTCCGTGGCGCCCTTCGACTTGAATACATTGGAAGCCCCCCCCCCCTAATGCTATGCGATGAAGAACATCTGCCAATTGTATAATGAATTTATTAAATGAATCAGAAATTAGCCACTTTCAATTTAAGTACAGATGTAATACATTGAAATTGAATTTTCAAATATTCTACCTCGCCTAAAATGTTTGGCGTCTGTGTGCGGTTCATACATTGTACACTAGGTCGGCGCGCGCCTGGCAAGTTGTTTAAAAACTTTCTCAATTTACTGATTTTTATGGTTTTTAAAATAATTTTCAAGCATGTATTTTTTAAGTAATATAAATATTTCAACATTTGTTTCCGGCTAATGTTCTATACTTTGAACTTTGAACTTTGAAGGGGTGATGCTTTGAGACCCATAGCTACAAAGCGGTTTGTCCCGAATGATCCATATATTTTATTCACAGAAACACTTACATTACTTTTGACAATTTATAAATCTTCTAGACGAGATAGCACAAGGAAATTTACAATATCAGAGAGTTACAACCGGAAGCTCCACAAAGTGCGTGCAATGGAGCTGGCGGGAGTCGAACCCGCCGGCCTGATTCCTATGCTCTCTAGTGATTATCAGAATGATAATGTTCTATACATAAGTAAAATAAAACAAATAAATCATTTTTTATGCCGAATTATGCGTTTAAACACAGAAATAATCATAATCGAAAAAGGCTGCTGTAAATAATGAAATCTTTGGTGATTTCTTCGTGTATTAATTGCTGGCATACGGCTAATACGCAAAGTATCGCTCTTAATAAATTTCCAAGCTTTATTTGAATAATTGGTATTTTTCGTATAAAATTTTTTTGTTGATGTTGTTAATGGGCAACGAATAAAATATTTTATATCTAAAAAATCTATCCGAGTTTTCGATTAAAAATGTTCTTTACACCGGGCAGTATGTTTTGTAATCCGGGCCCATAGGTTGGTTCTCCTGGTAACTAACTGTAATGCGAAAATGAGATGATTTTTCTCTAAAACTGAAAACAGGGATACAGAGACAGAGAGAAAGGAAGAGGAAGAGACAGCAAATATTTCTTGTGGGAAATTATTGAAATCTTAATTATTGTGAGCCTTGCCTAGATTATATTCTGGTAGTAAGCTACGCCGCCGAAGGCGGGCGTACTTCACCGCCAGTTCTAGGTTCACAGACTCCTTGCGGGTGATCCGCCAGGAGGGACGCGGTTTACCCAGGGCACCTCACAGACTGGCCCTCCGGCCTACTTCCGATCTTTGGAAAAATCTACGAAAAATTACTTCTACGTCGCATATACTACAATCTTAACAAGAATGGAGAAAACTTTCCTGGTCAACATGGCTTCACTAAGGGCAGATCTACAGAAACCGTAATACAGGACTTATTCTCGCAACTTGAAATAATAAAACAAAAAGAGTCTTACATCTCCCTACACTCCTTAGATTTTAAGAACGCCTTTGACAGTCTGCCATGGCGGGAAAGTATAGAAGCAATGGGAAAATCTAAGCGTCTATCTACCATATGTCAACACAACAGGTTCATTCCTATCAAGAAGAGGTGCATACCCAAACTGGCTAGTTCAAGAAATCCACTGGTTTAACAGAGGCTGTCGACAGGGATCTTGTCTGGGCCCCTTCTTATGGAAGGACTTCATGCAGAATTTGCTAGACCTTCTTAGGGAAAAAGGAATTAGGGCTATTGCATATGCTGACGATTTGCTCTTAATCAGAGAAGCAGAAACGAGCAAAACTAGAAGATCAAGGAAAAAGAGCACTTCAGCTAATCAGCAAATGGGCAGAAAATTATAAGCTAAAAATATCATACAATAAATGCAAATCTCTTAATCTTAGAAGACCAAAATATCTAAAACGCCCACCAATATTTAAAATAGATAATTACTCACTAAAAGCAGAAAACTCAATTCCATACTTAGGCATACTATTGGATAGCACACTCTCTTTTTTGCCACATCTTAGATCGAAAAGAGAAGAGATTCAACGAATAATTCAAAATCTACTTAAATTTGTGTCCACATCAAGTGGAATTTCAAAGAGTATTTTAAAAATATGGCACAGTGCGATCTTGGAAAAGAAGGTAACATATGCTGCAGCAACCTGGTTTACCAGGCTAGCCAAGTCGCATGGTTATCGCTTAATTTCAGCTTTCAAGTACAATGTCTGTTAATGATATCAGGAGCATATCGCAAAACATCAACGGTAGCCCTCAACGTACATACGGGAATCTCTCTCCTTCGTTTGCGACTGGAACAGGTATCAGAATTTGGAAGAATTATACGCCTAGGGATCTCATCTCCCCCATATTTTGCAGACATGTTCCAGTCAAAATCGCAAAAAAAATCATATAGATACCTCAAGTGATCACCTAAAAATACTGGAAACCAATTCGGATTCAGAAATTGAAGTCTATACGGACGGTTCAAAAACGGAAACAGGGACAGGCTATGTCTTTTGTGCATATAGAGAAACCATTGAAATATACAAACATCAACAACGAATACAAGAAGAAAATTCTGTATATCAAGCAGAACTTCTAGTCATCCTTGACTCCATAATCCGGTCATCCCATTCATCTTATAACTCCTTTACAATCTTCTTTGACAGTCTATCTAGCATTCAAGCACTGGAAGATATTTCAACCAAAAATGCAAAAGTAAAACAAATAATACAATATCTTCAACAAACAACCAAACAAATTAATATCAAATGAGTAAAAGCACACGCAGGTTTCATAGGTAATGAGAGGGCGGATCAATTGGCCAAGGAAGCAACCTTCACATCATCAGAAATTCCACAAAAATTTATCCCATATCCACCTTCCTATCTTAAAAGGAAACTGAAACAGCATCTTCTAAACTCATGGCAACAGGAATGGAACTTATCGCTAACTGGCCGTTACACCTTCGCATTAAAACCGTCAGTATCAGAGGACTTTCTTCTGAATCACAGATATCTATATATATTTCCAACGAATCATGGCCCATTTCCAACATACTTAGTAAAATTCAACAAAACATCATCCTCACGATGCACCTGTGGAGAAAGAGGAGATTCTCTCCACTACATACTTAACTGCATGCTGACAGCAACTCTACATCTAAGAAAAACTAACTCAGTGCCACTCCACTACTGGTTCACTCTGATAATTAAAAATCCCGTATTACAACAGAGAATAATCAACTGCATGTCTCTGATAGAAAATAATCAGAGATTGTTCCAACTACCACCTCTGGACGCTACGTCAGATGATGATGATGATGACAATTATACTGATGAGGACTAATCTTGTAAACAAAATAAAATGACCGTCAATTTGAAAAAACTTAAAAGCTTTGGACTTAAAACAATTTAAAATTACAGAACATTAAAGAAGTCCTACCCAACGTAAAACTTTTTAATTCAGGACTAAAGGACTAGAATTGATTTGTAAATATTTTTATTATTTTTTTTATTTTCCTCATTTACTCAAGTAATTATAGACATGTACATAATTGTTCTATTACTCAATTCCACAAATCTAAAAATTTAAGCTCTTGGAGTTATTGTAAAAATACCTGGCTCAAATGAGAGTAAATCTGTCAAATTGTACTGTATATATAATTCTTATTCATTGTTCAATTTAGTACTATGTAAAAGCCTTGGCCTCATTTGTACTTTTTTTAATAAACTTGCCAATCAGGGCTCGTAGAGCTTAAGCCGTATGGTAGGCCTCCCTGCTTGGTTGAATCTGAATCTGAATCTGACCCTCCGGCCAAGAAGAGCACCGCCACCTGCTCATCACTCCTCTGCACCCAAGACTTTGACGAAGGCCGTTACAACAGCAGAGTTATGTACTAAAGAAATTTACACATAACTCTTGGGGTCGTGTCGGAGTCCCACAGAAGCTTCGGATCCAGAAACCCAAAAGGGAAACGGGCCCTAGGCCTTAGACCGGGTTTCCCCGACACTCACTTGATTTACCTACGCCTTCGAACTTGAATGTGGAGGTAAATCTTGAATGTAGGGGTTGTAAATATAAAAGGAATCCAGCAAGTTTTATATTTCTGATAAACAGAAAAATAAGGGACTGTGAAACGGTGGAGAGTACAAAAGGCAAGAACAAAGTATTCTCATTCTGAAGTTGTTAAAATCAATACACATTGAAGCACAACATATCCATGGAAAGTTTTTATTTCACGTAGTTTACGAAGAAGTGAAAAGGTGGCCTCCGTAGCTTAACTTAAAAATTGGATCCTTTTAGATCGACAGACAGAGATGATCTGATGTTTTTCATTAAGTTATAACGCCAACATAAAAATGCTGAATCAAACCAATGGCGCGGAGTTATTCATAACCGTTTGAGAGAGTGCAATGCTAATTTCGAACAGTAGACATACCAAGGGATCCCATAATTGGCAGGCTAGCAAAAATAAGTGAAATGGCACGGTAACCCAGTCACCATCTGAAAAATGCATGGGAACTGCGGTTTTGATAGGAGCAAACTGTATATGAAATTATTATTAAGTCCGGAAACAGCAATGCATTTGTTATATTCTGAACAAATGGTAATGATAACTGAAATATCTGCTTCCAGATGTAAAAACCACAAAGAGAAGATTGGATGCTTTTAAACTGAATAATAGAATAAGATATCTTTAACGGCTATGAAAATAACATTATGATGAAAGGAAAGCTTTTTGAATAAAGTATTTTATGCGCAGACGAAGAATTAATGTAGAAAATAATTTATCCCATAATATTTTTATATTTAAGAAAAGAAAAATTAAATTTTAAATAAAATAATCCTAAGAATATATGAACAACGTCATAGTGAAAATCTACAAGGATGATCACTAGTTCGTCAGCGAATTATATTTGAGTACATTAAATGTATCTCGTTATAAAATAAACATTTTAATCCGATGACTTAGGAAGGGAGGGGGGCAGAAATCAATTGGGAACAGATGTCGCAGACCATCTGGTTGGTACGATTTTTGTTTTAGCGCCATTTTTCTGAGAAAACCCCGATTTTGAATACATCTTATATTGAAAACCCTCTTTCTCCGAAACACGTAATCCCAGCTTATCACTCAGGAAGCTATAATCAAACCGAAACTTTCTGCACTTGAGAAACCAGATTGCTCGTGACGTCAAAGCCATGTGCGAGAACTTCTGTAAACACTTAAAACTGTGAATACCCCAAAAATGGGCCTCATGCAGCCATAGCAACTATGTTCTTTATAGACTGTTTCAACGTCAGTGTAACATGATTTTTCCGGACTGAAAGACGTGACTTTTAATCGCTCCTAAAGCGTATAAAACTTTTATATCTTTAAACATGTAAAAAAATGTAAAATATACTATTAAATATTTTTAACCTTCTAAACCAATGAATCCATTCAATTTCATAATACTCAATTTTTTAATAATAATTTTCTTCCTTCACGGTTAAGTAGTGATAAGTGGAAGAGAGAACGTGAAATGTGAAAACACGGAACCAGAGTCATAAATAAATGACACGATAAAATTGGATACACAATTCCTGAATCCCGAAAACAGAAGGTAAGAAGACTTTACCTATTTATATGATTTTCAACTGTTTACTATATAAAGACAGGAAATATATATATTTTTATATTGAAAGATTACCCCTACTTAAATATACATAAACTTAGAGTGGCCATTAACTGCACGTTAAAAGGTCCCACAGTAAATAAACTATTTTTACTACAATAAAAAAGATTTCGAGCCTGAAAAAGAATTCGAGACTAAATGTCTGAATCTGCGCTATATATAAAATAAAATAAAAACAAAAAGTAGTGTATAAAAAATATAAAAAGAAAAAGTAAAAGTAAAAGAAGAAAAGAAGAACTTAATGATGGCGTCATTTAGAGATACTCAAATGATAGACAAATTAAACGCCACAAACTACGCTAACTGGCGATTCAAGATCGAGATGATATTAACGAAAGATGATTTAATCGAAACTATAACGGAGCAAGCTCCAGCTAGCACGGATGCGGCATTTTCCGCTTGGAACAAAAAAGATAAGAAAGCGCGTGCTCTGATAAATTTGAGCATCGAAGACGCGCAAATAATACACATAAAGAATCTCGAAACTGCTCGCCAAACATGGGACAAACTGAAAGAAATCCACGAACGCGAATCCCTATCAAGCAAGCTCTTTCTCCTTAGGAAATTATACAACACCAAATTAAGTGAGAACGGAAATATGCAAACGCACATAACAAATATACTAGAGCTTATAGATAAATTAGCCGCGATTGGTGAACGCATAAGCGATTCACATATTTCAGCTATAATGCTATGCTCTTTACCAAGGTCTTATGACGTCTTGATCACCGCACTTGAATCGCGCCCCGAGACCGATCTGACACCTAATTTCCTAAGAACGAAGTTAATCGACGAATACATGAGAAGAGCAGAAAACACAGATATTCCGCAAAATACATCAAAAGCGTATAAAATACTAAAGAATTCTGCATACGTAAATAACAACAAAAGAGAGAATAGATACTGCACACATTGCAAAATGAGAAATCACAATACTGCCCAATGCTGGTTCGTAAAACGACAGAACCAAAACAGCTACACTCAACAAACATCTAACCACCATCCGCAACCAAACAGACATTACAAACAAAAGCAATACTCATCATCACTATGCTTCGAAAAGACAAACCCGAATCCTAAAAATGAGAAACACGAAACAAAGAATGATAAAATAAATAACGTAGCATTTTTAGCGGACAAAGCTCAAACAAATACATGGATAATAGATAGCGGCAGCTCAAATCATATTACCAACGACAAAACATTACTTTCAAACTTCAACGAAGACGCCGAAACAGAAATAACAGTCGCAAACGGTAACAAATTAACATCATATGGTTCCGGAGAAATAAAAATTCAAACGGAAAACAAAAGACAAGAAATTACACTCAAAAACGTCCTATACATACCTAAAATAGAAACAAACCTACTTTCCGTAAGCAAGGCGACCCAAAACGGTTGTGAAGTAACCTTTGAAAAAGAAAAGTGCAGCATAATAAATGACGGTAAAACAATATTAGAAGGAAAGTTGAAAAATAATCTATATGAAATAAATTTAACTAACGATACTGGAGAACAAAATTATGTAAACATGACATACAGCTGTCAAAATCCCAATTGTGTGGAATTATGGCACCGCAGAATGGGACACCGTAGTTATCAAACAATTAAAGAAATGCAAACAAATCAACTAGTTACAGGAATAACGATAAATAACTGCAGACACGAAAACAAATGTGAGGTATGCATAAGAGCGAAAACAACAGAAGCACCGTACCCCAAACACGCGTCATACAGAGCCACACGAAAAATCGAGTTGATACACAGCGACGTCTGTGGTCCGTTGCAGACCCCTACAATCGGTGGAAAAACATACTTCGTAACTTTCATCGACGACAAAACAAGATTTTGTGTAATCTATTTAATGTCCAGAAAAAGCGAAGTATTCGATAAATTCAAAGACTACATATCTCTAGTACACAATAAATTCGGGAGATACCCAAACAGTATAAGATCAGACAACGGTGGTGAATACACTAGTACCGAAATGGAAGAATACCTAAGCGAAAAAGGCATAGAGCACCAACTCACAGTACCACAATCACCCAGCCAGAATGGAATTGCGGAGAGAAAGAATAGATATTTACTAGAAATGACCCGCAGCATGTTAATAGAGGCGCAATTACCGCAAAAACTATGGGGAGAAGCAATATGCACTGCCAACCATATTCAAAACCGCTTACCGACAAGATCAAACTATAAAACCCCATACGAAATGTGGACAAATAGGAAGCCCAATATCCATTACTTAAAAGTATTCGGATGCTTAGCCTATGCACACATAAATAAATCAAAACGCGGAAAATTAGACGAAACCGCACAACAGGGAAAATTTGTCGGTTACGATAACAGAAGTAAAGGATTCAGAATATACACAAACGACGGAAGAGTCATACTTTCAAGATCCGTCAAATTCCTTGAAAATAAATGTCCTTACACTCAAAACAATAGCAACCCGGAAGAGGAAAAATCAAAACCCGTAGAAAATGAACAATTAGTTGAAAATAACTCAAAGGAAATATTGATAGACTTTACACCTGAAGAATGCGAACCACCCGAGCCCAAACAATCCACAAGTGAACCGCGAAGATCAGAGAGGACAAATCGGGGAGTACCACCCGATCGCTTCGCATACACAGTGAAAACAAACATAATTAACGAACCCAAAGACTGGTTAGAAATGATAAACACTAAAAATCCCATTGAAAGACAAAATTGGATAAACGCCGCGCAAGAGGAAATAAATTCGTTAAAGGAGAATAAAACCTGGGAACTAGTCGAACCTCCACAGGGAAAGAAAATCATAGGAAGTAAATGGACTTTTAAAGTCAAATATGACGATATGGGAAACGTGAAGAGATACAAGGCCCGCCTAGTTGCAAAAGGCTTTCTTCAAAAATATGGTGAAAATTATGACGAGACTTTTGCCCCAGTGGTGTCTCACACAACAATCCGCACATTTCTAGCAGCAGCTGCGTACCACGGATTTAACGTGCACCACCTAGACATCAAAACAGCTTTTCTACACGGAGAGCTAGACGAAGACATATACATGACACAACCCGAAGGTCATGAGAAACCAGACCAAATAAATAAAGTATGCAAATTAACGAAGGCTATTTACGGACTTAAACAGGCCGCGAGAGCCTGGAACACGAAAATCAGTGAAACATTAAAGGAAATGAAATTTGTGCAAAGCACTACAGACACTTGTTTATTTACGCGCAAAGAGAAAAACAAGGAAGACACAGTCTACATAATTGTATACGTGGACGATCTGCTCGTAGCAGGAAACAAAGAAAACATTGAAAAATTTGTAGAGAAACTTAAACTTAAATTCAAACTTAGTGACCTAGGAGAAGTAACGAATTACCTAGGAATAAGCATAAAGAAATTAGACAACGGCTACGCTCTAAACCAAACAACGAAAATTAGTGAAATAATAAATAAATTTAATCTTGAAGAAAGTAAACCATACAGCACACCCATGGACACAGGTTATCTAAAAATAAATAATAACGAAAACCTACTTCCAAATAATCACAAGTACAGACAAGGAATAGGTGCATTATTATACTTAGCGACAGTAACTAGACCTGATATACTAACGGCTGTAAACATTCTAAGCAGGAAAAATGAAAAACCAACCGAAATAGACTGGAAAGCTTTGAAGCGTATAATGAGATACCTAAATACCACCAAGAACTTAAACTTAATTATAAACACCGAACATGCACCAATCTTAGAAGCATATTCAGATGCAAATTGGGCACAAGATCCCGAAACGCGAAAATCTACTACAGGAAATGTTTTTATGATAGGCAAGAATCCAATCTACTGGATATCCAAACGACAGTCTTGCATCGCTCAATCATCCGCCGAAGCGGAATACGTAGCAGCAGCAAGCGCAGCCAATGAAATCGTTTGGCTCATAAAACTTCTAGACGATCTAGATTTACCGCAAAATTGTCCAATTACACTATACGAGGACAATCTCTCAGCGATAAAGATGACGGAATCCGAGAAACTTTCCAACAGGACAAAACACATCGAGGTGAAGTACCACGTCATCAAACACCTAACAGAAGCAAAGATAATCGCACTGAAGTACTGTCCTAGCAAATCCATGATCGCAGATCTGTTGACCAAGCCCACTCCCAAACCTGAACATCTGAGAAACCTTGAAAGACTGAAACTGCAAGAACTTCCTTCAACCTGGGATTAAGGGGGGTGTATTGAAAACCCTCTTTCTCCGAAACACGTAATCCCAGCTTATCACTCAGGAAGCTATAATCAAACCGAAACTTTCTGCACTTGAGAAACCAGATTGCTCGTGACGTCAAAGCCATGTGCGAGAACTTCTGTAAACACTTAAAACTGTGAATACCCCAAAAATGGGCCTCATGCAGCCATAGCAACTATGTTCTTTATAGACTGTTTCAACGTCAGTGTAACATGATTTTTCCGGACTGAAAGACGTGACTTTTAATCGCTCCTAAAGCGTATAAAACTTTTATATCTTTAAACATGTAAAAAAATGTAAAATATACTATTAAATATTTTTAACCTTCTAAACCAATGAATCCATTCAATTTCATAATACTCAATTTTTTAATAATAATTTTCTTCCTTCACGGTTAAGTAGTGATAAGTGGAAGAGAGAACGTGAAATGTGAAAACACGGAACCAGAGTCATAAATAAATGACACGATAAAATTGGATACACAATTCCTGAATCCCGAAAACAGAAGGTAAGAAGACTTTACCTATTTATATGATTTTCAACTGTTTACTATATAAAGACAGGAAATATATATATTTTTATATTGAAAGATTACCCCTACTTAAATATACATAAACTTAGAGTGGCCATTAACTGCACGTTAAAAGGTCCCACAGTAAATAAACTATTTTTACTACATCTTACACCTATAGCCTATGTGAAAACAGTATGTTAGTTTTATTTTATTACTAGCAAGCTACGCCCGCTGCGCTGGTTGGTTTCTACAAATGAACCTTGAATCAAACGAAATATATCGTTTAATTTGACCTTGTATTTGAAAGCAATCTGTATATTTACCTGGAATATCCTTCCACATTACTGAAAAATGACGTCATTCCGCTATTATATTTTTTAATGTGCAGTCAAAATTTTAGCTGTTAAGGACACACTCTTTTATTTGTTCATTTACAGTTAAAGTTTGCTAAAGAATGATAAAACTATATGCAATATACTAAAACCGTCACTAAAAATTGTCGAACTAACAATGCAAACAAATTAACTAACAAAATCCATTCAGTAGAAGTTTTTAAAAAGGCTAATCTTTGATAATCGGGTTCATCTGATTATAGACCTTTTCCACATAATTCTAAAACTAACAGAACGATATAAAATATACTAAAACCATCCTTATAAGTTATCTACTTAACAATGTAAGTCGCAAAAAATACGCCCAGTAAAAACTTTCAAAAAGGCTAATCTTTCGGAATCGGGTTCACCTGACTATATAACCTTCACACATATCTGTTTGACTTAGCAACGTAGAACAATATGTAGTACATTAAAACCATTCCTGAAATAGCACCTAACTAACAATACAATTCTCATCAAAATCCGTCCAGTAGACCCCCCAGGGGGATACCTTCTTTAGGTATTCAAGGGCTTCGCAACCCCGGGCACCTGAGCGATCTTTCTCTTTTCGTTTTTCCTCTCCATTCTCTTATCTAATCTGTCTTCTTTGTTTCACTCTCATTGTGGTTTCCTGTTCTGAGGTGAGGGCGATTCTGAATGAGCCGATATCATCCTGTTTATATCGACTCATGGAGAATTGTAAACCACCCACGCTTTGCCGTGCGTGGCGACCCGTGCCCCTGGAAAGGGGGATCCTGGTAGTTGAGGGAAACCAACACACTGCTTTGGCCTCTGCTTCAGGTAGACGGGAGGTGCATATTGGTCCCGTATGCATCAATCGGCTGGTCAGCTGAGTTGTCTGTCACTGGCTCGGGATCAAGTGAGCAGGCACATACTAGTCATTTCGTTAAGGGTGGAAACTGAAATAGGTATGTCATGTGAGCGTATGGGCCCTGGTTAGCACTGGTGCACGAATGTGCATCCCCTTGTTGGGATCGGTAGTGGGTGGTGCGGCCGGGGTCTGAATTAGTTTCTCTCTTTAATATGGATGGAAAAACTTGTACTCCTTCTACTTCTCTCCCATGTGGAGAGCAACAAACTGAACAGAAGACTTCATTAACTCGCTTTTTTATTATTCATCGTACTGACAGTCTGTCTGATAGTTCTTTTAAGAGAACTTCACCATTTCTTATCGGGAAAACATTTCAATCTGTTATTGGAGAAGGTTTACTTGTTGAGGTCACTTCAAACAAACACTCAAGGTTTCTCTCAAATTGCAAAGAAATAGGCAATTTTTCTGTTTCTGTTTAGGCCCATAAAACTCTAAACACAAGTCGTGGTGTAATATCAGAACCAGATCTTTTATTCTCTACAAAAGACGAACTCCTACAAAATTTAAAAGAAGAAAATGTCATAGATGCACGTCGTATTACTATTCGTCGGAATGGGCAAGTGCTTCCCACAAAGCACATCATTCTGACTTTCAATAGCCCTACTTTGCCAACCAGAATTAAAGCTGCCTACCTGAGCTGTCCTGTCCGACCTTATATACCTAACCCACTCCGTTGTTTTAAATGCCAGCGCTATGGCCATACTACTACTACCTGTCGTGGTTCTGTTACCTGCGCACGTTGTGCAGAAGTCGGTCACGATGGTAAATCATGCGAAAATCCTGAACGTTGTACAAACTGTAAAGATGACCATACAGCATACTCCCGCTCTTGCCCAAACTGGACTCGTGAAAAAGAAATTCTTGCAGTCAAAATCTCTCAAAAACTTTCTTATCCTGAAGCTCGTAAACTTGTTGAATCCAGAACTCCATCTGTAGGAGTTTCTTATTCCAGTTTACTTAAGCAACAAACAAAATCCTTAAGACACATAAGCACCCAAACTGAATTCTCTTTACCACCAAATGATCCTTCTATGACACTAACCAGCACTAAAAAGAAGAAAACCCGTGATGTGTGCTGTCCAACATTTAAAAAAGCCATACCTGATCTACAACGTTGGACACCATCATCAGAACCTGTGAAAATAGAATACCCTAATAATCGTCAGTCTAAACAGTCAACCGAACATGAGTCAGGAAAAACTTCCGTTTCATCTGCAAACAAAATAGAAAAACCTGTTTCCCGCACTCAAAAAGCAAACCAAAAATCATGTGCACAGAAAGAGAGAAAGAAAGCCTCAACCCAAGCCTCTTCACAGTGGAAAACTGTAAAGGGCAAAAACAAGAAATTTTGTCTTGATACAACACTTCCTACCACGAAGAATTCCAAACAGCTGCTGCACTATGCAGAGGAAGCTATGGAATCAGAGTCGTACAGTTCAGAATCAAATGATGATGATAATACAGTTTTTGAGGTATTCGAACCTACGTAATTTTAAATATATTTCTGCTTGAAACTTTGAACATTTTACTAATTTTTTTATAGATTTTCTATTTTAATTGTGAAAGCTTGTGTTTATATCTTTTAGACATTGTGTTATATTTTCATTCAATGGTTTTAATTATACATTTGTCATCATATCGCTCTTTTCATTTAACTGTGTTATTTTCATTCATTTTGTTTTTATGATAAAGTTTTAATTCATTTTTAAATTTTAATTTGGCGTTCTTATTCTAATCTTTTGGCACTATTTGTTTTATACCCTGTATGACTATATCTGGATGGGTAACCCCATCCAGATAATTCTCTCATTAAGCTTTGTTTCTTTCTTAGTTTTTATATTGCAATTTGAAGTTCTTAATTTAATTTTTTTTTGGCGCAGCATGTCCCTAAAGGGACTTTGTGCCATAAAACCCCAATCAACCAACCAACCAACCGTCCAGTAGAACTTTCTCAGAAGGCTAATCTTTCATAATCGGAATCAAACATTGAAAAGGCTAATATTTGATAAAAAAATGGTCACCCGGTTTTTGAATTTCCCCCTATAATTCTAGAACTAAGCAACGTAGAATGATATGTTACATAATAAAACTTTCCCTTGAAAATTATCTAACAGTGTAGGTTTCATCGAAATCCATTCGGCAAAATTTTTTAAAAAGGCTAATATTTCATAATCGCATTAATCTGATGTAGAACTTCCCAGAATAATTCTATAACTAAGCTACGTAAAACGATATGTTATACAATAAAACCTTCCCTGAAAAATTATCTTACAGTTTAAGTTCTACGAACATTCAGCAGAACTCGAATTATCAGCAGCCGGAACGAAATTTCATAAATATAGAAGTAAATAGAAGTATATTGCCATTAATATAGTTTGCATTTGAATTAAAAAAAATGGTACTTTTCGGTTAGCCGGGCGCCAGTGATGTATGTATATATATATGTATGTGTATATATTCATACATATAAGTGTATATATATATATGTATGTATATACATCTATTTGTGTAGATATATGTATGTATATACATGTATTTGTGTTGATATATGTATGTCTATACATGTATTTGTGTAGATATATGTGTATATATGTACATGTATATATATATATATATATATATATCACTGGCGCCCGGCTAACCGAAAAGTACCAAAAAAAATACTGCAAAAATGCAGTCGTACACTTAAAAAAAAACACCTTTTGGCTTAAAATCTCTCATCAAAACTGTTTTTCTTTTTTTTTTTCTTTTCTTTCTTTTTTTTAAATAAAATTAGTAGCAGTTTTTCTTTTATTTTTCCAGATGTATAGCCATTTCAATTCTTTCTGCAACAAAAAAACACACCTTTTGGCTTATAATCAAATTGTTTGGTGTCAAAAGTAAAATCAAAATCGCCAAAAACAAAAGATACATCGCCAAATATTGTTTCAGTAGAGAAATCTTGCCACTTGAATAATTTTTTAAGCTTTACAAACATTCCCAATCATGTTTAAATTAAATATTTTCGTTTTATAATATTCTCTCATCAAAACTCTTTTTTTTTCTTTCTCTTTCTTTTTTCTTTCTTTCTTTCTTTTTTTTTTAATAAAATTTGTAACAGTTTTTCTTTTATTTTTTGACTTGTATAGCCTTTTCATTTTTTTTCTGCAACAGTAATGATCGCCAAAAAATTAGCAATGGTAATCTTTTCGGCCAAAATAACAGAACTTTCTATCATAATTCTATAACTAATATACGTAGAACGTTCTGTTATATACTAAAACCTTCCCTGAAAAATTATCTCTCGAACAGTGTAAGTTCCGTCCAAATCCATGCGGCAGAACTCGAGTTATAAAGGAACGGAACGAAATTTCCGTTTGTGTTTTATATATATAGTAGATGACCGGTCAGAATCGCCGGGTTACGACGCCAGGCGAAATATCGCCACTTTGGCGACAAAAAGGACACCCCGGTGCATCCGCGACATCTGTACCATCAATTAAAGTTTGTCACGTGTTCTTAACATTAGCATCCTTAAATTTTTAGCCATATAATATATGAAGCTTTAAGAAAAAAGTGCGTAAACTATATGCGTTTCCAGACTGTTTCGATCTAAGGAACTCAATTATGAGTCAATAGAGGGTTATATTAATTGGAAAATGATGGTACAGATTTTAATACGTAGACGCCCCTTTACCACAAGATAAACCACATCTACCCTATATATATAAAATCCTAATGAAACGAATTTGTGAAACGATTTTATGAAACGAATTTATGAAACGATTTCATGAAACGACTGATTAAACGACTGATTATGTTTCAGGGCTATTTTTAATAAAATATTAAACGCTTGATGGTGAAATTAATACCAATTGTCCATAAAAATCCGCGGATGTCAAAACTGGTAATAGAATTTTGAAATTGGAATTAGTTTTCGAGATATTAATTTTTTTCTAATTTTAATGACATTTCTGTAATGATGGCAACTAATTACTCAGTTTTTTTGTGAAAAAAAGGGGAAAAATAAAAAAGGATCCCGATAGGGATTATTGATTTATTTTTATTCGTCATTTTCAAATTGAAATTGAATTTATTTTTATTTCAATCGATAATGAAGACAAGATTGTGATTAAATTATGTTTTTCACGAAAATTTGAAAAAAAAAAAAATCATATTTCTATCGTCAGGATTCAATCGTCTGTCAGCATTTAATTTAATTTATAAACTGAAAATATTTTGAATAAATTCGTCCAAATGACGTCATTTATGTAAATACGTCATTTATGTTTATACAATTTATTTAATATAAAGAAGCCATCTTTCTATTTTTATGTACAAAAAGAGGTAAATTGAAAGACAATTATAAATAAATTGTATATATACATATAAATACATGTATAAACAAGCATAAAAGTTCGGTGCTTTTCCAGTATATGGGGCCTTGACGAAACAGAGAAAATAGCTTTGGCGGAAAAGGAAATTGGCAACATACTTTCTGTCAACCTATTTACTTTGTCATTTCGTATACAGAAGCATTTTTTCAATATTTATACAATTTGTTTAGCGTAAAATGTCATTTATCCTATTTTATATATAATCAGAAGTAATTTGTATAGAAAAAACAATAATAATATACGTATAATTAAAATACGCATATAAACAAAAAAAATCGTCGAATTTGTTTCCATGGCTGTTTATGTAATTTGGCACCAAATCTCACTTTCTGATGCCCGAATTGCGCCAAGCTTTTTAAAAAAGCGTCAAGATCCCTATTATAGAAAATCACCAAAAGTTCATTGGGTTTGTTTTCATAACTTTTGGCAACAAATATATGTATATTAACGAATCTATTCGTTTTTGAAACTCGAATTACGACAAACCTAAAAGCAAAGGATCCTATAATGGAAAAGTACCCGATTTTCTTATGGACAATATTCAAGTGACATAACATGGTGTAAAATTATCGCGGATAGCGAATTTGTTTAAATATCTCATCAATTGATTCCGAATAAATGCAGGCATGCATGCACAAAATATTTAATTAATTTTGTATGATAAATAATTATTAGAAAATTCGTATATACATATTAATTAAAATAAATAATTTACATATTTAAAATAACATGAAAATATGCATGATGGTGCACTAAAATACAGAGAAAATTAAAACCTGTTACTGAAAATGTCTGTAACATAGTACTTTTCAATACCGTGGTTCTTAATGTTATTCACAAGCAGATGGAATTTTTCTCATCCTTAAACGCAAAGGAAGAATAGAATACAGATCGTTGTTATAAAAGTGCGAGAGGTAGCCACAATTTAAACCTAACCATTTTATACAAGCTGGTTTTCAAGGTGTAATTGATTTTACTTACCAATCCCTAAAACAGTCGTCAGTTGTCGGAACAGCTGTGTATGAGGCCATGATAATAAAAAAAATGCCCCATTAAAACGTTAAAAGCATGGCAACCCAATTACAGATTTACCAATATTTTTAAAACGAAGCACGCTGTCATGTTTTTAGAGGCCTCGAAGTCTGAGCGGGGGTTGGCGAGCGTAGCTCGCAGGGGGTAGGCCCCCTAGTATAATTATAAAAAACTTTTTATGGATTAAAACGGTACTTTTCTTTTATCATTGCATTAATTAGAACTAAAATTGTAATCACCATCCGTTTATTTGTCACTATACAAATGAGATGGTTAGAATTTTGTTGTTTTTGCTCTGCGATAAATGTTATATAAAGGGACTTTTTAGTACTGTATTATTTCAGTAATATATTCCAAATCAGTATTAGTAATATATTTATCCTATTGTATTAAATAACGTACATCCCTCCTGTATATTGACCATATAAAGTTAGAAAAATTCCTTTATTATTATTATTATTATTATTATTATTATTATTATTATTATTATTAACACTGTTCGTATGTTTTTTATTACTTTTTGATAAACAATTAAAATATGAAACAAGAATTGCGAATTTTTTTTTCTTTTTTAACACTTTCCTACATCGTTTAAAAGTGTAAATAACTCTGTTTGTCAGTCTGTCTCTGCGTACTCTAAGTCTCGAAAAAAAAACTCCGATTCCCTTGAAATTTTTATATATTATTGATGTTTACTATAGAATGTTCGGTATTGAAAATGAAGTGTATAGCATTTATAGTTCGTTTGCAGAAACAAACAAAAGGATTCCGTTACATTACGGTCTGTAGGGAAAAATCGTTTGTGGTACAATTTATTGCTGTTACGATATTTCAAACATAATGAAATTGATAAACATCATTGAGAAGATCACTAGAACGAGAGAACATCACTTGAACATGTTTTCTCATAGTAAAGATTACGTAGCACTTATAGTTCGTTTACAAGGACAAACAAAATTATTTAATTAAATTATGATCTATGGGAAAAAATTGTTTGTGGTGCATTTTAAAGATGTTATGATACTTCAAACATAATGAAATAACTGAAGTGCACTGCATGTTTTCTATAGATTATAAAGTGCATAGCATTTATCGTTTCTTTACAGATACACACAAAAGAATTCAGTTAAAGGACTGACTAAGATCCATAATTGTTGAAAGTGTGTTTTCCTCTAGGGTTAGGGTAAGCATTTTTAAATTGATCTAATTTTGAGTGTATTAGGTGGTGTGTATAGATTTTATAGATTGTATACAAGCTAAACGAAAGACAGACTTTATCACATTAAAACACACACAGTACCAGATGTGAACAGCAAATGCTAATGCTGAAAATAGATTTTTACTATGTTTTTTTTTTTTTTAACCATTGTTAAAATGATTGTTGTTTTCAGTCGAAAATGGACCTCTTGAAGTCGTCACTTTATTTTTTAAGGGCTTTTAACGAGATTCTGTAACTTTAGAAGAATTTTTCTTTGAATAGGCAATAGAAATGCATAAAATCGTTACAAAAATCTTAAAGTTACAAAAAGGATAGATGCAAAATATCAGATATGAAAAAAAAAAAAAAAAAAAAAAAAAAAAAAAAAAAAAAAAAAAAACGAATTTAAAAATTGACGTCGGATGAGAAATCGTCTTATAAAGCAAAAAACGTGGTCTTCAACTTTAATTTCCTCAAAATACCTTTAGCTCAGACATCAATATAAACAGGAGTTAAAGTTATTGTAGGAAGTACCCGACAAAATATTAAGGTATATTTTAAGGATTAGGTATGGTAATAAAAAATGCGTTTCAATAACTGCGGGGATGGTTCAAACGAATATTTTTGCGAGGACAGAGAAGGCCAGGATCTCTTTAACTGTAGTAATGGAAAATGCGTTTATTTGTAGATGGTTCTGATAAATATTTTTGAATAATTAATATTTTTAATTAATTTGAAATAAAAAAACTTTTTTTTAAGCTTTCGGAACATTTTTTCAATAGTTGTTCTAATTTGTTAAATTATAATTTTTTTCCCGGAGGTAATAAGCTTGGACTGTTAACTCAGTTGTTTAGTTTGGAAAATATTTTGAGAGCTCCAAGTCATGGCTTGTCAAAAAAAATATATATATATATATATATATATATGAAATGAATGTGAAAAAGTATGAAAACATATATATATATATATATCCCTTTAAGTTGCTTATTTAACTATATCATTTCATTTTTTTAAGTGAAATTTTTTAATAATATCATATTAGTGTTGAAAAAAGTTTCATAATCTATACCTGATGCATGATTTTTTGTTCTTGTATTAACCTGATCGTTGAATTTTTATGACATACGAAATACCATTTACGTCTCTGAAAGGAGTATTATACTCGCATTCTTATCGGCTTATCATATTCCTTTTAAAATTCGAAGAAATCTCTTCCTTCGTAAAATGCTGAATATTTTCGAAAAATTGAAGTGTAGTTATGTTTCAAGGGACGTTTTCTAACACACACACACATATATATAGAATTTCCTTTCCCCCAAAAATGCAATAAAAGACGATAGAATGCATATATTTTTTTTCCCTCTGCGGTGCAGTCTAGGATGGATTAAAGCTGAATATGAGTTAAACAGAGAAATTTAGTTGTTTGTATTTATTTGTTAATGAAAAAGTTTAACAAAGATATTTTTAAAGGTGTTTAAATATAACTTCAAGGTATGTAACAAGCATTTCGCCAGGCAATTTATACAGATCAAAATAAAAGAAGAACGAAAAATCATGCGTCTAGCATAGCTTATGAAACAGTATCTTACACATTCAAAACTTCACAGTATAATAAGGTGAAAGAAGATGTCTAAGTAAACAATTTGGAACGCGCATAACACATTTGAAAGCACAATTTCAACAATTACCATCGATATTCGGAAAACTAACCGAATTTCCTCTGCGCTTCTCTGTATATGATCTATATTTGTATTTATACTACACACGATCACGGCATAGAAACACAAAACGCCGAAATGCTACTTTGCGAAAAGACCACTGAACCAATCAACGCGCTCGCCAGTTGTCCATACTGGCGTATGGATCAAAATGCTGCAATATGGCATCGCATTTAGTGCGAAAAGTCCCAGAACGCGTCTCTTTGAAAATTAAACTAGTCTTAGAGCTTAAATGGAATATTATAAAATGGACTTAATTAATACCGGACAGTACAATTAATTTTGATACGGGAAAGCTAACCTTCTACGCGTAGAAACAATTGAAATTTGAGTTAGGGAAATAAAAGAAACAGTATTTTAATGTAGACATATTAAATGAAAGAAATATGGAATATTAAAATATGTTAAATACATACATCAAATTCGGTTCACTTAAGGGGACTCGTACCCTTCATTTTGCAAAACATTATGAAAATAATTAATTTTCCAATTTTTTGATTAAAATGTATTTAGACATTCCTAGTACATTCTTTCGAACTAAAGATTGGACTGTTATAAATATGAAAAAAAAAAGCTTTTACTGCATCCGTTTATGTTTAAATGCATCAGAGTTACAATCTTTAAATTCATTTTTCTTCGTTTTCTTTTTTTTCTATATATATTAGTATGATCAAACTGTATAAATTTCAACATATACTTTTCATTTGACTCGTTATTATTATTATTTTATTATCCTTAAGGTGCTTTTCATAAAATTAGGAATAGGATTTTCAGTAATATAAATAGTCTATTTTTAAAAAATAAAAATGTTATGTAAATAGTCATTTCCTAGCATTTTTTCGTAGTTTACGACATTCCATTCTTTCTTAAACTAATGACTTTTTGTAAAAGGGATCCTCACTGTTATAGAACACACTTGTAAGAAAAGCATGTAAAAAAAAGTTTCAAAAGTTCAAAATTGTAGGCGAAAATATGTTTTAAAATTTTCTTAAACGGAAAGAAAAAAAAAAAAACTTAATTGCATTTTTTCTTGAATAACTGATTTTCCCGCATAAAACATTTCATAATATGCCAAAAAGATACTGTAAAGCGCCCAACTAAAAAAAAAAAAAGTTCAAAGGGTACTAAGTCCCCTTAAATAAAATAATGATATTGGAAAATGTGAAACTTATAGAATTTTAGAAATATTATATATTTGTTTATTTATACAGATATTTTTTCTGTGTATACACGTTTACAACAAGTAAAATTGAATGTTATAAACTCTTTTTTTTTTCGGACGAAAATATCATGGCATTTTTAAAATGAAAGATAAAATTTCAACATAAAAGATGACTATTTATTTGTATTCATTTATGCGAATCAATAATTTTGCTTATATTCATTCCATTTTTCATTATAAGCAGTTTTCAACAAACTTGAAAAGTGTTTATGAATTCGGTTTGTATGTCTGGACATCTGTCCGTCTGTCCGTATTCTAACTTTTAAAAATATACTCAGATTGCCGTGTAATTTCTGTACGTTATTCGGATTTTGTAAAGAATGTTCGGTATTGAAAATGAAGTGTGTAGCAATTATAGTTTGCTTACAGGGACACAAAAGAAGTCCATTACATTAGGATCTATGAGGAAAAATCGTTTACGGTGCATTTTATTGATGTTACGATATTTCAAAGATAATGAGATTGATATGCAACACTGATGTGGGTTACAACAAGGTTTCTTAGGAGTATAGAATAAATAGCATTTATAGCTCGTTTACAGGGATGCACAAAAGAAATCCATTACATTATGATCTATGGAGGAAATCGGTTGCGGTGCAATTTAATGATGTTAGGATACTTCAAACATAATGAAATAAAAAAGGAGCACTGAGGTGCACTACACCATATGTTTTCTATAGATTATGGATTGCGTAGCACTTATCGTTCACTTACAGAGATGCGCAAGAGAATTCGGTTGCAGTGCTGGCTGTGATCGAGAATTGCTGGAAGCGCGTTTGCCGCTATGGTAAGAATTTTTAAACTTATGTAATATTTAGTGCATTTCGTGGTGCGTATAAATTATATAGATCATATACATCGCTGTGCGACACAATTCGCACATATTACCGTACAGGGACAACAATTGATGAAAATAGATTTTCACTTTTTTTTTTTTTTTAAGTTGCTTATTTAAATATCTCATTTCATTGTATGAAAAAAATGAAATTTCTAATAATTTTCTGTTACTGTTGAAAAGTGTTTCATAATCTATGCCTCATGTCTGATCTTTCGTTCTTGTTTGTTTATTTACACTCAGTTACTGTCATCACCTTTGTTGTATACCTTTTCGAGCCATTTCAACCATCTTTATTATCTTCTACCACCAATTGCACATCTTTTTTTTTTTTTTTTTTAATAAATAAGAAAACACGGAACAAAAATAGCCAAACTATCTCCTCTATTTTAAACAGCGATTGTCGAACTATTTCATCATACGAAATACGTTTTCATTTCTGAAAGAGCACTGTACGTTTTTATTGGTTTATCCTATTCCTTCTAAGATTCGAAGTAATCTCTTCCTTCAGTAAAAATGTCGAATATTTTTTAAAGGAAAATGTAGCTACGTTTCAAAGGATGTCTTCGCTTTTTTTAAAGAACTTTTCCTTCAAAAATGCAATAAATTTCGATGGAATACAATTTTTTTCTCCTCTGGAGTGCTGTTGTCTGTTCGTTTCTAGGGTGCCTTAAAACTGAATATGAGTTATAAAAGGAAATTTTGTGGTTTCCTGCGTGTAATTCTGTTTTATAGTAGGAAATGTCACACAGAGGTGTTTTTAAGTTGCTTAAATCTAATTTATATCCTTTCACAGCATGTATTTGTACATTCTGTCAAACCATTTATGCGAAAAATAATTTAAAGGTCATGAGTATAAATTAAATAATGCGAGAATTTTCTATCCTCTATCCAAGCGCAGTTGTATGTCGGTTATTTATCAGTGATAGTGGGACATTAATTCTCATTTCCAAAGCAATTCTACTGAAGTACTAGAAATGATACCTCATAAAGTCTAAGATAAACACTGTAAAAAATATCCGTAAAAATTCTAAAATTTCCGTAACTGACATTTAAAGGATACAAATCCGTAAAAATGCAAAACTTTTTCGTAAACTTAATAGAATTTTTCCGTATTTCTTTCAAAACAGTACAATGTGGATATTTCTTCCAAAACAGCGGAATTTCCGCAAATGACGTTTAGAGATTTGCGTACAGAAATCGCTTTGTTTGAAATGTGAATTAAGATTGTTGTATATATTAAAGTTCTTCGTGGATCCAGACCTAATCCTGCTCGACCCGATCGCCCATACTAACCGGGGCCATGTCTCGACGGTAATTTCTTGTGAAAATAACAGTAATGAAATTTTATAAAATTATGATACGTTAAGGAATTCTTTAGAAATTTATTTTATTTTTATAAATTACAGAAAAATATTTTTAAAATTTACTGGTTTTTTTTTATAGTGCTTCAAAATTTTGATTTTTTTCTCTAACTTTTTAATTTTTTATAAGTTTTTTTACGTGAGACAACATTAAGTTATTTAAGGTTTCATAAAATAATATCTCTGCCAATTATCGGTATGTAAATTGGTATTAAACTAAACTTATTTAGATTATAAATTTATGAATTAAACTACAATTTATTACTTTATAAATGATAATTTTATAAAATTTATAATTTCTTCTTAAAATTTATGAAAAATTTTAATAATTTTTTCTTTGCTTTTATAAAAATGAAGTTTGTAATTTTATAAAGTTTATAATTTAATTCTATCGTTTATAATTTTATAAATTATAAACGAATTTATAATTAATAAATAATTAACGAATTTATAATTAATAAATAATTAACGAATAAATTTACTAAATTAATTTAAACTAAATTAATAAGCCCAAATTTAAACTTATCTATCACAAGGCAATTAATTTCAAATTTGTCACTAAAAATGTGAGTTAATAAATACAATAAAATTACAGATAGAGTTTAAAAATACATTATACAGCTACATATTATACAACTTTATGTGTTCAGTCACAAGAGATTAAGATAAAATTTGCAAATACGATAAATGAACGAATGAATAAAATTTAATATCTATATTATAAAGCAAAAACATACTCTTGAGTAATATTGATGTCATATTGAAGGTGGCAACACCTGACCAAGAAATTTCGATTGTACTGTGAATTTTTTTAACTTGTAAACATCGTACAATTTCAGTTTTTACACCGTCGAATAGGAAAAAAATGCTCTTTTAAATCTGTATCTGGTTTTATATCTGTATCTGAATTTATTGATTTTTTATGGGTTAAAAAAAAAAATTCCAGCATGATTTTTTTAAAAATCTATCTCTGTCGTATGCAGACCGATTACAAAAGGTTAACACGTTTGCCCTCAAAACAATGTAAATAATTCAGCATTTGTTTACGACTAATATTCCATAACGATATTAACACTTAAGCAATAAATAAATAGAATAATAAAAGAATTTAAATAAAACATAAATTTAACAGGCATGTAATCGAACTACGCCTTTAAACCATTAAAATAATCTGTATCAAATGGATGGTGTAAACCCCTGAAACTATCAAGACAGGATAAAAAAAAGTTGTGTAAAAAGCTAAATCTTTGGCGATTTCTTCGGCTGTTAGCTGCTAGCATGCGGATATTACGAAAGTATCGCTTTTAATAAATTTCAAAACTTTATTTGAATACATAATTGATATTTTTCATATAAAAATACTTTTGGGTTTTGTTAATGAGCAATGTAAGAAATATATTAAATGTAAAATATATGTTAGAGTTTTCATTTTTTTTTAAATGGTTTTCACATATATTCTGTAATCCGAGAAGCCCGGTATAAATATTTTTACTCTCGGTTATTTTTACTTATTCACTTTTTTAGACATGACTTTGAAAAACAAGATTACCAATAATACCACTAAAGCTTTAACATTTTTTTTTTTTTTTTTATCACCTTATAAGGTTACACGAAAACCTACTTTTCAATCACAGGTTGTAAAAACTAACACATATGAGCCAAACAAAAAAAAATCTTCCTGTTTTAATTAAAATGAAATCTCTTTATATACCGGAGAGAAAAATTACCACTAAAAATGAAAAAAATGGAAGGGAAGAAAAAAAACCCGAATCGCATATTAATTTTCATTTGGTGATTTGTCAGTTTTAGACTTATGGGGCTTCAAATGCCAGTGGAGTTATAAAGTTGATTAATCGCTGAAGAGAAGTTTTGACGTAAGGTGAACATTTTCTGTTCAATATACGTGATATATTAAGCACTAAAATTAAATTTGGGGTTAGTTCAAGGCTTAACAATTCAAAAGTAAGTTAGAACTGACAAATGTGGGTGTTGAACCGCTCGGAATTAATATGGAAAAAAGGAGCAATAAAAGAAAATTTATGCCAGTAAAAATATGCTTGGGTATAAATTTGATAGAGGGGCATTTTTATTTGTCACTTTTTATAGCTAAATGTCATTTAAATATGTCGTTCTCTTTCGATCTCCGCATTAATTTTACACAGCTTAAGAAAACTTTTATTGAAAGCAGTGTGTGAAAGATTTGATCCAAAAATTACCAATACATTCCTTAACAGAACAGCCATTAAATGTGGCGTCACGGTGATGTCACAAATGGTCACATGAGTCTGATACCGATGTTCACAATTAAAAATTATGCTGTAAATAAGTCAAACAAAGTGTGGCTTTTTTAATCCTTTCAGACTTGCTTTTTTAAAAAACAAACAACAACAACAAATTATCTCGAAAAATTGAATGAACTGAAAGACATTTAAAAAACCTATAAATTATGTATTTTTGCATAAAAATTCTTTTCTGTAATTTTTATCGAATGTATAGTCGTAGGGGAAAAATATACCTCCCTACAACTCTGCTGCAAATCATTGCATAAAAATATGATCGATACCAATAGATTTGTAATAACGTCTACTAATTAATGTTTTACTTAAATTTTTCTTAGAGGATTGTCTACGTAAAAAAATCAAACTTAAAAATTTTCAACACTAACACATAATTTTGACATTATATTTGGATTTGTTTAATAATTTTTACCTTCTGATTCTTAATGGGAAGTCATTCGGTTAAGTAGTTTAGAAATTATGCAGGTTTAAAGTTTGAAACCTAACAATGTTAAATCCAATTTTAATCGTTGCAAAACAGATTGTAATGCGGGTAGTTTTTTCAGCATAACTCAAAAAGTACTTGGCGGAATGAGCTATAACATTGGATTCGCATCTTTGAAGCTTCTAGAAATCGATTTCTGTTTAAACAAATTCATAGGTTATGAATAATGATCTCGAAGCCGCCATCGATAAACGCCTCGGTTCACGCATACACTCTGGTAGAGTCTTGCATGTGTCGGGTAACCCGACACGAACCGACAAAAAAAATTTCTGGACCCGCAATCCGACCCGAACCCGCAAAAATAATTTTCAGCAACCCGCAATCTGACCCGAACCCGCAAAAATAATTTTGGCAATCCGCAACCCGACCCGAACCCGCAATACCTCAACCCACAACCCGACCAGCACCCACAATGAAAGGGCAATAAATTATGTTTTAATGCTATAATGAAAAGTAATGTACAATTATAATCTCTAATACCAATTTTATATTTTATATAGAAAAATGGACAAATCTATATTCTTTAATATTCAAATATAGTGAAACCTCTGAATAGCGGACAACTCGAGATCGTTGAATAGAGTCTGCAGCGGGTCGGGTTGTTTTTATTTATTTTTTCGGGTCGGAATGACTTATTTTCTTTCTACGAGTCAGGTTCAACCTTGAATAATTCTTCCGGCTCATATTTAGGTTTTAGCTTGTCCGATTCTTGGGATTTTCACAAAAGTTTGAACAGAACTATGAAAATAAATACGTATTTGAATGTGAATAAGTCAGGGTTCTGAAAACTGCTTTATTTTAGTAGAAAACTACAACTACAACTACTTTATCAAAAATGTAGTTAACTACAACTACCTGTTTTAAAAAGTAGCGACTACAAATTACTTTTCAAAAGTAGTCACTATTTCACTACTTTTATATTTTGTCGGAAGATTAAATCTACACTCGAAATTGAGGCCAAGGAATTAGAATTCTGCACGGTTCGGTTTGTGTATCTGACCCGAATTTGAAAATTCTGCTTAGAGTCAACTCGAAACCGACCCGAACCCCAAAATATTTATACCCAAATCCGACCCGAAACCGAAAGAACAAAAAATTAATCCATATTTAAATACAATTATGAAAAAGTAGTCCACAAAGAATCTACCCGGTATTAAAACATCAGATATAAAGCGTTAACTGCAAGAAAATTTATTCCTTTCGTGAGTTAGCAATTTGTTTTGTTTTATCAGCAAGAGTCAATGGAAAAATCTATGACACTGCAACTGAGATTTGTCGCTGACATTCGCAAATTCTTGCACAAAACACATTTTGAAAAAAAAAAAAAAAAGAGTTATAATTAAGTGTTTAGAAGAATGGCATTTTTTCTCCTTTCCAAGTAGCGTAAAAGTTCCATTTTCGAGAGTGTCCGTTATGGAGGTCTTATTGTATACATATTTTTAACCTGAAAAAATATTGTGTACATTCTTTTGGAAAAGCAGGTCAACCCGAACCCGAACCCGCAATACCTCAACCTACAACCCGACCCGAACCATGGGTCGGGTCGGGTGCGGGTAAAAGCGGGTAACCCAACCCGATGCAGGACTCTACACTCTCCGCCGCTAGAATAGTAGGTATATTGGTTCTGGTTATTTCAGTGTTATTATTTATTATTCAAAGCAATTTTTGCATTAAAAATTGCTTTGAAATAATTCACATTCTTTTTCAAATATTAATTTCAAATAATATATATTTTGAAACTAATATTCGGAAACGAACATTAATTATACGCGAACATTGACTAATGTGCGTGTGTATGTATATTGTAAAATTTAATATTCTCATTTCCTCTAAGTCTGTGTAAAACTATAACATCTATATATTTAAAACGCTAAGCGTTTTCTTTCGACAGTCCGTTAGAACAAACTACTACATCAGATTACATCATTCTTTTTTAAAATGAAAGATATTTGGACACAAATTTGTTATCGAACATTCGTTTGTTCGGAAATTTAATTAATTAGCCGTGATTTTAACTTAAACTTTTACTTCTGTGCATGACGTCATAAAGTCGGCAATGGGATAACTTCCACTGTTGCGAGGCACAGAGTAACGAGAAACTCTGTGGCTGCGAGGATAAAAGACAAATAATAAATATTAAAGGCACGTGGCTTTTATGCCGAATTTTTTTAATTTGCAAGTTAAATTTCGGTAAACATATTTATTCGCGTGCAATAAACGATTAAAAATTCATATTTATTGTGAGATCACGGAAATATTCTCCATTGGGTTTATTTTAATATTATGCTTTATAACTTTGATGATGCCATTTTTTCATTACAATTAAATACAAAATATATTTTTATTTGTATACATGGTGTTTAAGCATAAAAGTAACGTATATAAAGTACGGGTGAAATTTTTCGCCGGTGAAAATGACGTTATGCTTAACTTTAAATGCATTTTAACATTGATAAAAACTAAAGAGAAAAGTTTATATGATTGTGTCGACATGACGTAATTTTAATAGATTTTTCGATTCTTAATTATAGAGATTAGAATTGGAGCCTTTATTGATTGCTTCATCTTGATTGCATACCTTGATTACATGTTACCATTTTTTTTAATTATAGGTTAGAATATTTCATTTTTTAATAAGAAAATTCACGAAAGTAAAGGATTTCAGGAAAATTAAAATTATTAAAGACAGTGTTACGGTAGAAAAAAAAATCTTGAAATAATGATTGTATTTTTAGCTAGAATAAACAATGTAAGGCTAATATTTTATATGAATTATTTTGGTAGGTTTATTATAAGTTCATTTAAGAGCTCCTTATTAGCGGCAAAATCCTATTTCTTTCACTGTGAATTTCTCTTTCGATGTCAAAAAATGGTAGTCTACTTTTGGACGCCAGCCAAAACACAGTGGCAATTTTTAGAAATATATAACGGTTGTGACAACAAACGGCGCTATCGCTTTAACTTTCATCGCGCTTACATCACTTCTAAATACTACAAATTTTTATTTTTTACTACATTTTATAATTTCAATTCTTACAACATGAATTTTAAAAAAATTAGCTTTCGATTGAAATTCATTTGAAAACTCCCGCTTAATTTAACGACTTTTTAAATAATTTTCAAGCATGAAATATTTTTCAATTCTATCTTAACAATGACCACCAGTTTGCTTCAATAATGTAAAATAGCCCCTGGGAAAGTTGCCACAATTCAACATAGATTTCCCTAACCATCATAAAAAGTGAATTTTTTTTTAAACCTGATAAATCATAAGATCAGATTATCCATAAGATAGAGCATTTTGGCGTTAAACTAAAATCTGTCAAAAAAAAAAAAACTATTTTCAGTTTATGTTTAACATAAAATTTATATGTTGAATTCATTGATGTATATGTTGCAACAGAATATGCTAGGAATTCTATTTTATTACTTTTTTAAAGATCCATTGGGTATTTAACTATGTAAGAGGGAAAAGGTCCCCGACTGTGATGGAAAAGGGATAATCATCTTGATTATGTAAAAGGACCGAAGAAACCATACAAATAAATTAAACTTGAAAACATTAATAATCTCCCTCATCTGCAGATTGATTTATTATTGTAAAAAAATTGTTCACCTTTACATAAAAATTGATTAGCTTAAAACAATGGATGCGTTGTAGAAGATATGGATTTGAAACGAACAATGATTAAAGAAGACATTTTAAAACTTTTAATTTATACATTTTAAAACTTTTAATTTATACATTTTAAAACTTTTTTTTTATTGTCGAATTTCGACTATGCCTTTGGGCAGATGCAATGTACATGCGCACAGGAGCTCATTCGGTTGCATTATCACAGGGAGGACGGAGATGTGTGCTTTATTTACTATGTCCTTTTATTTACTAAATATGAGATGAACGTAGGAATATACTATTTGTGTGATACTTCATATGGTTCATGAAATTTTCTTTCTTTCCGTGGGGAATATGGCGGTAATGTCAAACTGATTTGTATTAACCAGTTGTTTACGGATTGTTTGTTTGGAGTTTGCATCGGAAATATTTCACTGGGGGGAAAAACTTTTAAAATAAGATACTTGAAAGACAGTCTCTTCTTAAATAATAAAGAAGCTTATTTTACTGATATTGTTATAGTATTTTTTTCCGGCAAGTTTTGACGGGTTCCGTCTCGTATTCTTTTAAAACACTTATTTTCAGTTCAATATTCGAAACAAGAATTTGCATTATTTCTTTCGACAAATTCAACCAGTTCGTTTAAAAATATTAGTTACCAAATAAAAAATGTGTTTAAATGAAATATAAATTCTAACCATATTTTTTTTGTACACAAATTCAGTAAAATAAAATCTCTCAAGTGGGAAAAATGTTTTATTCATAGATTTCCCAGCAATTTCAATTAAATCTCTTTAAATATTACATTCACTACTGTGGGTGTGCTCACTCATAAAAGATATCTTTGTATGATATATCTAGCAACGAATTTAGCGTAAACTCAATACTTCCTGTGGCGTTTTTCAACATGAAGTAAACGCTTCCTGTAGTAAACCAAAGACACATTTTTAAATTAGCCGCAACGGGAAAAGGAGTGTTTAGTCTGCTGAATTACACCGTTAGAAGTTATTTCTTTCTACTCGTATACGAAGTTTTAAACGTATTCCTAATTTGTTGCCTCATTGATTTAAATGACAGCGACATGTGCCAGTGTCGATTTGAAAAATTTGCTAGTATGTCGCTATTTCTGCCCATTTTTGTGGGGATTTCGAACATATAAATATTACTGTTTTTGACATTACAAGCAACACGAAATTTGAATTATTTTCATAAATATATATGAGGCATTCTTCCATAATTTTAAGTTTCAGGAATAATTTTTAACTTGTGAAATTAAATTTAATAAAACAACATTTTAAAACTTATCGAAGAATTTCTTAATGATTCAAAATAAGGAAAAAATTAACAGCAGTGATGATTGTTAACAGAATTTATTTAATTGAGGAACAAAGTTGAAATTACGTGTCTAATTTTCCTTTTCATACCCTTAAGTTTTATTTCTATAACTTTTTTATTTTCATTTAAACTTTTATTTATAATGATTTTGCATAGTACCCATAAAACATTTAAATAAGAAACAATAACAATGTAATATTTGTTAGTAATGACATTGTCTTAAAGGCCGAAATATAGCAGTTTATATTATTTTATGCTCAACTATTTTATGTTATAATTATTTACCTGTTACACACTGGCTTCAGACATGCTACTTGTTTGTATATAACTACCAGAGTTCTAGAAAGATATAAAAATTATGTTCCAAACATATTTATAATCTTCTGCTAAGAATTTCATGGTTGCAAACAGAAGCATAAGAATAGGGACGGTAAGGACTGTAGCAAGCAAATACAATTAAATATTTAGAACATTTTGTGTCTCAAACTGTTGGTCACGAACAGATATAACGAGAGGTTGCAGTCAATCAGAAAAAAATAAGTTGCTTGTGTACAAAAAAAAATCTGTTATTAAATAATAATAATAAAGTATTACGTAATTGGTATTTATTGTCAATGTAGTCTGATAAGTAAACTTAAAGATGTATTAGCAGCTGGATTTGTTTGTCGTTTGAAAGCTTTCCTACATGTAGATCTTCATTTGAAACGCACAGAAGTAAATTACTTTAAAGTAATTTAATTTCCAATGCCACTATTGAAGAAAACGTTTTTCGCACAGGTAAAACGTTTAAAAAAAAAAAATGAAAAATCCTGCGTCAAGCATAGATTATGTAACACTTTCCAACACTTCCAAAATAATTTTACAAATCATTACCGTTTAATAAGCTGAAAGATAACATCTAAGTAAACAATTTGGAAAACGCATAACATATTTAAAAACGTAATTTCAGGAATTTCCAACATATATTTCCAACATATACAATATTAGGAAAAATATCCGAATACTTTTATTCAACCCTGTATATGATCTATAGATTTTTATATATACTACATAGGATGCTAAATTTTAGTTTAGTTAGACCATATAAAAAACGCGCAGCACAGTTTAAAAATCTACTTCTGGAGTTTCTGTCAATAAACGGAAATGTGTTCGCGAACTTTTGTGTTGCCCTATATATGAAATACAGAATTTATACACACCAAGTAATAGACAAAAATTTAGTTAAATTTAAAATCGCGTTCAGCAACTTAAAACGCACTTCCAGGAATTATTGTTAACAGACAGTAGAGAATTCTTTTGTGTGTCCCTGTAAATGAACGATGACTACTATACACACAATATTCTGTAGTAAGCCTCTTGTAATGCACCTTAGTGATATATATAAATTTAAATGCGTTTAAAATAGTGAAACATTATTTAATTAAATCGCAAACGATTTTTCTCCATAGACGTAATGTAACGGAATTCTTTTGACGGTCCCTGTAAAGTAACTATAAGTGCTATGCACACCGTATTCCATATTAAGCTTCTTGTAATGCACCTTAGTGATATATATCAATTACAATGTATTTGAAATTGTGTAACATCATTAAAATTAACCGCAAATGATTTTTCCCATAGACCGCAATGTAACGGAATTCTTTTGAGTGCCCCTGTAAAAAAACTATAAGTGCTACACACTTCTGTTAAAATAGGGAACATGCTATAGATAACGGCAATAACATATAAAAATTGCAGGGCAATCCGAGTATATTTACGGGAGTTAGAGCGCGGACAGACGGCAGACGGCCAGACAAACCGAAGTCATAAACACTTTTCAACTAGGTTGGAAAGTGTTTAAAACAGGATCATTGTTTTGAAAGAATCTGTTACTAAGATTTCATATAAAACAATGCAGCGGGTCATGAACTATTTACTCTTTTTATAAATATTTAGGGGGTCTCAATGCTAAAATGTTTGGGAAACGATGATTTAAAACAAAATGTATGTATCTAAAAGAAATAAAACTTAAACATCTTTAGAAAATTGTTGAAATAAATTGTCATATTTCTTGATGTTGTTTATGCTAAAGTATCTAGAGTTTATATTGGCTGAGGTGGAACCTTACTCTTGCACATTATTTGGTAGATTGGTAAGCTTTGGTGGTGGTCTTCTGTTACTGGCCAGAAAAACATGTCACCAAACAATTGAAGTAGACAAAACAGCTATTATGTCTGATTTAATGTTTTGTACATTACCAGCATACATAAGTTATAACACGCAGTTACCCAATCTCCCTTTATTACTTTATCACGGTCTGGATTTCCTTGCTGAGATGAGGTTTCAGAGCTGCCCTTTGGTTGGTCCATCATCAATAATCTACAGCTGTAGGATATCTGGCTTCTGAGTAGCAGTTGCTGTACTAATTTTTTTATGAGATCTTTTAATGCTGTAAAATTCCATATGACGGATAATGTTTGCATTATGTTCCTTCACAAGCAATGCATGAAAGAATACGAAAACCCAGATTCTTTGGAGCTATAGAGTTCCACACAACCTGTCTTAACTTCAACGTATTTGGAATTGGCTTTAACTTTCATGGAACTCGTATGTCAACAGCTTCAATGTCTTTAGTGTATAGGTCAAACATTTTAACATTGACATTTGAATTTGTCAAAACGTAATAATAAAGTAGGAGTATTAGTAATGTCTGAACCATCTGCAACAATTTTGTCTGCTGTTGTTTTGAGCTGTCCTCCGACACCATCAACAGAACTTTAGATATGACTTGGCTAAGTGAAATTCCCTGTAGCTTCTTTAAAACCTAACTTTGTAGAAAAGTGAGTTAGTAAATACAAGTTTGTTTCATTTTTGTATTGCATTGTTGAGCCATTGCTTTGAAAACGAAACTTATCAATACGTGACTACGTGTCCTACACCGGGACTAAAACAGTCATAAGATGAGCCCATACAGCTTTATAATCATTTCTGAGATGGTTCAAAATTGCATACATATGAGGAGGATATCGGATTTCCGCAGTTAATTCAAACAAACAAATATTAAAAAACGCTATAATTAACAAGTTCACATTCTGCATTAATATTTAATTATTTACTGCTTCTGTGAGACCCTTGCCTTTCCTTTATATAGTGAAATATAACATATATATTAAGGAAGAAACGCTATGGAAAATTACCTCCTATTTTAGGCCTAAGTCATGTTAAATCTAATTGGCAACCACAATCTTTTTTGATTTTTACGAACAGTTATTTACATTGAACTAAAAAAAAAAAAAAAAAAAAAAGAAAGAAAAAACTTATATCTAAAAGTTCAGCAGTGAATCTTGGGGACGTTAAAACTACCATTAAAGCCACAATGCTTGAGTTTGATATTTAAATGTTGCAGAAAAACCCCTATAAAAAAATAGTAGTTAAGTTTTCTCTAGCATAACTCTGAATGAGAAACAAGTTGAAGAAGACTACGTGACTCCATCTGGTGTGATTTTTTGCATAATTTTCACAAGAGGAACAGTGAGGAATCTAACATCCAGGGGCAGAGTTAAAAAAAATAATAATAATAACCCCAAAAATGTGCGCAGCCTAATTTTCGTTAAATATTTATACAAAAAAAAAAAAAAAAAAAAAAAAAAAAAAAAAAAAATCCAGTTTAGTTAGAAAATGAAGTAGATGTACTTTTCTTGAAACAATATTATCCAAACAACTCCATACTCAAAAACTAGCATCGGGGATAAGGGACGCTAAGGATTTTTATGCTATATTTTAAATCATAAAATCGTTCACCATTTATTTATTTCATTAATATTGTTATCCAATCATGCTATGACATGTTTTATAATATACGGAAAAAAAAAACAGGAATATGTATTAAATAAAAATTATTATTAAGGGATTTAAAAGTCAAAATCATGTGAGAAATGCCCATATGGTATGTGTGTGTTAACAGTAGAATATACGTTATTTTCATTTTTTAAAATAGCTCTTTTACAAAAAATTATCAATCAATTAATAAGATAAGCTTTTACAATTTAATGCATCTTTATTAAGTTCTAAGAATTTAAATGCTTTTTTATGAAATCTATTAATCCATAAGCAATGAATTAAAATTTTGAATATTTAACATATATCGTCGTTTCTTGTAATTACGTCATGATAATTTATTTTTACTTTTATTATAAATGATAAAAGCTGTTCATGGAATAGCTTTTCCTGTTTGGGAGGCAGTTGTCACTAGAATGGATGAACGGAACGACACCAAATTTTACGTTTAAACTTTTGAAAGTATGGGGAAACGAATTCCGTGAAATAAATATATAGATATATAAATAAAAATTAGTACCATTTAGGACAAAAGTTGCCGGTAGGAAAAATTTTGACAGTTTTGGAGTCGAAAAGAATCAGATATTTGCATTGATCGCTATTAAAATAGATTTTTAGTTTATTTGTGTGTATACGTGACAGTACACTGCAAAAAATAATTGTTGATTTTACAGTATAAAACTGGCACCTCAGCTGCCAGTATTATACCGTAAAATTAACAGTATTAAACAGTAAAATAAGCAGTAATACGCTGCCTCGCAAGCAGTAATACGCTGCCGCGCATGCGCGGTAGCGTATTACTGCTTGCGAGGCAGCGTATTACTGCTTATTTTACTGTTTAATACTGTTAATTTTACGGTATAATACTGGCAGCTGAGGTGCCAGTTTTATACTGTAAAATCAACAATTATTTTTTGCAGTGTACAGCAGAGTTGTTAAAATTTTCCAAACACACGGCACACTTAAGGGCCGCTGTACACTTTATTTAAGATGATAAAAGAAAAAGTACGAAAGAAATATATGTATTTCAATTGATGTATAAGCACAAACAAAATATCACATCACAGCTAATAAAAACTATATTTAATATAAAATGTATTTAAAAAATAACAACTAAATTATTAACAATTAATTTTTATTTAACTCTTTATTATATACCAGAAAATTCAATCAGGGCTTCCCTAGTTACACAAGATAGGAGACAATCATTTTCTTTATTGAAAACACTGATAGATTTTTTTACATTTAATATATATATACATTAAAACAAACGGATTAATCTTCTGTAGCCCAATCAAGCTCACGCAACAGAGAAAACTTTTAAGAAAATTCATGTTTGAAAATATTTAAAAACCATAAAAAAATGGATAAAATAACATTAAAAAAAACATAAATGGAGACACAATTTTTAAACAAATTGCATTTGAAAGTACATTTCCCCTTATATTCCAGAGTGTAAAAGTTAAAATTATGCGATATTTACAAAGCAAAATAAAAAAAATGTTGATTTTACAGTATTATACTGTAAAATTAACAGTAATAAACAGTAAAATAAGCAGTATTGTAATACGCTACCGCGAATGCACGGTAGCGTATTACTACATCGTAAAAATTTGATACAGTACATCGTAAAAAATTGATAGAATCTTATGATAAAATAAACCTATCGTCTAGATATTAAAAATTGCTTTAACACCCACTTTTGACATCATGTTGGAATTGCTTGAAGCAAGATAGCTTGAAAAAGGATATAGTTTATGTACTTTTACTTAAATCTTTATAGAATTACAATATATGAAGATACTAATGTTAAATCTATGTTACAAACTGTGACTTATAATTTCCCAAAAAATCATCCAATTAATTTTTTTATTCAATGAGATACAATGAAAAGATCTAAATATTTTCCAGGCATTTTTTTGATTTCTAAACATATTTTTAATTTTGACAATTATTAATAAATTCATATTTTAAAATATATAAATCATGACCTACATTAATTTTCACATAAAATGAACCATGATCGTTAAAAACATGGGTGTGTAAGTTTACAGCTCATTCAAATCATTAGTTTTCGAGAAATAGAAAAATTTTATTCTTCTGTGGTCTCCATCGAAGTATCAGGAAAGAAAATTTTAGAAAGTAATCGTAAACAAGAAGAAAAGAATCATGCATCAGGCCTTAGATTATGAAACACTTACAGAATATTATTAAGAAATTTCACATTTTCATACAATCAAATCGATCACCGTGCGTCCTGATACTGAATTATTTTGTGCGTCTCTATAAAAACTACGCGCTTCTTAATGTATAGAAAAGATGTTATAAAGCACTTCGATCCTTTTAAATTTCATTATTTTTGAAGTAAACATAATTAAAACATTGCAAGTGACATTCCCTTACGGATAATGTAATGGAATTATTTTGTGCGTCCCTGTAAACGAAATATAAATGTTACTTATTCTATTCACTTAAGAAAGCATATTTTAGTCCGCATGTGTATCCTTATGAACGAGCTGTAAATGCTACATACTTCATTTCAAAATCGAACATTCTATAGTAAACATCAATAACATATAAAAAAATTCACAGCAATCCGAGTATATTTACGAGAGTTAGAGTACGGACAGACGGCAGACAGACAGACAAACCGAATTCATAAACACTTTTTTTTTAAATATGGTAATTTTAAGTGAGTTTATTTTATGTTAAAAAATTCTGTATAATTATTCTAGTAACTAATTGTGTGTTTCCGGTACTTTTCATTGTAAGATTTTAAATTTATCTTTCGAAATCTATGCATAAAGCCCTAGCACATTTTCTTTTATAACTGTATGAAGATTTAAGAAAAAGTACACAAACTAAAAATTTTATAGGGCTGCTTTGATCCCAATAATTCAAATATGGTGCCAAAAGTTACCATTCGAAAAATGAAAATTGGTGGAATTTTTAATATATAGACGATCCATTATGATAAAATAACCCACATACAATTATAAAAAGAACTTTATGCGAATTACAGCGGTACTTTTCGTTTATTTTTGTATTAATTAGAATTGGTGTTTTATCCATCGTCCGGATTATTTTTTGTTTATTTATTTCATTTTATTTTATTTACTTTATGTTTTATTTATTTATTTATTTATTGGGGGGGGGGGGATACTGTACATATCCATCTCGTGGCTTTTAAAATTTGAAAATACATCACATGTCTAACACGAACACCTCAGTTCGAACCCGTGAATAAAAAGATGCATTACGTCTTAAATACATCGTTATCCGAGCCCTGAAAATGTATCACGTCTCTTGCACGTTCGTACTTTTTATGCAGAAAAAACTGTTACATTTTTCCTACTATGTTATAGGGCAAGAGATTAATTTAAAACCATTTATAAGTCTTGTAACAACAATTAAATGTAACAACAATTAAATGTTTCATTTCTTTCAAAATTAATTCAAATAAATTTTCTGTAATTAATCCATTCATTAAATAAGTTATGTAATTATTAAAGAAATTTTGCAATGTACTTCTTCTTTGAAAAATTTCGTAATTAATACTTTATTCATTAAGTCATTTTTTCTACTATTTCTGTTAGTTATTTAATAAATTTCGATAAATTCGTTCTTTGAATAACTTTTCATTAAAGCCAAATTTTTCGGAAACATTAATTTTTGGTTATACATATTTTAATTAACAGTCTTCGATAATTAATCGTGAAAAAATCAGTTTAAATGATGAAAATGTAGAAAATAATTATGTACTTCATCATAATCAAAGGCGGATATGGGAAGAAAGTTCGGAAAGAACTTGTAATCAATGATTCGTAATATTTTAGAATTAATTGCGACATTATTCATTACCATTGATTTTTAAGGACTTTTATTTAATTCGCGGCTGCATTAAATTCCAATTATTATAAATGCGTGAAAAGATTAAAATGTGTTAAAACATTAGACGCAATTACAATAACAGTTAACTTTATGCAACAATATTCGTGCACAGTGCGAACTATTCAAGATTTTAAATAATAGAAAATTTTATTAGACGATATTATTTATTTAAACCTAGATTTGTGACAATGGACTTAATGCAATATACAGCTAGATTTTTAAATGTTATATATTTTCCTAATAAATGCCAAATATTGCTAATTGATAGAAGCTTACAGTTAGAAAAAAGGATCTATCCAGAAAAATAAAACAATCAAATATTCCATTTTTATACAAAAATGCGTCTACGACTTAATTCAAAACTTTGTGTCATTTTTTATGAAAACTTTTGTTACTTAAAATAATTAAACTGTATTTTTTTTTCGAAAATATTACTCTTTGGTTATACACATTTTAATTAGCAATCTTAGATAATTAATCGTGGAACAATTAGTTTAAATGATGAAAATATAGAAAATAATTATGTACTTCATCATAATCAAAAGCTTTTTTCTTCATTTTTTTTCTTCTAAAAAATTTACAAATTGTTTTCAACAGCACATACATTTATCTAATAAGAAATGATTTTTTTTAAATTAATCTTGCTGTGGTTAAATTCAATGGATTTCCACATAAAAATGCATTAAATAATTTTATTTAAATAAGATAGATTCGGTGTATCAAATGTTCTCGAAATATTAACCTTCGGTCATGTATGTTTTAATTAGAGACGGTGATTAGCTATTTATTCGGTAATTAACTATGAAAAAACAGATAAATAATAGAAATATATAGACAATAATTATTTCATTTTTTCTGTAAACAGAGAAAAATACGTAATATGTATTCGAGGAAAAGTTAATCATTACAACGCGTAATTAAACACGTTAAAAATGTATTAATGCCTAAAAAGGTAATTTCTGTATGATTTAACAGCTTTAATTTTGGAAACGTGTAACATTTTCATTTAAATATAACTATCACAGTTACATAAGTTTAAATTATGTAAGCATTTGAAATAATAATTTCACGAATTGTATTTATGATAATTATGCAACATTATAAAACTATAATAGTTTTGTTAAAAAAAAAAGTTACAAATATTTATTACATTTTATTTCTCAGAATAGATGTGGAAAAATATGGTTATATTTATTTATTAAAGTAAAGTGTTTTATTCACAAATGCCATGTATATTAGAGTACTGCATCGGGTCCGGTTACCCGCTTTTACCCACACCCGACCAGACCTGCGTTTCGGTTAGGGCAGATTGACTTCAGCTGTGAGTCAGGTTTTCATCGGATTGACTTTCATTGTTTCGGGTTCGGGTCTGTTTCGGGTTGCGTTTTGACTCTTGCGGTCCGGGTTTGGGTTAATCCACTTTTTCATAAGAATGTTCACAAAAAATTTTCAGGTTAAAAATATATATACAATAAGACCTCCATAATGGACACTCCTGAAAAGCAAACACCTCTATTTAGCAAACACTTTTTCAATTCCTGACACATATATTTGTACGCTTATACCTTGGAATAGTGGGCACTTCCAAATCTACGCACACGTAGCATGTTTATGTGTGCATAAACTATCGTAAATTCGATACATGTGTTTTTGTGTGTTCCATATTGAAAATTGGCAATATTTTCCATATTCTGGTTCTTAACTGCATCGTAAAGGAACCATAATCTATGATTACATTTCTTATATACATTTTTTTTTCTCATGCAGTAAGTTGAATATATACTCGTTCATATTCAAAAACGTATTTATTTTCATCTGAAACATAGTTGTGTTTAAACTTTTTGTGAAAATCCCAACAGTCGGACTTGCAAAAAAGCTAAATATGACCTGAAAAAATTATTATAGTGTGAACCTGACACACAGAAAGAAAGTTAGAGTCATCCCGACCCGACAAAAATAGAAACAACCCGACCCGGTGTAGGACTTTATGCAACGATACCGAGGTGTCCGCTATTCAATGATTTCACTATATTTGAATAGTATTAAGGAATACTAGATGGAACCCGTCAAAATTTGACGGCAAACAACTTGATAATACCATAAAAGTAAAATTTATAGTTGCTTTAACTTGACAAATTTCATAGTGGGGAGCATAATATGATTAAGTGGTCACAGACTTTTCCATCGATAAATCACATGAGGGGTGTATGCAAAATTTAGAAAAGTACACCCTTGGGGGGTCAAAGTGGGGGGATGGACATGGGAGATGCATAATATGATTAAGTGGTGACAGACCTTTCCAATGATATATAACATGAGGTTGTGTGCAAAATTTAGAAAGTACCCCTTGGGGGGGGGGGGGGGGCAAAGTGAGGAGATGGACACCGGATATGCATAATATGATTAAGTGGTCACAGACCTTTCCAATGATATATAACATGAGGGTTGTGTGCAAAATTTAGAAAGTACAGGGGGGGGGTGCAAAGTGGGGAGATGGACATCGGAGATGCATAATATGATTAAGTGGTCAAAGACCTTTCTAATGATATATAACATGAGGGTATTGTGCAAAATTTAGAAAGTACCCTTTGGTGGGGGCAAAGTGGGGAGATGGACATCGGAGATGCATAATATGATAAAGCAGTTACAGACCTTTCCAATGATATATAACATGAGGGTAATGTGCAAAATTTAGAAAGTACCCTTTTGGGGGGGGGCAAAGTGGGGAGATGTACATCGGAGATGCATAATATGATTAAGCAGTTACAGACCTTTCCAACAATATATGACATGAGGGGTGTCAACAAAATTTAGAAAAGTATCTCTTGGGGGGGGGGCAAAGTGGGGAGATGGACATTGGAGATGCATAAAATGATTAAGTGGTCACAGACCTTTCCAATGATATATAACATGAGGGTAATGTGCAAAATTTAGAAAGTACCCCTTCGGGGGAGGGGGGGGGAAGTGGGGAGATGGGCATCGGAGATGCATAATATGATTAAGTGGTCACAGACCTTTCCAATGATATATGACATGAGGGGTGTCAACAAAATTTAGAAAAGTATCCCTTAGGGGGGTGGGGGGGGGCAAAGTGGGAAGATGGACATTGGAGATGCATAATATGATTAAGTGGTCACAGACCTTTCCAATGATATATAACATGAGGGTTGTGTGCAAAATTTAGAAGTACCCTTTGGGGGGGGGAAGGGGGGCAAAGTGGGGAGATGGACATCGGAGATGCATAATATGATTAAGTGGTCACAGACCTTTCCAATGATATATAACATGAGGGTAATGTGCAAAATTTAGAAAGTACCCCTTCGGGGGGGGGGGGGAGGAAGTGGGGAGATGGGCATCGGAGATACATAATATGATTAAGTGGTCACAGACCTTTCAATGATATATGACATGAGGGGTGTCAACAAAATTTAGAAAAGTATCCCTTAGGGGGGTGGGGGGGCAAAGTGGGGAGATGGACATTGGAGATGCATAATATGATTAAGTGGTCACAGACCTTTCCAATGATATATAACATGAGGGTAATGTGCAAAATTTAGAAAGTACCCTTTGGGGGGGGGGGGGGCAAAGTGAGGAGATGGACACTGGAGATGCATAATATGATTAAGCAGTCACAGACCTTTCCAACAATGTATGACATGAGGGGTGTCAACAAAATTTTGAAAAGTGCCCCCCTTAGGGGGGGGGCGGGATGGACCCCGGAGATGCATAACATGAATAAGTGGTCAAAGACTTTTCCACCGATATATCACATGAGGGGTATGTGCAAAATTTAGAAAAGTGTCCCACTTGGGGGGGGGGGGGGATGGACACAGGAGATGCATAACATGAAAAAGAAGTCACAGCCGTTTTCAACTTGCAACCTTTTTCTCGAAGGCATTTGACAATATTAATTTTTTTTTTACCCAAGACAATTTAACGATATTCTTATTTTTTTGCGTAATTCGTCAAACGTTCATGGAAAAAATCAGGAAATTCGCTAATCAATAGTTGATAAATTATAAAATTCAACAATCGATAGCAGTAAAATTGGTCAATCGATAACGGAAAAATCACGAAATTCATCAAATGGTCTCCCGTAAAAAAAATTGTCCTGCACACTGATGTGATGATCAAAAGGGTTTTGAAGTATAGGACAAAATTAGCACTTGCCAAACAGCGAGTAATACTGAAAATTTGGCAATGGACTTTATTGCCACCACTGGTCAAACATAATAGTCACACTCACCAATTGCGATGATTGAATGGAAAAAGATTTTTTTTCTCTGCTGTCGCGCGACAAATTTTGAAACCATTTGGTAAATTTCATCCCCGAAATTGGCAGATTGTGAATTTTTTTCTCGAAGAAATTCGACGATATTCGAAAAATTTTTCTCCCGAAACCAGTTGATGAATTTTGCGATTTTTCCACTGTGTAGATTAATGAATTTTGCACTTCTTCCGCTATCGATTGACGAATTTCGAATTTTATCGACTATCGGTTAACGAATTTCACGATTTTTTCCATGAACGAACAAATTGCGCACTTTCTGCTAATTGACACATTTCGCCCTTTACAATTCAGTCAATGAGTTGAACGTTGTTTCTTTCGAGAAATGTCAGGAATGAAACAATGATTCTTTAGGTTGAATTTACTTCGTTCGATGCCCCATGGAAGAATGTGTGCGATGCAGCAACGGGCGTCACAGACTTTTTAGGGCACCTGCAGACTAAAAACATCTAACCAATCTTCGCAGGGGGAAAATAACAGATTTTGTCACATGATTGAGGAAAAAACACTACTTTATCAAAGGATAATGGGAAAACATGACTTTTGTTAAAAGACCACAGAAAAAACGTAATTATGCAAAAGGATCGCGAAAGATAAGCAAATTTTGTCAAAGAATTGCAAAAAAGGAAATTTCACCAAAAGATCACGCTTTTTTACTAAATTTCGTCTAAAAATTGCGGAATAAAATGTATTTTATCAAAGAATTGCTGGAAAATGCGAATTTCGTTAAGGATCGTGAGAAAAATGCGAAATTCTTCAAAGGATCGCTGAAAAAACACTAATTTCGTCAAAGAATTGCTGAAAAAACATGAATCTCGCCCAATAACAGAAAAATCATGGTTCATAATCATTATATCTAGTAGTATATGTAAATACAGTTTGTGATATAAGACAAAATTAACATTCACCAATCGGCGAGTAATACTGGAAATTGGTGATTGATGTTATTGCCACCACTGGCTAAACTTAGTCACACTCACCAATTGCGATGATTGAATGTAAAATGAAATTTTTTTTTCCCGCTGTCACTCAAAGAATTTTGAAACCATTTGGTGAAGTTTTTTCCGAAACCATTTTGTGAATTTCCCGATTTTTTCTTCAAAATCATTCGACAAAGAGACTTTTTTCTCAATGGCATTTGACAATATTCAAAATTTTTTTACCCAAGACAATTTGACGATATTCTTAATTTTTTTTGTGCAATTCGACAAATGTTCATGGAAAAAATCATGAAATTCGTTAATCAATAGTCGATAAATTGTGAAATTCAGCAATCGTTAGCGGTAAAATCGTAAAATTTGTCAATCGATAACGGAAAAATAATGAAATTCATCAAACGGTTTTCGGTAAAAAAATTGTCTTGCACGCTGATGTGATGATCAAAAGGGTTTTGAAGGCATTTATTTTATTTGTTGTATTGTGTATAAATACCTAGGTGGAAACAGTTTGCTTATTTTGTCAAATGTTTCAACAATATTCGACCCAATACGCATGCATAAAAAAAATCTTCCGGTAGGACCGGCCAATGAGGTGAAGGTCTATTACGGTCTCTAGAAACGTGTTTGGGATCATCTCCTGTTGTTTTTTTCTTGCACTTTGCGTTAAACCTAGGAAGGTATTTATATAGAACTCACTGTGGAGTGTTTAGAAGGTATTTATTTATTTCATTTATTATAATTTGTATGAATACTTAGGTGTCCATTTCGGATTTACTGTTTAAAAATGAATTTAGGCTCTTTTAACGTTCGCGAAATCAATCCCGATGGAAATTGTCTTTTTAGATCTCTATCATTTTGTTTATATAGTACAGAAAATGATTATTTAAATGTATGTAAAAATATCGTAGAACACGTAATACAAAATTGGACCACTTATAGTCCGTTTATTATCGGGGATGAATCTTATGGTGTTCCGATTGCTAATGAAGACAATTATGTAAATATATGGTTCTTCATAGAGGTATATGGTTCTTCACACTTCAATAGAAGCATTGTTTAAATTAATATAATTCTACAAATATGATGCAGTTTTAAAATATCGAGTAATGATTAATACTGTCAAAGAATATACTCATATACGTAATTAAGTTTTGGTACTTCTCTATTATCTCATCGACCACTTTTCATAAAAAAAAAACTATCGCCAAATAAATGGGAGAACGTTGTCATTGGAATATCAAAATAAATAAATAAAATATAAGAATTTAAGGATACAATTGTTATTTTAATTAATGAAATAACTAATAAATCAAATAAACATAATGAAAAATACACGCAAATGTTGAATTAAAAACCACTTGATGACATAAAAAACACGTATAATGTTTTCGACATCAAGTAAATGGGACTGCAATTTTGGCATTTAATCATACAGTTTGGTGATAGTATTTTGTTATGAAAAGTGGTCGATGGGATAATAGAGAAGTACTCAAGTTTTTTATACCAAGTTTGAAAATTTATCTTTTTTTGACATTTAAAAAAAATAACATAAAAAAACATTACAAATTTGCCCATTTAAAACATTCAAGATTTGTATATATACAAACAATACAATGTAAATATTAATATTGTTACATGATACATTATATACATTGTTTGCATATATACTTCTTTGTATACATATATTGTTTGTATACATACAAACAAATATAATGTAAACATTATTCAAATATTAAGAGTTTGCAAATCAAAACATTCTAAAGATTTGTATACATACAAACAATATAATGCATACATACTCTTTACAAATAAAATAGCCCACTTATATAATGACAAAACTTTTAAATCGAATAGAGATAATATATTTCTGTTTTGTTATGAAAAGTGGTCAATGGGATAATACAGAAAAGTACCTAAGTTATTTATACCAAGTTTGAAAATTTATCTTTTTTTGACATTTAAAAAAAATAACAGAAAAAACATTACAAATTTGCCCATTTAAAACATTCAAGATTTGTATACATACAAACAATACAATGTAAATATTAATATTGTTACATGATACATTATACATTGTTTGTATATATACTTCTTTGTATACATACAAACAAATATAATGTAAACATTATTCAAATATTAAGAGTTTGCAAATCAAAACATTATAAAGATTTGTATACATACAAACAATATAATGCATACATACTCTTTACAAATAAAATAGCCCACTTATGTAATGACAAAACTTTTAAATCGAATAGAGATAATATATTTCTGTTTATTTTATAACTTATATTCAGATGCTCAGATTCTGCTTTTTTCGAACACATAATAATAAAAATATTACTACCGTGCGTACTGTCTTTTGACATTATATTTACATAATCGAATTCATTATCAATCGGAACACCATAAGATTCATTCCCGATAATAAACAGACCATAAGTGGTCCAATTTTGTATTACGTGTTCTACACGTTTGAATAATTATTTTCTGTACTATATAAACAAAATGATAGAGATCTAAAAAAAAAATTTCCATCGGGATTTCGCCAACTTATGAGCCTAAATTCATTTTTAAACAGTAAATCCGAAATGGACATCTAAGTATTCATACAAATTACAATAAATAAATAAAATAAATACCTTCTAAACACTCCACAGTGAGTTCTAGATAAATATTTTCCTAGGTTTAACGCAACGTGACAACAGAAAAAAACAACAGATGATACGATCCCAAACACGTTTGTAGAGACAGTCATAGACCCTCACCTCATTGGCCGGTGATTTTTTGACGCATGCGTATTCGATCGAATTTCGATGGAATAGATTTGACAGAATTACCAAACAGCTTTAAATATATGGATAGATTTGTTCATTTTTCTATATAAAATATAAAATTGGTATTAGAGTATTGGTATTGTTTGGTTATTGTTATTTATTGGTATTGCACATTACTTTTCATAATAGCATTAAAACATGATTTATTGCCCTTTCATTGCGGATTCGGATCGGGTTGCTGGTTGAAGCATTTCGGGTGCGGGTTGAAATATATCGGGTGCGGGTTGGGTTGCGGGTCGCCGAAAATTATTTTTGCGGGTTGGGGTCGAGGAAACTTTTTTGTCGGGTTCGGGTCTAGTTGCGGGTTGACTTCAAATGGAATTTTCTGGTGTGCAGGACTCTAATGTACTATATTACAACCAATACATGATGATGCAATAGTATAAAATTAAGAGATAATTCGAACGAAAGAAAGAAATATCCTGCGTTACGCATATATAGTGAAACAGTTTTTCAATAGTACTTGAAAATCGAACTATAAGATTTTCAGAGATAAAATCAGTTAGGATGAGAACTAGTATGCGTAGAACTGCTTTTTTGGGAGGAACCATTACTTCCAAATACCTATCTCAATCTCAATTTTATCGCAGAATCATGAAAATAAGAAATGTAAAGATTACTATTTAGAATTAGTTATACGCAAAAAAAAAAAAAAAAAAAAAAAAAAAAACATTATGAACTTTGGAAATTTAGGCAAGGCCGGGACATACTATTAGAAAATCTTAAAAAATGATGTAAATACTTGAAATAACTTAATACTGTCTGCTGTCGTCGTAAAAATTAGAGGGCAGTTAGGCAGTGGAATAACCAGTGGAATAACCAGAATATTTCCATAGGAGGCAGTAGACCACAGTTCCCCCTCTCTGCGAATATCAAAATTAAAAGTAGAAAACTTTAATATCATCTTGACAATAATTACTTTCTGGATAGCAAATTTTATGCGTAGTTCTATTTGAGAAACAGGGGGTATAGGGAGTTTTTAAGGTGTTATAGTCTGTGGATTATACCTACCTGCAAAGTCGGAAAAAAAATATTTTTTGGGAATTTTTTTTTTAGGAAATTGAAACAAGATATTCGAAAACTCGCTTTGTATTTCGTTTATTACACTTTAAAGAATTTTTTTAATGACGAAATAAAGTTGGGTGTCCGCAGCAGACCCGCTGCTGTCGTTCTGGTAGCCTTTCAGCATGATCACCCAAACTCTGTCAAATGTTATCTTAAATATAAAAAGCTCATAGTTTTCGAACACTTAAAATTCAAGAGTAATTTTCGATGTTTTGCAAAAAATGATTTTGAACAAAATGTTAAAGGTACAAAGTTAAGATAAACATTTAATTTTTTCTTTTTTTTTAACTTTGATTGTTTGTGAAAAGTATAGAAAACTTCAAATCGCAAAAATAACTATTACTCTCTAGATAATATTGTTGTTAAAAATTGGTAAACATTTGAAGAAGTTTGGTTGAGATTTGTTCGAGTTATCGTGATCGCCTACTTTAAAAAACACATTTTTGAGATAATTACGTTTAATGATACAGGCTATGATTTATGCATGATAGAACAAAATAAATTAAAGAGGCATGACTTTCTTAATTTTTAGCAGATCGACTAGAAAATGTAACTGAATATTCTTTACTAATTGTACTTTCAGAAAGTGCAATAAAAAAAAATGCATTTTTTAAAACTTGCACGTAGGTGTAGCCCCTTAAATAAATGCGGAAGGTATATGGTCGCTTCGCATACTCTTTACAGTTCTGATACTGTTGAATGTTTCAAAGTTTTAACATTCTCAAACCTCCAACATACATGTTATATTTTGCAATTATTTCTCTACTGGGCGGTTGCTTTTAATTTCCCCGGGCACTGAACTTATTGATATTTTACTAAACAGTGTGATATTGAAATAGCGTCTATTCAGAGCTATTATCATTTCATAAATTAAATATATATATATATATATATATATATATATATATAATGCTGAAATATCGACTAGACACTATTTTGTTTTATAATCTAAATCCTAAATAAAATAAACCAACGCAGAATTTTTATTATTATTTCTCCGCGCAAAATAACTATTTTTTCCCATTACACAATTCTTGGGTTATGAAATGATTTTTTTTTTCTTTTTCTCTTTTCCTGGAGTTATCGAAGGCTAGAATGTGTGTATAAAATATATCCCATTCCAAAGAAAACTGCATAAATTTTATCGGATTATTGCCAACAAGATATGACAAAAGATTAACTCCATAAAATGTGGCCCTGCATAAACTAAACTAGCCACGACTTCAAAACAGGAGAAAAAAAAAACGAATAAATGCGATTTTCGCAAGTGAAGAGAACTAAAAATCTACCCCCCTTATGCCCTATCTGGCGCCGAGAGTATGCCCTATTTGTACTAGGGCACAAGATATTTGCTACAGACAAGACGTCGCCCGCATTTCGATCCGGTCTTCACTTCTCCCGTTGCCAACAAAAGAGAACAAAATTCAAGGAGTTGAGGGAGAAATGATTTTCACAGAAAGGATGCATGAGAGCGGATAAGTTTCGGACCAACTGATATAAGAACATTGACCGAACGATTTTGTCTGTAAGATGGATGCTGACATTTCAATATTTTTCATTACTTCATTCCTTGTCAAGGATTTTTTTTTTCCAATGCTGTAAATATATGAAATGATATATATTTATTTTATTGGAAAGAAGAAATATCTGAAAGATGTGTCATGTGTTTCTAACCTAATGTTGAATTATTTGAAAACTTAGAGGATAATTAACGAATTATTAAATTTAAAAATAATAAGGCATAGGTTTAAATATATATAATGCATCATATTTTTTTTATTTGAAAGTGCAAGTAATTGAAAATGTGAGATGTAATCTTCCCAATTGGGCGAAAAAGTCCGGGCCAGGATTCGAAACCGGGATCCCTTGGCTGAAGCTGACAATGCTCTACCAACTGAGCAATCCCGGATGAATATGGTTGAACTAATTCACCCAGTTAACCTTAATGATCATAGCATCTGGTCTGATATCTGAATCAGCACAACAGAATAAATCACAGGTAATGGGACCTCCAGTAAATGCTGAAAACGTGATTACGCTAGATTAATTTTACCACAATTATTTCTGATTGGTAAAGAAATGATTGTGGTAAAATTAATTTAGTGCAATTCACAATCTGTCAGATGTTACCTTACTTTGAAATAGCTTTCCTTGAAATAAAAATACCACATTACATTATTATAATTCGCACAAATTGCATAGAAGAGTTATAATATTTTGTGTATATAATTATAGAGGTAGTTCTATAGACCTATATTAAATTGTCTTAATATTTTAAAGGTATTGATAAATTTCAATATTTAGTATATAGGTGAAGCGCATGTTACGCTTTTTTCCAACAACAGTCAGTGACGTATCCAAAAATACAAAGTATGGTATATGATGATTATTTCCATAAAGTGTGTATACATATTGTGCAGCATCCTTGTCAGATATACAACAATATGACATTTACCTAATGCTAATGCTTAAAGAGGTATGCCGGTGTAAAACCTTCCAAATATATTTTTTATTATAGACTAAAAAATTCTGTGTTTTTTTTTTTTTTTTTACCATTTTCAACGCCACCTTGATCAGCCCTCAATTAAAAAAGACCCCTTCCAAAACTTTTAAATGCGTTTTTCTTAAAATAGTATTTTCTGACTACTGGACATTTTTTGAAAGTCAGTAATTAAATTATCGACTTTTAATACAGAGTGAAGTTACATGAGGTGATGAGGCATGTACTTATCTGGTAAACCAACCATTAAATTTGTCCTTTATGATTCTTTTTTTTTTCTTTTGCCAGAAATTTAAATTTAAATCAATATAATAATATAATAACAATGTTATAATTTTTTTAATGAATGGTTTGCCAGATTTCTGCATTCAATTAACAAAATTTTTAAACACTTGTTTGTTTGTTTTTCAGATTAATTGTTACCAAGCAGGAGTGCATACTAGAGATGAGTTCGGGCTCCCTTTTCGGAGGCCGGACCCGCCTGAGACTGGCGATTTCAAATCCCAACCCGTCCGAGCCCGATACCGAAAAAAATTGCATAATATTTAAAAATTGTTTTAAAAGTAATATCTCATTTTTAAACAACTTTTAATCCCGAGCACATAATTAATTTTATGGAAATTTACATTCCATCTTATTCCTCTTCCCATTGGCGCCATATCACCCAGTCGTCGCCGTCAATGCCATTCATAAATCTGAAAATATCACAAATTTTCTTTTAAAGTAACATTCTAATACTAAAAAAGAAAAACTCGATTTCAGGGCTTTCGGGCAAAGGCTAAGCCCGTCTCATCTCTAGTGCACACCAGTCAGATGGGAGACAACAAATTATTTTTTTGTTCCGAGCTTCCTGATATAAACTTGTTTATTTTTCCAGATTAATTGTTACCAAGCAGCAGTGCACACCAGGCAGATGCGAGACAATGAATTATTTTCTTGTTCTGTGCTTCCTGATATAAACTTGTTTTTTTTGTTCTTTCAAACTAATTGTTACCAAGCAGCAGTGTACACCAGTCAGATGGGAGACAACGAATTATTTTTTTGTTCTGGGCTTCCTGGTATAAACTTCTTTCTTTGTTCTTTCAGATTAATTGTTACTCTGAGTCAGATGGGAGAAAACGAATTATTCTCTTGTTCTGAGCTTCCTGGTATAAACTTGTTTCTTTATTCTTTCAGATTAATTGTTACCAAGCAGCAGTGCACACCAGTCACATGGGAGACAACGAAATTCTTTTCTTGTTCTGAGCTTCCTGATATAAACTTGTTTGTTTGTTTTTTCAGATTAATTGTTACCAAGAGTCAGATGGAAGACAACGAATTATTTTCATGTTCTGAGCTTCCTGGTATAAACATTTTTTTTTTTTTTCAGATTAATTTTTACCAGGCAGCAGTGCACACCAGTCAGATTGGAGACAACGAATTATTTTCTTGTTCTGAGCTTTCTGATATAAACTTGTTTTTTTTTTCAGATTAATTGTTACCAAGCAGCAGTGCACACCAGTCAGATGGGAGACAATGAATTATTTTCTTCTTCTGAGCTTCTTGATGGTCAGATTAATTTTATTTTTATGGAGTTTCTTATTTAAACCTTACATAATATAATGTTGATTTCCGTTTGAAAATAAGTTCTCATCCCCCTCCCCCAAATAAATAAATAAATAAATAAATATAAAAATAAAATTTCTAGAAATGATCGTAATTTAAGGGGCATTAAACCAGTGTTATGAAAAAAAAACACAATCTGCAAGCATTTCAAATTTGTCATTCGAACATTCAATTCTTCTAATAACCATTTACATCCATAATCGAAAGATCTTTCGTCAAAGATAAACAATTTACCTCATTTCGCATCCTAATTAATATTCACTGGAATATCTGAAAATCTTTAAATAAACTTTTCCATATTTCTTGAAAAGTTTTAAGAGGCAGGAGCTTATACTAAAATTCATAAATATGTCTGATATGGACTTACAACTATCAATTTGGGCTATTTTAATAGTCATATTATTTTAAAATATTTATTTATTGTTGCATTTATTTTCATGAAAAAATTTAATTATAAAACACTGTAGTGATCTTATTGGTTACAAACAATATAAAGGATATAAATTTTAAGCTTATTCCGAATCAAAGTTAAAATTCGTTCTCCGCCAGGCCCGAGAAAGAGAAAGGTAGTTGGGTTTGTCGTTTGTAGTTTGTAGTCATGGATCCGACTTTTATGAGAGAGTTCGTAATTTAAAAAAAACAGCTACAGTGGTACCACGGTTCTTGACCACAATTAAATCCAAAGAATTTATCGAAAAGCGAACTAAATTTTATTATATTAAATAATGTAAATTGGCTTGTTCAATTGGCTTTCACTTACCTAATTTTACATGTTTCAAACAATACACTGCACAGTACAATGAGGTCAAAAAGAAGAAAATAAAAACGCATTGCAGCACTGTGCATTACATGAGACAATATAACATTTTAATATAAATTTATCAAAATCCGTATGTATGTCCGTATATACCTATGTTAATAAAACTTTCGATGACTTGAGGTTGGGGATAAGATTGAGGAGAAGGGGGAGGGTCCATTCTCATTTTTTAGGTCATTAGAACCGCTAACTTACTCGCTGGTTTTTTAATCGCAAAATGCATGAAATTCGTTGGCAGTGGGATCAGAATACCGTATGTTGTAGTATGTGTGCTTCTTGTCCATGAAAATTAAAAAGAAAAATGAGAAAATATAAAGAAAAAAGTAAAAAGAAAAAGAAGAAAATTATAAAAATCAATAAAAACCAGCACATTTGCTGCACAGGAATCTCGAAAGGCACGAAAATCGTTATCGCTGCAATTACTGTATCTGATGTATGCGCGGTTCGTGTTCTGAAAAAAAAAAAGCCATTTAGGTCACTTTTGATACGTTTTTTCGCTCGGTCAATTTGGCTGCGACACTCTCACTGTCCGAAAACCGAACCAAGTTTTGAACGAATTTCTTGTTTGAGAACTAGGATGTTCCAAAATCAAGGTTCTATTTCCCATAATTATCTTCCTTCTTAATATTTTAATTAAGGAGGGATACCTGTAATCGTCTTTCGCTGAGGTATCTTCGGGGTCTCGGTTCCCGTGTGCAAAGGTGCACAAAGGTGTACAAAGATGCAGTGGATGCTACGAGCACAGGCTCTATACTTATAAAGACCTCCAATGAAAATAAAAGACCTTTTCTTAACTTAAAAAAATATTTGTACCCCAGAAAGGTATTGCACGCATTAAACCAAAGCGGGGGATGAGGCAGGGCCTGGTTATGTACTTACTGAAAAATCATCCAAAAGGTTTGGTATCTAAATCATTTTTAAACTATTGTTTTAAATATATACTTCAACCATTTTATGACCTGGGGTAAGTAATATGTACTGTTTCTATTTAAAAGTCCTCAAGGATGTGTACAGTAATATTTGCATGTAAATATACATCCACACACACATACATATCTACACGCGGGCAATAATTGTCGCCAAGCTTAATGATACGTGGCGAAATATTGCCAAATTTGGAGCAAATAATTAGTCACAAAAAACACTGCGAATTGGCACTAATTCAATAATTTGGCGATATCTGCATTGCATTTAACTGCAATTATTATAATAAGTATCTTTTAACTACCAATAGACTAGCCTATAATTAGGGATTCTTCCGTAAAATTAGCTCCACGAGCAATTAGCGTAAGTTAGCCAGCATGGTGTGACACAAAATTAATTTAAATATTATAAACTTTGTTCTAATTTCTTTGCACTTAAAAGTAATTGTTGCCAGCCTTGCTCAAATTTGACACCAATCGAACCTGCGGATCCGGTTACGGAAAATTAGCTTTATAATGGATGACAAGCATTTCTGACATCATCCAACGTCACAATGACGATGTTCTTTTATATCGCTAATCAGCGTCCTGCTTTTCCCCCCCACAAGCGTTAGCCAAGAGCCAATCAAATACGGGTAATTCCCCTCAAGCACAGCGATATCCGCCCAATGCATGTGGTCCATTGAAGTATTTCAGCAGAATAAATTGTATATACTGCGTCACAAATTTTTCAGTTACTTTTGATCACCTGGTACCTCAATGTACAGTATTCTGTAAAGTGTCCAAGGCTACACTAGATACCGGGCTTGCTCATTCATTATCATGACGTCACAAAAGGTGGCTGGCCGCGACCAGCGATTGGTGCAAAGCGACGAGCACGTCGTTTTGTGCCAATCGCTGTATGTCTTTCATTTTGTCGTTTCGCTTTGTACCACTGGTCCTCCGCCGGGACGTGGCATCCTATACCTTTCACGGTTGGTGTCCCGGCTGGGTGTCTCTTGTCTCTTGTACCAATCGCTGGTAACGGCCAGCCACCATTTGTGACGTCATGATAATGAATGAGCAAGCCCGGTATCTAGTGTAGCCCTGAAAGTGTCAAAAAGTCGAATGGAGTCACTCCAGATTTATTACCTTTGATAAAAAAGTATTCTTGACCACAAAAGTGACCACAAACCCTAAAGTGAAGGCTGACCCTGAACACATAAACACCGTACATATAAAAGTGAATCAAAATATTTTTATTTCATTTAAGTTCTTTAGCACACTTTCTAAAAGGGATGTAACATTGTCAGTCTTAAATAACGCTTCCTTACAGAATTTCTTTACAAATGCTTCTTTATTTTACTGGTAAATCCATCTCGTAATTCAGATGTTTTTCTTTTCCATAAAGTAACTATCCTTTCATTCTAAAAATTATTCCCACGATATATCTTAATAAAAATAAGAAGAAGATTTCGATGTGCCTTGGGCTGAGAAATAAATGATATCTTTATTCCTCATTGTCTGTCATAATGTCTGAAATGACGACGCCGACACTTCTACAAGTAACAGTGCTCAGTATCAAAACACACAAAAGACTCCATTTGTCACTCTTACATGAATTATTCGAGAATTTTGCAATCTTTTTCAAAGATGAATTAAGGCTTTGTTTGACGACAATAATAGAGTTTAGATAGAATTTAAGAAAGATAATTGAAAGTCTTAATGTGATTTATAACACAAATGAAATTAAAATGTGTTCCATATATTTATTCCAAACTTCATTTGTACTTTTTATTTTAAGTTTAAAACAAATCTGCGTTAATACATTCCGTATTCATTGTCAGGCTTATTAAGATAATGCAAGAGCTCAAAACATTGAAAGTGCATTAAGTTATTTAGCGCATTAAGTTAAAGATGAATGATTAGCTGGAAAATCATAGCGTAATACAATATGCTTGCAGGCGCGTAAGGCGCTCACATGCCTGGAAGAAATAAACCTTTTTGTCGAATAAATGTTTTTAAAACACGTTTTACTATTTTCAATGATAAAAAAAAATTGGTAATTAAAATAAACGTAGGAAAATATATAAAATGAAAAACCTTCTGACTTTGGTGTATAGTGACAAGGTAAGAAATCTTGAATGTATGAATTACAGTAATACTCCAAATAGCTGAACCCCAATCATCCGGATCTACATCAGGAAATAAAATATAGACTTTTCTAAGGAAAAGAAAATATTCAAATTAAAACTATACGTATTCATTCGTAAAAATATTATTTCATTGATATGAATATTTAAACAAACGTTAAATTGAAGAGCAGCGAGTTGAAGGCTAACGAATCTTCCTATGTATCCACTCCAGTCTGACAATGAAATGAGCCTGATTTCTCGGCAATAGCTCGATCATTTACAGTGTAAATTTGAAACAAACATAGAACTTCGTAAGACAGAGGTAATAACGTGGTCCAATTTTTTTTAATTCTATATGTGGCCTAAATAATTAAAAGTAAAAATGCTAATGCAAACCCTATGGGTGAAACGATTATTTGTCTCTGGCATATGCCAGAAAAATTCATCGATCACAGGGACTTTCACTTAATAAAGCAGTTGTGGAGATCAGTAGAAACGAATTCCATTTAGACTAACATATGTCGACTGCTCACGTGCAAGAAAACGTACTGATCTGTTATTTGACTCTCCCTTCAAAATTTATCGTTGGCTGAAAACTTACTCGGAGAAATTATCGATACCTAAACGCTTAGAGTGGCGATAGCTTTTTAATTTACAATAAACTCTGTATTTACAGCCTTATGCACGGTAAAAAAAGACAAATGTTTCTTGATCTAGAAAAATATAATATAGCCACGAACAGAAATATAGAATAACCTCCAACGAGTTCTCCGCGATTTGGAAAAGCGTTCTTTAATCTTTATTCTTACAGTCTGCCAATGAAATAAACACGATTTCTCGGCAATGTCTTGATCAATTATAATACAACTTGAAGCAAATATAGATCTCAGTAAGACAGAGGTAATAATGTGTCCCAATATTTTAAATTCTATCTGTGGCCTGAGTAATTAAAGGAAGTCGGAAGACAGTTTTTATCGTTATTCTGAACATTTTCATGTTCAAAAAATATGTTTTACAGACAAACATGGTACATTAACAGCATTAACGGTAACATTAAAATAATTTTGTTCCTCTTGCATCTATAAATTCAGTTATACAGCTGAAAGTGTTTAATTGAGAATTGATAGCATCTTGAAAGCTGATATTCTAGTTCGAGAAAGCTTATTAATGCACTATAAAAATCAGTATTAGGAAACGTTTTTGAAAATCAGTAGAATAAAAAGAAAAACCTTGTTTTTATAATTTTTTTTTTTTAAATCTAGAAAATATATTGCTTTTTTGAGATTTCTAAAGAGCAAAAACGCGTTTCGAAATCGTGGGCAACTGGAAGAGGTTATTGTAAATTTTCGTTCTTGGTTACACTATATTTTCGTACACTGTAAAAAAAAAAAAAAAAAAAAAAAAAAAAAAAAATTAAAAAAAAAAAAAATTGGATACGTTACTCTATCTAATGGGGCAGCAATGTGGTCCATTAGATGGAGTAAAGTTTCCGTATATTTCGGAAAGACATTAGGAAACGTTTCTGTATATTTCGGAAATATGTTCGGAAACGTTTCTGTATATTTCAGAAAGATATTCAGAAACGTTTCTGTATAATTCGGAAATGTTTTTGTGTATTTTGGAAATGTTTCTATATATTTCGGAAATGTTTCTATGTATTTTGGAAATGTTTTTGTATATATCGGAAATGTTTCTGTGTATTTCTGTATCATATTTTTTTTTATTTATTTAAGAAAACGATACACTTTTTTAATAGAATTAATATTATCCGATTGAATTTTATTGTATAGTAATATTAGAGTTGCTGTCAATCTTTTGTTGCGGTAATCAGCTTGAAGACGAACATTGCTTTTGTTTACTGCACGGATGTTTTTGTTTTTTTTTGTTTTTGTTTTTTTTTGGTAGAAAAAGTGAAATTATTTTCAACATACATGAAGCTTATCTTAAATTACAAAGCATTTCAGAGGAATTTTTATTTCACAACACTAGCTTTAATAAATCCAAACACTGTTGAAAGTTTTTATAATTTTGATTTGTTTGTCTGCTTCCTGTGCGTACTCTAACTCTCATAAATATACTCGGATTACCCTGTAAATGATATATGTTATTGAGGTTTACTATGGTATGTTCGCTATTAAAAATGGAATGCGTAACATTTATAGTTTGTTTACAGGGACAGCCAAAAAAAAATCCCGTTACGTTATGGTCAATGGCGAAACCACGAGTGAACCTATATCGAGAAACCACGTTCATTAAAATTCAAAAATTAAGCCGTTTTATGGGATCCCTTATCTGTGTTGTCTTGTTTCAAAATGTTACCCACCCTAAACTTTCAAACTGTTATATCTCAGCCATTTTTAAAAAATAGAAGCGAATCAAACAATTCTCCGTGATCCATGTATCAAGACCGAACACCTAACGAAAAAAACTTTTTAAAATTCTAATTTTTTCGTACATTTTAAAATGTCCTGACTGGGGTTTGATCCCGGATCCCTTGGTATAGCGCACCAAGTGCTTCACCATTTCAGCCATCCGGACGACATCTGGTCTAGCATTCTCTCACTCTTATATGGCTAGGCTACAACCTTGCAGCACAAGATGGAACATCAATCATCTGCACAAGTCCAGTGGCATACATAAGACAAACTATACCCAGTACCAGAGAATATTTATATACTAATTAATTTCTCAGCAGAGCTGAAATTACACTGTAAATTAATGAAATACAAAGTATGTGAATTACCACTTTACTAAACAGCGTATAACCAGGGCTACAGCCAAACTTGAGTAATTTTGATTCAGAGCCATTTTGAATATGCGACATACTCAGATTTGAGTATTTTTTGCTCAGTTTTGAAAATGTCGTTTTTAGAGCGTATATTGTCCTTAAAAGTGTTCTTAGTATTTTTCTACTGACGAACACAAATACAGATAAAATAAAATAAATTATTACATTTTGTAAATTAAATTATTACATTGTTTTCATGTTATACCTGAAACTTAACAGATTTTTATCAAAGCTCTCCAATATGCATTTACTTTTAATGCATTCAGTATCAATACATTCCAAATGAAAAATAGTCATTTTATAAATCCCATAATATTCTGAAAAGAATAATTATCTATTATAAATGTTCTTTTTTTCTAATTGATATTAGATTTTCTGGCAGTTACACATTTCTGTGTCATTTTACAATATTGATTTCAATTTTTGATTAAGAACAAATACGCATTACACTCTTTCTTTCTTTTTTTTTCTTTTGATAGTATGTATTAGGTTTATTGTTATTCATATTTTATAAATCTTCTTTGCTTATTCAAGAACAAGAGATTGATATTCATTTTACAAATGGCGGGATCTCCCTCTTTCTTTCGTCTTTCTTTCATATTCTTCAACTAAAATATTCGTCAAAGCCTCTACCCCCCTTTTTTATAAGAAAAATGCAGTCCTTTTTTAAATAACTTTGTGCTTATGACTGTTGTACTTTTTTAAGCTAATGAAATGAATACAAATACAGATAAAGTAGATTATACTAAATGTTTGTTTACCGTATTATGTCTGAAATTTAACAAATTTTCTTTGCTTCAACAATTGAATTTAGTAACTTTAATATAAAGAAAATAACATCGAGTTTTGTTTTGTTTTGTTAAGTACAAAATATTCTGACAGAAATAAGGATTTATTATAAATCTTTATTTTAGGATTTTTAGTTTCATAGCTCTGTACTGTTCGTTAAATAAATTTTCCAATATGTAATGTTTCTGTTTATGGTTCATAAAAAATACATATTATACTTTAAAATTTCGAAGAAAATTGTATTAGGGTCATTATTCATTCATTCATTATACATCGCTATTTATAAGGATAAGAACTTGATATTCATTTTACAAGTGACGGGAATTCTTCCCCTACAACCCCTTCTTTTTTATCGCTTCGGCAAACATAGCCTTAAACGCTTTTTTTTCTTTCCTTTTTTTGTTTAAAGCTAAATTATGCATCACTCTATTTCCATTTTTAACAAGTAAAATGCAATCCTCTTTGTCTGAGTTTTGTGTTTATTAAGCTGTTTCTGATATTTTCTACTAAATAATTCAATTTAAAAAATAAAATAAATTATAATAAACTTTATTTTTCATAATATGCTTGGAATTTAATAGAATTTTCCTATAGATCTCCAATTTATAGATTGCATTGATTTTTAATTCCTTCACTGTTAAAAGGAAAAAAAAAAACCTACTTAGTTTTAATAAGTATAACAGTTAAAATAATTTTTAAAAAATACTCTTGTATAAGCAGTCCATATTTATTTTAAAAATCATACCTGATTTCATGACTCAATTAATGTTGTTGCAAAAAATTTCCTTTATAATGCATTAATTTGGCATAGGTCCTGATTATGAAAAATTCATCGGTTTGATCTACGCTTGGTAGAAAATGCGATGCAGATACTTTATTTACAAAAACATAATTTTTGCTCTGATTCTTTTTTTAAGATATGGCATCAGGAAAAAAGAACATTATTTAAACTAACTATTCAGGAATTCTAAATTGTTTTCTTAACGTATAATCATAATTTAATGAAAATTAAACTATTAATTGATTAAAGCGCATATATTTTTAAAAATATATTACACTCTTTATTTTTTTTATTAATATTTTCTCCTTTTTGAGTGCTTAGAATATTTCGATGTTGTAATTCCACAGCCAGATAGCATATTTGCGTGAGCGTAATTTGGCACATAATTAACTCCATTGCTTTTTAAACTAGTATACAGTTGTAACCATAAAGAATATTTGGAAATTTATCACCTGCTCCGGCTAACGGAAAATTGCCTTAAATTAATTTATTATTTTATAATCAGGCTCTAAAAATATTAAAATGGTATAGTGTCATCTGAAACACATATGTGTACATAATGTTTATAATTCTAGCATATCAGGATGTGAGTGAAATATCGATTACATCATTTCATACAAAAACCAAGTTAAGTTAAAGAAAAGAGTGTAAAAAATATATATTATAAATCCTACAATGTTCTGACATGAATAAGGATTAACTGTAAATTATGATTATAATTTTCTTCCTTTTCTGGCATTAGACAGACTTTTAACTTTATTGCTCTGTGTTATTCATTAATTGAATTTTACAATATGCAATGTTTCAACCTTTGGTAATTTCTGAAAAAGTGTGTAAGTCATTATTTTTTTATCCTCTATAAATAGCTTTTGTTTATTTAAGTACAAGAACTTCATATTCGTTGTACAAGTGACAGGAATTCCACTTCTCTTTTATCGCTTTAGCAAACATTGCATTAAACGCCTCTTCTTCGTCCTCTAAAATCAAAGCCTCTACCATTACCCCTCCCCTCCCCCCTACCCTATTTCTTTCCTAGTAATTGGCTGGAGAGCTTTATTCTCTTTCCAGGTTTACACGAAAAACTAAGGGAGAACAATAAAAATAAAATATTAATCGACTGTATTGCATATTTTTAGGTTCCTTTTCCTGAAATTAAAAAGTGAAATATGTTAGTTTATACTAAATTATGGTAGGTAACACATTAGGTTGTTTGTTTTTTGTAATATGCCGGCAATTTAAAAGAACTTTTCTATATCTCTCTATTTAACTTTAGTATCGAGTTTTAAAAAAATTGCAAAGCCCAAAATATTCTGAGCTAAATGTAAGGATTTATTATAAATCCTTATTTAGGCATCAGATTGTTAGTTTCATTGCATATTGTAATAATCTTACTTTTGCAATGTTTAAATTTTTGGTTCTTAAGAAATGGGCATTATATTTTTAAATTTCGGAGAAAGGGTATTAGAGTCATTATATTTTGGTGCTTTATAAATCACTTTTGTTTATGTAAGTACAAGGGCTTGGCGTTCATTTTACAAGTGATAGAAATTCCCCCTTTCTTTTATCGTTTCGGCAAATACTGCATTAACACTTTCTTCAGCTATAATCAAAGCCTCTCTACTCTTACTTTTTCTTTCATTCATTCAGAGTAATTGACTGAAGAGCTTTATCCTCTTTTCATATTTACTCGAGAAACTAAGAGAGGGTAATAAAAATAAAATAATGTTCAACTGCATATTTATTTTTAAGTTCCTTTTCCTTGAAATTAAAATGTGAAATACCTTAGATTTTACCAAATTATGGTAGATAATACCAAACATTTGTTTTTGTAATATGCCTGCAATTTAAAATAACTTTTCTACAACTTTCTCCATCTGACTTTAGTATCTTGAATATAAAGGAAATAACCTTATGTTTAAAAAAAATTGTAAAGCCCAAAATATTTTGAGAAAAATGTAAGGATTTATTATAAACTAGTATAAAACCCCCGTCAAAAGTGACAGATAGTTGATCTGCGTTACATTTTCATAAGACTTCATACAAAGAAACAGCATGAAGATTTTATTATTGAAAGGTATGTATTGTAGAAAAGTACATTTTAAAAATGACAAATGATTTCTACAAATACAAATGATGAGGATTTTTTTTCTTTTCTTTTTTTTTCTTTTTTTTTTTTTTACTCAATATTAAATTTTTGAAATAGTTCAACGATTGGACAAAACATTCAAATTAAATATTAAAAAATAATCCATGTGCGAAAGTTTTTTTGTAAAAAAGTGTTATCAATGAGTTTCTAAAGAGCTTGACTCACGTCACATAGCTCATTTTTAGGTGCGTTCGTAATTATATAAATACGTAGCACCTATAGCCGTCGTTTGGTCCGTCCGTCTGTCTGTCTGTCCGTCTGTCTGTCTGTCCGCATATAACAACGCAAAAACTATCGGCAGCGCAGTTTATTTAAGGTGTAAAATAGTTTCTTTAATTGTATAAAAACAATTATTCAAAAATAGAGTTAAGTAAGCATGCATTCGCTTACCTGATTGGGCGATGAAAGTATTTAGTATATCCAATAAATAGATTGGTGACGTGTTGCAACTTCCTCACGTATGATATTATCCGTTAGAGTATTCCAGATTAATCTATAAGATCACTTCTGCAAAATAATAAAATTAGTTTCGTTGAATAATCACTGTAGAATTAATAGAGTATTTCCTTTCGATTAAATTTAGGTTTAATATACGTTTTTTGATTACATAATTACACAGAGCATTTACATCGCTCTGACATTTTCACACACTACATTTTATAAAGAAATTCACACAACAACTAACTAAAAATCTAAAGAGTTTTTCAGTCCTTGGTAGCCTTGGATGACGTCACTGGGAAAAAGCACATGATAGCACGTGATAATCATTCTTTCACGTGGGCGTTTATTCCATGTACTTAGCTGAGTTGAAAACAGTTTATGAATGGGTTTTTCCGACGAGATAATTAAAGTTGTTTACTGCAATTTTAAAGTACTTTATTATTATCTGACGATTGAAGAGTAGTTGATTCCGAATAGAAGATTACCCTTTAATTGCAATTTCCGTCACTCCCCCTTAATCTTCTATGTAGGATAAGGAAGTAAGTTCAGATTGTTTCGGTGTTTAATGAATTCAGGTTTGGGGTTGGGCTTGGTGAGTGAATCTGCGGTCATAAATTCTGTGGGATAATACTTTAAATCTATTATTCCATCTTCCTTGAGTTGTCTTATCGCGTGGAATCTGATATCTATATGTTTACTTTTTCGAGTATGTTTTTCACTTTCAACCATTTTTATACATGGCTGATTGTCCTCGTATATTGTTATGGGTTTCTGTTGTGGTAATTTTAAATCTTCCAGGAGTTTTATCATCCATAGTATTTCCTGTGCTGCGTTACTTACAGAAATGTATTCAGCTTCTGCTGATGACAGAGCAACGCACGTCTGTCTTTTCGTTGTCCAATGTATGGGACATTTTCCTAACATAAATATATTTCCGCTGGTGGATCGTCTAGTTTCTGGATCACCTCCCCAATCTGCATCTGCGTAAACTTCGAGAATAGGCTTATTTTTCGAACTTAGCGTCAGGTTGAGGTGTTTTGTGTTGTTTAAGTATGTTACGATTCTTTTGACTGCTTTCCAGTCTTTTTCTCGAGGGGTTTCATTTCTACGGCTGAGTATGTTGACCGCTGCTGAAATATCTGGCCTGGTTAATGTTGAGATGTAGAGTAATGTTCCCGTGGCTTGCCTGAATTTAATATTGTTAGGTAATAGATTTTCATCATCGTTGAGTCGATTGTAACCTGCTTCCATAGGTGTGCTGTAAGGTTTTGCGTTTTGAAGATTGAGTTTATCTACCAATTCTTCAATTTTTGAATTTTGGTTTAAGTAGAAATTTTTATCGTCTCTTTTTATATTTATTCCGAGATAGTTATTGACTTCTCCCAAATCTTTCAATTCATATTCCCTTTTGAGATTGTTTATTAATTCAATTATATCTTCGTTTTTTCCGGCGATTAACAAATCGTCCACATAAACTATAATGTATGTCGAGTTTTCACAATTTTCGCGTATAAAAAGACATGAGTCAGATGTACTTTGTACAAAATTTAATGCTTTAAGACTCTCGGAGATTTTCGTGTGCCATGCTCTGGCGGCTTGCTTGAGCCCGTATATTGCTTTTTGTAATTTACATACTTTGTTTTGTTGATTTGGAGCTATATAGCCTTCCGGCTGTTTCATGTATACCTCTTCTTGTAGGTTCCCGTGTAAAAACGCTGTATTCACGTCGATATGATTAACTTTAAGGTTATGATTTAATGCTGCTATGAGAAATGCACGGATTGTGGTATGAGAGACAACTGGAGCAAAGGTCTCGTCATAATCTACTCCGAATTTCTGACTGTATCCCTGTGCCACGAGTCGTGCTTTATAGGTTTGCACTTGGTTTAGGTTATCGCGTTTCAATTTAAAAGTCCATTTTGAACCTATCACTTTCTTGCCTGGTGGCGGATCGACTAATGTCCAAGTTTTATTTTTAGCTAGGCACTTGATTTCATTTTCGGTGGCTTTGAGCCAATTTTCCCTATCGTGTGGATTTTTCATTTCCATGATTTCGTTCCAATTCTTTGGTTCATTTGATTGTGTGTCTTTAACTAAACAGACAAATCTATCTGGTGGTACTCCTCTGTTAGATCTATTTGACCTTCTTGGTTCTATTTGTGTTTGTTTGGACTCGCATGGTTGTTTTTCATTATCATTAATGTCAATTTCAATGTAATTTTTATTCTTCTCTTCTTGATTTCTATCATCAGTGGAGATTTCTTCGAGATTTGAATCTTCCTCAATGTTGTTTGAGTGTTTTATTTCATGTTCTATGAATTTTACAGTCCTGGCAATTATTATTTGTTTGTCTTTTGTGTGTATGCGATATCCTTTGGAACGTGTGTCGTAACCTAGAAAAATACCTTCTTGCGCTCTATTATCTAGTTTTCCTCGATGTATTTTATTAATGTAAACAAATGCTTTACATCCAAAGGTTCTTAAATGTTTGAGATCAGGTTTGATACCTTTCCATAGTTCGTATGGAGTTTTGTCGTTCGCTCTTGTTGGTAATCTGTTTTGTAAATATGTCGCTGTGTGTATTGCCTCTCCCCAAAATTGTTTATTTAAATTTGCTTCTAAAAGCATGCTATGTGTCATATCGAGTAGGCTTTTATTCTTCCTTTCTGCCACGCCGTTCTGGCTCGGGTTGTGTGGAATTGTGAATTGGTGTAGTATCCCGTTTTCCTTTAGATAATTCTCTATTTCGTTGCTATTATATTCTCCTCCATTATCGGATCTTATTTCTTTTGGTTTTCTACCGAATTGATCATTTACCATTGCAATGTATTCTTTTAATTTATCAATTACTTCGCTTTTCTTAGATAGTAAGTATATAGTTGTATATCTCGAGTAATCGTCGATGAATGTGAGAAAGTATTGTTTTTCTCCTAGTGTTGGTGTACTTATAGGTCCACAGACGTCGCTGTGTATTAAATCGAGAACTTTGTTTGCTCTATTTGTAGCCGATTTTGGATATGGCGCGTCGTTTAATTTAGATTTGATGCAGGTTTCGCATAATCTATTATTGTGTCTGCAGTTTTTAATTTTTATTCCGGTAGCTAGCTGTTTGTTTACAATTGTTTTGATTGCTTCATAATCACGGTGTCCTAGTCTTCGATGCCATACTTCTAAACATTCTTTATTATTATTACAGCTTAGTGTGACGTTTGCATAGTTTTCTGCATTTTCTGAGTGGTTTGTTTGTTCGATTATGTATAAATTATTTTTGTTCTTCGCTCTTATATAAATTTCACCGTCGAACGTTAAATCGCACTTGTCATTTTCAAAGATTAATTTGCATCCATTTTTAGTTGCTTTGCTTACGGATATTAAATTGGATTCTAGTTCTGGGACGTATAGGACTTCCTGTAGTCTTGTGCGTTTTATTTCTCCATTTGGGGATTTCGTTTTTATTAAAACGTCGCCTGAACCGAATGCTTCGAGTTTGTTGCCGTTTGCGATGGTGACTGATGATTTTTCAAAATTGTTAAATTTATCAAATAACCTCTTATCATTTGCAATGTGTGAGGTACTGCCACTGTCGAGTATCCAGTTTTGTTTTCCTAATTTTTCTGTTATTAGTACGCGATCTTCGGATTGATTAGTTTTTGAGCTTATTTTCTGATCATTCGCGTTATCGTGACAGTCAGTATTCTCTTTATAATTCTCTGTGTTTTCATAGCATAGTGATGATGAGAAAGGTTTAGATTTATTTTTATTATTAAAGTTATTCACATTTTGATATGTGTGTTTGTTTTTGTTGTGCTGTGTGTATCTGCTCTTGAGGTGATAGCACTCGCTATTACTGTGATTTGTCATCTTACAGTGACTGCAATATTTTGAATTTCTTTTGTAGTCGTTATAAGTGTGTTTTCTTTGTGTTTTAAATGCCTTTTCAGAGCTGTTGTTTTGTTCAGACATTTCTTGTCTGCGATTATACTCATCTATGAGTTTACTTCTGATAAAATCTGGGGATAATTCGGCTTCGGGCCTTGCCTCTAATGCTGTGATAAGCGTGTTGTAGCTGGGCGGTAATGAGCATAGAAATAGTGCGGATATGTGTGAGTCATTTATATTCTCGCCTATGGCGGATAATTTATCTACTATTTGTAGAATATTTGTTATATGATTTATCATATTACCGTTTTCGGGCAGTTTAGTACTGTACAGTTTTCTCAATAAATACAGTTTGCTACTCAGATTTGCTCTTTCATGCGTACTTTTGAGACCTTCCCAGGTTTGCCTGGCTGTGGTAAAATTTTTTACATGCACAATTTGTGCGTCATCTATGCTTAGATTAATTAAAGCTCTTGCTTTTCTATCTTTTTTGTTCCAATCCTCATTTAAAGGAGTTGGCGGTTGATCACTTATTACTTCAAATAAGTCTTCTTTAATGAGAAGCATTTCGAGCTTAAATTTCCAGTTGGAATAATTGCTCGAATTTAGTTTCTCGATGAATTGGCTTTCTTTAAATGTAGCCATTTTTATTTTCTATCTTTAATTATTTTTAAAGATATTTAATTTAATTTTATACGAATCGCTTTTCTTTGCGTTCGTTTTTATTTTCTATAAAGCGAGTTTTTTCAGCATATAGCTAATGTGCTTAAAATTTTTATTTAATACATATTATCAGTCTCTTAATCTATCGGCAGCGCAGTTTATTTAAGGTGTAAAATAGTTTCTTTAATTGTATAAAAACAATTATTCAAAAATAGAGTTAAGTAAGCATGCATTCGCTTACCTGATTGGGCGATGAAAGTATTTAGTATATCCAATAAATAGATTGGTGACGTGTTGCAACTTCCTCACGTATGATATTATCCGTTAGAGTATTCCAGATTAATCTATAAGATCACTTCTGCAAAATAATAAAATTAGTTTCGTTGAATAATCACTGTAGAATTAATAGAGTATTTCCTTTCGATTAAATTTAGGTTTAATATACGTTTTTTGATTACATAATTACACAGAGCATTTACATCGCTCTGACATTTTCACACACTACATTTTATAAAGAAATTCACACAACAACTAACTAAAAATCTAAAGAGTTTTTCAGTCCTTGGTAGCCTTGGATGACGTCACTGGGAAAAAGCACATGATAGCACGTGATAATCATTCTTTCACGTGGGCGTTTATTCCATGTACTTAGCTGAGTTGAAAACAGTTTATGAATGGGTTTTTCCGACGAGATAATTAAAGTTGTTTACTGCAATTTTAAAGTACTTTATTATTATCTGACGATTGAAGAGTAGTTGATTCCGAATAGAAGATTACCCTTTAATTGCAATTTCCGTCAACTACCCAACCAAATGGTTTGCAATTTAAAATATATTATCTTTGCAGAATTTTGTCGAGACATTTCAAATTTTATTAAAATCGAATCAAAACTTTAGGAGATATTAATAAAAATATTTATTAAGAAATTTGAATTTTTTTTTTTTAAATCGGTGCTTTTTTGTTATAAGAGCTTCCGATGGATGTTAAAGCGTCAAGCGACCGAGATACTTATTTTATGACAGAAATTAATCTGCAGACGATATAATTCATTTCACAGAATTAAAAATCATCAAGATCTGAATATTTATATAACTAGCTGATACATATATATCTGAATATTTATATAACTAGTTAAGATATTTGTATGAACAGTGTCATAAAATATATACTTAACTAGCTGTTTAACCCGTTCTACGCACGGGATATCATGAATTTAATTCTAAAACGTGCGTACGAACGCACCTCGTTTGTAACGTTTGACGTACAATTTCCAACTTGTTTGATTATATAAGCAAAATTAAATGGAAATTACTCGGTACTATTTATTCCTTATGTTATATTAAGTTTCATAAGAAAAATTCATTTTATTTACGATAGAAGCAAAATTTCAAAATTTGTTTATATTATCTGCCGGCGACAAAATATATATATATATTTTTTTTAAGCGTAATATAATACTGGATCGATCACCGCAAAGCGCCTCTACGAAATCTGTCACCGCTATTTCTGAAAAAAGTGTTTACAGAAAAAATTGATTACAGAAATGTTTATATAGATGTTTTATATGAAAATATGCTGAACAGACATGATTTGAGGCAGAAGAAATTTCTAGCGTTTAGTTCTTAGCGTTCTTAGCGTTTAGTTGTCATATGTTAGCATATGTTTTTCATTAAGCCTAACATGGCGTTTCGCTACGCTCGGGTTCGCCATGGAAGTAGCATCTCGAAGTAGCAGTGTTCGCATCTCCGACTCGGTCCACAATATACTTTCCTACACTTGGATTTGTCGATAGATGACTGCTAAAATAGTTTTTGACGGTTTAAAACAAAATTAAAACATTTAAAAGCTTTAATATGCTTTTACAAATATTTTAAGAACAGAATCGGAAATGAAGCTTTCAAAGAGTCGTTCATTTGTGATTCATTTGAATTTGTGATGCTGAATGGCAACAGTGTTTGTTTGTTTATATCTGGGATTGCGATGTTTAAACTGGATTTTTAATTAAGAACTTAAAACATTATAATAGGATTTGATATACGTGTTTTATAGGAAAATATGCTGAACAGACATGATTTCAAGTAGAAGATATTATCATTTAGCTATCATATGTTAGCATAGGTTTTTCATTAAGCCTAACATGGCGTTTAACTACGGTCAATTCGCAGACCAAAGTGGTCGCGCCCGGAATGGTTAGCAACACTTTCTTGCCTTTGGATTTTATTATAAGTAGATTCTTATTTCGGCATTAAACTGTTAGTTTCATTTCATATTGTAATAATTTTACAATTTTATATACAATCTTCAAATTTTTGGTTCATAAGTAATGGACATTATATTTTTAAATTTCGGAGAAAGTGTATTACGGTCATTATATTTTCATTCTTTATAAATCATTTTTGTTTATGTAAGTACAAGGGCTTTGCGTTCATTTTACAAGTGACCGAAATCCTCCCTTTCTTTTATCTCTTCGGCAAGCATTGCATTAAACGCTTTCTTCAGCGAAAATCGAAGCCTTTTTTCTTTCATTCAGAGTAATTGACTGAAGATCTTTATCCTCTTATCATAACTAACTCGAGGTCGAGAAACTAAGGGAGAGGCAATAAAAATAAAATCTTGTTCGGTGACATATTTTTTAGGTTCCTTTTCCTGAAATTAAAATGTGAAATATGTTAGATGTTAGATTATACCAAATTATGATAGTTAATACCAAACATTTGCTTTTTGTAATGTTAAAAGAACTTCTCTATATCTCTAAATGTGACTTTAATATCTTCAACAAAAAGGAATAACATTAGGTTAAAAAAATTGTAAAGCCCACAATATTCTAAGAGAAATGTAAGAATTTATTATAATTCCTTATTTCAGCATTAAACTGTTAGTTTCATTGCATATTGTAATAATTTTACATATGCAATTTTTACAGGTTTAGTTCCTATGAAATGGGCAATATATTTCAAAATATCGGGAAAAATTGTATTAGTGTCAATATATTTTCATTCTTTATAAAACCCCTTTTGTTTTTGACGATCATTTTACAAGTGACAGGAATTCCCCTTTCCTTTTATCAGTTCGGCAAACATTGCATTAAACGCTTTCTTCAGCTAAAATAAAATCCTCTTTTCTTACTTTTCCTTTATTCAGAGTAATTGACTGAAGAGCGTTATCCTCTTTTTAGATTTATTCTAGAAACTAATGGATAGGCAATAAAAATGAAATATTGTCCGGTGGCATATTTATTTTTAAGTTTCTTTTTCTGAAATTAAAGCGTGAAATATGTTTAGAGTTTTTTTCACTAATAATTTAATATACAGAAATGAGTGTAGCCGTGTCTAAAAATATACGCAAAATTTATCTTTGTAGCAAATGTACTCAGTGGCAAGCTCGCAAGGATGTTTATAAATAAATATTACGCGTTTGCCTCATCCCGGATGTGTGAAGTAAAGAAGCTGACTAAACGAAATGTTGGTAATTTTGTAAATAAGATGAACTTTCTTAGAGATGATTATACAACTTTGTTGATATCAGCAAAATTTGAAGTTTTAAAACTCTGTGTCTCCATCCTTTCCGTTAATTTTTTTTGTACTGATATTTCTTTAGTAATATAAATAAAATATATTCCATACTTTTAATTCTCTGAATTTAACTTTTATAAGGGAGATCGAAAAGAAATTGATCCAACTTTAAGAAGTTGTAGTGCACACTACAAAAAAAAAAATTGTATAGGAAACTTAGAGTAATAACCCATTTATTGACTCAAAAATACAGAGTATGTCTCATTCAAATCCGAATTCGGATTTCCGTTCACTACACTAAAACAAAATGAACAAAATGAAGTTATTTTAACGTAATTTGAAATTAGACCGATCTTGTTTTGTGTGAAATGTAAGGATATCACGAGAAATTGTAAAAGTGGCTACCATCCTCGTCTAAATAGCGCTGTGCTGGACGCTCCATATTTGCGAATATAATTGAGAGTTCAGTCACTTAACGAAATGGTGTACACTTGCATCGCTTTTCGTGATATCAATGCAATTAAAACAAAACAAAGTACGTCCGTTGAAAATTGCCTTCAAATATCTTTATTTTAGTTACATTTATGAACGAAAATTACGTTTTGAGTGGGACATATTTCAGTATTTTAAAGTGAAAAAATGGATTGCCCTGTTTTCTTTACAAAAATTGCTTGTCGGTGTCCATTATCAACTCTTAAAATTTTTTCAATCTATTTTTTTTACCACCCTGTATTTGAAAGTAGCATTAGTTAAAAATTACGTGCACTGTTAAAAACCAGCAAGAAACTATTCAGTCATTCGACCGTTTTTAACCCTCTGAGCGTTTTGAAAAAGGGTAAAATTGTAATGTTGTTTTCTCTGCATTTTGTTTTAAATGCTAAACAAATATGATTCTTTCAGCATTATAAATAAAATTTAATTACAAATATGAATGTAACCCTTAAGAGTATTAATCATTCTTCAATGTTTTGAAAATTCATTAAATCTATAGAATTATATTATCTTAAACATTGCATATATTGCAGTGAAACCTGGAGCTTAGTGAACGGAATATTACGTTCCACACGCTTAGAGGGTAGATAACAGTTACTTGACCATCATGTTATGAAACGTACCTATGATCACATTTTTTCCATTTTGTGATCAGAATAGATATAAATTGCGTTTAAACTGTATTCTATAAAAACGGTCAAATGACTGGACATTTTGCTGTAAAACAGTATAAGGTTTAACGAACTTTTTAAAACTTCTAAACTCGCTTACAACGAAGTTGAAATGACGACATTTGATCGATATAACAGAGTTTTCGCAACAACTAAATTTAGTATCTCATATTATTGAAATAGAAAAAACGTAAAATTTTATAAAAGACTGGATGATCCATGCGGGCGCTTTTGCTTTCCTTGATTAACAGCAAGAATTTAAATTGTTATATACAACAACATTTATTTTTATGCTTTTTTCAGTTCTGAATTCACAGTTCCGAAACTATGATAAAAAATGTAATTTTAGAAATCACAGTTATCATAAATTTATGAGTTATAGCTTTAACAAGATGTATTTGTCTCTGTAAACCTTCTTTAATATCACTATCAAACTATCACATGCTTTTCTTCTAATTAAACTTAACGAAACTTAACGGGAAAAACCATTTCTTATTTGTTTTATTTTAATATAGGCCATAATCTCAATTAATAAAGGCAAAAACGATAATATTTTTTTAGGTATTTCCCGCCATTTCCGTGAAGCTATAGAACACACGTGAATTGAGACATTTTGCTTAGGAAGAATAGGAATATTTCTTGTCAAGTTTTTTTACCCTCTTTAACTGTTAGGTTTGGTAGAAAATAAAGGAAAGTTTTGATATTTGGTTTCTTTATGTTTGTTAGGTCGCTGAATACGAATCTGAGGTTTTCCAACAATTTTTTTTTTTCCGGGAAACACGTTTTTTTTTACAAAAAATGTGTAAAAAAACGGACTTTTCTCTGTTTTTTCCAGATAACTCCAAAACTATGCATTTTGCGTGAAAGTCGTCAGGTTAGTTTCCATGTTACATCGATGTACAGTGCCGTAATTCCCGTTTTTTTTTTTTTTTTTTTTTTTTTTGCAGTTTTTTGTTTTTAACACCAATTTTTGCGGCACTCTCACGGCTAAACCATTGATCAGAGAAAAAAAACGTTCAGTACGTAAAATGTAGGAAATTTTATTCTCTTTAATTCACATACTAAAGACTTTCACGCAATATGCGTAGTTTTGCAGTAATTTTGAAAAAACTGAAAAAGTCCGTTTTTTAGCAGGTGTTTGTAAAAAAAAAAACGTATTTTCCGGGAAAAATTTTGTTGGAAAACCTCAGATTCGTGTTCAGCGACCCAAAAGACATAAAGGAACCAAATATCATACTGTTTGGTTTGTGTACAATTAATTATCCATCTAATAATTTTCGTTATTTATTTCTTGTAAAAATTTACCATGAAGATTATTTTTTAGAAACACTGGTAGGAATTATATTTAAAAAAATATTCGCCTTTAGCTACCAAGACCACAAAAAAATGTCCGGAAAATAGAAAGTGTATAATAAAATAAACTTTTTCGGTTGCTTCCTAAGGTTTTTTTTTTTTTTTTTTTTTTTTTTTGTGGATGTAAACTAAATTAGGAGATGGTCCCTTTAGACAAGCGAAAAGTTCAGTTTCTGTATAACGTGCAAACTGGCGATTGAAATGAGCTATAAAAGCCACGTTTTCGATAACGCTGATATTTTTCACATAAAAAATTATGTTGGTGATACTTCATAAAATTTTACAACATGAATTTATAAATAATTTTCATAATTAAAATTATGTATTTCAATCAAAAAAATGCCTGGAATATGTTTGGGTCTATTCATTGTGTCTTATTAAAAAAAATAAACATTTCAATCGGTTGATTTTTTGGGAAGACATACATTAAAGTTTGCCACGTGGATTTAGCATTAGTATTCTCAAACTTTAATCTCTTCTAACTCAATAATGTTTTAATAAAAGTGCATAAATTACGTACTTTCCGAGCTGATTTAATCCAAAAAACTCAAACAGTGTCAAAAGTATGCGTATTTAAAAAAAATAAGTTTGTTCAATTTTTAATATTTAGACCCCTAATCCATACGTGATCGTTTAATAGTAGCCATTATTACTAATCGGTTAATGTCAATATCCTTTTTATACCATGATTTTTGACTGAGTTAGTTAAGGGTAATCATTCTTTTTTTAATTTTTAAGACTGTATATATAATTTCCTTTTTTTTTTTTTTTTTTTTTTTTTTTTTTTTTTTAAAAAAGGTTAGAAAAGATATACTGTTTAATAGTAGACATTATTACTAATCGCTTAATATTAGTATCCTTTTTATACCATGATTTTTGACAAAGTTAGTTGAGGGTAATCTTTTTTTTTTTATTTTTATTTAGGACTGTATATGTAATTTCCTTTCTTTTCTTTTCTTTTTTTTTTCTTTTTTTTTTTTTTTTTCGAAGATTAAAAAAGATATACTGTTTTATTATGATACAATTTTTTATGTGTTTTTCATTTTCTCAGTTTACGACTTCTACATCATCATAAAAACATTAAAAAATACAAGTTTATTTTTTTTATTGTATTATTTTTTATTTTGCAACATTTATTGGTATCACATTTTCATGGTGAACAATTTAAAAATGACAAATAACAGTGATAAAACTAATTCTGCATTTTATAAACTGCACTTAAGAATATCTGAGATTGTTAGAAAAAAAAATGTACTTTTGAATCTTCTTGTTGTTAAAGTAAGTTTTCACGGAACGTTTGATTTTGTCTTTCATTTCCGTTCAAAACTTCGGTTAGGAGTTTGAAATAGATAAATAAACTCATTTGAGCATATATAACGGGTAACTTATATCCAGCATATTATGAAAGCAAGATGATGTAGAAAATTAAAAATTAATTTTTTTTTTCATTCTTAAATTTTTATTTGTTTCATTATGTAGCTGATTTATTGCAAAACTTATTAGATTTAAATCTTATCTATATACGAAATCATGCAGCGAATATTGAAAACTAGGCGAATATTGAATAAGCAAACGAAATTTGGTTCAAAAGTAAGCTAATATTAAATAATCATACGAAATTTGTTTGAAAAGTAAACTAATATTGAATAAGCATACGAAAACATACGAATATTAAAAGTATTAAGCGAAAAGCAAACAAGTGTAGAAAATAAAAAGTAATTTATTTTTATAATTTACATTTTATTTACTTGTAGCTTGTTTTAAAAACTTATACAGCCTTGTTAGTACGTCACTCTCAGGTTCACTTAAAAATGACTTACTAAGCCGAATTTATGTTAAATGCAAAATGAAATTCCAAATGTTTATATAATAAGTATACCTATAACTAAATTACATTATAAATTATATAAATCAGTAGAATAAGAATTAGAATTCATAAAATGAATGACAAATTAAGGAAAGCATAGAAAGTATGTTACATACTATTTAATTGTACAATTCAATACGTAGCCATTTGTTACAAGCTTACAAAAAATCAACCATTTTTGTTTGATGACAGTTTTCTGAAATCAATTTTTTTAAAGGAATATAGCATATTATATTCGCTAGCAGTAGTGTCATTCCAGGACGAAATATAGTTCCTTGGTTCAACAGTGTTCTAACTCTTTCAGAGGTTCTGTTGATATGGCAGAGGATTTTTGTAAGGAAAAATGCTGTCATCAGGAATGTTGCTAAACTTAAGCTTACAGTTAGTTCTGCACAATAAAAACAAAGTGTTTTTGAAGATAGCCTTAACAAAGAAATAGAACCCAGTTTGCCTATACTGCACTTTTAAAAGTGACGTCTTGAGCGGTGTACCGTAATTTCCGGCGTATAATCCGCAGAACAAACAATCATGTTTCGACCCAGAAATTTTATTTTATAAAGTGTTACTTCCCAGATCACTGTAAATATTTGGCTTCAATTATTGAATAAAATTTCTGGGTTGAAACCGAATTGTTTGATCCGCGGATTATACGCCGGAAATTACGGTAATAAAAAATAGCGATGCAATAAGCTGAGTACAATATATGAAAAGGCGTATGAGAATAGTCGGGACTTCTGAAATATGACGTAATATGCGAAGTGACGTTTTATCCAGGTGACTTACTAATGAGGTTTGACTGTATATGTGTGTATTTTCGGCTCATACGAAAAAAAAAATCAGTTTTGCACATTAGTTTGAATTAATTTTTAAAAGTTGTTTCTTATTCTCTTATGGGTTATTAATAAGAATCGTTTGATGTACTTTTTATACTTTAGAAATTTTTTATAAATTCTTATTTCTTCACTACGAACTGTTCTGCCATCTCCAAGAAAATAACAGCTCACTTTTAGACGTTATTTTTAGAAATGTGTGAAAATAGTGGTAACGGTGTTCTTTCGCTTACATCACTTCAAAAAATAACATAATTTCAATTTCTGCATGATCAATAGGAGTAAAAAAAATGCCTTTCAGATGAAATTTGTTTGAAAACTGTAGCTTAACTTGTGGATTTTTATGGCTTTTTAAATAATTTTCAAGATGTGATTAAAAAAAGCAAAATCTATTTCAACAATGAATGCTTTATACTAATAATGAAAAATAGCTAGTGACAGAGGAATTGTCACAATTGGCAATTGATTTCCCAGTGCAAATTAAAACACATTATCTTACGTGCTTCTTTTTTTTTTTAACTATAATCTTTGATTTGTTTAATTGAGAACATACAACAGACTTGTTAATGACTGGTGTCCTTAAAAATAATTTATTAATTTATAATTAAGCTCTAAAATATTAAAATGTTGTATTGTAATTGGAAACACACATGTGTACATAATTGTTATAATTCTAGCATATCAAGAAGTGAGAGGAAACTCGATTATAAAATTCCATCTTTACATACAGAAACCAAGTTGAGGTAAATAAAAGAATGTAAAAATTAAAAAGCATTTATTAATCGCAGCCACTCGTAAATAAATCTGTCGAAAATAAAATCTGCGAATGAGATTCTACATTTCTTATGATTTCTTAAGATTTATAATTTCTTATAATTATTAATTTCACTTTTATGCATGTAGGGGAAAAAAAGGAAGTTAGCAACTAATTATAATATTCTCAGCCTTTTTTAACTTTTAATATATTTTTGTTACATAATAAACGCCTTCGAGAAATCCTTTTTTAGCTCACAGGCTATCAAAGCCTGAGAGCTAACGTGCCCGCCCGTTCTGTATGTATGTATGTATGTACGTATGTACGTAACGCGATAACTCTTGATAGAAATATCCGTTTTGCTTCAAATTTTGTTTATAGGTTCATTGTGATAAGACGCTTCCCTGATTAGTTTTGGGGGTTCATTGGTTAAGTATAAAGGGGGGAACGGAGGCTAACCCCCCTTAATTTAGATAAATGTGCTTTTCATGCCGAATTATCCGATTTGCTTCAAGTTTTGTTTATAAGTTCATTGTGATAAAGCACTTCCCTGATTAGTTTTGGGAGTTCATTGATTAAGCATAAAGTGCGGGACGCCCCCCCCCCCTTAATTTAGATAATTGGGTTTTTCAGACAGAATTATCCGATGTGCTTCAAATTTTGTATATAGGTTTATTGTGATAAGACGCTTCTCTGATTAGTTTCGGGGGTTCATTGGTTAAGTATAAAGAGGGGGAACGGGGGGGGCAAATTCCCTCTTAATTTATTATCGGTTTCTTTATTTTTCGAGGGGCACTATTCTTTGAAATAAGAGTATATTATACAATTAGTGTAACTAGCTTGTGAGCTCAATGCCATCAGTAATAACTGGGCATTTTTCCTTTTATTGTTTTATTTGCACGTTTGCTGTGCAGCACGGTTTTAATAATGATTCGCTTATAATAAATGCATTTCTTATACTTATAGTAATAAATTTTAGGTTTAAATAATAGATTTTAAGGTTTATAATATTTCTTAGATTTAAAAGAAAATATCAGATAAAGTTATTCGAAATGGTAAAATAGAGATATATTTAAACAATCGATGAAAATAAAGGAGAAGAAATCACGATTTAATTAAATAAAATATCACATTTTACACAAAAACTGAACATTTAAAAAACCTAAATACAATAAGCCGTTCAAATTATCGCTCTTTCACATTTGTGCTTCACTTGAACTTTTATTAAATTTTCTGATAAAACCTTTTAAAAATACACAAAAACATGAACTCATAATAAATTTAAAATTAGAAATGGTAATTCTAGAACTATTATAACTTATCGAAAAGCCATTAAAAATGAACAAATATTTATTAAATATGTAATAATGCCGTAGAGTATACATTATTTCAACCTTTTAAATAATTCAAATATTTCTCCTGGAAATATTTACGCGTAAATCTTATTATATATATTTAAAAAATATATACATTATTATTTCTACTTAGTTTACGTATTCGTCGCTACATAAATTATGCATTTTTCTCAAAAGATAATTACGGCGCCTCGAAAGTTTTTTAAAATCCCTTTTTCCTGCCCTGAGCGTGTAAAATGCGATTATATGTACTGAACCGAGATACAAGTATCTTTTACATATTTGAATACAACTAATTTGAGGCCTAAACACCGAATAAATTTATATGCAAGAATAAAATTAGATGTATCCCCAGAAAAAGGTTTAATAATGAATAAAAAATATTAGAAATAATAATTGCAGGACTTGTAGACTTCGCTGAAAAGCTATTAAAAATGAACTGTATAAAATTCTGAATATCATAGCTAATAGTTGAGTATTCGAAAAATTTTACTACAGTTATGTGTAATATCAAATACAGTATTATATAAAGGTAATGAAGATAAGATTAATTTGTAATAAAATATTTTGTCCGTGTAAAGTACATTTACATTTTTGTATTTACGAAATTCTTTTATTCGTTCATTTTTAAGTAGATAATATAATATAATTTTATGAATTAGAAGATTTGAGATAATTTAGAAAATGTAATTAATTCAATTTAAAGCTTAAGACTAAGTTAAAGGTAGTAAATAGAACAAATTTCGAAAAGCCGGGGGGGACAGACACCGCGCTCTCCAGAATTTGGAAGAGAGCGGACTGTGTACCAGCATTTCATGTCTCACTGCGTACCACGTCGATTTGTTGAAAAAAAAATTGTGCGTATTTTTCCCTTCGGCTTTGTTAGAGTAAAATCCTTGATGTTGTGTGATGAAAAAAAGAAGAAACAACTGTTTATTTTATATAGGTGCACCATCATGTTTGTAAAATGAATAAACCTGCAAGTTTTTATTCCACAATTTTTTCCACAAGTTTTCCAAAAAGTAATAAAAACGTTTGCAGCTAACAATAATACTAATGTGGATAAGAGATTTTCAAAGACTTTGAAGAAAATATTCTGCTGCAATTTAAAAATTTTATGGCCATTCATAATAACATGAAGTTATTTTGGTAGTACTACATATTTTTTATTCACATAATTGTATGCATACTTATTTTTATTATTATTTTTATGTATTGATATTGTGTATTGTGTTTTCAGGGTGACATGAATTAGAAGACTTGAGATAATTTAGAAAATGTAATTAATTCAATTTAAAGCTTAAAACTAAGTTAAATGTAGTAAATACAACAAATTTCGAAAAGCCGGGGGAACAGACACCGCCCTCTCCAGAATTTGGAAGAGAGCGGACTGTGTAGCAGCATTCCACGTCTCACTGCGTACCACGTCGATTTGTTGAAAAGAATTGTGCGTATTTTTCCCTTCGGCTTTGTTAGAGTAAAATCCTTGATGTTGTGCGGGAATATGGAGCAGCATTATGGATGCTATTCGAACTGAAATACCACATGCAATCAGACTGAAGATATATGATCTATGTAGCAGAGTTAAATGAGTAACTTTTAGGTCCAAAGAATTGCTTTCTTTTCGTAACTTCCATACGAAACTGTATCCACACTTGGAATGTGATCAACGAACACTAGACACCCCACCACTCAACAGCCTAACATCTAGTGGTACAAACTACAAAAGAACCTTAATTTTAAAAACGCCTTTGTCTAACTGTGTACATTGTCTCAATTTATAGGATAATACTAGGATTTCTAGTCTTTGTTCAAGAGAGCAGAAAAAGAACAAATAGAATTAAACTCGTTTAATACGACCACGACTAAAACGAGGACACGGTTAAAATGAGCAAGTTATACGTTAAGAACGGTTCGTCATTTAAACTATATTAAGATTTTTTGGCTTTTTACGAGCTAAAGAAACAGGATCACGGCTAATACGTTCATTTCAATGTGATTTTCGGTGAAAAGTAAGGTACAATTTGATAAGAAATCCCTTTCTTACCGAGCACTGTTCTCTCTCAGCAATATGATTTCTACATTACATCTGTCTGTCAAAATGCAATAATGTATCAAGTTTTACCAGACAGAATACTAAGGAATGCCCTGAGGTCTTGAAAATATGAAACAAAGAAAGGAGAGATAAGGAGGTTGCAAATAGCGTCATTATAGTGTAAGGTCTCGATATATAGTAAGGAACATTTCTTCTTAAAAATTGCCGAGGTATAATGGTGCAATGCGTGTGCTGCAATAATCGTAAGTTCGTTTCCTGTTAAAATAATTAATCCATACAAGAGGCATTAGATGAAATCAAGTCTTGTTATACATGGAATTATTTTTATTAAACCAACACATCGACACAAGAAAACAGAGAGGGGGGCCTTCGCTTATTCTACCAAAAATTTTACATCTTTATCCGACAAAAGCGAGAGCAGATCTGATCTAATTTTACAGATACATTATCGCCAACATATTAGATGTAACATGCCAATCCGTACATTTCTAGCCAGGCATGAACCGTCAAATTTTGACAGTTAGCAATAAACCAATATTGAGCATTTTTGAATAAGAAATGAAAGGATGCCATAATTTGGCGGAACATCAATTTTTGTGACTTTTTAACTTACACCCGAGCGTTGTTTTGGGAAAATTAGGCATGTGTTATTACAATCTAACGAAAAGAGTTTATAGTGCATATTTTTGCAGCAGTCAAATTATGAAAACGGTGCCTGCATTTAACACAAGATACGAAGAAAGACAAAACAACATATGTTACGGTCATCTGCAGTACATTAATATTCGAATCGAAACCGCATGAGAGTAACGTACATTTAATGTTACGAAGAAGTATCTGGGAGCATTTTAGCTAGGAAGAAATGATTGTTTTTCGGATTAAAGAATAAAAAGATTTTGAATACAGAAATTAATTCACAAAGAGAAACTTTAAGATAGGAAAATTAAATTTTAGAGTAAAACGCAAAATATATATGATTCTATATCATATATATCTCCCCTTTGGCAAAATGAAAAAAAAATGGCGCTGGCAAGAAATGCATTGGCATAAACACAAATAAACACAAAATATTCAAATAAAAATGAAGACGAGGACCACCATACACAATACAACATATAAATGTAAAGTAATATACCAAGTACTTGTAATATGTAATGGCCACAACAATGGTGGCAGGTATACCAATATCATATATATAGACATAAAATGTATCCAAAATGTCAAGTCTGATAATTTTTTGATAAAAAGGCTGCAGCATATAAATCAGACATTAGTAATCAGACATTAATAAGATATATCTTTTTCTTTTAAAAATTCACGTCATTAAAGACGGAAGGCCTATAAATTCTTTTCTAGGTGTACACATTCAAATATAATATATGCTAGCAATAATAATAGTAAACATAAAATAATTTATGCTTTACCTGCAGGTTAACCGATGTCAAGTGGTATTTCTTCGAAGAGTATATTTCAAATACATAAAAATCATAATGATAAAAATAGCAAAATTATATTGTTCTCTTGAAAATCAGTATGTAAATAAACAATGATAAGTAAGATAACATATATATGAATGTATAAAAGTAAAATTTTATGCATATTTATGGCATGCATTTAATCATCCGGTAATGTTTTTACAAGAAAAATAAACTCTAAAGAATATATGTAAAATTGATATTCATACAAAAATAATATATACAATATGGATACAGATATGGATATTGAATTGGGATCTATAATTTTATTAACTTTATTTATTTCTTTTTCATTTATAAATTGGAAGTACAATTTGGATATTGACATGAAAATCTTAATTTAGACATGACAAAAAAAATATGGATACTGCCAATTTGCAATAATTTTTTTTTTTTGAAAGAGTGCAACAATTAGAGGTGTTGCCTAAAATGCCAAACGTTTATCTATCTAAATTATAAAAATATCTGAAAAAAAATCATGACTTAAAATAGTCTGAAGCCAAAAGTATTGCTAAAAATTATTGTGTCTACCAGGCAATATAATTAACTTTTAGGAAATTCCTATCAAGAACTAGATATATGACTGGTGTATGAGAATAGAATTTTGACATAACAATTCCAAAATCACAAGAATAATGCATTAAAAATGTAAATACAGTGGAAGTATTTTATTAAAAGGAAGAGGTATGTAAACCTTGATGATAAAATTTCTTTTTTTTTTTTTAGTTTAAAGTGACCTAAAAATATAAAGTGAAATGAAAGCTAAGCATATTAAGCCTCAAAGTGAATTCAACTAGTACGTGTGTTAGAAATTTGAAGATACAGACCTATCGTCCACCATATGAAGATGCCCTGAAATTTTCATATGACAGATCTGTAAAAGGAAAATGTGTGTGGTATGGAGCACTGATCAACATCACCTATAAGCAAACGATACTTACCGAACAGATACCTAAAAATTACATTAAAAATGTGAAAAGTTATAAGGAAAGAAAAAAAACATGTTCGACATGTTTAAAATTGTACATGTTTTCTTGTACATGCCGTAATCATGGTGTGTACTTGTTTGTGTCAACGATGAAAGAAATACAAATATAAAGTGAAAATGAGTATGTATAAAGTGTGTATAAAAATTAATAATAGCAAAATGTAAATAACTTGTAAAAATAAAATTAAACGGAAAGCATGAAATAAATTGTAAAAAAAAACCTGAAATACGACATACTGTAACCATGTTATATTGAAAGAGAAAGTACACCAGTACATATACTTTATTTAAACATAATGAGATTGATAGGTGAAATGATAAAGCTGAAACATTAAAATTAAATTGTATTGCATATTGAAAGATTTATCAGTAATACGTAATATAGAAGTGTGAATAGAGGAAAGTGACCTTTTAAAATGTAACCTGAAAAGTGACAAAAATAATAGAAATATAAGTGTTTTATGTTTGAAAAGATATTTGAATAACATGTGTGTCTTGAATGCGATACATAGAAAATAGGTTAAAATAAAATTTGTCCAACCATTAAAATATAAAAAAAATGTTTATTGTAAACCTGTGTAAAAGAAAAGACATTTAAAGAAATCCAACGGTATGAAGAGTGTACCCAAAACAGCTATTTGTGCCTAGCAATATTAAGTACAACAAAAGTGTATATGTATAAAAAAATAAAGGATGAGAGAAAAAAAAATCTGGTAACAAGGTACCAGCGCTCAAAAAGTTATATATCTGAAAACAAGGAATCAGACACGCCAAAATAATAATCTGATAACAAAGGTATCAGCCCTCCATAAGTTATATATCTGAAAACAAAGAATCAGACTCACCAAAATAATAATCTGATAAAGAGGTATCAGCCCACAATAAGTTATGTTTCTGAAAACAAGGCAATCAGAACTCCATGACGTGAAATAAAAAGAACAAAAGAAGAGAATAAAGAGTTACCGCTGGACTGTACACTATAAATATATAGCATAATTCACAGGAAGTATCGTCAAACTGAGAAAAAATACAAAAGCTACAAGAAGACAGTGAATTGAAATACCGATGAGCCGAAAAATACGGTGAAAACTTTATCCATACAATTGTATGCAAAAAAAATTAAATGATTTTTTTAAAGAGAAAAAAAATATGTGTGAAATGTGAATTGGAAAAATTTAGTCATAGAAACATGTATGTTGAAATGACAATCTCACATGTAGAACATATAAGTGAAAAACTTTTGTAAACTCTTTGTATGAGAAAAATTTTGTAAAACTGTGAAACATACGTCTGCGTGCAAGAATGTGCGACAAAAAGAATTGCGCAAATATCCACCAGTACTCGAAGGGGAAAAAAAAAGAAAAGATCCATTGTACAACTATGTAATTCGAATAACGGCGAATACTCCAAAATACTTCTTGTTGAATGAAATCGTTGACAAATTTAGAAAGACACAAGAATCCGAAGCATGGAAACCATAATTCCACACAAGACCCGCTATGTAAAAAAATTATTTTACCGTACACGGTCATCAACTGGGAAAAACTGGGGATCCACACAAAACATACCTTGCAAGAAGTATGACGATGAAAAGTTCAACAAAGTAAAAACATTTAAAAAGAAAACAATATTGTAATAAATGAAAATACTGTTAAAGATCTATTAACTAGAAAAAGAACATTTGCATAAGCTGCAATGAAGATCGTAAAAATGGCTCACACTTAAATGATAAAGAATATCTAAGTTAAAAAATTTTAAAGTGAAAGAGAAAGGCAAAAACAAAACATTTCAGATTCCCATCTGAAGTCCTATTAATGTTTGGGATTAAATCACTATAAGAAAGCAAATGAGAAACAAAAATGGTAATTTTGAATCATTCCTTGCTTGTGGTACCTCAATGCAATGAATGAAAAGAATTCCGAAACACAATTATAAAAAGGTATAAATATTCACACATATTATTTACTATAGGAAAAAATGTGAGTATATCAAAACGTGTAAGCTTTAAAAATTAAGTCTAGAAAACATAAAAATGATGGAATCTTGTATTCCACCCACCTAAAGTATAATCCCATTGACTCAAGAATATACGAATTAATGAAAAGTAAATAGAATAAGAAAGTAAGTATTTTAAAATTCTTTAAAAATATCAAACCATTTGAAAGTTTAGAGAACGGCAAGACACGACATGCAAATGTAAAATGTAACTGAAGTTAAAATAAATGCATAAAAGCTTTTATATGTATACAGGAAAATTTGTTTTGTTAAAAATATCAAAAGTAGAAAATTTGGCATTTAATTATAAAATTTGACGCATGGCAGTAGAACATAACCTAAATATTATTATAATATGATAATATATGTATATTAATTTTTATCTGTGAAAACTGCATCCATCCTACACTTCATCATAATATTAAAATGCAAAATTATCTACAATAATACATAAAATATTTTTACATGAATTTCTGTGGAAAATCAAAAATTTTATAAATAACATATCTCATGGACAAAGAATATTTTACTTTGGAAGCACTGGTGCGTTTTTTAATAATATTAATAAAAATAAGTTTAACCACAATTTTTAGTACAATATATATATTTATCTATTTTATTTATTTTTTGTTTTTATTTATTCCAAAGATACCAACTTCTATTTTGTAATAAAGTATTAAAATGCAAAACAAAATTTATATGCATAAATATTTTTGTTCACATATAAATATTACCCATGAATTTCCATAGGAGTCTTAAAATATGTACATAAAATAAAGTGGGAGCAACGGTACATATTGCATAAGTTAAGTGCTATTAAAAAAATTTATATATCTATATTATTACGTTTTTTTTAAAAAAATCAACAGAAAGTCCAGAAAGATATTGAAGTTGATCTCATGTTACCCTTGCTTCACCTAAAGGGCACAAACAATTTTAAACAAAACTTTATCAAAGATGTATTTTTTTTTCTATTATTATTAAAGCAAAATGTCACTGTACGAATAAATACAAGGCTTAAAAATTTAAATAGCTGATCCTGATACATAAAATTTAACAGTCATAACCTGAAAAAATCAACACTTTACCATTACTATTATCAAAATAAAGTTTAATCACCATCAAAGTAATAAAAATGTTTTATGATAAAGTGTTAGTAGTTTTAACCAGATACTATAAATATATAAAAAAAAATAAATGCAGCGTTGGCATATTTGGACATAATCTTCCTCGCGACTGCAAATATCCCCGTATGGCATAAACATTAAATTAGAAACAAACAAACATAATTCTATTAAAATCATAAAAGGAAATACTCTGATAGCAATTATAAATTCTCAGCTAGCAAAAATGACCAAGAAAAATTAAGTGTTGGTACAAAAAAAAAAAAAAAAAAAAAAAAAATAGATGCATATTTTATAACGCGAGATTGTTTATCATAAGTATAAAATCTTACCTGTACTTCAACTTACAATGTTCTTACTAAACGAGAACATATTTTGCAAAATTCCAAAAGCAATAATATCTGTATTTTTTTTTGTGTATAAAGGCAGAGACATACTTAATACATGCATGACATACTTATAATTACCTGAAAAAAAATTCTTTTGGCTCTAACAAGATAAAAAACAAAAGAAGATATGCAAAGTATAATAAGAACATTAAATTTAGCGAACAAGTACCTAACTGTTTATTATTATTATTATTATTATTATACCTAAAATATTCCATCACCCCCTTTTTTTTTTAATCCAATGCCATCTGCAATAGTATCATGCATACACAATAAATAAACAGTAATGAAAAAAATATATATGTATAATACTACATTTCTAGTACATAAGATCTGCCTTATTGAATATTTTATTTCGAGTCTCAAAATTATATTGAAAAATGTTTAAAAACCTCTTTGATAAACGTTATTTGGAATTCTTTAATATATTTGAAATTAATATCTCTATACTATTTAAAACTAGTTTAAAAGCACAGAAACGAGTTATCTATAAGGATCAATTATTTTAAAAATGAAAAATTTAAAAATTAATAAACAGTAAAACATTATCGCAAAATTAAAAATCGTTCTTTTGTTTTATGTCCTTTGAGAAAAAGGAAAGAAAAATACATACTTTAGGGTCTTTGGGAAGATGAAAAAATTATATATAATTTTCTTTTTTATATAATCCAAATAAAAAGAGTCGACACAATTAATGAATACGGACACGGATTTCTGGCTATAGGCCCAATCCTTACGTTGCATAAACTTGGTAAATAAAGAGTAATTTATGCATCAACAGCCCACGCAATGTTGAGATCAAGGAGCGAAATAAAAGTCATCATTTCTTTTTTTTTTTTTTTTCATCTAGGGAGCGGAGTTGACACCGATTGTTGCGAAAAAATGTTGCACTTTCACTTATGAACAACAGCGCGATAGTTTGTATAAATGCCGATCGAGCGAATCTTCCGCTCTTAGCAGTGTGTTGGCAGATTTCCGTTATCGGCAACATGGCACATAAAACGAAAGAGATCATCTCCAGCCTAAGTAGCGGTAGGTAGGAAAGACAGTCTCAGCTAGGCTTAGATAGAAAATTTGTCCGGCGATATCCTTCATCATCTATCGAAGCTGATGTACGAAATCACATAGTTTAGCTTCGGGAAAATATAGCAGCGGTTGAAAAAAAAATCCAGGCTAGTGTCGAATACATTTTCGCGTACTAGGTACGAGATCGGGAACGAGAGAAATATATTTTTTTTTTTTTTTCGTCGAAAGCATTTCTGTTCTGATTCCAGGCTAGAACCAAGCAGATCATCCGCTGAAAATTTTACGGTATGTAGGCTTCTGTCATCAGGTAAGATAGCTAATCCGAAACAGTCATCGGTAACGGTCACTTGAATTTGCATATAGTTCTGCAGTCATGCTATGACATCGACCGGTTCCCATATATGAGAGTACTAATCACAAATAGAATCCAATATATAAGTAAAGTCCAGAAAAATTGCCAGGATGCAGATAAAAAATGCAAAAATGTTTTTTTTTTTTTTTTTTTTTTTTTTTAATAGGCCACCCTCATGTGTCGATCGAACTATAAAAATTCCTGCGTCCAAAGGCACCAGGTTATATATCACGGCACCAGATTATATGGTGTGAAGTCTCGATATATCGTAAGGAACATTTCTTCTTAAAAATTGCCGAGGTATAATGGTGCAATGCGTGTGCTGCAATAATCGTAAGTTCGTTTCCTGTTAAAATAATTAATCCATACAAGAGGCATTAGATGAAATCAAGTCTTGTTATCCATGGAATTATTTTTATTAAACCAACACATCGACACAAGAAAACAGAGAGGGGGGGCCTTCGCTTATTCTACCAAAAATTTTACATCTTTATCCGACAAAAGCGAGAGCAGATCTGATCTAATTTTACAGATACATTATCGCCAACATATTAGATGTAACATGCCAATCCGTACATTTCTAGCCAGGCATGAACCGTCAAATTTTGACAGTTAGCAATAAACCAATATTGAGCATTTTTGAATAAGAAATGAAAGGATGCCATAATTTGGCGGAACATCAATTTTTGTGACTTTTTAACTTACACCCGAGCGTTGTTTTGGGAAAATTAGGCATGTGTTATTACAATTTAACGAAAAGATTTTTGCAGCAGTCAAATTATGAAAACGGTGCCTGCATTTAACACAAGATACGAAGAAAGACAAAACAACATATGTTACGGTCATCTGCAGTACATTAATATTCGAATCGAAACCGCATGAGAGTAACGTACATTTAATGTTACGAAGAAGTATCTGGGAGCATTTTAGCTAGGAAGAAATGATTGTTTTTCGGATTAAAGAATAAAAAGATTTTGAATACAGAAATTAATTCACATAAAGAAACTTTAAGATAGGAAAATTAAATTTTAGAGTAAAACGCAAAATATATATGATTCTATATCATAGTCATTTTGTAAGATTTACACTGAGTCATGGAAAAGAAGTAGAATATAAAGATTCTTTATTGGTTTATTTCTTTAAACATGGGCTTTTTGCTCCCTATTAACCCCAGCAAACACAGAATTGTCAGAAACGTCATGAATTGATATAATAAATATCATTATTGTCAGATACATCGATTTTCATGTAACATTCCGATATATTTTTCATGGCAAAATAAAATTTTATTATATAAGTGGTGTGCGTACTGTAAAAAACTGGCGATAATCTTACGCACCAGCCTTTTCATGTATCTTATTTCACTGTTAAAATGAAAAGGATGTGTGAAATGCATAGCTCGAAAATTTCAGTGACAACTGCGATGTTAGCTGAGATTATCCAGGAAAAAGGAAAATCACCTATAGTATGCATTACTATAGTGTATTTACTATTTACTATTACTGTCGTTCATGTCCTTTGTAATTATTAGTTCTTTAGAGGCTTTGACTTCAGCATTGTGATTTTGTCTAAGGAAAAGACCCGTCTAAAGAAAATGATACTCACAAAGGTACTAAATATTTTCTGTTAGCTCTATAATATTAAGTTAATTTTAGCATTGAGATAAATAGAACTATTAAAAGTATTAATTAATTTAAAATTATGAGCGTGTTTTTAAGATTTTTAATATCTTCATGGACAGGGCTTTACAAATTTGCCTAAAATTTACCAGCATAAAATTCTATAGTAGCCAGTAAAACATATTTACACCTGCTTTCCCCGTCATTGAATTTCCAAAAGCACAAAAGTACTTATACTTATATTACTTAGAAAAAATAAAGACGGGCATAGTTTAGAATTATAAGAAACATAGTTTAGAATAATACTAAATTTAGAAAGATAATATAAACTAAGTTTTCTAATGAAACGTATCAAACTTATGCATCTCGAGAAAAAAAGAAAAAAAAAGATGTAAAGGCAGAATTAACCGGCCGGCTCGGAAATGCTGATTGCCGAATGCTTCAAATGCCCTGATAGTTGAGTGCTACAAAATCTATATCTGATGAGAAGGTCATCGATGAAACAGTGAAGCAAGAAAACAATATTTTGCCTATTTTTCTCTCGACATCAGTCAAATAATTCTGATTTTATTATTTTAAAATTTGCATTTGATGAACTTATTTTTACCAAATTGAAAATAAAAGTTTAAAATATTTTTTGTTTGACTATAGTTTTTAAGTTTATTTCTTAATACTGGGGGGGGGGGAGGGAAAAATACCGTTTGTGCTCCTTGCTTAGGTCAATTTTTTTACAACCCTCCCCCTCCCCCCACCCCACCCCACCAGATTCAATAACTTGGTCGCCAGATAATAAAACTTGGCACGCCAGTGGCGATCGCAATTTGTCAAGCCCTGTTCACTGGTATTACGAGTAACGGTTAATAAAAATCCAAATCCAGCGCCGACAACATCTGTTTCCGATACTTCGACGGCGTATGTATCTTTTCAACCTTCAGCATCTTCAAGTTCGTCATCTGCATTTATTAGACAACTTGATGTATCTCTACTACCTTGTGCACCTGATCATCTTCTAAAAGGACGAAGCATGGAAGTGCAAAAGTTCTGACTAGCTGTCCTGATATGGCCGAAGTGAAGGCAAAAGCTGCTGAGAAACGTCATTCACACTCAAGATGTGCAGCTCTACATGCTAAGAAGAAAATTCACTTTGTTACATCCAATGATGACAACAAAAATATGGATATTTCAGCTGCTGCTACTGCTGATGATGATGAAGCATGTCTTTATTGCAATATCAGTCACTCAAAATTGAAGAAAAAGTGAATAAATTGTGTTCAGTGTTCAAAATAAGCACATAGTGAATGTGCTGGTGTTTCTTAGTCTGCAAGAAAATTTATTTATGATGTAAGCAAGTAAAATTAATAGCAACTTATGGGTGTGTCGTTTTAGAACAGCACTGTAGATAAAATGACATAGTACAGCATTTTATATAAATCATTATTATGAACGTTGTGACTTTATTTGTTACTTTTTAAAAAGCACCATTGTATTTTGTATACTTCGTAAAGTTAGTTTGTAAAAAATAAAGGTCATCAGAAAACATTTGTATGAATAGAAGCATTTTTCCTTAGGGTATGTAATTTTAGGACAGTTTTGGCTACACTCAAAAGAGAAGAAATTTTAAATGAATTTTAAATTAAATTAAAAATTTACAGACAGTTTTTTGAAAGTGAAATTCTGTTTATTAAATGCATAACAAAACTGTAGACGCGACGTTGCTTGAACCTTTTTAATAAGTCAAACATTTCCAAACAGGTCTTTATTTATAAATACAGCATATATTTAAATATACGTAAAGTTATGCATCAATTACTATGACATAATTAATTTACATCATTTTTATTGCATGAATTATTCAGTATTCTCAGAGCATAAATGCGGCGTCTCGAAACTTCTTCGAAATTCTTCCTGCAACCCATAATCACGTAAATACGACTATATCATTATAAATATTACGTGCTTTCATTATGTATAAAATTAATTATTATCAGTCACAAAAAACTATCAACAAAACAGCTGGATACTTCGCTATAATTTAAAAATAATCAATTTAAAACTTTAGACTTCAATAAAGCTGTACTGAATAATAAATCTACATATTTTCCGATTTAAAATAAATAAAGAAATAAGAAGAAATTCAGAATTAGAAATAATAATAATTCTGGGGCTGTTAGAATTCGTTGAAAGAAATACTTAAAAATAACAAATAACCGTTTGAAGTAACCGTTAGGCAAATAGTCAACTGTTTCTACACTGAAAAAAAAAAAAAAAAAGTGTTATTTTACAGTATAATACTGGGATCCCAGTTGCCAGTATTATACCGTAAAATTAACAGTAATAAACAGTAAAATGAGCAGTAATACGCTACCGGGCATTGTAACCACAAAAAACTATCCTCACAACAGTTAGATAGTTCATTATAATTTCAAACTAACTAATTTAAAGCCTTATTCAATGTACTAAAGAATAAATCTATGTATTTTCCTATTAAAAAAAATAAGAAGACATATTATGTAATTAAGACATATAATAATAGACATACTATCATAATTAGTTATGACAATTCTGTGGCTTGTAGATTTAGTTGAAAACATATTAAAAGTAACCAAATGTTTGAAAATAACACTTTACGCTGCAATTCACTTACATTTTTTTATATAAAATTATGTATAATACCAAATAAAATCATATTCAACATATTAAAAATACGATAAATATAAACTAACAACTATTATAATTTATTAGTGAGATATAATTTATAAACTAATAATAAATAATATTGATTAAATTTATATACTAGAAAAGAGAAAAAATTTAAACCAAATTTAAATTTATAAATAAAAATTCTGATGTCTATAGGCCGTATCGAAACACTCACTGAAATTGAACAAATACTAACTAAGTATATAACATTATAGACGATAGACATTATTCGAACATTCAGTTAATTATAGTTTTGATTTAGTTAATTAGTTTTGATAATTATTTAATTTAATTAATTATTAGTTAAAAAATTTCAACGGAATAATAATAACCTATTCCATATTAACAGAAAATAATTCTAGAATATTCAAAATGTATGGAAATACCAATGAAAAGAACAAATGTATATTAAATATATAACAGCACTGTTGACTAATCATTGTTTGAACCTTTTTAATAATTCAGACATTTCTCTGCTAAGTCTTACTTTAGAAATCTTATTATGGCATATATTTAAATACAATATTATATACTGTTACAGTATCATCTCACATAATCTTTACCGTATAAATTATTCAGCATTCTCAAAGCATAATCACTGAGTTTCGAAAGTCGTTCAAAATATTTTCCTGCAATCTAATTGAATAAAGTATTATTATGTGCACTATATCACAATCATATTTATATATTTTCCATTATGTGGAAAATCAACTTTTATCAGCCACACTAAAAAAAAGAGAAAGAAAGAAAGAAAGAAAGAAAAAGAAAAAGAAAAGAAAGAAAGAAAGAAAAAGAAAAGAAAGAAAGAAAGAAAAAGAAAAGAAAGTAAGAAAGAAAAAGAAAAGAAAGAAAGAAAGAAAGAAAAAGAAAAGAAAGAAAGAAAGATAAAGAAAAGAAAGAAAGACAGATAAAGAAAAGAAAAAAAAGAAAAGAAGAAGAAACTATCATCACAAAAATTGGACATTTTATCTCAGTTTCAAAATAAGTAATTTGAAACATAATCTATACTAATATTATAAAGGAGTAAAGATTGTTTTTTTGTTTGTTTGTTTGTTTGTTTGTTTGTTTGTTTGTTTGTAGGGGGTAATCTCTGGAACTCCGAACCGATTTCAAAAGTGGTGGTGGCAAATTGATGGTGACAACCCCTGCTCAAACATAGGCTATATTTTATGTCGGTGCCACTACCCCAGAGGGGTGCAGGAGCGAAAAACGTTCTAAAATTGCGATCTTTTCTATACTGAAGCAGCTAGAAATTTGAAATTTGGCGTTGTAGTTACTTATAAGATGTAAATGCTCTCTAAGAACAAAATTTAAAAAAAAATCGAAATTTAAAAGGGTGAAATGAGCGAAAAGCGTTCTAAAAACATTCTAAATTACAATTTCTATAGAATCTCTAGAACTACCGAACCGATTTGAAATTTGGCGTTGTAGTTACTTATAAGATGTAAATGCTCTCTAAGAACAAAATAAAAAAAAAAAATCGAAATTTAAAAGCGTGAAATGAGCGAAAAGCGTTCTAAAAACATTCTAAATTACAATTTCTATGGAATCTCTAGAACTACCGAACCGATTTGAAATTTGGTGTTGTAGTTACTTATAAGATGTAAATGCTCTCTAAGAACAAAATAAAAAAAAAATTCCAAATTTAAAAAGGTGAAATGAGCGAAAAGCGTTCTAAAAACATTATAAATTACAATTTCTATAGAATCTCTAGAACTACCGAACCGATTTGAAATTTGGCGTTGTAGTTACTTATAAGATGTAAATGCTCTCTAAGAAAAAAAAAAAAAAAAAAAATCGAAATTTAAAAGGGCGAAATGAGCGAAAAGCGTTCTAAAAACATTCTAAATTACAATTTCTATGGAATCTCTAGAACTACCGAACCGATTTGAAATTTGGTGTTGTAGTTACTTATAAGCTGTAAATGCTCTCTAAGAACATATTAAAAAAAAAAAAAAAAATCGAAATTTGAAAGGGTGAAATGAACGAAAAGCGTTCTAAAAATATTCTAAATTACAGTTTCTATGGAATCTCTGGAACTACCGAACCGATTTCAAAAGTGATGGTGGCAAATTGATGGTGACAACCCCTGCTCCCACATAGGCTATATTTTATGTCGGTGTCACTAACCCCAGGGGGGTGCAGGAGCGAAAAACGTTCTAAAATTGAGATCTTTTTTATACTGAAGGCGCTAGAAATTTGAAATTTGACGTTGTAGTTACTTATAACATGTAAATGCTCTCTAAGAACAAAATAAAAGAAATTCGAAATTTAAAAGGGTGAAATGAGCGAAAAGCGTTCTAAAAACATTCTAAATTACAATTTCTATGGAATCTCTGGAACTACCGAACTGATTTCAAAAGTGATGGTGGCAAATGGATGGAGACAACCCCTGCTCTAACATAGGATATATTTTTTGTGGGTGCCACTATCCCCAGGGGGGTGCAGGAGCGAAAAACGTTCTAAAATTGCGATTTTGTTTATACTGAAGGAGCTAGAAATATGAAATTTGGCATTGTAGTTACTTATAAGATGTAAATGCTCTCTAAAAACAAAAAACAAAAAAATCGAAATTTAAAAGGGTGAAATGAGCGAAAAGCGTTCTAAAAACATTCTAAATTACAATTTCTATGGAATCTCTAGAACTACTTAACCGATTTCAAAAGTGATGGTGGCAAATTGGTGGTGACAATCCCTGCTCCAACAGCCTCTTTAATAGAAAATTATGCGTTTCTGACGACTGGGTTTTTCGCTAATTGTTGCCACAGATTAATCTCGGAAAATGAAACATTTGAAGTTACTGAAAAAAAAATAGTAGCTCGAAAAGTATTTGTCAGATAATTGTTAGGCAAACTGCGTTTGAAAGGTAAAAAGTTGTATTTTTCTTGATGTAAATTTCAAATCTAATGATTATGCCATTTTTCAAATATTGAATTTGAAAAATTACTGAATTTTACAATGGAGTACCATAGCAAAACCTTTATGCGTAAAAAGATAATGATAAGGGCGACGTGTCCTGGCGTGTATATTGGCTATAGCACGAGTCACAAATTATAGTAGCCTTATTATTCTGTTAAAATATAAAAGTGAATTATGAAATGTCAATATTTTGTTGGATTACAAGTTCGTTATAAGAAATTGACCAGCGTAGCGGGCGTAGCTTGCTAGTTGATGAATAAAGTTACACTGAGAAATATAACTAGATATGACTCTAAAAGTAAAATTAATAATAAATTCAAAATTAGAAATAATAATTTTTGGACTGGTAGATCTCGTTGAAAAGATACTAAAAATAAAAAAATAAAAATCTACAAATTGTTAATTTGTAGTGAAATAATCATCTGCTTCTTCTGAGTTACCAAAAATTTGGCACGCGATGATTTACAAATTAAAAAAGCAATAAAATAATAATTTTCACGTTTTCCAGTTTGACCAATTTAAGCACCTGCTTACATTAGACATGTGATCTCGAGATTTGTGTTTATCATTTTCAAAAACTTTACAAAAATAGTTTATTTATCATTTCGATCGTGAAGAAGTCGACATTAGAGTGCATGAAACATATGTTATCTTTATATTAAAACAGGACGCGAAATTTCCACTCGCCAGCTCGCCACTGGCGAGCAAATATTTAAGGTTGGCAAGTAAGTTTCGTCTTTTGAAATGTTGTGCTTCAAATCAAACTGTATACACTCAGATTATCGTGCCGCAATCCAGCGACAAATCAAGCTACGGCATTTATCTTCCAAAAGAAGAAAAAAATGCGGCGTCACCCACTTCCATTCCCCTCCTACGGAGAAACGAACTTCCCCCGTCTGCATTCGCCCCCCCCCCCCTCTTTTGCACCGCGCAAGCGCCAAGGCCGCTTTTTTCACTTCCGAGGCCGAATCTGATCGCTCTTCACTCCAGCGCGAAGTGAATCAGGATTCGCCACCTAAGCGCAGCTGCTTGACACACGGTAAAAATAATTAGATTTCTCCCAAATTTTTACCATTTTAAAAATTGTTCATATTTTTCACGAATGTAAAATATTCTGGATTTAACAGACAGCTCCTTCTAACAATGATAAATTTAAATTCAGTTTGTCATAAATAGTTTATTTTCCAGGCAGGTATGGTGGCCGACGTTGCTGTCTGGATGAATGTACAATAGTGGCGAGCAAAAATTCTAGTCTGGCGAGTACCTTTTCAACTGAAATTTCATGCCCTGTATTAAAAGGTATTTTTAAGCCTTTTGTGTTATTTTTTATCACTTTAAGCAGCAATTACACTTTAATTTAAAATACATATTTATTAACCCTTCATATGAGGTTGCGATGGAAAATAACTCCCAGCGAACTCAGCAAATTTTATTTTTATCCCTGTGTCACATACAAACCTTATATGAAATTTAATAATGCTTGTAATGCACAGCATTGGGCAGCAGAGTCATTTCATTTTCGAATATTTAGCTGGAAAATTCGACTTTCACTTTTTTTTTTTTTTTTTTTTTTTCTGCTAAAAAGATTTTTTCAAACAATTGTGCTCCGAGATCTACACAAAAACATGAATACAAATCTTTATTTATTTATTTTTAAATTTTTATTTGTGATAAGGTGTTCAAATATTGAATCTATATTATAAAGCAAAAACATGTCCGTGAGTAAATATTTAATTAGTATTATATTGTATTATACTAATTCAATTATAGACTTTGAATCAAGTCTACAATTCGACGTTTCTTTCTAAACGTCGCACAATTTAAATTTTTACACGGTCAAATAGAGAAAAATGTACTTTCAAATGCAATTTGTCTTAAAACTATATTTAAATTTTCTTTTTTTTTCTTTTTTTCTTTTTCTTTTTTTTTTTTATGATTAATTTTATGAAATGCTCCTTAAGGATCATCCGTAAGAAATGACAAACCAATTGAAAAGTATATATTGAAGTTTTAGCATTTTGATCCTGTCGATATATTGAAAAAAAATCTGAACAAAATGAATTTAAAGATTGCAACTCTGAATCTTTTAATGGGAAATGAATGCAGTAAAATGCCTTTTTTGCATATTTTTAATTATGGATCTTTACGTACTTCGTGAAAATATATTACGGGTGTCTAAATTCCTTTTAAGTAAACGGTTAAAAAATTGTAAATTTCGTTCTTTTTTTTTTTTTTTTTTTTTTTTTTCCTTTTTCAAAATGAAAGGTTTTAAGTCTCTTAAGAACAATTCATACATGAGAGAGTCAAATGTGTAGTAACATTTTAAGTTGTACTTTACTTTAATTTTTTTCGTAATGTATTGTTATAATATCAAATAAAATTAGACATAAGAATGTTAAATATAAGATAAAATAATAATTATTATAACTGATGCGTAATATATATATATATATATATATAATTGCGATACCTTTGAATTTCAAAATATATTAAACAAGTTCTTGCAACAATTCTAACCCAATCTCCAATTAAGATAGTTAATCATGAAGTGTAGACAAAATACCACAAAGCTAATAAAAATTAACAAGTGCAAACATAAAATTACCAAATAGTTCACCTATGGTTCGCAGCTAAAATTACCTATATAATAATCATAAACAATGTAAAGTGAATTTATATACAGTGAAACCTGTGAAAATAGACGTCTTTAAAGTAATCCGGCCTTAAAAATGGAAAAATCCCTGATCCAGAAAAAATAATTCAATGGAAAGGTATACCTTTTTTCTACTTTTTTCTAAAGATATACCTTTTCCCTAGCTTTTATTCAATGGAAAGGTATACCTACTGAAACGGAAGTTTGTGTAAAATGGAATTTTCTTCCAGGACCTTGCTATTCCGTGTTAAGTTTTACTGTATATCAACAAATAAGAAATTTAAAATAAATTTAAAATTAGGCATAATATTTCTAAGGTTTATACGACTCATCAAAAAACTCACTGAAAATTAATAATTATATAAATTATGCATCATTCAAATCTTTAATCATATGTTTAAAAAAGAGTTAGTTACATATTCAAAATAAGAAACAATAAATGTAGTGTTTGTAATACAATTTTCACAATGACTGAAATAAACAAATATTTATTAAATATCAAATAGTTATTGCAGACTACATTATTTGAGCCTTTTTAATAATTCAAACATTTCTCTGGTAGGTCTTTATTTAGAAAAGACTTAGAAATTAGATTTACTTAGAAATCTTATTATGGTGTATATTTAAATACCATCTATAAAGTTATACATTATTGTTACAGTATCATTTCACGTAGTCTTTATCATATAAATTATTCAGTATTCTCAGAGCATAATTACTTCGTCTCTAAATTCTTCAAAATCCTTTCCTGCAATCTAATCGCATGAAATGCGATTGTGACATCTGAGTCATGGTATCTTTTACATATTTCATTACGAGGAGAATTACACTATTGTCATGCGCAAAAAGCTATAATTCTAACTGCTGGATACTTCGTCTAATTTGAAAATAACTAATTTGAAACCTAATTATCGAATAAAGCAAGGGCGAATTCATCTAAAATTATTACGGAAGCCATCTTAGTAAATCAAGAAGTTGCTCGCTGTTACGAAGATATATTTTCTTGTATCTTTATATCTTTAGCGTGGGAGTTGGGGTTATATATTTCACTTTTTCCTTTTCTTTTATTAGTATTTTTCATCATCGTTTCACGACCGTCTCACCACCACCAATGCCATTTCCGCCTTTCAAATGGTTGTTTCGGCAGACGATCTTTTGGACGAAAGAAAAAAAGAAAAAGGGCTTTAAAAAATTGTCTCCGTTTTATTCATGTATTCTTTTAGTTATCTACTTCATCACAAGAATGAGTTTCTGTGTTTCTCCATTTTTTACTTTCCTCCCTACTCTCTGTCTTGCCGGTCATTCTTAGAGTGAAAAAGCATTATTTTTTTATTATTATTCGTAGGGGAAAAAAGGGATAAAGCAAGAAAAAAAAATATTTACATTTTGCCTAACCTTTGTCTTTTTCTGAAGGGCAAATATGCTGTGTGTACAGTAAGTCGCATATTCATATTTTTCCCTTTCTCATATTTATGGAAAAATTCTTTACATTCTGTTACATTTGTTTACGTTTAGCTCAGGAAACCTTATGGATATTTTGTTTGCATTTTCTGTGTGCTGCATTCATGAAAAAATAAGTAAAATTGGTTTTCTCTTTGAAATATTTGCACAATGTTTACTCTTCGTTTATTTACGATATTGTCACTTTAATTATTCATATTCTTTTCCTTTATAAACTAAAATTTTTGTTGACATTTGATTATATATGAACAGAAAATTTAAATTTTGTATCTTATACAAAAGCACGTAATTATAACATTTTATTTTCAAATATAATGAAGTAAAGCTAGTGGAATTATTTTTTCTTTTTTACTGATTTAATTTTCAAAATTAAGTTCCTGATAAAAACAACTTGAAGATGTATATTTTAAAAAGTCTTGTAGTGTTTTCTTTAGCTGTAATCAAAAAGAGTAACCCCTGAACAGAGCCCACATGCTGTAAAAACATGCTAATTTGCAATGTTTAAAAAAAAGATACCTCATTACAGAAGATTGGGATGATATTCTCACGACCAGTGGCGATCTTCTGTAGTCGGGTTGTGATTCATATTTCTTTGATCGGGGAGGATTTTTCGGTTCCCAAGGCCGCATGCACCACTGTCGCGATAGCTGACGGCTGTTTTCGTGATTGATTAAGTAAGATCTATCACACATTTGAAAATCAGCTTGTACAAAATGGTTAAGCAAAAAATATCGCTGCCTCCCGGACTTTTATAATAACGTCTAAAAGAAAAAAAATTCTTTTTAGACACTATAAATCGTTTTAAATGTGACGTTTTAAATATATTGTTTTAAATATGACATAATTTTTTCCATTTAATGCTTTTCGCACGTAATAATTTAATTATTTTAAAGCTGCCTTTTTCTTTTATTATTCAGGTATAAACATATTTATCAATTGAAAAATGTCTGGAAATATATTATATGCGTTTTTGTTTGTTTGTTTGTTTTTTAATCTGGCAACAGTAAGTAAAAAAAATGACTTTTTCGAAATAGGAATTAAATCTCTATCCAGATAATGAAAATTTAAATAAAAAAGTGGGTAAAAAACTTTAAAAAGTACACAAATTTAGAAATTGGTTGGACTCTGCACACCGCAATTTAGCCCAGTATGTGCCTGCAAGAGATGGTTAAACTGGTATGCATAATTTTTGATCCTATAAAAGTTTTTTAAAAGAACTTTTCTGGCCAACTTCAACATTGAATAGCGCTTAAAATGATTATTAGATTTAAAAACTGTCTGCTTCAGTGTGTTTATCATACATTTCTCTAACTACCAATTTTCATATTTTTATATGCAATAGTTTTTTTTTTTTTTTTTTTTTTTTTTTCATAAATATAAGTCAAGAAAGAGCCCCGGTCACGATAAATTCAATTACGGCAGTGGCAGCATTAGTTACTTTTTTTTTTCTTTTTTTTTCTATCTATACAAGAAGAAAGATTTGTATTCGTGAAAAATTTCGACTTCCAGGTTTCGATTGATTTATAAGTTTTAGAAGGTCTTGAGCACAATTTGGCTCTTTTTAGAAAATGTCTGTCTATGAATCTGTGTGTCTATCTGTATGTGACGCAAATTTTGTGCGCTCTATAACTCACGACCTACGGCGTGGGATAGGATGGAATTTCATATGAAGTTCTATCCTGATGTGAGCTAATGCTAAATAGTTTTTGCACAAAATCCCTCAAGAGGGTGTGTCACAAATACATGATTTGTAAGGACCCCTAACTTTGAAAATAAATAACTCGGAAACGGTGCTAGATAGAAGCAGGAAACGTAAAAATCTGTTACAGAAACCTCAACATTTTAGTAACAAATTGCGCCGATAGATATCGCTGCAGGTGGCATAAAGCTACGTAGGATGTATCACACCAAAAGTGATTCAAAATATGCACCTTTCACACTACACGCATTTCGCAAACGAAGAATGAAATTGTCAGTGACTCTCTGTAGTATGTCACCGGAAATCAACACACAAGATTGACAAATAGCCCTCCAGATCGTCGAGTGTTAAAGGATTGTTGTGGTAAACAATGTCCTTCAGTGTCCCTTCCGGAATTTCTTTCACTGTACGCTAATACCGATCACGTTTCAACGGCGAAATTTTCGACGACTGATTGTTCTTGGCGTCTGAGCTCTCTTTATAGGGACTCGTGATGCTGTCTGCAGCGCCCTCTATGGGCTCTATTTTTAACTAAAATTTTGAGTTTTCTGTATCAGATTCTTACGGGTTTTTTAATAAACATACCACTGGTTTCATGCTTCTATCTATCACCGTTTGCGAGTTATTTATTTTCAAAGTTAGGGGTCCTTCGTGAAACACCTGGTATGATGCTGAAGTTTGGGCATAATTCAACGAAACATCAAATTTAGAATCCTCATGATAGGTATAGATTTCATTCAATTTTGGTTGCGGTCATCTAAAAAGGGGTGCTGAAATTCGATTATTTGTTCGAAATATGCAATGCTTATATCACCAGTTTAAATGCTACCGCGCATGCGATGGTAGCGTATTACTGCTTATTTTACTGTTTATTACTGTTAATTTTACGGTATAATACTGGCAGCTGGGATGCCAGTATTATACTGTAAAATCAACACTTTTTTTTTGCAGTGTATTGTTTAGATTGCCCACCATATGAAATAGTTATTGGCTGGAGTACGGATTGATACGGATGTTCGGCATACGTGATCGAAAATACGTCTTGAATGAGCGGCTGGATAGGCATTTACTAAAAAATTGACTGTAACAGAGATGGTTGTCACAATAACTTGACGAAATCCATTTAATGAAAGAAAGTCAGTAGAAAAGCAACCCACAAAAATTAAGAGTCTATGAATACTTGAAAGATTTTAATTTATTGATACTTGACTATGATGGTTAAGTTGGGAGGTGGTCTTTTGACATCAATAGAACTACAACCTCTTTTAGTGGAGATTAAGAGAAGTCTGATCTACTTTCAGAGATGCACATGTGCGCCAGGAGTCATGTCAATATCGCAAGATTACACGTGCATCAATTTAATCGCCAATCGGAATTTTAAGACCGTTTAGCAGAAAACAATGGTAATTTTGCGTGGGAGTGAAAAAGCAGGGATGTAATGAAAGGCGCCTTATCAAAATATAGGTTTTTAAAGGAACAACCCCGTGACTTGCTTTAAGAAAGCGGAACTTGTAATTTTAGGGTGTGAATAGCTATTAATAAGAAATGCGAAACAAGCAACTGAAAAGTATCTGGACTTGCATTCCAGATGCAACAGACAATTGAAGACTGGCAGAAAAAAGGCACCGCAATATAAAACATCAGTAAACTTTAATAGATTTACAGAGCGTATATTTCTAATAAAAGAATACTAGTGTATCAATGTATATGCGAAATAACCGTCGTCGCATTTTTAATTTAGAAGGGAAATAACTTTATGCGGTTAAAGAAAAGCTTCAGAATAAATGAAAGATTACGTGTACATTACATGATTAACTAGTAAATCTGCAGATCAGGAGCCTCAACGTCAGCTCAAGTCACTGTTTTTTAATCTCACTTTTCATATTATTTAGCATCTTACAATCCGCAATTTAATTTTTTTCTATTGCATACATATTTACAGGCATATACAATTCTTCGGAGGTTTTAGAAATTAGAAACGTTAAATTAAACACGGTTTATGCAATGATATTCTGAAATTCTTATGAACTTCTTATTCTTGTAACTCTTTAGATTAAAAAAAAAAACTTGTATTAAAATAAATTCTTCATTTATGTCAATAGAATACAAAAATAATTTATTTTGCTAATAAATTAATGGAACAAAATAGTGCGTGTTGCTTTTATTATTTTTATCTTCTTTGAAATATCGTTGCTAGGCAACTGATAAATTAAAGAGAAAAGTAAAAAAAATGCATTTTAAAATTTGTAAAAAACATGAAAATAAAAGTTTTATATTTCCGGAACAGATGCAAAAAAATTTCCAATCATTTAAACAATTAATATCTCAATTCTAATAAATGTATCGTCCATTTTTCAAAAATATTGGATATATTTAAAACCTCCATATCGAAAATCAACATCCATAATTTTACGTTGAAATCCATTATTCAAATATGCGATTTCCATTTCAGTTAAAAATGAAATTTGAAAATCGTCTGCAGTCCCATAGGAAAGCATTACGATTTAAAAAGAAATGTTCTCTATTTTTCGAACGAATGAACCAAATTTAACCAAAACCTATACAGCTAATTCCGGGTATCTCACCAACATACCCACCAAAAATCAACCTAATCGGATCATTTTTACGGCAGTTATCGCGGAACAGACAGACAGACAGACAAACAGACAGACAAACAGACAAACAGACAGACAGAAACCAAAAACTTTTCGGGTCTCAACAGTAAGCCTTCACTGACGTTTCGGCAAATAGCATCTATCATGGGATAGTTATGACTTTACTTTAGAATGAAAAGAATTTAAATAAAGATATAATTTAACTTTTAGAAAATATTAAGAAATTATAAATTTTGAATAAAATGACAAATATATATGATATCTACATTATACACCAATAAAACCAAAGAGAAAATTATATGAAAAATAGCAATTAAGCATTCAAATTATAAAGTTTTAAAATTTATTTAAAACGGTATTACTCTCGTATTAGCCGCATGCCAACGGTTAATAGCCAAAAAAATCGTCGACAAAGATATCACTATTTGTAGCAACTTTTTTTTTATTAACACTTTCCAACCTAGTTGAAAAGTGTTTATGACTTCGGTTTGTCTGGCCGTCTGGCCGTCTGCCGTCTGGCCGTCTGGCCGTCTGCCGTCTGGCCGTCTGCCGTCTGCCGTCTGTCCGTGCTCTAACTCCCGTAAATATGCTCGGATTGCCCTGCAATTTTTATATGTTATAATCGTTATCTATAGCATGTTCCCTATTTCAATGGAAGTGTGTAGCACTTATAGTTTTTTTACAGGGACACTCAAAAGAATTTCGTTACATTGCGGTCTATGGGGAAAAATCATTTGCGGTTTATTTAAATAATGTTTCACTATTTTAAACGCACTGAAATTTATATATATCACTAAGGTGCATTAGAAGAAGCTTAATATGGAATAGGGTGTGCATAGCACTTATACTTACTTTACAGGGACAGTCAAAAGAATTCCGTTACATTACGTCTATGGAGAAAAATCGTCTGCGGTTTATTTAAATAATGTTTCCCTATTTTAAACGCAATGAAATTTATATAAGGTTCATTACAAGAGACTTACTACAGAATATTGTGTGTATAGCAGTCATCGTTCATTTACAGGGACACACAAAAGAATTCTCTACTGTATGTTAACAATAATTCCTGGAAGTGCGTTTTAAGTTACTGAACGCTATTTTAATTTTAAATCGCTTTTTGTCTATTACGTGGTGTGTATAAATTCTGTAGATCCTATACAGGGAAGCACAAAAGTTCGGGAACACATTTCCGTATTATTTAACTCCAGACGGAGAATTTTAAACTGTGCTACGTGTTTCCTAACTGAACTAAAATTTAGCATCCTATGTAGTATATATACAAATCTATAGATCCTATACAGGGCTGAATAAAAGTATTCGGATTACTTAGATGTTATCTTTTAGCTTATTAAAGAGTATGACTCGTAAAATTATTTTGGAAGCGTTGGAAAGTGTTACATAATCTATGCTTGACGCATGATTTTTCGTTCTTGTTTTTGATAATTTCAGTGTTTAAGCGTGTAGTTCGATTACACATTCGTTAAACTTGTGTTTTATTTATTTATTTATTCATTTATTAGTTATTTCTTATTATTATTATTATTATTTTTTTTTTTTTGGTATGGAATATTAGCTTGAAACAAATGCTCAACTATTTACATTGTTTCTAGTGCAAACGTGTTAATCTTGTGCAATCGGATTAATTTAATCAGGTGATTTTTTTTTTTTTTTTTTTTTTTTTTTAAATCTCGATAAGTCAGTAGTTTGGGATATAGTTTTCAATGAAATTGCATCTGAAAGTACATTTTTTTTTTCTTTTCGATGATGTAAAAATTGAAATTATGCGAGGTTTAGAAGTTAACAATTTTTCGATAAAAACGAAACTGGTTGCCAGGTCGTTGGGAATATCGATATAACATCGGTATTATTCACGGACATGTTTTGTTTTATAATATAGATTTCTTCTGCTATAAAGGATTTTCTATAATATGGTTTATTATTACTGTATTATTACTGTATTATTAAAATCTATTGTGATTCTACAATAATTAGAAACAATACTATATTCGCCCAAAGCTGATGGCGTAAACGAAAATCTAGTAAAAAAGAAATCGAATTTATATATTTAAAAAATACGTTTCGAAGTATTCAAGTCTCTTCGCTTTTTTAGAGAATCTTTGTGCCCTATTATGTAAGAATTGTTCTACGCATCATAGAATTACATTATTTTCATACATATTTATATACAATACTAATAATAAAAGTGAAAAAAAAATTATTTTATTATTACGGATATTGATCAGAAACCTTTTCAGGCGTTGAAATTTCAAAGAAAATATAAACTCACATCAGATTAAATTCTCAGCATCTGAATATTTTTACAATAACCTATACATGAAATTCTGGCCGATTAAAAAAAATATAGCATCATTTTATAAATTTTTAATATCTACATCCTTTTATATAAACCTGTAAATGAAATTCTTCTTGATTTAAAAATATATTACATCTTCATAGACTCTCAATATCTGCATACTTTAATCTCTAAAAGAAAATTTTGTCGATTTTAAATATATTTTCTTTACAATTCCATATCGCACGCGCTATGTAAGACTCATTTTATTGTCAACACATTTTCCCTTTGGGACTTTATTCATAAATTTTTTAAGTTAAAAATTTCCAAACCGTAATCTTAGAATTTAAAAATACACTTTTATTGCTCTCAAAAAATATATATATACGTTAAACATATTTTATGAATCCCTCGAATAAAAATATTTATTTTAAAACCAGGTTTTTTCGGAATTTATATCAGCACAGAAGCATATTTGAAGTACTACTTCAAAATTTTAAATCGATTTTTCCCTATGAGGACAAAAATGTTTTTTTTTTTACTACATGTACTTCGCAAAATTCATAGCTGAATATTCTACTAAAAATTCCTTTTGCGGAAACAATGTCAAGAAAATCTGCCTGTGATAAAAAGGTTACAAAATAACGATAAATCGAATCCCGCTCGAAAATATTATGCTTTCATATTTTATTCAGAAAAGCTTGTTGACTGATAAGCCACCTGATATGCAACGCTTTGTCACCCCCTCCCACACGCGTATAGAAACCATTTTTTGATATGCAATTTTGTTAGAGCAAGCACTATCTTAAAAATAAAATACACCCTGCGGATAAAAAGAGATGTTGTGTAGGATAAAATAGGAATGTAAACCGGTTTGAGTTTCTAGGATTTATCATTTGTTTTTAACCGCGAACTCAACACTAGTGCGAATTCGTATCGACCAAAATTTAAACTGTCGGAATTTTTTTAAAACATGTTTTCATTTGGATTTTTAATCAACAGAATGAATTTTTTGATAAAAATAAATATCACAGTTCGATTCCTCATTAAATTTCGTATAGGAATCATGTGTTATATTTCATTATCACTGTACGACTTCTCATAAAACACAACTGCCAACAAAATATACGCAGTTGAAGTCAGTCTTGAATTCAGACACTTTTCTCCGGGAGGGATTTCTTTGGCTCCGGGGGGGAAAACTCTACAATGTCATTTTTAACAATTGACTTCAACACTTTTAACAATTCACAATAACACTCTCACTTTTAACAATTAAAAGCATAAAATCTCAAATCTGGGGGGGGGGGGGCATTTCAATGCTACGGTGGGGGGGGGGGGGGGGTAGAATGTATCTCCCGGGCCAACCTCTGAATTAAACACTGGTTGAAGTTACGGAAGCCCAAATCGCACTATAGTCCAGGCATTAGTTGATAAAAAAGAGCAAATAACGGAAAGTTTTGGTGTAGTTTTTTTTTTGGGGGGGGGGGGCGGGGGGGTCCCTTTATGTTTTTTGGGTCGCTGAACACGATTCCGAGGTTTTCCAACAAATATTTTTCCGGGAAATACTTTTTTATACAAAAAAGTGTAAAAAAACAGACTTTTCTCCGTTTTTTCAAAATAATTCCAAAATTGTGCATTTTACGTGAAAGTCAGCAGTATATGAATTAAAGAGAATAAAATTTCCTATATTTTATGTACTGAAAGTTTTTTCTCTGATCAATGGTTTAGCCGTGAGAGTGCGCACAAAAAGGGTGTTTAAAACAAAAAACTGTAAAAAAAACGGGAATTACGGTAGTGTATGTCGATGTAACATGGAAACTAACCATTTTACGCAAACGGTAACCATTAATGATACTAAAGATTATATGTTTGACTATATTTTATGCATTTGAGGTAGAGGAAAAGTGCGGATCCTGCGCCAGGGGAAGGTGGGAGCAGTGGAGCATTTCCACCTTCTCTCATGAGTCAAAGGTGCGCCTCCGCCGGAGTGCTCATACTGTAAGAGGCGGTAAAATTGGGAGGTGTAAAAGACAAAAAAACTGTAAAAAACGAGAATTACGACCATGTACGTCGATGTAACATGTAAATTAACCATTTTAAACAAACGTTGACTGTTAATGATACTAAAAACTATATGATTGACTACATTTTACAATGAAGTTGCCTGATAATAAATACGGCGACTCATTAGGAATCATTATTTAATTATAAATTATTATGTATATTAGTAACAAACATTAGTATATTTACATGAAGTCAAAAAGCAAAATTCTTATTTCCGCAATCTTTTATTTGAAGGTCCCTGCTGTTCGTCGATATCTACAACATAGAAAATAGACGTATGGAATTAGTGGAATTTTTATTTACTACCAATATTATAGAATAAATGTTTTCTTAATGGTAAATATTTCATGCCTTGTGGCATGGCTTGTTCCTCTTCCATTGGGTCCACGGATTCAATGGGTGGTTAATCCATCTCCAGTTCGGTTTCAGGGTATAACTCGTCTTCCTCATCTTGATTCACCACTGAGATGTTGTTGCAATTCCCTTCGCAGTTGAGGCACATGTTGGAACAACAAAGATCTACCTTCTTGCACCCACAATTTTGTTGGCAGTCCTTTTTGCACTTACATGATACAAGCTTCAACAACGCAGGGGGAGCAAGGGAGAAGTAAAGTAAATACAGGCTCAAGCCAATATTTGTTTTTTTTCCATCCCCACTCTTCAGCATTTTTTTCAACTCCTAGCCATTGCTGCACTTGGTGATATACTCTTAAAGAGTGCTGTCGTGCTGCAGCTGCAGATGGTGGTAAAGCAGCAATATTTGAAATGTATTTAAATGCTGACTTCTTGTACGAAATATACCTTAGGTGGTTCAGCGAAGGCACATTCGTCCCACTATAACCGTACAGCAAGACCAGGAAACGTTCCCCAGCAGCTGCAATCATCTCTTGAGTAGCGTTGGAGTCTTTAAATACTTTAATAGCGTCAGCAACATCTGAATTCTTCACAAGAGTTTTGAAGAACTTCATTTTTCCTTGCATAAATGGTGCTGACGTTGTATCACACCCACTCATACCATGTAGGAAGAGGATGTTTTCCGCAACCGTTGAACTCACAGCATTAATTGGATAAAATATCACTGAAGAAACAGTGCCCTTTCCAGGTTTTAAAAAGAAAACATTTTCAGCCCTGCAGAGAGCTATCAAAATGACCAAGAGGTCTACATCCCCCCCAAATATAATCACCGTCTTATTTGATGGAGCCAAAAGGACAAAGCAGTGTTTATAATCAAGGTGTCTGCGTCTTCCTTTTGCTTGCATGCATGTAATATCTGCTGGTAAGAACTTATCACTCATTATAGATATTAACCGACCCTTGTTTTTTGGATTAGCAAGAAACTTTTCTTTGCAAATGGTAGGTAGCATTGTACCGTCAAACAATATATCCGTTGAAGAATGTTTCCTTGCTCGTCTCATACGTTCAGCAGTTTTTGTACCACCTTGTAAGTCATCAGGGTAGCCATCAAAGACAACTACTGCCTGTGTTTGGTACCGTGACTGTACGTACTTAACATATTTTTCGCAGATTGTTGAAAAAGGCTGATTCTTAGGCCAAACAACCCTATGCAATAAAAAAAACCCATCAATGACGAATTGAATTCTGCCGCTGAACCGCTTGTTTGTGAAGGGTAGAGAGTTGTAGAGAGTTGATTTGGTTCCTTTTCTTAAACCATTGTCGAATAGGGATAAGGAATAAGGGCCTAGATCGTGCGTCAAAAACTCCTCAAGGTCTTCATCCGAATGCTTTACAACCGAAATTCATTGGAACATTTTAGTATCATTAATAGTCAACGTTTGCTTAAAATGGTTAATTTTCATATTACATCGATACAGGGCCATAATTCCCGTTTTTTACAGTTTTTTTTCTTTTATCCACTCCCAATGTTACCGCCTCTTAGAATACCAGCTCTCAGGAGGAGTAGCACCCTCGACTCATGAGAGTAGCTGGATCTGCCCCACTGCTCCCACCTTCCCCTGGTGTCGGATCCGCACTTTTCCTCTACTTCAAATGCATAAAATATAGTCAAACATATAATCTATAGTAACATTAATAGTTAACATTTGCGTAAAATGATTAGTTTCTATGTTACATTGACATACAGTACCAAAATTCCCATTTTTTTACAGTTTTTTTTTTTAATGCACATTTTTGAGGCACTCTCACGGCTAAACTATTGATCAGAGAAAAAAACTTTCACTATATAAAATGTAGGAAATTTTATTCTCTTTAATTCATATATTGCCGCCGACTTTCACGTAAAATGCATAATTTTGGAATTATTTTGAAAAAACGGGGAAAAGTCCGTTTTTTTACACGTTGTTTGTAAAAAAAACGTATTTCCCGGAAAAAATTTTGTTGGAAAACCTCGGATTCGTGTTCAGCTACTCAAAAACCATAAAGGGACCGAAAAAAAACTACACCAAAACTTTCCTTTATTTTCTACCAAATGACTGGACTACTAGTGTAGAATGCGCTGCTGCTGAACCGAAGTTTGAAGTCCACTGCATGCGTCTACAAGTTAGTTCAATATTAATGCTGTAAATCTAGTAAATTTTCACAACAGGTCGTGTTGTAAAAATGCAATCCAGAAATACTTGACAATTTCACCTTGTCAAACAAATGTACTAATATATCCATAGAGCTCAGTTCCGCTAGAGCTTTGAACGCAAGAGCGAATTAATTATTTCATGATAAAAATGTACAATACGAATTTCATGGGAAAGTTCACATGTCAATGCAAATGCAGTATGTAAGATATTACTTCTCATAAAACACAACTGCTCTGTTCTCTATTAACGTGCAAAAATTATATCGCCAGAAATAAGGTGCGTCTCAAAATTATATGGACAGGCGATTTTTCGACTTTTTTTTACAGCTAAGAAAATAAAGCAATCACGAAAAAAATAATTAGCATATGGAATCATAACATAAGTTTATTACGATACAGAAATGTTATGTTTATATCACAGATTGTTTGTAAAAAAATAAAATTCAAAATAAGCTGTCTCAAAAATATATGGACAATGAAACGAATTGCTTTTATTACCACCGTATCAGAAAAATTTGCATTTTCTGCGTTCTGTACGAGGCTAACGAAAAAGAAAGGCTACCGCGGTGATTTACGCGTATCGTTTTTTACAGACCGCCGGAGTCACGTGATGCTCGAATGCACCAAAGAAGGTGTACGAAAAGAACATCATGTCACTCAAGCGGTCTGTAAAAAAAATAAGTGGAATGCACCGCGGTAGCCTGTCATTTTCGTTAGCCTCGGTTCTGTACTTGTGACGTAACCTCTTCGAAATATAAAATCACTGCTCTTTCTTCAATTGTCGAACAGTTGGAAAATGCTTCGCAACGTTGAATTCTCTGCTGCTGATATTGCTAAAATTTGGCGTTATAAAGGCTCAAAATGTTAAAGTTTCTGATATTGCAAAACAAATTAAAGGTAGCAGATGTGTAATTTAAGCAATTTTATCAAAAAATGACAATATGATTGCAAAAAAGCGTTCAGGTAGACCAAGAAAAAACATCTCTAAGACAAGATAGAGAAATTTTGTGGGCAGTTTCAACTCAAAAGAAGTCTGTTCGTGAAATTGCGAGGACTTTGGCGTTTCCTATTTCCAGATCTACTGTTCACCGTCGCATATAGGTAAGCGAAAATCATAACTATTGCAGAATGTGTCGGAAACCTATGATGAAAGTGCACCATAGAAAGACTCGAGTTCTTTGGGCTAAAAAACACATGCATTGGATGTATAAATGGTTAAGTGCTTTCTTTAGGGACGAAAAAAATTCAATTTGTATGGCCCTGATAGCTGGGCATACTATTGGCATGACTTACGAAAATAACCTCACGAGTTCTTTAGTAGACAAAAAAGAGGGGGTTCATAATGATGTGGGGCGCATTCTGTTTCAACGGAGCAACGGATATTGCTTTTCTTAATGGTCAACAGTGCTCTGAGGATTATCAAAAGGCCTTTTAAAGCAATCTACTTCCAATCGGAAACATCTTAGGGTAGGAAAACTGAAAATTCCAACAGGACAATGCGTCGATTCACACCTCCCACTCAACAACAGCTTGGTTTAAACAGAATCAAGTGACTGTTATAGACTGCCCAGCCATTAGTCCAGACATGAATCCAATTGAAAACCTTTGGGGAGTACTTGCACGAGATGTGTATGCCCATGGTTGGCAGTTTTCTACTATTCAGGAATTACAGCAACAAGTAGAGCAGAGTTGGTTCTCTTTACAGCCGCACATACCCCAAACACTAGTTGGAAGCATGCTGAATAAGGTTTTCAAGATAATTAAAAGTAATGGATACAAAATTTGAATTTAAATGCAAAATATTCGAAAAGTCCATATATTTTTGGGACAGCCTATTTTTATTTTTATTTTTTTACAAAAAATTTACAACATTTATACTTTATTTCTTTGCTGAAATAAATTTATGTTATGATACTATATGCATATTATTTTTTCGTGATTATTTCTTTATTTTTTTAACTGTTATTTCAAAAAATCGCCTGTCCATATACTTTTGAGACGCACTATAGATAGTGCAACATTTTTTTTTCATATTAATATAGCCTTTCTGGAAAAATATTTCAAAGTTTGCCACAGAATTTTCTTAGATCTATATATAACGTGTTCCTGTAAGGATTATTTATTGATAAAGCTTTGGTAATATTGCTTATTCGTGTAAAATTTCGTGTAAAAAAGACCTTTAACATCACTTACTCTCATAATTGAAAGGCTCAAGTTTAAAATTCTATAGCAGATGATATCACCTAAGAACAGCTGATACTATTTTAAATTTTTACGCATGCCATGCTTTTAATTCTGCTGGATCTGTCTCACTTCAATGACATTTTCGTTTAATCGAATCTTTATGGCCAATGAGAAGCGACAGTCTTTAAAAATTCTTAATTAAAATCTTATTTTATGCATTTATTTTTGCTAGTTTGAGATTCGATTCCGCTACCTTTAACTTTAAAAGGTATATATTTAATTAACCGCTATGAAATAAGGATTATTCCTTTCTCTCACACTTCTCAATTTGTTTCTTCTAATTTACTAAATTAATTATGTTTCACTAATTTCCATGTCATTTTTTTAATACCGTGAAAAGAACTTCTGATTGGCTTACACTGTTAAAAATTTGGTTCAATATTTCACCAAAACATGATGCTAAAAATGTTGCCACCATAAGATGATGAAACTTTGTTCCTACATTTGGTGATCCCATTGAACCATAAACTTGTGTAAATTGAACAATGGCATGGTAAAATGTTGAACCATAAAGTGGCTAATTATCCACACGGTTAATCTTGCTAGTTAAACCGGGACCTGTGTTTCAAGTGGAATCTGACAACTACGGACATTTCAGATCTGGATCTAGACTTCGAACTAGACAGTAGACACCGCTTCACTTGTAGTCAGTGCTCTAACTACCAAACAAGCAGGCGTATACCACTATCCTCTAAGGCAGAATATCGAGTGTGTATAGACATTTTTGTTCCGATTGGCTATTACATATTATCATTGGATAGCGAAAAGTCGAACCATTGCCGAAATTTCACTATAATTAGGAGTGTTGAAAAAAATCATTGATCCATGCTTTGTGCTTCTGAATATTTTGTGCCATTAAATGGTTCAATGTTGATGGTACTTTTTTTTTACACTGTAAGGTATGCTGTAGAAGTATTCACTTCAAAACATTTCTAATTTATTATTAGTCTTCTTTCCATACGATTCACTTTAGTAATATGTTTTCATAACTTTAGAAATATGTATCCACGAATTTAGCAATACGTTTCCATAACTTTAAGAATATAATTCTATAACTTTAGAAATATAATTCTAAACGTGACCATTGAGCTACATCGCTAAAAAAACATAAATCGCTAAAAAAATTGACAGCGTAATATCAAAATACAATCCGGGAAATCCTGTGGAGTTTCATTTCAGCCTTTAAAAGAAGATGCCTTAGCACCCACACGACACGGTTATCTCGACCGCAAGAGTGAGTTATTCTGTGATAATATATATCATACACATTTCACGGCCGAGCTAGGATGTCAGTAAAAAGATACACAGAGCGTGAAAAATTATTGCCTACAAAACCAGAAATGCTCTGTTCTCTGTCAAACCGAATGGATTACATCACAGACATGAAAAGTGTAACATTATTTCATATCAATTTCGTCTTTCTGCGGTGATTTCTCGAAACCTGTCATGAAATTCCTCATGATACATATACAGTGCGTTCCTGGAAGGGTTATTTAGTGAAACAGAGATACTGTTTATAGTGTTATACATTCTCTAAAATTTCTTTCCAGGATAGAAGCTATAAAAAATGTTTTTTAAACGAACAAAATGAAACAAAATGTAACATTATTTCATATTAATTTCGTCTTTATGCGATTATTTTTGGAAACGAAATTCCTCGTGATACATATGCAGTACGTTTCTGGAAGGGTTATTTAGTGGGACAGAGACATTGTTTATTGTATTATACACTCTCGTAAATTTCTTTCCAGAACAGATTTTATAAAATATTTATTAAAAAATGAAATGAACACGAATTTATTTAGTATACATGTATTTCATGACGAAAAACTGTTTTAAAGTGGATTAAAGATCAAACATTGATAAAATACTCTTTCTTTTTCTTTCTTTGAAGCAGACCGGATCGGATAGAAATACTTCTTTTAATTCAATCTTAACTTTGAAACTATGATGTTTTTAGAAATTTTCTTTTAACTTTATTTTTTAGCTAAATTTTTTTCTTGGCTAAAATACGAATAGAATTTTATATTTTCCGAGCATATGAATGAGTATTTTTGTCAAATAAATCTTGTTTTCTGAGATATATACTCACAAGAAAAAATGGATTTCTTACTACGGGACCGTGATATTGTTAATAATACAATCACGCCTGAAATTATTTGGCTCTTAGCTCCCTCACAGAAGCCCATAGCACATTGAAACACATTTTATTAAAAAATATATGGTTCGGTTGTTTTGATTGTTATCTATATGATTTTATAAATGCAATAACATTATATGATTTCGTGAATAATAATAATCTGAATCAGAATCTTGCTTATCATTATTGCACTGTTTTTATCATAAAAAAATAAGCAAGTTGTGCCGCACACTTTTTAGCATGGTTTAATCCTACACTGACTGTCTTTAATGTAAGTATCTTGATCAACATTTCTGACTCCAACAATAATCGAAAATTGGATTGCAAAGAAAGAAAGAGCTTATTATGTCGTATAACAGGAATTTATTTGAAAATAGGTGCAGGGCTGCCATAGGCGACTATTTTGTTTATTATTTTGCCTACCACTATTTCAAACAATAATAAAATCAACATCAAAAATTAATAGAAATCTACCACGAAGTTTATTGTTTGGAAATAATAATAGACAGTATAGTAAAAAAAAAACAAAAAAAAAAAAATGAAAAAAGAAAACAAAAAGTAGTCGCCAGTGGTAGCCTTGTAAACAGCGTTGCCAGGAAAATACTAAAATTTTATTTTGAATACCACTATTTTCGTAAAGTATTATTCGCCTGATTTAATCGCAAAGTTTCTATACTTAAATAAAGAGACTATTTCTGTACGAAAATGTTGGTATTCAAAATAAAATTTTAGTATTTTCCTGGCAACAGTGCCTGTTAGTGTTCTTATATTGAAAGACTTTTTGAGAAATCTATCCAATAATTATGTTACATCTGAAAAGATGAGAATCGAAATCTAAAGGAAGCCTAATTTAGATGAATATTTGTTCTTTTGACTCATGTCATAGGATTGGTGCAATGACATTATCTTAAAGGTTAATTTGATAGTGGTTGAAGTTCGGTTGATTATATTTAAAAGCAATGCAAGAAAATAATTCGAGAAAAGGGGAAAGGAAACTGAATTCAACACTAGCAAATGCATCTTTTCATTTAACTTTCTCTGCGTATTAAGTGAAATATTGCCACTAACAAGGAAGGTCTCCATAAGCACATACTCAGGTTGGTTGGTTGGTTGATTGGGGGTTTATGGCACAAAGTCCCTTTAGGGACATGCTGCGCCAAAAAAAAGATTAAATTACGTACGTCAAATTGAAAAATAAAAACAAAAAATGAAACAAAGCTTAATGAGAGAATTATCTAGATGGGGTTACCCATCTAGATATAGTCATACAGTATATAAAACAAATAGCGCGAAAAAAAGATTAGAATATGAACGCCAAATTAAACTTTAAAAATGAATTAAAACTTTATCATTAAAACAAGATGAATGAAAATAACACATTTAAATGAAAAGAGTGATATGATGATAAATGTATAATTAAAATCATTCAATGAAAATATAACACAATGTCTAAAAGATATAAATACAGGCTTTCACAATTACAATAGAAAATCTTTAAACTAACAATTGGTAAAATGTTCAAAGTTTCACACAAAAATATATTTAAAATTACGTAGGTTCGAATACCTCAAACACAGTATTATCATCATCATTTGAGTCTGAACTGTAGGACTCTGAATCCATATCTTCCTCTGCATAGTGCAGCAGCTGTTTGGAATTCTTTGTAGTAGGAAGCGGTGTATCAAGACAAAATTTCTTGTTTTTGCCCTTCACAGTTTTCCACTGTGAAGAGGCTTGGATTGAGGTTTTCTTTCCTTCTTTCTGTGTACATGATTTGTGTTTTGCTTTTTGTGTAGGGGAAACGGGATTTTTCAAATTGGTTGCAGATGAAACAGAGGTTTGACCTGTATCATCTTTAATGAACTGGTTAGATTGACTATTATAATATTCTATTTTTACAGGTTCGGATGATGGTGGCAAAAGTTTTAGTGCAGGCATAGGTCTTATTCTAGCGGAAGCACCAATACTACGGATTTTTTTCTTCATAGTGCTGGTTATTGTAACAGATGAATCATTTGGTGGTAAAGAGAATTCAGTTTGGGTGCTTATATGTCTTACGGATTTTGATTGTTGCTTGAGTAGACTAGAATATGAAACTCCTACAGATGGTGTTCTGGATTCAATAAGTTTACGAGCTTCAGGATAAGAAAGTTTTTGAGAGATTTTAACTGCAAGAATTTCTTTTTCACGAATCCAGTTTGGGCAAGAGTGGGCGTGTGCTGTATGGTCACCATTACAGTTTGTACAACGTTCAGGCTTTTCGCATGATTTACCATCGTGGCCGACTTCTGCACAACGTGCACAGGTAACAGAACCACGACAGGTAGCTGTAGTATGACCATAGCGCTGGCATTTAAAACAACGGATTGGATTAGGTATATAAGGTCGGACAGGACAGCTCAGGTAGGCAGCTTTAATTCTGGTTGGCAAAGTAGGGCTATTGAAGGACAGAATGATGTGCTTCGAAGGAAGCACTTTCTCGTTCCGGCGGATAGTAATACGACGTGCATCTATGACATTTTCATGTTTTAAGTTTTGTAGAAGTTCGTCTTTTGTAGTGAATAAAAAATCTGGTTCGGATATTACACCACGGCTTGTATTTAAAGTTTGATGGGCCTGAACAGAAACAGGAAAAGATCCTATTGTTGTACAATTTGAGAGTAATTGTGAATGTTTGGGTTTTGAGACCTCAACAAGCAAATCCCCAGACTGTAGTTTTTTAAGTGAATAACCATCTTCAAATACAGATTGGAATGTTTTTGCAATAAGAAATGGTGAAGTTCTCTTAAAAGAACTATCAGAGTGACTATCAGTGCGTTTAATTATGAAAAAACGTGTGAATGACTTATTCTGAACAATTTGTTGCTCTCCAGATGGGAGAGAGATAGGAGGAGTTGAAGTTTTTCCATCCATATTAAAGTGAAAACTAATTCAGACCCCAGCCGCACCACCCACTACCGAGCCCAACAAGGGGATGCACATTCATGCACCAGTGCTAACCAGGGCCCATACGCTCACATGACACACTTATTTCAGTTTCCACCCTTAACGAAATTACTAGTATGTGCCTGCTCACTTGATCCCTAGCCAGTGACATACAAGTCAGCTGACCAGCCGATTGATGCATACGGGACCAATATGTACCTCCCGTCTACCTGAAGCAGAGGCCAAAGCAGTGTGTTGGTTTCCCTCAACTGCCAGGATCCCCCTTTCCAGGGACACGGGTCGCCACGCACGGCAAACGCGTGGGTGGTTTACAATTCTCCATAAGTCGATATAAACAGGATGATATCGGCTTATGCAGAATCGCCCTCACCTCAGAAGAGGAAACCACAATGAGAGTGAAACAAAGAGGAAAGATTAGACAAGAGAATGGAGAGGAAAAAAGAAAAGAGAAAGATCGCTCAGGTACCCGGGGTTGCGAAGCCCGTGAATACCTAAAGACGATATCCCCCTGGGGGGAAGCACATACTCAGAAAAATTTGAAAAAAATTACAGAACATTCTTGTCATGAGGATATAACACATCGGCTGATAAGTTCCCGGTCTGGCATACAGATGGCGTTGCAATCGCCGAACCGATGCTTTTTTCAGTAAATACTAATTTTATACCTTTAAAAGGTAGCAGAAAATGTAATGACGATTCGCCGTGTGGATAAAACGTTAGAGTGGTTTTAGTTGAACGACTTTGTTGATAAACAAAAAAATGGATAAACATGAATTTCAAGAATCGTTATTTGATGGGAAAAAAACGTTCAAACAAAAGCTTGGCTTGATAAGCGTTATCCACTGCACCAGGTAAATCAACCATTATTGACTGGTTTGCTGAATTTAAACCTGCTCGTACGGACACCAGTGATGCACCACGCAAAAAAGGTGGTTACTCCGGAAAACTTCAAAAAAGTCCACAGAATCGTTTTGGGGAACCGTAAAGTGAAGTTGCTGGAGATAGCTCAGACTCTGAACATATCCAAGGAACGTGTAGGTTTTATTTTGAATGAACATTTGTCTATGAAAAAGTTATTGTCAAAGTGGGTGCTGCGCGTGTTGACTTTTGACCTAAAACAACAACGAATCGATGATTCTGAGAACTGTTTGGAGCTATTTTGTTATAAAATTGTTATTTATTATTAAATTATTATTATTATTTATTTATTTAATTATTATTATTAAATTATTATTATTAAATTATTATTAATAAATTATTATTATTATTATTAAATTATTATTATTTATTATTAAAGTTATGTTATTTATTAAAGTTATAAAGGTATAAATTAATAAAGTTATGTTAAAGAGTTGTGTTTTCTTTATTAGACCGGGAACTTATCAGCCCATGTGTTGTAATGTTTATAAAAATATTTCCTGTGAAAAATCTATATAGCGACCATAACAAAATAATGAAAATTTCGGGGGGATGGCGATTTATCGTCGGTTGCCGACACAATGAAATTTCAAAAATACGCTTTTAAGATAAATACTCTTTAAAGAAAATATTTTTCTACTTTTCATACTGAACTAGTTTAATTAAATAAACACAATTTTATTACTGCAGTTTTGTCTTATACATTTATACGTATATGTAATGAAATTTAATGATCGTATTATACAGTTTAGAACAAAATTTAAATTGATTAAAATTGTTTCAAACTCAAAATTAAGGAGCACTTTCAATTTAACTTCGATATTATTTATGTTGGAGACAAAATAAAACAGTATTGTTACCATGGAAACAACGACATATTCAAAATCGAAATGTATAAAGAAAGCGTTCTTAATCAAGCGGTTACTTTAAAATACACTTAGAATTTATTGGTGAATTAGTGGAGTAAAATTAAATAACTACAGGAATACGCCGCTTGCTTATATTATTATGTAAGCTTATGGAAATAATAATAAACTATTTCATCATTTAAGTTTGAATTCATTAAGTAACATTTAAGCACTCATTTAAAAAGCAATTTCCAAATGCATTAAATCATATTGCATTTGGCGAAAAAAAAATTTTGCTCGCCAAATGCTCGAAAGTATTTTTTTTTTTTTTTTCAGATTTTCTACTGGAATTCCGCAGCTAAATTTGACCTATCTTTTATTACGTACACGAGTAGTTTCATTAGCCTTTTTTTCAAAATATTTTGAGCATGCACTTTAAAGAGACCTTCCTTATAAGTAACTGAAAGAACATGCATTTTTTTTCCAAACTCCACTAATTACTTTATTCTGTTATTCTATTGTTCTGCTAAAACTGCTTCAAAAATTCCAGAAATTTAAATCTAACCGCATTTTACATTGGCTAAAATTTAAATGCGAACGTTCAGGGCAGTTGCATATATTGTCTGTCAGTTCTCGTTTCTTTTGTGGATATAAATCTGTATAAAAGTATGAAATCTGTGTGAATTTCTAATATGTTAGTTACGGTTTAGCAGTATGAAATGAATTTGTTCTTAGTACTCCTGTCGATAAAAGAGTTCACCAAATAACAGAGAATTTCATATTGAAAACTCGGCAGCATATAAATATCTAATTCAATCCTGAGCATCCAGTAAAAAATAAAAAAATAAACAGATAAAAAATCGTCCTGTTCAACAATTCTCTCCTCTAAAAAACTCTAACTTTACATATTGTTAAAACTATTACACTACTTTACAGTATATTAATACGTTGTAACCGCACTCCATGCGTAAAAAAAATATAAAATAAAATAAAATAAATAAAAATAAAAAGGAAACTATTTTTATAATTTCAATAAATAAACCAAAGAAAGTAACCTTAAAACAACGCTCACTGCCAAATAATAATAATAATAATAATAATAATAATAATTTGGGGTAAAAAAAATTAAATAATATCCATCTATGCATCAATAGCCCCAATAATACAAACTCAATGATATTATTAATATATACGTGATATCGCAAGATTATTACAAGACTCGTGATAGATAAAAAGTGAGCGAGAGATACGTTGTTGTTCCATAGTTTGGTATCCAAGTATGAAGGTGGATAATCCGATGTATGCAAAATAAAGAATTTATAGTGCAATTCTAGGTGAATTGAAATTTATGTGTACAAATACATTATAGTCATCGTTGTCTAGTTGAGTAAGTAATAAAGACTGTTTAAACTTACATTGAAGAACTATACTCATTTCATAGTTATAAGTCTAGTAAACACTTAAGGAACTGTAGGATTATAAATAAGAAATACTAGAATAATAATAATAATAATTATTATTATTATTATTATTATTATTATTATTATTATTATTATTATTATTATTATTATTATTATTATTATTATTATTATTACAGCAATAATCTATTTTTCTAAAGAATGAAAATTAAAATTTAATTATGAAAATGATATATTTCGACCATTCATGTTTGAAACATTTGCAAAAATTCTTTCTCAGTATTTCAATATGAAAATACAAATTTAAAATTTATGTGAGAAATTAAAAAAATTGATACTAGAAAAATTATTTCAAATAATAAAATCTTTAAACTACGTAAGAATAAATATAAATAAATAAATAGATAAAGTATAAGTAGTGCTTGAATCTGACTATTATATATAAGTTCGCAGTAATCACAAGTTACAGCATAAAAATAGATTGTGTGCACGAAAATCTGACTTAAAAAAGGTTAATTGATTTTTTTTCTTTGAGGAATTTTTGCCTCTCGAAAACTTTCGTTCAAATTTGACTAACGTGGAATTTTTTGTCACACCATATACTGTTTACGGACTGAAGACAAATTATTTTATATTTCTTAACAGCATTGTTTTATAATATATGTGTTGATATTCAATCTAAACCATTTACTTGAAGGAAACATGAAATTTTGCATATACTTTTTTAAAACAATTCAGTCAAGTTTTCCATTAATATTTCTTTTTAAAATTCTAAACCATTCTCACTATTTAAAAAAAAAAATGAAATGAAAATCTTGCTCTAAAAATAGCTATGAAATTCTTAATTTTCTTATAAATCATATTAAAAAATGTATATTTTTATCGAGCATCCGTACTTGGAAAAAATATTCCACACATAAAAGAGTAACTTAAGAATGAATATCTGTTATGTTTGCATAAAGAATTAAGGCATATCCTCCATAATGTGCATTTCCCATAATGTCAAAAACAACTAACTCTATCCAAGCTCCTTTTTTTTCAAATCTATTACAGTAAATCACGAGTTGTAAACATTTGTACTATCATAGGTGCACATGAATGTTTAAAAAAAATTCGTGGATTCAGCTCTCCAATATGTACGTGTGTTGGGTCGGGTGCATATTGCAGAAATATACACAATGGATGTAGATATACATTTACAAAAATTACAAGCGCAAGGATTAACAAAACTTTTCTATAACTAGCAGCAACTATACAAAAAAAAAAAAAAAAAGACGCAATACACTGAAAAAAAAAATGTTGATTGTACAGAAAAAAAAACTGACAGCCAGAATGCCAATAAAAAAAATTTTTATTTGCGGAAATAATCTGGATTTATTACACACTTTCTGTTATTTTAAGCGATTTTGTCCGTATTTACGTAAAAAATACAGATTATTATACGTAAAATAAACAGTTTTTTATTGGCGACCTGGCTGAAAGTTTTTTTTTTTTTTCTGTGTAATCAGATTTTTTTTACATTGTACTTGAAATTGAGAGAGAATTTCAGCTGATAAAATAATGCACAGTACAGGAGTCGAATCTAGAAAGCTCTGGATTAATATGGCAATACTGTGTCAACTATGAGCTATTCTGTACAACTCGTAAACTATTTGATAAATTCACTATTCAAAAATTTTGTCTATTTGTGTAAGCGTGAGTCTTCATCATTTTGCTTAAGTAGCAGATGTAAGAAAAAGCTGTATGTGGGTAGAGACCTTCCTTTCTTTCAATCATAACCAACACTTACTGGACGGTGGCAACACCTGTCCAATAAATTTATAAATTTCGCTTTTACTGCATTTTTTTTTTTTTTTTTTTTTTACTTCTAAACATTGCACATTTAAAATTTTTACGCCGTCGAATAGGAGAAAAAAGTTCTTTCAAATGCAATTTGTTTGAAAACTGTATCTTAAATTTCTGATATTTTATGGTTTTAAAAATAATTTTCAAGCATGATTTTTTTTTAAATCTATCTTTATCGCGTGCTGCCCGATTTCGAAAGATTAAACCATTTGCACTTAAAGCAATATAGTAAATAGTTTAGCATTTATTTACGGCTAATATTTCATAACGAAATTAAAACTTCATCAATAAATAAAATAATATAAATAAAACACAAATTTAACAGACGTGTAATCGAACTACGCGCTTAAAACACTGAAGCTAAGGATTAAAAAAAAAAATGCTGTAATAAGCGAAATTTTTGGCGAATTCTTCGACTATTAACTTCTGGCATGCGGCTAATTCGAAAGTATAGCATTTAATAAATTTCAAAACTTTATTTGAATACGTAATTGATATTTTTCATATAAAAATGCTTTTTTGGTGTTGTTAGCCTGCTATCTAAAAAATTAAATGTGAAAAATCCATTGAGTTTTCAATTAAAAAAAATCATTTTCACTTATATTCTGTAACTTGGGAAGCCCGAGTTGGCTCCCGTAGTGCATATAAATTTAAAAATCCCTGACGGCTCGGCCTACAGGCACAGGTAGATTTCGAAGACACAGACCGTGGAGCGCCTGTTTGTTGGGAATTGCGGAAGAAATGACATTTTTGCCATGATGCGATAGTTGGAACAGCCCACTTTGAAACCTAACTTGTTTACAAGCAGAACTGGCAGGGATTTGTTCGGTTTTTAATTTTTTTTTAATTTTTTTTGCTATAAGGGTTGGTCCTATAAAAAACTTGTCAATATAAAAGATTTAGATAATATTAAGAGGATTTATAATAAATTTAAACGGATTTGATATCTTGTGAATTGACGAAGTTATGATTTTTTTTCTTCTAACCCCCACACCCCCCCTTTTCCCCCCCCTTGGGCCCATTTTTAATGATATCAAAAATCTGTCATACATAAATTTTCGGCCCTTTTCCTAGAAGTAATAATAACTTTAAACGGATTCGATACGTATCATAATTAAGAAATTATGGGTTTTTTTCTGTTTTCACAAAAAGCCCCCCCCCCCCTTGGTTCGATTTTGCCCATTAACGAACTTGACCGAGATTTTATGCCCCTTGATTTTATGTATCAGTTTGGAAGAGATGTGTGCAGAATTTTTCAAGTTATCGTGTCCATAAAAAAGTGACATAGATAGATAGATAGATAGATAGATAAAGTTTTGAACTGGGGGTGGTTTTGGGTTCTGGGAGTCATGTTCAGCGTAGATCTGCAAAAATTTTTCAAAAATTCCAACTTAGTTGAGAATGTAATAGGTAATATTTCTTACGAAATCTACCTAAAAAGCTTAGTGGACAAAAACATATGAGGTTGGTGGGAGCAAGTGCGTTCGCCAGCGCGTGGATGACGACCCCTGCTGTAAATCATAATCAACGCATATCAGTCCCTTGGGTGCAAAAGTTGACCGTAGCATATCAAAACCAACCAACAGATTTATAAATTAAATCAGATTTAGAAATTACTTTATTTCATAATCGAACATACTCGGAAATTGTTTACGAAATCTTCAAATCCATTTCCATTTTCATTATTTGGGAATAAAACACGCCTGTATTATCAACATTTTCAGAATATTAATCCTTTATTAACTTTATCATGTATCCAACTTTATGAAATGTCCTGTTTTATATTTAACAGTAAATACTTTCTCCCGAAAACTGTGGAATTCTAAACCTGAAATTGTAATTCCACGCTAAAGCTATGACTGACTTCGCTTGATGCTATAACTGCGACACAAATGCTTCCGGAATTAATGTTCTCTATGAAATTCCATGAACTTAAAGAAAGTATTAATGAAGAATTTCCAACCCAGTGCGTAGAATGTGCAGCTACAGTACAAGTTATCTGGAGTTAAAATACAGTTTATAATAATGCGTCTTGCATTTTAAAGAATCTTACGTCTAAAAGATTCTTAAATGGAGAATATTTATATGAATATTTATTACTATATGGCTCAAATGTTCTGTTGGGAAAATCTAAGTTATTTAACTTATTTACTTAATGTGTATATTTATAGTATTATCTATTGATTTTTTAAAATCAGATAATAAACTGCTTTTACAAAAAACTGTTGTGTTGTTGAACAACAAAATATGTAAATTTTATTACAATCCCAAAATTTACTTTAGTAAAGATTGGGAAAATTGAAAACCTTACAAAAAAGTATTTAAATTTTTAAAAAAACTAAGAAAATATCGGTTGAACACGTAATTTGTATATATCAACATTCTGAAAGCAAAAAGAAAAAAAAAAGAAAAGGTAAATTACACAAGCTTTTAAAATAACTATTTTTATTCATACTTTTTTTTTTTTCAGATTCGAATATACCTATTATTATTGCTGTCCAATAGCTAATTCCTAATCTTTAGCTTTAGAGGTATGTTTTCAGTTTCAAAACTGTTGACAAAAGGCATTTGCATCAAAATAGTTATTTTTTAAAAGTTACTAGATTTAATACGGTCTATGGATCGGATATGCACACGAAACTTGATATACATACAGTTTAACACAAAAGAAAAGATACAGTTAACTTAAAAAAATTATCATATCACCCTTTATCCCTTTTTGCAACCACCTGCCACAGCATCATTATATAAATCTACTTTTTTTTTTTTTTTTTTTTTTTTTTTACTGTTGGTGTCCTAAGACGGCGCAAGAATTTAAAAAGTTATAACACGTGTACTTTGTTTTTATAAACCAATAAAAATCAGACTAACTGACTTTTATTTTAGTATCCTCAAAAATAATGTCATTATGACAAGAAAATGTGCATTTTTCATATATAAATTTAAAACCTTTTAGTACAAGTGCGTTAAAATGACGTAGTAGCTTCATTTAAATGTATTTGAAGATGAAACATCTACTATAACACAGACATTTCAGTTTCAAGAAAACAATTTAGGAAAAAGATAATAAAAAAAAAATAATTTACTAAATATGAGGTTATTTTTCATTAAACGCTTTCAATGTGACGTCAACTGACTCTAAAAACTGTTGTTATGTTTTATTTCTTATTTATTTTTTACTACTGTTGTGTCTTATAGCTGTAGTATCGTATACATAATTTTATACGTTATAGATAAATCTCTTAATACTTTAGAAGCAGTGGTAAAAATTTCTACTATTTATATTAAATTGAAAATGAAGCAGAGCAACAGTTTATTTAGAAACAGTTCAAAAACTTTACTTCATGAATGACGTCACGACTGAAAGCGTCTAGGAAATGTAAATTTTAATGTAATAATTGTATATTTAGTTTTTATGAATGAAAAAATGCAAGTTTCTATTTAAAAATAACGACATATCCGAACTAGAATTTCACTAAATAGCTATTTGGTTGGATTTTTTTTTTCAGTTTTCTCGTATTGTCAAAGACATTTTATATTTTTTTCTGTTACACACACCAAAGAAAACGCGCATTCTCATTTATGAAACTGGGGTATTTTTCTATGATTGCGTCAAACTAACATGATTTTTGTCTTTTAACGGTTTATTGGCTCGAATGCACACAACTCCGCTATTGCGATCTCCGTTATCATCTTAGATTTGTATATGATAATGAAAAACATTTAAAACATTTTTTTTTTTTTTTTTTTTTTTTTTTGCAATTGGAACTATACCTATTAGATAACGGGTTTAGGAATTAGCTGTTGGCTAACGATAAAAAGGAACACCCTGTGTACATAAATAAAAAGTATGCTCTAAAAATATTCGCTATGTTCTTAATTTTAGAATAAGTCATATTTAAAACATATATTTGGAATTTTTTTTTCAGTTGGAAAAAACATCCCACACACGAAAGAGCAACTAAACGTGAATATGTGTTAGGCTTTTAAAAATCATGTAAACAGATAATACAAAAGTATATTTTCTTAGTTAAAGAAAACAGAAGAAGAAGAAGAAAAACTAAGCTTACTCAAACACCTCTTCCTTCAATTACCACGAATTTTTACTTTTATACATGGAAAAACAAAATCTAAGGAGGAGCAAGAGTTTGGAACAGATATATCTTTGATCTGCAGCCTTGGCGGAGATTTTTTTAATAGAGACTGTTAACATGAAATAAACTAAACTAAGAACATTTTGTCAGAACCCCTTCCCATTCCCGTTCCCCCATGCAAGAGCATTTTTAAAACATATCAATACTTAAAAAAAAAAAACATACAGAAACTTAACAGGTAAAATATATATATATATATATATATATATATATATATATATATATATTCAAAAATAAAACTGTATCAGCGTATACAAGTTGTAAATTTCCAACTGGACGAAAAATGTGATTATGCCCTCCAGATTCGACCGGGATAGCTCAGTGGTAGAGCGTGGCGGCTTCAGCCGAGCGATCCCAGGTTCGAATCCTGGCCCGGACATTTTTCGTCCAGTTGGAAATTTACAACTTGTATGATTACTTTACCAATTTGAAAATTGTGTTAAAAAATTATCTAGTGTATCAGCGTATAACTGTAACACGTATCCAGCGTTTACTGGAGTTCCATTACCTGCGATCTATTCTGTTGAGCTAATTCAAATATCAGACCAGATGCTATGATCAATAAGGTTAACTGGACGAATTATGTCCTCCAGATTCGACTGGGATGGCTCAGTTGGCTTCAGCCAAGATATCTCAGGTTCGAATCCTGGCGCGGGCATTTTTCGTCCAGTTGGAAAATTACAACTCGTATGATTGCTTTACCAATTTGAATAATTGTGTTATAATTAATGTAGTGTATCAGCGTGTTTCAAAAAGGAGAATTAGATTTTTTTTTCATATGTTGGTCTCTTCTTCCTGAACTCCTGGTTTAAAATAAATTTTAAACGCATGAACTTTTACGTTCAGGGGGAGGGAGGGGGCAACTTTTTATGTCATAAAAAAACAGAGCTATAAATATTGACATTTGTGTTTCAGGTGATCAGAGCATAATGAAAACTTTTAGTTCACTTTTCTCTTAGTGTTTAATTATTTTAAGTCACTTATAAAAAAAAATAAATAAAAGCATTTTTCCCTTTAAAATCAGAGATAAAGAAAATTTAATTAATTAGACTTCATAAAATCCAGGGATGGACAATAACCCTCCCCTGCCTCTCCCTGAGGACATCCTAAATGATAAATCATATTACTCTGCTGCAAAAGCTGATCATAGTACTCCAGAAGCAGGCAACTAATCAACTAATAATTTATATCAGATACATAAATTGTTTAATTTAATAATTGTTTACATTTGGAAATTGTTTATTACATTTTCAAATCCATTTCCATTCCCATTCATTGCGGAAATTAATATGCATGTATAGTCAACATTCTCAAAACATTTCTCCATTACTATGTATACTATTCATCCAATTTGTTGCTATACTTTATATTTATTTTTTCACAAAATCACTACATTATAAACCTAAAATTAAAATTCAACTCTGACTCGCTTCACGCAAACACCGCAACATAAATGTTTCTGAAATTAATGTTCTCTATGAAATTCCGTGAACTTAAATAAAATATTAATGAAAATTTTCCAACCCAGTGCGTAGAATGCACAGCTTCAGTGCAAGTTAACTGGAATTAAAATGTAGTTTACATCAAAGCGGCTTGCATTTTGAAGAATCTTACGTCTTAAAGTTCCATAAATGGAAAACATTTATTTAAAATATTTATTGTTATATGGTTCAAAGGTTCAGTTAGAAAGGATAATTTGTTTATCTCATTTAGCATGTGTATTTTTTTAGTATTATTTCCTCAGTTAATAATTAGAAACTAAACAGGAAATATAACTTTTAAAAATTTGGTAACAGGTTTTTAATTCAAAATTTAACGTATTGCCATCGACAATAAACTTGTATGCTAAACTTGAATAAAATGTTCGTAAGCTATAAGATTTCAATAAAAAATGTAAAACATAATTTCGTATGGAAAAGAAACCATATATATTCTTTTCCAAATTAAACTAAATCTATATTTAAATTATTTTAGTAAATATATTTTCCCTTTTCTTTTTATATTTTCCCCTTCATTTACCGCATTTAATATATATTTAAAGATGCGCCTGTTTCCTTTCTCCCTCAATGAAAAGATACGTAGTCAAAATCATAGCTATTTTTATCAATTGATCGTTAACGTATTTTAATTTCCCTGCCAGTTATCACTTTAAAAGAAATAACACAATGTATAAAATGTTTCTCAAAAAAATTCCCATAGGGTGTGCCTAGGGTAGTAAGACTGGATTCTTAAAAAAAAAAAAAAAAAAAAAAAAAAAAACATTGCTAAAAAGAAAAAAAGAAAAAATCCTCCATAAACTTCTTTTTTGGATTATCACGCAGTTGTCTACTGAAGTGCCAGACCCTGTTTCACCCTTGCTGTTCCCCGACCGCCAGAAATCCATATAGTATCATTCCTGAATCTGATGCAACCAGATACATTTTTCTACTCAATTGTGAAATTTTTTCGATTAAGTTTGCGAACTTCAAGCTCAAGAATTTCAGTGAGATATGCATGCTGCATGATATATAAATATTTGGCAGCATCTTCTTCAAACCTTCCCTGTTTGAGAATTTAAAGTATGATTCATCCCATCTAAAAAGGAAAATTGTGCCAATCTTACCGTGAGAAACCTCATCGAAAAAACCTTTTAATCGCCTTTCAACAGTGAATTAATAAAAAAATAAGTGATATCTGAATTTATAATTAAACGCTGAGCTCCGACCATTTTCGTGCTTCATCGCAATTTATCATAACTCGATTAGACTTTGTCTTCAGACGGAAGTTAATTCATTCATCTAAAGTTTGAACGCATTTTATGAAAGATAAACTACTCGTAATGTTATTGACCAAAATGTCTAGGGCGAGAATCGAACCCGGTTTTTTGCTATAACGCACCAATGCTCTACCACTGAGCTACCAGGATGATACCCAATCTGCCATCTCTCACTGCCATATGTCGGTAAAGCTGCAACCGCAGCACAAGATGGAAAACACGTCAAGTGCACACAACCTTATGGCATATATGTAAAAAGTGAGAGATGCCGGACTAGTTGTCGTCCTGGTAGCTCAGTGGTAGAGCATTGGTTCGTTATACCAAGGAACTCCGATTCCAGGCTTGGACATTTTTCACTTGGTTGGTTATACGCTTTGTTAGCAAAATAAAAATTCATGTATTTAATATTCAATAATTTCGGGCGTAATTTCACCGCTAAAAATTAATTGAAAAATAAATTAATTATAGAGAGTTATTCTAAATGGTGGACCCATTTTCAAAAAATTGTATTTATTAAAGTACAAATCCAAAATGAACAATCTTTATACCAATGAAAAGAGGAAGTTTCAAAGGTTTTTTTTAAGACATTAAAAATGTTCAATGTGTCCTACGTTTGCTGCTCGGCAAACATCTACGCGATAGCCAAACTCGTCCCACACACGAGAAAGCGCATCTGCTGTTACTGAGTGCACGGCTTTCAAAGCGGTGATGGTTCCAGAGGCGGCCGGTAGAGGTCGCGCGGCAATAGGCCGCGATTTCGTTTCACTGTCAGTTGTGAGTGAGATGGCTACTGTGGAGCACAAGGTTTTCTGCGTTCTTGAGTTCGCAAGAAGTGAGTCGCAAATTGCAGTGCAGTGGTCATTTCGTCTTTAAAAAAACTGTATAACTTCCTCTTTTCATTGGTATAAAGATTGTTCATTTTGGATTTGTACTTTAATAAATAAAATTTTTTGAAAATGAGTCCATCATTTAGAATAACCCTGTATATATAAATGCCCATTGAAATTTAATTTGAGATTAGTTTTAATAAGCGCTGAATTAAAAAGAAATGATTTGTCATGAAAACAAAATTAATCAGCTTCATTGACTCAGTAATTGTATAAACTATAGTATATCTTTTAAATTACAATTATTACTTTTATAAATATTTTATAACATAATTTTATACGTTTACAAGAGAATGACCAAAATATTTTAAATTGTTTAATTTGATAATCGTTCACCATTCGAAAATTGTTTACTACATTTTCAAATCCTCTTCCACTGTCATTCATTACCAAATATGATACGCATATATAATCAACATCCTCTCTCTATTCTTCCAAATATTCCACCTCAATTATTTGTATTATGCATCCAACTTTATGAAATACTTCACTTTACATTTACTTTTTCTCGGAAATTCTCTCATTCTAAACCTAAAATTATAATTTCATGCGGACTCCCTTGATGCCATTACTGAGACATAAATGTTTCCGGAATTAATGTTCTCTATTAAATTCCATGAACTTAAATAAAATATTAATGAAGAATTTCCAACCCAGTGCGTAGAATGCGCAGCTTCCGTACAAGTTGACTGGAGTTAAAATGCATAACAAAATGGCTTGGCATTTTAAAGAATATAAAAGTTCCGCAAGGGGAAACTATTTATATAAATATTTAGTATTATTATACGGTTCAAATGTTCAGTTGCAGTTGCTTAATTAATTTCGTGTATTTTTTTAGGTGCGTTCGTAATTATATAAATACGTAGCAGCTATAGTCGTCGTCTGGTCCGTCCGTCTGTCCGCATATAACAACGTACCAAGATCTGAATATTTATAAAACTAGTTATAATACGAACTCTCCTCATTTGTCACGTTTGACGTGCAATTTCCTACTTGTTCAGTATTAATTTTAAAGTAGGTAATTAACTGATTAAAAATAAGTTGTTGTATTGTTAAGCAGCAAAATTTGAGAATTTTGCCCCAATTTAAAAATTTACTTAAGTAAAATTTTCAAAATTTGTTGGGGATTTTTTTTAAATAGGGGATACCAGCTATAGTTGCCATACGGGGTAAGTTAGCATATAGTTTCTATTTTTTGGCAATAGAGATGTCAACACGCTGCTATCTCCACCCAACAACCTACTACCAAAGAATGTCTAACTAGCCACTACTCTATGTTCATCAATCTACTGCAGTTTCTATGTGATGGAAGATCATAGAGAGAGAAAGATTGGCTATATGGTAAAGAAACCATGTATATTCTTTTCAAAATTAAAGAAATTTATATTTAAATTATTTTAATAAATATATTTTCCCTTTTCTGCATTATCGCATTTTATATATATTCCAGGCACTTAAAGATGCGCCTGTTTCCTTTCTCTCTCAACGAATAGATATGCAGTCAAAATCATATCTATTTTTATCAATTTATCGTTAACGTATTTTAATTTAACTCTCAGTTATCGCTCTAAAAGAAATAACACAATGTACAAAATATATCTCTCATGGTCATGTTTTGGCTTCTCAAAAAGTCCCAGGTGCCCTCTTCAAAAGAAGCCTCGATCCCGTGTCGCCAAAACATGCAATTCTCATGCCTGCTATTCAATAAAATATAAAGAGTTGTAAAAATGCCTTTCCAGCCGTGCCCAGCCGTTCCCATAACATATAACCGTCAAAATTCAGAATTATTTCCATTTGTATGCTCTAAGCCAAATATATTTATCCGTCCCTGTCACCAATTACAAAATTTAACATGCGTTTGTTCTAAACGGTTCTGGTAACCCGCTCAAAGTTCACGCAGCTACGCTCAGAAATGCAAAATCCTTTGGCGAGGTTTCTAACGCGTGCTTATCTCTCATTGCCACACACTTCACCTCTGGTCTCCGGTCCATCAACATCCCACTAGAATGCTTTGGCCCCTGGCCACCCTTTGGTATACTTCAAAAACACTTTGGAATACTTCAAAAAATTCAACTATGCAGTTCAAAACTTTTGATTGTTACTTCACACCCCTGACGAAAAATTTAAATGTCATCCTACGCTGGCTATCGTCATATCACAAGATGTGAATCCCAGGTGTTTGTGAATTTATTACTACTGAGGAATATTTTATGAATGTGACAATTTTCATCGATTAAATAAAAGAAAGTTCTTCGACAATTTTTCTCGACTCTCCCTATTTGAAATTAAAACATCCAGTTCTTTCCAGGATGTCGAGCTATTGGTTGTTGCGGGAATAACAAGCGGAAGCCACTATACATCACTATCGATATCTGTGTCACTGAAAAATGATTTATTCCATATTTCGCGATGCAAACTCTTCACTATTTACATAACTTTAACTGTAATTTTCTTCAGTCCTCAACGCCCCGGAACTTTCACCACCACATGCTGGTTTTATTATTTATTTATTTATTTGTTTATCTGCTTTGTAAGTATTTTTTTTCCCTCAACGTTTTTGCTGTTTTGTAAAGCCCTAAATTATAATGAGACGTTTTCAATGATTATTAGATACGAGTGGTCAATAACTGTTAGCTTATCTAAACTAAATAAAAGTTTAAAAAATAAAAAACAAAAGAAGAAATAGATAAAGTTTGTATGCAAATTTTTATTTTAATCGCAATCGTATTTATTATCGCGATCTCATCCAATCATACTACAGTAGAACTCCAATTATCCGAATCAATTGGGACCGATCCCTATTCGGATAATCAAAAATTCGGATAATTGGATTTTTTCCAAAAAAAGGGGTATATTTTAATTAATTACTGTATGTATGTTAAAAATGGGAGAAAAAAATTATTTTTTAAAGAAAAAAGCTTTTAATTAATTAAATGAAAAGGGAACACTAATACATGTTAAGCGTATTTACAAGTGCTGTACATTAATACAGTATGTACGTACAGTACTGTAAATGAAAGTCATTACTTGCTGAACATCTCGGTCAATGTAAGCTGTTTGACAGTCTTCATCCGTTTTCGGGGAGCCAAGGCGCGCATCCGCTTGACAGTCAGAAGTTGCATGTGGTCACACTCGGGCTGACGCTCCATCCACTTCAACGCAGTTTCAAGGCCGGCAAATTCTTCACTAGCTGATGGTCCCGTGTATGCTTCAACTTCGAGATTAAGGTCATCTTCTTCCTCGACACTTTCTTCTCTCACACTTTCAATGAGTTTATCATCGTTTAGAATTTGAAACCCAGGGTCTTCGCGGCGGGAAAGACAGTAGTGCGCGTAGGCAAAATCATTGTTTTGGGAATCGCAGTTCGTTTCCGTCTTCATTTGTTTTTTCTGAAATTCTGAAAGCGATTCGGATAATCAGCGATTCGGATAGTTGGAGTTCGGATAATTGGAGTTCTACTGTACTTTATTAAATCAGTAATTCTAATTGGCTCACATATTACATGCATGTAAGATGTTAAAGTGTAAAATCGGTTCAACAAAATATAAAGAGATCTGTCTATGTCTGTGGAAAAAGATGTAATTTAAACCTTTGGATAGCACGTTTTTTTTTAGGTTATATTATTCAATTTAATGATCAAAGTCTTCCTTTAATTTTTATTTCAATTAAATAAAAGGATAGACTTTTATATCTATCTGCTCTTTTATATCACTCTGAGCTCAGGGTAGCTTAGATTAAAAATCGTAGGCCAAAGTTCCTCTCTCGTTTTTGTATGGTTTTTGTGAAACTTTTATTAAAATGTGTGTGTGTAATAAATTCGTTATCATCTCATGTAATATACAATACTGTAAAGACTTTTACATTTAATGTAGTGTACTGTATAGTGCATTGTTTGAAACAGGTAAATGTAGGGAGTAACTTGGGAGGTGGGAGCCTCGCTCAAAATTTTGTGGGAGCCTAATCAAAATGAATCAAATTTATGCTGATTTATTTCTTATACTGAAATTTTATCCGCTTTTCGAACAATTTTTTTGTACGAATTGGGTTTGAAACGGAGTCACCATTGTATATCTCAAATATTTAACTTTTCTTTAAAAAAAAAAAAAAATCTATGCATTTTTATTTGTATTTCGCAGATGTTTTTTACGACTCAAATTTTCTAAAAATTGATTTAGAAGTCAATTTGGATAACATTTTATGAAACAAATGTCATTTTTATAATGAAATAAAAAATTATTTGCTTATTTGTATCACGAGAGTTTGCTTACATTTATTCATTATTAATATTATTACTTTGGTGATATTATTATTTCAAGCGTATCACTAACTTCCCATATTGTTTCGGTTGTACTTTTCAAAGAACAGACGAAAGATCCCTGGTTATTTTTCTTGTGAGGAGATACGTGGAAGTGCATATCGCGGTTAACTATCCGTAAATTTAATTTCTCAACTGTTTCGGTTGCAGTCTTTAACTACCCAAGGGATCGAAGTGCAATCCTAAACACGTGTTAAATTAAAATATCTCAAAATTTAATGCACATACCAGCTACTTAGCAACACAATGTATTGCATTTAAATATCATGAGATCTTCCGATTGTTTGAGTGAAAAATAAATCTATCTTTATTATATAGTTAGAAACAATTTATAATGTTAATTTCGTTAAATACTAAATTCCAAGTAAGAAAAAATATTTTCAAAGTAGGTTAAAAGTTTACACGTTTTCTATAATGTCATTTGTCAAAAGCATTTCTGTTTTTAAAGATTTGCTCCTAATTTCGGATCTGGTAGAAGAAAAATGATGTAATAGTGGTCAATAGTTGTCCAATTGAATGCAAGGAGCTTAAATTTGTTTAAACTTTTTTTTATTTAAAACTGCAAAACTCAAACAAGAAAGAACAAAGCAGAGATTATGAAACACTTTCCAACACCTCCGGAATACTGTATGTGGAGGAGAAATTCGGTAGTAGTTTAGAAAAAGGTGATTCAGGATCTGAGCAGGAGAAACGGGAAACGTTGAGTTTCTGGAAATTAGATTTTTTTTTATTCAAACCAAAATAACCGAGATCGTAAAGCAGTTCAAAGTAATATTAGCATGCGTTGGCACAAGCAAGAACACCAGCGTTCTCATTCGAAAGATGATAAAAGTTAAAGACAAGGAACACTGAAGAAAAGTGTATTCCATGGAAAAAAAAACTTTTATTGCACATGATATACGATGAAACGAAGGGGTGGCATCCTTTAGCTTAGTGAAGCAATTAGATCCTTATCGATCAAAAGACAGAGATTATCTGCTCTTGGGTAATAGATGGTCTCGCCAAGTTTTGATGGACATTGAGCCAACAGATCGCAGACGCGCAGAAGAATTTATTTGTACGTTACGGGTAATTAATATAAATGTTTTGGGCAGATGTAATGAAATGGCAACCACATTTGGCGAAATCGTAATTTTAGTGAATTTTAGCGGACACATGCGGGCAACCCGGTGGGAAAGGAATTTTAGTCAAAGGAAACCGTCTAACTTGTATCTGGGAAATTACATTAATTTGCACAATTTGTTTATGGGCAGAAAATGGTTGGGTGTCCATGCAGCTGTAATGAATGTTTGGAAAACATTATATTACATCTGTTATAACCGCATTGGAATCAAAAATAGATATTTAAAATACATGCTGCTTTTAATAAAGATAGCCTTTTATATGAGAAAGGAAATAACATTGAGGTTTTAGAATAAAGAGATATTTTAGAGACAAGAATATTACTTAATGTATTAAAAATTAAGATAGGAAGATACTAATTTAGAATAAAGATATGTATAAATGATTCCATACCATATACATAGTCTCCCCTTCGACAAAATGAAAAAAAAAATAATAATGTTCATTATGTGATTATGTGATGCTGGACTTTCATTAAAAAAAAGTCGTAACTACTCTGCGTCTTTTGTTTTCTTCTTCACACACACTGCAAAAAATAACTGTTGATTTTACAGTATAAAACTGGCGCATGCGCGGTAGCGTATTACTGCTTGCGCGGCAGCGTATTACTGCTTTTTTTACTGTTTAATACTGTTAATTTTACGGTATAATACTGGCAGCTGGGCGCCAGTTTTATACTGTAAAATCAACAGTTATTTTTTGCAGTGCACGGACTCCAGTTCAAACACTCGGGATGTACGAACTAACCTGGTCATTGAAGCAACGCTCTAGTACCATTGATTTGGTTTCACGTGCCTCTTTTTCAGCTTTGCGATTTTTCTACAGCGCCTTTCTGCAATATATGTATGATCGTTATCGTTGACGATGTTTTCCTGTTATCTTCTGTGCATTCGGACTATGCAATATTATCTCATCGAACTCTTCACTATACTGTAACAAAACTTCACCATTTAAGAAGGTGAAAGATGATACCTAGATAAACAATTTGGAAAACGCATAAAACATTTCAAAACTCAATTTCAGCAATCACCATCCATATTCAGAAAAATATCCGAATTCTTTTATGAATCCTTGTATATGATCTATCGATTTGTATATATACTATATTATATATTATGCTAAATTTTAGTTCAATTAGGAAACGTTTAATACAGTTAAAAATTCCCTTTCAGCAATTTCCATTAATAAACGGAAATTCTTTTGTACAGCCCGGACTATTATCTATATAATGTATACGCAACAAGTAAAATGCAAAAAAATTACTTAAATTTAAAAACGCATACCACAACTGCTGTACAAGCACTATTACCAGCAATTGCCACTCATAAACAGTACGGTAACCGAAAAATTTTGTGTGCCCTTGTATATGAATGATAAATGCTATGCACATCATATTAACAGTAAGCATCTTCTTGTGCACCTCAGTTATATATATATCAATTTCAATGTGTTTGAAATAGTGTAACATCATTAAAATACATTGCAAACGTTTTTCCCCATAGACTATAATGTAACAGAATTTTTTTGAGGACTTTCTATAACAAACTAGGAATACACACTTACTTTTCATTTCCGAACATGCCATAAAAAATACATGGCAATCCGACTATTTACGTGAATTAGAGCTTGGATAGACAGACAGACAAACAAACCAAATTCATAAATACTTTTCAACTATGTTGGAAAGTTTTATAAAATGCTACGATAAAATGATTTGTAGGTGGCAATTTGTCGCCAGATTATTTTTGTTCTCTGTGATATACTGATTCATGAAGTTTCATTATGTGAAAATGGGTTTTTATTTCTCCGAATTTTCTTGAAAAATACAATTTAATCAAAATATTTCGTTTCACCATCTATTCAAGTTTTCTTTTCATTTTAATGAGAAAATGGCGTTAATAAACATATGCTATTCCCTATTATTTTCCTTTTCCTTCTTTTTATCCACAACAATGGAGTAATTTAGTTGTCACTGTTAGAAGAATTTTATTAAAAGCTCTATAATAATTAATATTTCGGAAACTACTTTAAATTTCGGAATTTCGAGACTGATGTTTGTGGCTGCTTGGATCTGTAAGAATGATTTAGATACTTTTCGAAACGTAATACAATTCTCGAACGAGTTTTGTGAAATGCAAACACGCATTCAGATTTTAATACAATTGGTTAATACAATTGGCACAACAGGCAGCTTTTAATGCAACCCGAAAAGTTTTTGGTTTCTGTGTGTTTGTTAGTCTGCCTGTGTCTGTTCCGTGATAACTGCCGCTAAAAGCATCCAATTAGCTTGTAAGTAAGTAAAGTATTTTGGTGAGGTACCCAGAATCAGCTGTATAGTTTTTTGTTAAATTTGGTTGATTTGTTATAAAATATAAAACATTTTATTTTACGATATAATGATTTCAGTGGGAATTCAGACGATTTTAAAATTCCATTAGACACTAAAAAAAAAAAAAAAAAAAAAAAAAAAAAAACAATGGCACATTTTAATAACTGATTTAATCGTTAAATTATGGATGCTAAATTTCCAATATGAAGATCTTAAATTCATCCGATCGCTTTGAAAATTTGCCAATTCATATCAGAAATGCGAAAATAATTGTATATAAGTTTTGAGAAATTGTATGCATCTCTTCGAAAAATATAAGACATTCTACTTTCTCATTTTCACAAATTTTAAAATGTATTTCTTTTCATTTTTTTTTCATTTAATTGTTGCCTAGCTACCGTAATTCAAAGCGTATGTATAAAAAAAATTTGGAAGTAAATCGTACTATTTTTACGTAATACTTCATTAGCAAAATAGCTTATTTTCGAATAATTTTAGTATGCTTTTTTCTACTGAAATAGTTCAGGATTTATTTGGATAAAAGCTTTCTTTTACGATTATAGAATGATCACCAAAACTGTTTTTCCAAATGAAAATGATAAAATCATTGGACGTGTAAATGGGGTGTGTACGTCTTGTAAGAGAAGTTTTTTTTTTTTTTTTAGACCGCTGACCTACCTGCGCCCCTACCTACTGGACACTTGCCCAGCTTCACGGGTTGATGCCTGGCAACGGGGCGAGGATTCACCTGATCTCCGCATGGCGAAGATATATTTCATAAGCCTCTATGTCGTAGGGGTTTCAGTGCATCTTGTTGCCTAAGTGGTTTTTCCTTATTTGACCGGTTGCTAATTGATGTTTGGATGAGTCGATTCAGCACTGCACACTAGCGAAGTCATGCCGAACGGATGTGAGATGCCGGAGTATTTACTAATTTCACGCTGCATCACACATCTATATGGCATACCATCGCTACGCGAGTTGGTCTCGTAATTTAGAATCTTGATCAGGTGACGAGATTTGCACCTGACTAACCACCTCCGGAAGTTTAATTCACAGGGAACTCGGAGGACTTTGCACCCACGACGGATTTTACATGCACCGGGCGCCATTAGCATTCATGATTTGTAAGAAGAGTTTACATTTGTAAGGTAAAGCCAGGAGAGATGGCGCGGTCGGAGAGATTGCGCACATAGCGGTTCGGGGGTAAGGAGTAAAGTGAGCGCGCAGCGACTCCAGGTAGTTGTACAACAGCAGTAGTGGAGTATCTACTTGAAAGTGCACGTTGATTGTTTTGAGCGTCTAAGATAAAGTATTGCTATTTTGTTGTGTTTTCCCGAAGTAACTGCTGGAATTTTCATAACTATTCATCAGAATTTCTATACAATGTCAGTAGTACAGAATATTTTAAACTTAAACGAGATCTCATAAGTTACTAATCTAGACTAACGATGTGAACATCAACGGTTCGTTTTAGTAGCGGTCATGCTTATATAAAAAGCCGCGCAATCTCTCCTACCGAAATTGGAGAGTTTGCGCATCTGCTACTTAGGAGAGATGGCGCATTGTTTCCATTAGTTTCTATGCTAGGAAAGATTACGCAGCTAATTGGTAAATTTGCATAAAAAATGAAAAATTAAAATGGACTAATTTTAAGTGAAATGTGTTATCAAGTAACTTAATGTTATTTTGTAATCTTATCTGGACTTTCTTTTTCTGATTCTTTAAGGGTTTTTTTCCTTTAATTAAAATTTTTTAATCGTTTTCAAAATTATATCCTTTTTCTCATTCTTTAATCATTAGGTTTAAATATTCACTACTAATACAATATATTTGTTCACAAAAACCTTACAACAATGTCATTTAAGTGTAATTATTATTGTTAACAATTTAATTGTAGTTATTATTAGTAACACTCTCTCCTACCCATGTGCGCAATCACACAAACCCTGTAAGGACAGATTGCGCAAAATAACTTTCTTGGTTTTATTACAACTGTTCTATTAATTTACAACATAACAACAAAATAGCAATGGAAATACATAAAAAACAAACGAAGTAAAAATTATTCATGGATAGTTTAGCAAAAAATTAATATTTAGATTTTTTATTGTTATTCTTTTGAATTGTGCGCAGACTCGCCTAGCTTTACCTTATACTAATTACACGATGGTGATTTGTAACAGATGCTGATGTTTGATGGTTAAAAAGTCAGTATTATTTTAAGGATTAGATAAAATCTCCTGTACAAGGAAATGGTTAATCTAATGAAATTACAGTAGAAAGCGCATCCATATATATATACTCGAATCCGGAAAACTGCATAACTACTGGAAATTGAGAACATGAAAATTATAGTGACAACGGGGGGTTCAGGGGCGCAGAGACCCTCTGAAGAAATGTACTTTTCATTCTAAAAAAATTACAAGAATAAGCAGTTCATCAGAATATCATTGCATAAAACCGTGTTTAATGTAATACTTCTAAAATTTTAAGAAGCTTCGAGAAATCTTAGATGCTTATAAATGTATATATATATATATATATATATATATATAAATTAAATTTCTGATTCTAGAGAATTAAATCTTATGCAAAGGGATATTAATGAACAATGACTTATAGAGCTGACGTTGAGGCCCCTGATCTGCGGATTTACTAATACATATATATATTACGAATATTTTTTCGTCTTTGTGGTTGAAGTGTAATATGTTTTGTTCTTGGTATGAATTAAGGCGGGCCTTAAATTCATCCATTCATCAAAATTTATTCCTTAAATTCATCCGCTCATTAGAAACATTTTTAGTTTTGCCCTGAAATATATTTATCCTTTCTTTACGAAGAAAGGGAGTGTTTTTAGAGCTCACAATATGCACAACATTAATCAAAAATAGAAAAGAACTTAACGGATTTTTAAATGCCTGACATATGTTTTATTTCAATCGATTTCACATAGTGTGGAGAAAATTTATCTAAAAAATCACTTTTCTTAAAGCTGATTAACGTGTACTCTGATACAAGATTACATCGGAAGCTTTTTCCTTTCCCATTTTCTAAAACTTATAGTCCTGGAAGAGCAGAAGGATTACGACGACCGCGTAATCGGAAATTTGACAAGAGAGCAAGAAAGGCTCCAGTCTTTCTAAAACTCCAGATTTAGTTCTGTTACCATGGCAACCGGGATTTGACGTTGTTTTCCGTTCCTTGTCGTTCGGGGAAAAATTCCGGATCGACAGATCTTTAGTTGTTCATTTGTTCGTACAACAACAACTTTGTTACTTTGATAAGGATGTGAAAAAGTTGATCTTCAATCAGCTTTTAAAAGGCGAAAGTTAATGGACAAGTTACAAGATCGTGAAATGAAGTTATATTTTATCCTTTTTTTCACGTTAACTTCGATCAGTCTGTATTATATGACACAGATTTAATTTCAAATCTTTAGAGAGGCGATAGAGTAAATGGTGTCATTATTTTCAATTTAAGATTTGACGATATCGGTTTTTAGATAAATCCGTAATAATTTTGTTATATATATATATATATATATATATATATATATATATATATATATATATATATATATATATATATATATATGTTGCAGATTTTGGATTAAATGATTCGCTCTGCAATATGTCACATAAAGAATCTTCAAATCATGAAAATACTTAACCCCTTCGTGACGAGCGTCTATTACAGAATTTTTAATAATTTACCACCGGTTTTTCAAAACAGAAATTTTCGTCTAATTGAATCGTGGAAATGCTAAGATATAATAAGGCAAAGCATACAATAAAAAAATAACTGGTGGGAAAAATCGAGGATTCTGAGCATCTTATGCGTCACGTATACGTGTCGTTCGTCCCCAAGGGGTTAAAGCTACATCTAAGACTGACTGTCATGAACATATTTAACAAAATAAAATTTTTGAAATAACTATACAAAGTATTGACATCGTGAAAGGATGTTGACATCAGAAATAATCGTAATATGCTTTTGTTTAAAGTTAATATTTCTAGTTCCTTAATAAATACGGTACACTGTAAAAAGCATCTGGTGATTTTACGGGAAAAGCTGTTAGCTAAAAAGACAGCGTAAGGAGGAAAAAAATCAGTCAAATACTGTATTTGGCTTACAAACAGACTTTTCCCGCAAACAGTTTTTTCCAGGCGCAGTAACTAACTTTTTCCAGTTAAAACAGATTTTTTTTTTTTTTTTTTTTTTTTTTTAACAAACTTTTGTCCTTTTTTAGTATGACTAGCAGACCGCAAGGCTTTGTTCGTGTTGATAAATAAAATTCAAAGAACTAAAAATACAACGAACTACAATAACGGAGCTCTGTGAATCCGCACCGATAAATCGTTAAAGCGACAATCATAAAAAATATGACGTTACTTTGACGCAATCATAGTAAAATTCCTCAACTTTATAAATGAGAATTCGGGTTTTCTTTGGCGTGTGTAACAGAAAAATATACCATTTTCTTGACAATACGGTACAAAAATGCAAATAATGTAACAAATTGGCGTAGCATTTAGTGAAATTTTATCTCGTATGGCTTGAAAATAAAGCCTTTATTTTATAGATAACGGACGTTAAATTAAAAAAAACGAGTGGCCTCTGCTGATGATGATACAAAATTTATAAACGGAAACTTACATTTTCATTCATAAAAAAATAAATCTACAATGATTACTTGAAAATGGTGTCATTTTATAGGCGTTTCTAGTCTTGACGTCGGTCATGAAGTTTTGTTTGAAAATAGGAAGAAGTGACTCTGTATTAATTATAAATCGTAGAAATTAGAAAAGTTACCACTGCCTCTAAAGTGTTGAAACACTTAACACACATAACAGTCCGGGGGGCGATGTCACATTTTTACGACTAATTTTAGTATCGATTATTTTGATATATATATATATATATTTGACAGATCAGATAATACAGATATCTAATCCATCATATATACCAAAATCATCGACGCTTAAATTTGTTGCAAGCCTTCTGAGCTGTACTAGCTATAAGATATAGCAGATACACAGCTATAAGATATAGCTGTTGCAAAGTGTCTAGAAGATAGTGTGCCAACCGCCTATTCCAGTAAAATGCTTTAAAACGTGCTAAGAAATTGAAGCCGATAAATGTCGAACGATGCTGAACGATAAATGTCGATCGAGCGACTCTGTTAGCTCAAACGTAAACATTTTACACTGCAAAAAATAATTGTTGATTTTACAGTATAAAACTGGCACCCAGCTGCCAGTATTATACCGTAAAATTAACAGTATTACTGTTTATTTTACTGTTTAATACTGTTAATTTTACGGTATAATACTGGCAGCTGGGTGCCAGTTTTATACTGCAAAATCAACAATTATTTTTTGCAGTGTATAAGTAAAGCATCTAAGGTGTATACAATGTTTACGTTTGAGCTATCAGATGTCGCTGCGATCCACATTTATCGGCTTCAATATTTTAGCGTTTTTTTGGAATAGCCCGTTGCCACACTATTATCTTCTGGACGCTGTCGTATAGAAACGAAATAGTAAATAAAACATAGAAACCGTTTATTTAGAGTCAGTTGACGTCAAACTGAAAGTGCTTGATAGAATGTAATGTTACATTTAGGAGATTTTTAATATTTTTTTTTTACCCTGAATACTTTTCTTGAAAATTGAATCTTTTGTATTATAATAGATATTTTAACTTTCAATACGCTTAAATGAAGATAGGGTAGTCCGACCAGTAAGTGAACAGACCCCAGTGAATGAACAATTAGTAAATATTTTAATAGAATAAGGTTTGAAAAACTCCCCACTAGTGAATTACCATGCTGGGTTTAAAAAAATCCCTGACGGCTCGGCCTACAGGCACAGGTAGATTTCGAAGACGCAGAACGTGGGGTGCCTGTTTGTCGGGAATTGCGGAAGAAATGACCTTTTTGCGCTGATGCTGCAGTTGGAACCGCCTGCCTTGGACCCCTGCTGTGGCTACTCATAGCCAACAAAATACTAATAGAATTCTATAAAAAATTTAAAAACCTTAGATGTTTCTGCGACGACTTTAACATGATAATCCATGCGAACAGTCGTCGCGATCTAGAATTAAGAGCTAACAAAAGAATAAAACTATTCCTAAACATATGCAACAACTTAAACCTCACACTATCTACAGAAAAAACAGTATACATAATGTTTGGTAACAACATCCTAAAAACCCGCCCACCAACACTAAAACTTAATAACACTACAATAAAACAAGTAGAAAACATAAACCTCCTAGGCATAGTCTTTGAACAAAAACTTATATGGCAAACCCACCTCCAAAACATCAACAACAAACTATTATCAATAACATCTTCAATCAAAAGGGTTTTTTCGGCAAACTGGGGGGTGAATCGAGCATTCCTCAGAGAATGGTACCTCACCGTGCTTGAAAAAATCATTGATTACGGCTCAGAGGTGTGGTTTGACCACCTACGAATAATCGACAAGAGAAAAATCCAATCAATTCAAAGACTATGTCTCACATCCATAACAAAATGCTACAAAAACGTATCAACACCGTCCCTACAAATTCTGCTCGGAATACCACCGCTACTCATAACTTTAGAATATAAAAACATCAAACATAATATTAACACGAAACAAGGAATCCTAATACACAATAACGAAATAATAACAAAAGAAAAAATAGAACAAAAAATCCATAGATATCAAATAAACCCAGAAAACCACATAAATAACTTAATAACGACAGAATCCATAATAAAACAACACAATACAATACACATCTACACAGATGGTTCAAAGATAGAAACAAACACGGCATGTGCATTAATAGCTTTTAAAAATGATATTAAAATCCATGAACAAGTACACAAGTTACAAAACAACAACACGGTATTCCAGGCAGAACTCCTAGCAATAATAAACACAATAAAATGGGCCATAAACCGAACAGAATCAATATTCCAAATTTTCAGCGACAGCCAATCATCAATACTAGCCTTAACTAACATATTCCCAACAATCCAGAACATATACGACATACATCAAACAATAAAACAAAACAAAAACAAACTCTTTTACCTCACATGGGTGAAGGGCCACGCTGGGAACAAGGGAAATGAGCTTGCAGACAAACTGGCAAATGAGGCTGCCACTTACTGTGATCACCCATTATCCAGAGACTTTAAACTCCCAAAATCGTACCTCAATAAAATAATTAAACAAAGTCTCCTGGATAAATGGCAATATAACTGGGACCACTCGGAAAGTGGCAGACACACATACTCATTAATACCGAAAGCTCATTTCTCACTCATATGTAGCGACAGGGTCTCCATGTTCTTTCTATCAGGCTGTGGTAGCTTTCCATCATTTCTACACAGAATAGGCAAGAAAGATGATGACCTCTGTCAATGTGGTCAACGTGGAGACCCGACTCACTATCTTTTTGGTAAGTGTCGCTACATGAAACATAAATTCCCACAAGACACAAGTAAAACCTTCCAACAAAACATAATGGAAATCCTCAAAGACAATACTAAACTTAAAAAACTATATGAAAACTATAACATTCTAAACGAAAAATACTCATTTATCAGATACAAATATCTAACTTAAATAAACTTAAAATAAATAATTACATCTCAAATTTAATAAATACCTGTGATCAAGACTGCACTATCAATAACAAATTGTAAATACTAACCGATAAACTGTAAATAAGCAATCAACTCATCTTAAACTGTAAATATTATATTTATACTCAAGAATAATGCAAATGTAACTACAAGTAATAATCAAATCAACTAATATATATTAACCCCTTATAATGCCCACCCTCTTGCCAACTGGCAAAAGTATGTCAAATAAGATCTTCCATAAAAAGAAGAAACTCAGACAATATGCCATGTGGCATTAAATAATGCGATTATCTTGCCACTGGGCAATAGTATGTATAAAAGAAAAGAAGAAACTTCAACAATATGCCATGTGGCATTTTAACAACTTGTCTAAGTCCGAATGAGGACTTCAGAAATTGTAACCCTCAATGTAAAAAGCCAAAAATTTTTCTTTTCAATAAATCAGGGCCGGCTCTGCCTGGGGGGTTTTTCGAAGGGCGTTCCCGTGACTGAAGACGCTAGTAGTAGCTATTTTCCTACCTCAGGCTTTGGGGCTTGTCCCAACCATATGCCAAAAGCGGGTTCCTGAGGTGGGGGCTTTCAGTAACTTTCAGTTGGAACCGCCTACTTCGAAACGAAACTTGTTTGCAGGCGGAGCCAGCAAGGATTTTTTTTTTTTTTTTTTTTTTTTGCTATAAGAGTTGGTCTTATAAAAAACATGTAAATATAAAAGTTTTAGATAATATTAAGAGGATTTATAATATATTTAAGCGGATTTGAAATATTGGGAATTGACGAAGTTATGAATTTTTTTCTTCTAAAACCCCCCTTCCCTCCCCCCCTTAAGGCAATTTTTAATTATATCAAAAATCTGTCATACATAAGTTTTTGGCACTGTTCCTAGAAGTAATAATAACTTCAAACGGATTCGATACGTATCATAATTAAGAAATTATGGGTTTTTTTTTTCTGTTTTCACAAAAAGCCCCCCCCCCCTTGGTTTTATTTTGCCCATTAACGAACTTAACCGAGATTTTATGTCCCTTGATTTTATGTATCAGTTTCGAAAAGATGCGGGTGTTGGAACCGCCTACATCAAAAAATAACTTGTTTGCAGGCGGAGCCGGCAGGGATTTTTTTTGTTTTTATTTTTTTTTTTGCTGTAACGGTTGGTCCTATAAAAAACTTGTCAATATAAAAGTTTTAGATAATACTAAGAGGATTAATAATAAATTTACGCGGATTTGATATCTTGTGAATTGACGAAGTTATGAATTTTTTTCTTCTAAAACCCCCCTTCCCCCCCTTAAGGCAATTTTTAATTATATCAAAAATCTGTCATACATACATTTTCGGCCCTTTTCCTAGAAGTAATAATAACTTTAAACGGATTCGATACGTATAATAATAAAGAAATTATGAGGATTTTTCTGTTTTCACAAAAAGCCCCCCCATTTCCCCCCCATTGGTTCGATTTTGCCCATTAACGAACTTGACCGAGATTTTATGACCCTTGATTTTATGTATCAGTTTCGAAAAGATGCGGGAGTTGGAACCGCCTACTTCGAAAAATAACTTGTTTGCAGGCGGAGCCGGCAGGGATTTGTTTTGTTTTTAATTTTTTTTTTTTTTTTCTGCTATAACGGTTGGTCCTATAAAAAACTTGTCAATATAAAAGTTTTAGATAATACTAAGAGGATTAATAATAAATTTACGCGGATTTGATATCTTGTGAATTGACGAAGCTATGATTTTTTTTCTCCTAAAACCCCCCTTCCCCCCCTTAAGGCAATTTTTAATTATATAAAAAATCTGTCATACATACATTTTCGGCCCTTTTCCTAGCAGTAATAATAACTTTAAACGGATTCGATACGCATAATAATAAAGAAATTATGAGGCTTTTTCTGTTTTCACAAAAAGCCCCCCCATTTCCCCCCCCCCCCTTGGTTCGATTTTGCCCATTAACGAACTTGACCGAGATTTTATGACCCTTGATTTTATGAATCAGTTTCGAAAAGATGCGGGAGTTGGAACCGCCTACTTCGAAAAATAACTTGTTTGCAGGCGGATCCGGCAGGGATTTGTTTTGTTTTTAATTTTTTTTTTTTTTTTGCTATAACGGTTGGTCCTATAAAAAACATGTCAATATAAAAGTTTTAGATAATACTAAGAGGATTAATAATAAATTTACGCGGATTTGATATCTTGTGAATTGACGAAGCTATGATTTTTTTTCTTCTAAAACCCCCCTTTTTTCCCCCCCTTGGGGCCATTTTTAATTATATCAAAAATCTGTCATACATACATTTTCGGCCCTTTTCCTAGAAGTAATAATAACTTTAAACGGATTCGATACGTATAATAATAAAGAAATTATGTGGATTTTTCTGTTTTCACAAAAAGCCCCCCCATTTCCCCCCCCCCCCTTGGTTCGATTTTGCCCATTAACGAACTTGACCGAGATTTTATGACCCTTGATTTTATGTATCAGTTTGGAAAAGATTCATGTAGAATTTTTCCAGTTATCGTGGTCAGAAAAAAGTGACATAGATAGATAGATAGATAGATAGATAGATAGATAGATAGATAGATAAACTTTTGAACTGGGGGTGGTTTTGGGTTCTGGGAGTCATGATCGGCGTAGATCTGCAAAAATTTTTCAAAATTTCCAACTTAGGTGAGAATGTAATAGGTAGTATTTCTTACGAAATCTACCTAAACACACGTAATTCAGTAAAAACGCTTTATAAGTTATTTGTACTAGTTGTAAAATAAATAACATAGTATGAAACTTAATTATTTTTAAAATGCTGCCTGTTCGTTCACTGGAAAGTTTTGCGTTCATTCACTGATAAGAACTGTTCATTTACTTGGTTTTTGTATAGCTTTTTATTAAGACACCCCTGACATCCCAAACAAATGAAATATAAACTTCCTTTTATAATTTTGTAATCACTTGTAAACCAACACATTTATTTGCACAGTCATACACCAAAAGGTACTGTTAATTAAAATATTATCATACTTTAAAAATAATAATAATAATAAAAATGTGATTAAGTGTTTATTTACTGGTCGGACTACGGTACTACGTCATTTTAACGCACTTATACTAAACTTTTTTTTATTTATATATATAAAAATGCTCATTATCTGCTCAGAATGACATCAATTTCGGATGCAAAAATATAGCTAGTGTGTCTGAATTTTTATTGGCTTCTAAAAATGTCATCCTTACGCAGTTCCTCTTTGTGGCAACAGAAAAAGGAAAATGCATGTGAAAATTAATAGAAAAAATTGTAAAAAGATAAATATAATATGGCAGTTGTATAAAAAAGTTGTAGGGGGGGGGGGGGGTAAAAAGTGGTCTGAGAAGTTTTAAATGTAGCCAGTAATTTTACTTTTGTTCTAAAACGTATGTATATCAAGTTTCGTGAAATTCGGTCGAAAACTGTAGATTTGTATAAGTTATATAAACCCAAACACTGACGATTTATATACAGTAAAACTCGGATATAACGCTCACCGCTTAAAACGCTTTCCCGCTTTTTACGCTCATTTGTCCCGATCCCTTGAACCATACCGATAAGAACAATGTAAAAATTCCTCGCTTTTAACGCTTTCCCGCTTTTAACGCGCTTTTTATTGGTCCTTTTAACTGAGAAATCCTGGATATTACGCTTTGGTACTTTGGTTTACATCCGGAGATCTCATTTTCTAGCTCTACAAAGAGAGAGAGGATACGTGGAATTGACAGTCAGACAACGCCCAAGGACTATGTAAAAAAAAAAAAAATCAGCCGGCGCGGCGGTCTTTTCTCATTGGTCTCCTTTTAAGCAGTTATCAAAGAACAAAAGAATTTATGCCGTCCATCTCAACAGCACTTGTCTGTCTTTTACTTCACAAAAACTGTTTTCACTTGATTCATTTAGACATAAGTAAGTAGTGTCGCTGTCGACTCCAAATTGGGTGCAACATGGAAGCTAAGAGTGTGAAAAGAAAGACGCTGACACTTTCGGAAAAATTTGAAATTCTAAAGAAATATGAAAGAAAATCACCTATTCTGAGCTAGAAAGATTTTGCGTTATGAATATCGCACCGTCGTCTCTTCGGACTCTTCTTCGAAACAGAAAAGATATTGAAAAAAAAACTGCGATTGGTGGCTCAAAGAAAAAGAGAATGAAAACAGGAAAATATGAAGATTTAGACAAATTTATGTACGAGTGGTTTCTTGAGTCAAGACACTGTAACATACCTATTAGCGGATCCACAGTTAAATAAAAAGCCGCAGAAGTAGCCCAAAAGCTAACAATTGAAGATTTTACTCCATCTAATGGGTGGTTCGACCGATTTCGAACCCACCACGCGGTTGTATACAAGAAGATTTGCGGAGAATCCGCTGCCGTGAACCTAGAAGATGCAGATTTTTGGAAAACGAACAGTCTTTCAAGGCTTATCAAAAACTAGTTGCCAGTTGCGATGTTTATAACGCCGACAAATTTGGCTTATCTTTTAAAAAGATGCCTGATAAATCCTTAACGTTGAAAGATGAGCAGTGCCATTTAGGAAAGCTCAGTAAAGAACTTGTGACTGTGCTTGCTTGTTCAAACGCCGATGGAAGCGACAAACGCAAGACTCTGGTAATTGGAAAATCGGCCAAACCTCTCTGTTTCAAGAACATCAAACGACTGCCCTGTGACTATGCACATCAACTTAAAGCTTGGATGACGGGTCCCCAGATCATTAAATATATTTCTGATTTTGATGTCGAGATGCGGAAGCAAAATAGGCATGTCATATTATTCGTAGACAATTGTGCAGCGCATCCCCAAGAAATACCAGATATTTCAAACTTCTGTCTGGAATTTTTACCTGCCACCACCATAAGCGTACTTCAACCGATGGATCAAGGGATCATAAAGGTTTTAAAAGAATATTATCGCAAACGTTTAGTGAAACGATTTCTATATGAAATAGAAATTAAAAGTAGCCGATCTTCTGTTACTCTCTAACCTTGGTGCTGCTTGGCATGCAATCGAACCTAAAATAATGCTTTAAAAAGGCAGGCTGCATAATGGACGCCGACAGTGATATGGATGCGGCTGAAGAGGGGTCGGATCCTATAGACGACGAAGACTGTCAAGCTGTTTGCGAGCATCTCGCAGAAAACGCAGACAGTTTTCAGAACCATCTTAACATTGATAAAGACGTTATCACAAGCAACGTTAGGAGCATTGACGACATCATAGGGGACACTATACAGGATGCCGCAGAAGAGGACCTGATGAAGTTGCTGACGGCAATGTTCAAGAGCGCATCTCAACAATAGCTGAAGTAATGTAAGCTTTTAGCATTATCCGCCTATACATCGCTTCAGTAGATACCGCCGCTTCACATGAAGATAAATTAAGACACATAAACAAAGCAGAAAACGCTCTTTTATGTGGTCGTTCGTCCACCCGGCAGACGAAATTCGAAGAGTTTTTCTCTAAAAAAGAATAAACAGTAAGTGAAAGAGTATAGTCCTCACAGTGGTGCTCAAGAATACAAATGTTACATTTTTTTCAAACAAAATATTATTACTAGTTTCTTTCATAATTTTATTTTATGTTTAATATAAGGATAAAGGTTCCTATTAGAAATATTAAATATATATTTATACCTTTTGCTTTAATGTTAACAATTATTTTACTTATTCTGATTTGAAATAATAATACACTCTGTAAACACTATATTTATGTAAATTTGTGATATTTTAAATGAAGAAAACGTTTTTGTACCTATGCTGCGGAATTTCTATTTTAAATAATGCACAAAAATGATTCCCCGCATTATTTAAAGCAGATAATCTAATATTTTCAATTTGAAAATACCGAAAATCTTCTCCCGTATTTAACGCTTTCCTGCTTTTAACGCTCATCTAGTCCGGTCCCCCGGAAGAGCCTTATATCCGGGTTTTACTGTACATAAATTTGTAAAAATTGTAATAGATTTCACTCTTTATTGATTAATTTTACTGTTACTTTGTAATCTTGCTTGATTCCTCTTCAGCTATTATTAATGCTAAAAAAGTTTTCTTCTTTCTTGTATCCTGTTACTTCTTCTATTTTCTGTCTATTTTCGCTCTCTTTCTCTCGCTGTTCAACAAATGATCGCTGTGCCCTTTCAATGGAATTCCCTGATTGAAATAAAAGAATACATGGGCCTCAAAAGGCTCTAAAAATTCCAAGTCACAAGCGGACTGCTAATGCATCTACTGAAAGAAGAAAAAGGGAATCCAAATCCAGAAGTCCAAGTGGTCACTCCTAATAAACTTTTTAACAATATACTCTCAGAAACTCTTTTAAAGAAGCGTTAAAAAAATTCAAATAGCAGAACAATTTTTGTTTGGCTGATATTTTACTTGTATTTTTATTGATTTTGCTAAAAGACATTTTGCAGACGACCTTCTGCTACTTAGACTTTGGGGATGATACAGGAAGTTTCTGTATCTGAATGCTTATTAGAATATCATGTTCTATTGCAAATAATATTAATAACTAAGATATCCATGCAAATCAGCTAACTAATTAATACATAGATATATAAAAACAAATCGCATGTTTAAAGTTTTATGTTATTTTGAAGATTTCAGATGAATTTTCGATTTACCTATGTGAAATAAAATAATTTGTATTCAAGCACATTTTTTATAAAAGAAAATTATTTAACTAAAATAAAATGCCGTTTGCAACAATCCGGACGAATGAATAATAAGTGGAATATTTAGTGAAAAAAAAAGGACAAAAATTTTTCTATGAAATGCACATGGGAATTACGCAGTTTCCTTTAAGAATTCATAAGATATTTAGACAATTCCATATTCTGAAACACACAATATATTTAAATAATATATTATATGAATAAGTATAATATATTTTAATTATGGATCAAATTAACGTGTATTTTTTTAGAAAGTGCCTATCTTAACGATATTTTATTGAAATAAATTACTATAGTGGTTTATCAATACGGCAGCATCCTTGTAAAAAATGTAAAGACAGCAAACCATCGATTATCCGAACTCTAACTAACCAAACTATCCAATTATGCGAAAACCTCTTTCTTCTTTTTCTTCTTCTTCTTTATGATATTTTTTTCAGGACGAGTCTTGACATCAAAAACGTTTACCAAATCAGTGGATCGAGGAAAAGGAAAACGAATGTTATGAAAGTGATCCAGGCCCCTCACATAATAAAGACTTGGAATGTTTTGAAACAGCTATTAAATAGTTTTAACGACAGCAGAATGATGATATTATTCAACTTATGTATTTCAGAAGAATTCGTGATATGTCAGCATTGAAAATAATATCTTCTTTTAAAGCAAAAAATAATCCAAAGCTGTAATGCTGAAATTTCAAATTTAGCAGTTCAGAAAAGGCTAAAAAAGACAAAAAAAAATTAAAAGTTTAAAAAAATGACAAATAAATTAGAAAGAAAAAAAAAAGACAAAAAACCCGCAATTATTAAACTTGCCAGTACTAGCAGCTGCCAGATCTAAGCTTGGTTAAAATATGAAGAAAAATTGTGTACACACAAAATATTTTTTTAATCTACCTATCCACAAATATTTTTTAAAAATACACTCATTGGTTCCATTAAAAAAAAATATTACAGGTAAAAAAAAATACACTTTAACAATTGTGGCGCAGTCAGGAACATCCCTAAAAATGCCTGTCCAATAATCCGAACTACTGCTGGTCCCTACGGGTTCGGATAATCGGCGCTCTACTGTATATATATAGATTTTATCCAAACAAACTTTTGTACTTTTTTTATGTTAATATAATTTATTAAAACAGTGACAGATGACACTTTATATTGAATAATGTTTCTGTTACTTTGCCCATAATTTAATTTTATCCCTTTTTAGTTGTTATTAATGGTAGAAAAGTTACCCTTTTTCTTATATCCTGTTCCATTTTCTATCCTTTTTTTCCCTCTTCAACAAATGATCGCTCTGCTCTTTTCAGTAGAATTTCCCGATTGAAATAAAACAAAACTTTAGCCTCAAACGTCTCCAAAAATCCTGAGTCACCAGGGGGCTTCCCCGCTATTGTGTCTATACTAAAAGAAGAAGAAGACACTCAAATGGAGCGCAGAAGTCCAAATAATCACTCCTAATATACCTTTTTAATAATATACTTTTAGAGACTCCTCCTTCAAAGAAACGTTTAAAAAGTTTAAATTGCCAGAAATGATTTTGTTTGTTTCATATTTTACTTCTTTTTAACACTTTCCAACATAGTTGAAAGTGTTTATGAATTCGGTTTTCTGTCTGTCCGTTAATCCGTCTGTCTGTAAGCCTGTCGTCTGTTTATCTGTGCCCTAACTCGCGTAAATGTAATCAGATTGCCATGAAATTTATATATGTTATTGGGGGTTTACTATGGTATGTTTGGTATTGAAAATGAAGTGTGTAGCATTTACGGTTTGTTTATAGGGAGAGTGAAAATGAAAATAATTCCGTTACATTGCGGTCTATGGAGGGAAATATTTTATTGGTGTTACACTATTTTAAACATATAAGAAATTCAATCAATGAGATCTACTACAAGGCGCTTCTTATAGGTGAGCATAGAATTGATCGTTCATTTTCAGAAACACACGAAAAAAAAAATGGCTACAGTATACTGCCTATAAACAATAACTGCTGGAAGTGCGTTTTCAGTTGTAGTTCGGGTTTTTAAATTTAACTTTTTTTTTTTTGTTAATTAATTGGTGTATATAAATTCTATAGATCATATACTGGGCTGCACAAAATTTCTCAAGTACATTTCCGTTTATTGGCGGAAATTGCTGAATGGGAATTTTCAACTTTGGTATACGTTTAACTGAGCTAACTTTTAGTATACATACAAATCTATAGATCATATACAGGGCTGTGTAAAACAAATTTGGATTTTTTTTTCGACTATTGATGGTAATTGCAGAAATTGGGTTTTAAAATACTTTATGCGTTTTCCAAATTAGACATCAGCTTTCGCCTTAATAATAAACTGTGAAGTTTTTCAGAATTCTGAATGTGTTGAAAAGTGTTTAAAAATTTATGCTGGGCGCATGATTTTTCGTTCTTGTTTGTGTGTTGTTCTAAAAATTTCGCCAACGACCTTGTGTTACTTTGATTTTCAGGACATTTCTGTATTTGAATGCGTATGAAAGTACCACATTCTATTTTTAAAAAAACTAATTTTTGTTTCTATGCACAGCAAACTATATGGCATGTTATAACTTTTTTTAAAAATATCGAAAATTTCTCCACTTTTTTGCTATTTTTTCCGCAATTATACAGTAATAATAATAGGAATTTTTTTGCAAATGGAAAAGCATATCTTCAAGTTTTAAACATATTTTTTTATTTGGAAATTGATTGTAAAAATGGTGCTCTTGCGGCCTTTGATACAGGGGTGTGCAAAAAGTGAAGTGTTCCGCGGTACCAGATGAATCTCAGAATCTGCTTATCTGTAACAAAAAAAAACAAATAAAAATCTTAAAAATTACGGTATTTTGTAGTCCTTCTCGGATGGGTTTATCCATTTTTCGATCCTGAAGAAAATGGCGACTGTTCAAATTTCAGTTACGGAAATTTTTGGATTTAAATCGGCAAAAAAAAAAAAAAAAAAAAAAATACAATTCGAATATTGAAAAACGCGTCTGTGAGGGACTAAAATATAGTATATACTAGAAAAGTATAAAAATTTCAACCAAATCAGTCGATTCAATCTCGAGTTCTATCTGGTACCGATTTGTAAAACAGAGTTTCGAGAAAAATAGGTTTAAAGTTTTACAACGTTTTTAAACAAACATAGATAACAGTGTCAAATTTCAGCTTACATAAAATTATCTGTACCAGGCGAACATAATGAAGCCTCCTGGACTTCCTCTTTCTCAATTCTTTTGTTTCTACCTGCGTGACGCACACAATACGCTACAAACAAACCTGTTCAGTGCAACACTACAAGGTGGATAATTTTTAAACCAATACAAATTTTTAAAAACCTGCTTTAGCACAAAGTTTTTGAGTGTTTAAAAAGTGAAAATATGTACATTTTTTTTTTTTTTTTTTTTTTTTTTAAGTTATAACGTGTCTTAATCTATATAGATATAATAAATATTGAATACTCGTGATACTCATGTTTAAAGTTTTAAGTTATTTTGAAGATTTCGAATACGGTGAATATTCGATTTATCTTATTAATTTTTTATTTCTAAAATAAAATAATTTCTTTTAGCCACATTTTACACCAAAGAAAACGATTTAAGTGGAGATTCCACTTCTTTGACCTAAAATTCACATGATTTTTATGATTTTTTTTTTCTGTTACAAAGAAAAGCGATATCACTTTCGGACTTTTTGCATGATATTTATTGACATTTCAATTCTATATTTAAATCTTTGTGTGTAAAAAATTAATAATTTATATTTTATTTAAACTTTTTTCCCCAAAGTTTTTCGTAATAGGGAAAGTTATAATGAATGAATTTTATAAATTTGCTTTGTCTGACATGTTATGAGAGTTGAAAGGCAAGTCTTAAAGTAAAAGAGAAAACATAAATATTTGCGCTAGCAAAAATATAAAATTGAAAAGGTAAAATGATTTATATTTATCGAATATATGCACAAAATTCCATAAAAAAAATCACAAAATTCAGACTATCTGACATATGTATTGACAAAATTTGAAACCGATAGGTTTAATTTAAGACCTCCATCTCGAAAATTTAGCATCCATAATTTAACGTTTAAATCAGTCATTCAAATGTGGTATTTTCTTTTCATTGAATGATGAAATTTTTTAATTTTCTGAATTCCCATAGCAAACCTCTATGACATGAAATGAAATGTTCTATATTTTTCGAACGAATGAACCAAATTAAATCAAAACTATTCAGCTAAATCTGAATACCTCACCAACATATCTACTCAATTTTAAGCTAATCGGATCGGATGCCTTTTGCGACAGTTATCGCGGAACAGATATACAAACAAACAGACAGACCAGACTTGTCGTGTCTTCAAAGTGAGCCTCAACTGATATTTTGACAAATCTGGTTCAAATTAACAAGTTTTTTATTTTAAAACTGTCTTAGTTTAGGGCATATTTGTTAAAAATCGATGGTATCTACACTACAAAAAAAAAAAAAAATGTTGATTTTACAGTATAATACTGGCAACTGGGATGATTATACTGTGAAATCAACATTTTTTTTTTTTTTTTTTTTTTTTTTTTTTTTTTTTTTTTTTTTTTTTTTTTTTCAGTGTAGTTGCTTAATAAATACGGTAATGCCCTTATATTTTTCGAATGAAATGTAAAATATATGTAAATATATAACTATACATATATACCTACTATACATAATATACATACTTACTTACATTTGTATATATACTATATTTATATACACAATTGTAAATATATAAATATTTTTTTCAATTCCTACTATTAGCTCACACTCTCTAATATATCTTGTTCAAATTTTCAATCGTTGATAAAATATTTTCTATTCATCCACTCAAGTTCAAATACATTTTTTTTAAACTTGTAATGGATGACACTTGATGTTAATACAGTTTTTTCAAATATTAACTCATTAATTAAATTTAATTAATTAATTTTAGTTTTATATGGGAGAAAAAAAATTCTCCCATTGTTTTCATAAATGAAATGAAAGATTTTCCTCAAATTAGTGATGCCACAAAAATAAAATACCGCAACAATGATTATAAAAAAAATGCTCAATAAAGATAACGTCGGAAATTAATGCTGCACGGGTTTATTTTATATATTTATGATTAAAAAGTAGGAATTGACTTTTAAAAAAAAATTATATTACTTGTTTGTTTTTTTTATAAAAAAAATTTTGTGATTTTTTAATGTTAATACAATTTTTAAAAACAGTGATAGATGTCACTCTTTATTGATTACTTTCTCTGTCACTTTGCTCATAATCCTATTTCATCCCTTCTGAGTTGTTATTAATCGTAAAAAATTTTGTTCTTTCTTGTATCCTGTTCAATTCTCTGTCTCTCTCTCGTCCCAATGAATGATCGCTATGCCCTTTCAATGAAATTTCCTGATAGAAATAAAAGAATACTTGGCCCTCAAATGACTCCGAAAATCCCGAGTCACTAGGGGACTGCGCCGCTAATGCATCTACTGAAAGAAGAAGAAAATAAAATGGAGTTCAGAAGTCCAAATGGTCACTTCTAATATACTTTCTAACAATATACTTTCAGAGATTCCTTCAAAGAAAAGTTTAAAAAGTTTAAATTGGCAGAAAAGTTTTTGTTTGGTTGATATTTTACTTCTATTTTTAGTGTTGTTGTTTAAAGAAATTTCGCTGAGGACCTTGCGTTATTTTCATTTTGTCTGAGTGCATATATGGGGGAGGAGAAGGGGTGATTTGGTAAGAAGTTTTCGTATTTCAATAATGACCAGGTTGGTTGCTGGGTCCTGTTTTTAAAAATAATGTAAATATTATCATTGCACCAGCATATTAACTAACGGATGTTGATGTAAATACAAAATTTACATACCGTTTGGTCTGGCGTATAACGCTCACCTATAACTCAAAAGTGACACAACTCAAAAATACTGTATTTCACAAGAGAGGCAAAAGTTTATTTGCATGCTTTTAGGTAGATTTCGTAAGAAATACTACCTATTACATTCTCCCCTAAGTTGGAATTCCTGGAAAATTTTTTGCAGATCTACGCCGATCATGACTCACAGAACCCAAAACCACCCCTAGTTCAAAACTTTATTTATCTATCTATATCACTTTTTTATGGACACGATAACTTCAATAATTCTGCACAAATCTTTTCCAAACTGATACATAAAATCAAGGGGGCATAAAATTTCGGTCAAATTTGTTAATGGGCAAAGTCGAACCAAGGCGGGGGATGGGGGGTTTTTTTGAAAAGAGAAAAAAAAACATATTGAGTATATGGTGAGCATAAGTGAGCATAGGTGAAGTATTGTTTGTTTTTCGCTTCAGACTAGTTATTTTTGCTGCTCGGAAAATAAGTCTCAAAAAATTGTCTTTGAACAGCTGGATATTCCATTGCAGTTTTCGAATATAAAATGTAAGATATTATAACTTCTTTAAATTCATTTTTGTTGTTATTAAAGATTTCAAATTTTGTTAATTTCTTTATGTAAACATGGACAACTCTAGTCGGGGTAATGCCGATCATTGACCGAAGGGTCAGTGAATACAGAAGGCATTGGAATAAATCTTCGTCTTTCCAAACGAGGATACAGGTGTCATTGATGCTAGTGACATTGTTGGAAAACTGATTCTATATGAAAAACTAAGATCTGGAAAAAGTAGATTTAAATAAAGCTAATGATTTTCATATTTTCTCTTGATCTATTATAAAATTAGATTTAAACAGGATTAAGGATAATGAATGTGCCTTAAATGTAGAGATTTTTTGTTATTTTCACATGCAACTTATACAATAAATCAAACTTTGTTTATAGTTTATCGTATTTTTTGACATTCATCCCTATGACCGTCATTACCCACAACTTGACCGGCATTACCCGACCTGTGGGGGAATGCCGGTCAAAGGTACATTTTCATTAATTTTGCTTCCATTTTATTTACATCTTTAAGACTTAAAGGCAAATAACTTGCTATTAAATAGAGACCAAAGTTATGATTAAACATAGATATTAGACAAAGTTATAACATAGCCTTCTTATGTGACCGCCATTCCCCCGTCCTCCCCTAATATCTAAAAATTACGGTATTTCAATGATCAATTTATTTGTGAGTTTCTGTACAAATCAAATAGGACAAGCAGACCATAATTTCCTGAGAAGCTTGGTCATTGTTTTAATAAAAAATACCGAAAAATATCAAAATAGTGAACGAATATATCCATCTAAAACCTGTTAATTCCTCTTTCTGTTCGCATAGAAAGGAGTTCCATTAGAATGACGTTTCAGTGAAAGATAACAAATGAAAATATTTACGGAATATTGGAAAACCGAATTTGTGCGCTTTTTATTTCGAAAACTAACAGTTAGCAGACGTTCGCCAATATATTTTGAATGGTTCTGATTCAAACGCAATTTCCTGAAATTCTTGTCGTGATGCATTTATATGTTAAAGAAAGATAATTCAAAACATTTCAGAAAACTGTATTAGGTAGAGGGAATGATGTGATAGATTTGAAATGTTGTTTATAACAGATTATATTCAACGTGGGGAAATGTAATGTTTATCATAAAATTCTAATTTATTCGTACTGATTTGTTATTCATGCTCACGTTATCTAATATTGCCTTTAAGATTTGGAATTAAAAAAATAACAAAATTCATTTATTTAAAATTCTTTATTCTTTTTATTTTGAATATTATTTTCTTCGATGGTAAATAATTAAGACATATACTAGGCACTTCTTCGTTATAGGGGCCGTAGTACGATAGATAAAAGGGCGAGGATAAATTTGTCGACAAAAGCAAAATTTTCCTAAGCACTTTCTGCAACCTTTATTTGCGTTTTAAAATCTCATCAGATTGTTATATACCGGGTGCGTTATAAATTTGTGCAAACTTTAAAAATTCATAATAAAAGAAGTAATGCTCGGAAAATTTTTCGGTTTACGCTAGTATGATCAGAAAGATTTTGGATTTTTTTTTCATGTATAATAAAAATGATTCCAAAAGTAACCGATACAGGGCGCTTACAAGTCCTACTGAGGCGTTTTATGCAAATCAGGCTCGCAATAAAACACCTGGCTGGAAATGGATTCGTCATTCGATCTCGGCAGCATGCTATTGTTACCAGTTCGAGCGTTGGTGGTTAACCTTTTCTACAAGAATGGTGAATCCACAACTATTGCATTACGAAAGTTTCGCACGGAGAAAGGATTTAAGGTGCAAAAAAGCCCTATTTCATTGAATGGGATACTCAATTTAGTACGACGTTTTGAGGAAACGGGGAGTTTGGAGGATCATCCGCGTAGTGGCAGACCATCCTCTAGCGCCGATTGCGTCCATGTTGTAAAATGTGTCATGGAAGAATTGGCAGCTGAGACATCAACGGGGAGTAACAGTGCTCGTGAAGCTGGGAGAATAATGGGGAATCCGGAATCGTCGATTCAACGTATTCTGCAGGGAATCTTGGATCCGTGCAAAATACCACTTCACCAGTTATTACATGCAGATACAGATAAAAGACTAGAGTTTGCTACATGGGCGCTGTCACAAATGGAGCGTGACCCACAATGGTTGCTGAATGTCATGTGGACGGATGAAGCGCACTTTTCACTGCATGGTGACGTCAGTACGCAAAACAGTCGTATCTGGGCGTCGTCAAACCCTCGTGAGTACGTGACCAAGCCACTGCATGCTCCTCATGTGACTGTTTGGTGTAGTTTCACCGCGTCTTTCATTCTGGGTTCTTTCTTTTTTGAAGAGCCTTGTCATGAATCCGGCAGGAAAACCTGTACAATCACTGCAAAACGGTATCTTACGCTTTTGCGTGACCACGTTGTGCCTGCATTGCAGGAAAGACATGTATATCTGTCGTCACCTTCATGCAGGATGGTACCCCGCCCCACTTTGTACGTGAAGTCAAGACGTTTCTGTTGGACACTTTCACTGAAGACCCAGTGATAAGTCGAGGTTGTAAGTTTGAGTGGCTCGCACGATCTCCAGACTTGACCCCGGCAGATTTTTGGTTGTGGGATACTAAAAGTCTCGTGTATACTGGAGCTCCCTAGCCACTTTGGTGGAACTGAAAGATGCCATTCGACGGACTGTCGGTTGCATCGATGCCTATATGCTAATCTCAGCTGTAACAGGCGTATTGACGCGCCTCACTTTTCTAATACCTGGTGATGGTGGTCATGTTGAGCATCTTTTACTTTAAAATAAATGCACAGTGTCATGTTATTGTGATTTGTTTCTGTTTCTGTTTGCCTGATTTGCATAAAACGCCTCAGTATGACGTGTGAGCGCCCGCTATCGGTTACTTTTGAAATTATTTTTTATTATACACGGGAAAAAAATCCAAAATCCTTCTGATGATGCTAAACTGAAATTTTTTCCGAGCATTACTTCTTTTATTATGAATTTTTAAAGTTTGCACGAATTTATGACGCACCCGGTATTTATGAAATAACTATCAATGTATAAAACGCATAAGCAATTTGTACGCTATTTACACATTTATATATATATATATATATATATATATATATATATATATATATATATATATATATATATATATATATATATTGAGAAGCACTTTATTTAATACTAGCACAACTGCGCGGCATTGCCCGTGCTAGTTTACGGGAGAGGGTCTTCCGGGTAAAATAGAGAAAAATGGGATAACCTAAATAATATGGTGTAAATTGTATCTGGAGCTGTGTTTCGCGCTTATAAATTGTTGAGACGGTGTTAACAGTAACGGGCCTGTACGTTTTGCGGTCATAAATCATTAAAGTAAAAAAATCTAAAATTAAAAAATTGGCTATAGACCCGATTACATAAGAATTCCTTGTTTTTTGTCTTCAACACCCCCTTAAGGATTAAATTTTGAAAATTGCTGAAATTCGTGTTCAACCATTTTTTTAGTAGATTTGTTATTATTAACCTCTTACCTAAAACCACTGCTGAAATGTGGCAAAATGACCCAGAACTTTCGACACCCGCTTTAACCACCTTAGGTGTTGAATTTCTATAAATCCCTTCTTAGTGGGTCCCAATTATATGCTACAAATAAATACCCAAGAGTTCGAGTTGCCTAGCTTCAATAGTTTCGGCTGTGCGTTGTTGAATCAGTCAGGACAAAGCCTCTTATAAATACGAGTATATAGTAGTAAACTAGACCGACCTTTTGACTATGCCTACCGAGGTGGGATGGAACTTCCGAATAAAACAAACAAAATATGGGATAATCTAAAAAAATATGGCGATTATTGTAACTGGACCCTTTACAAATCACGCCCAAAAATTGTTAATACGGTGATCAAAATAACAGGGCTCTGTACGTTTCGCAGTCATAGGTCGTAAATACGCGGCAATCGCTATAACAGGGGCCTGTGCTATTCACTCCTCATAAATCATTAAAATGGCAATCGATATACCGGCACCTTGTGTACTTTGCGTTCATGAACTGTTAAAATGACAATAATTTTAACAGAGCCTTGTGTGCTTCACGCCTATAAACCATTAATAGGGCAATCATTGTAACGGGAGTACATAAAAAATCGCTAATATGGCGATCAGTATTTAAATCGTTACTCTCTTTACTTCAAAAAAAAAAATGTTTTATGAAAGAGGGGGAAATATTTCGTAAAAATATTGAAATACGATCGCTGAAATGCGAAAAGCGTAATGTATAAAATATGAAATAAAAAAAAAAAGGACGAAACAAAAATTCCCTTTATAGAATGTCTCGCACAAAATAACTAATCAAAAATCCGCAGAGGTTGTTTTATTCGTCTAATCTTCCATAATTGGGTCCATAGCCAAGATTGGCGACAAACAAGAGCGATACTGACATCAATGTAGTTTCAAGATTATGAGAGTGGCAACAATGGTTCCAACAATAAAATTAATTTTGAGCCAAACCAAATAATACTAAATTTCGCAAATTGGTTGTAGATCCGATTACGGAAGAATCCCTTGTTACCCCAAGGATTATCATGTTAGCGATGGGGAGGTCTCTATTATTCTTACTTGTTAAAAAAGCTTTATTGTAAGTATCTTTTTGTTCTATATAAATATTTATGCTTGTTGTATATATTGTAAAGTGTGCATTATGTAAGATATGTGTAAATAAGTAACTATAAGGATGTATGAAGTATGATGGATATAAAAATCATTAAAGTATGAAGATAATTTAAAATAAAAAAATATTTATTTATCTTATGCACTCTAGAGCGTAAACAAAATTTGCATATACGTCTTTTTCTTTTCTTTTTTTTTTATGATGTATGTGTCTCTGCTTTAACTATTTTTTTATTTACATATCAGAAGCATTTAAAAAAAGTTTGAAAAATGCTCTATTAAATACAGGTTTTTTTAAATTTATTTAAAGGAGTTTCAAGTGCTTTGCGCTATTCATCCGTCATCTGTCCGCCATCAATCGTTTCTAGATACGTTCAAAGTAGAATTTTACAAAAATGATTTTTCTGTCGATAAATCAATACTTCGTTTGGTTTGGTTCAAACTAAAGCTACTTTCACGTGACAGATCTATCTGACAAGTATGAATGACTACAGATCATTCTAAACAATCCATCGAAATTTAGTGGGCAAGGAATAAGGGGAAATCAAGTATTTCGAAATATTTTAAAGCCATTAATCTTTTGTTACGCCCAGAGTTCAAAGATCTGCCATTTGACTGAAAAAGATACCATAAATGCTCAGTGTTAACAATATTGATATTTAAATGAAGTTATCAGTTAGCCTTTCGAAAACTCGCCATTTAACTCCTTCAAACTTTTTTTTTTTAATACTAAAAAGGAAAAGAAAAAGGAAAAAGAAAAATCATGCGTCAAACATTGATTATGAAACACTTTCCAACGCATTCAGTATACTATGTAACAAAACGTTTAACCCCCTTCGCGACGAGCGTCCTTTACAGAATTTTTAATCTTTTTTATCACCGATTTTTCAAAACAGAAACTTTCACCTAATTGAATCGCAGAAATGCTATGATTAAATAAGGCAAAGCTTACAATAAAAAATAACTGGTGGAAATAATCGAGGATTCTGAGCATCTTATGCGACACGTATACGTGTCGCTCGTCCCCAAGGAGTTAAAAAGGAAAAAGATGATGTTTAGAAAACGCAATAACACATTTGAAAACCAAATTTTAGCTATTACCATGTATAGTCGGAAAAATATCCGAATTATTTTGTGCAGCCCTGTATATCAATCGATTAGTATATACACTACATAGTATGCAAAAACTTAGTTCAGTTAAGAAACGCATCACACAGTTAAAAATTCACCTTCAGCGATTTCCGTCAATAAGCGGAAATGTACTCAAATTCTTTTGTGCAGTCCAGTATATGATCCATAGAATTTATACACACCACGTACTATGCAAAAAATTAGTTAAACTTAAAAAAGCAAATCAAAGTTAAAAACGTACTCCCAGCAATATTCGCTGATAGACATATTTAACCTAATTATTTTGTGTGCTCCTGTAAATGAACGTCAAATGCAATACACACCATACTTTTCCGTAAGCAACTTATAGTGTGCCTCAGTAGCTCATAAAATTTTTCATTATGTTTGAAGTAGTGTAACATGATTAAAATACACTGCAAACGATTTTTCCCCTAGACTAATATTTAACGAAATCTTTTCATATGTCCCTGTAAATGAATAAAAAATGCTTTGCACCTTATATTCTAGAGAAAACAGTTTTTAGTGCGCCTCAGAAATGCATAAAAATTTCATTACCTTTGAAATGGTGTAACATCATTAAAATGCACATGAAAAGATTTTTTCCCAGTAACCGCAATGTAACGGAATGCTTTTGACTGTCCCTGACGGAGAAACCTTTTTATGCCGTTAATAATCTCCACGTGTTGTGAACTATCGAAAGAACACTTAGAACATGTTAAAAACCAGACCCCAATTAACTATAAGTACTTCAAGTGATAACCGCAGCTGCAAACCAAGCCAAAGTGAATAAAACCAGAGACTGTCGAAACTGATCAGCTGAGAAATTCTGCAGACCTCCCTACTTCAACCTACAGCTGATGCCCCACGCGAGAACTCAATAACAATTCTCCCTGAGAATCTAAAATGTAGTCGAACAGTTAAGACGCCCTTGTAAATATCCCAAATAAAATGTAAAATTGGAGCACTTTTATGCAGTCTCCAAAACGCGATTTAAATGTGTATATAAAGCCAAGAATTACAATAATAATATTATATTCAAAGGAAAATGGATCTACTTCTTACTTCACGCAATATTACTTTCTTCTAATAATGTTGTTTATTACTCCCATACAGCGACACTTCAATGAATCAAAAGGATAAATATCAGTGCATTATTGTGGATATTACTTTGCGCAAAAGCAGTTCTCAGGTAAGCTGAACAAATCTTTTTACCATTATCGAAAGATGAAAATGTATATTAAAATATGAAGACTGATATAACAATTTATTAAGATAGAAAATTAATTATGCTACCGACGGTTCCCCTAACAAAGATTATGAAAGACTGAAAAAAGAATATCCCAGTGTTAAAAAACGATAATTTAAACATTTTCTAAAAATATAATAATAAATAAAAGAACACTAAAAAAGAAATAATGAATGCGATAAAAGAAAATACTCAATTTATTGAAAAACTCAATTCTACAAATTATAGTACATGGAAGTTCAAGTAGCAGATGTTCCTGATTAAAGAGGAACTCGACGATATTATAGCACAAGATCCACCGGATCCACCCGACCCCGCATGGAACAAAAAGGATCGAAAGACTAGGGCTCTAATAAACTTAAGCATCGATGATACTCAAATCGTATATGTAAAAAACTTAGATACTGTCAAATTAACATGGGAAGCTCTGAAAAACATACATGAGAGAAGCAATTTATCCAGTAAGCTTTACCTTTTACGGAAGTTATACAGTACTAAATTAGCGGAGGGTGGAAACATGATCACGCATATCACTAATACCTTGCAAATTATAGATAAACTTAATGTCATTGGAGAAAATATTAGCGATTCACATATTTCCGCGCTATTTCTGTGTTCTCTTCCCCCCAGTTACAATACTTTGATAACTGCGTTGGAGGCGAGACCGGAAAATGAGCTCACCCCTGATTTTATCAAAAACAAATTAACGGACGAATATAATCGTAGACATGAAATGTCAGAACAATCACATAGCGGATATAACAACAACGAGAGAGCATTTAAAACAAATAGGAGATATACACACACTGAAAATAGAAGAGAACAAAAATATTGCAATAACTGTAAAATGAAAAATCATTTCACTTACGAATGCTGGCACTACAAGAGCAGAAACACGGTACAATCCGGAAATCCTCGTAATAATCAAAACAAAAATAAAAAGAATTTCTCATCTTCATTATGTTATGAAAAGACCGAAACTCGTAGAGAAAATAAAATTCAAAACGAAAGAAAATACGCAAATGATCAAGATAAAGCATTAATCACCGAAAAAGTAGGCAAAAATAAATGGATTCTCGATTCAGGATCTACCTCGCACATTTGTAACGATAAAAGCCTATTTAGTAAATTCATTGATTATAATAAAACTTCAGTAACGATCGCGAATGGTAATAAACTGACAGCGTTATAGGTTCAGGAGAAGTTTTTATAAAAACATTAACCCCCGAAGGAAAAGAAAAACTAACGAAATTACGCGAAGTACTTTATGTCCCAGACTTAGAGTCGAACCTAATTTCGGTTAGTAAGCCGCTAAAAACGGGTGTAAACTAATCTTCGACGATAATAAATGCGATTTGATCTTTGATGAAGAAATATATATTAGGGCGAAAAATGAGAAAAATTTATACATTATTGAGGAAATGGACGATGTGGAAGAACCACAAAATTATGTAAACATAACGTATAACTGTGACAGCAAACAATGCATAGATCTCTGGCATCGCAGACTCGGTCACAGAGATTATGACGCGATTAAATCAATAAACAAATCAACTTGCGGACGGAATAAAGATAGGAAATTGTAAACATCAAAATAAAACATGCGTAACTTGTATCGAAACTAAATTAACTAACATGCCGTATCCTAAATCAGCAACAAACCGAGCTACTAATATTGTGGATTTGATCCACAGTGACGTATGTGGTCCTCTAGACACACCGACTTTAGGCGGAAAAATTTATTTTATGACTTTTATTGATGATTATTCCCGATATACTACGATATATTTATTATCTAAAAAGAGCGAAGTTGCTGAAAAGATAAAAGAGTATATAACAATGATATACAATCAGTTCGGTAAAAAACCTAAGGAAATTAGATCGGATAACGGTCGTGAATATGTAAATCAAGAGATAGATGAATACTTAAAACAGAACGGAATTTTACACCAATTTACTCTCCCGCATAATCCGAGCCAGAATGGAGTTGCGGAAAGAAAAAATAAAAGTTTATTAGATATGACTAGAAGTATGCTATCACAAGCAAAATTAAGCAAACATTTTTGGGGTGAAGCCATAAACACCGCAACATACTTACAAAACCGACTCCCAACCAAAGCAAATAACAACAGAACACCTTACGAATTATGGAAAGAAATTAAACCGAATTTAAAACACTTAAGAACATTCGGTTGTAAAACGCTATTTTACGTCGATAAAGTAAATAGAGGAAAACTTGATAACAGGGCTCAAACCGGAACGTTCGTAGGTTATGACACACGATCGACTGGTTATAGAATTCACACACAAGGAAAACAAATTATAATAGCGAGAACGGTGAAATTTCTTGAGAATGAAAATGTACACTCAGATAACATTGAGGAGATACAAAACACCACAAAAACATCCGATAACAGTACACAATTACAGGATGGACATGAAAATCACTTAGAAATAAAACTTGACAGTGAGGAGACACCATCCGTGCCCAAACAGCAACCAATTGAACCAAGAAGGTCTAATAGAACAAATAGAGGCGTTCCTCCTGACAGATATGTTTGTCTCATAAATAGTTCATCTGAAAACATTCCCGAAAATTGGGATGATATCGAAAAAATGGAAAATACTAATGATAAACAAAATTGGATAAAAGCAACACAAAATGAAATACAATGCCTAAGAAAAAATAACACTTAGAATTTAACAGATCCACCACCCGGAACAAAAATTATCGATTCAAAATGGACTTTTAAACTAAAAAAGGACAATTTAGGAAATGTTCAAAGCTATAAAGCGCGTTTAGTAGCACAAGGATATAGTCAAAGATTCGGGATTGACTATGATCAAACTTTCGCACCTGTTGTTTCACACGCTACAATACGTGCATTTCTCATCTCCGCATTGCACAAAAATTTGGACGTGAAACACGTTGACATCACCACAGCATTCTTGCATGGTGAATTAACTGAAACTGTTTGTATGAATCAACCAGACGGGTATATTATACCCGGCGATGAAAGAAAAGTTTGTAAACTTCAAAAAGCCATCTACGGTCTTAAGCAAGCCGCAAAGGCCTGGTACACCAAAATATCGGAAACACTCACAAACAATAATTTCATACAGAGCAAAAATGATCCATGTCTGTACTTTAAATCAAATCAAGAAAATCCGATATATATCATCATTTACGTAGATGATATCCTGATAGCAGGAAAGGACAGTGATATCGAAGAAACAATAAACCAACTTAAGAAAGAATATGAACTGAAAAACTTAGGAGAAGTGAATAATTACCTAGGCATAAACATTAATAAAATCAACGATACATATTACCTAACTCAAAACAATAAAATACACGAACTAGTGAAAAAACTGAATTTAAACGACATGAAACCTCATTACACACCCATGATTGCTGGATTCAACAGACTTGAGGACGACGATAATCTTTTACCTAATAACACGAAATATCGACAAGCCACAGGCACATTACTTTATATATCAACAATCACGCGTCCTGACATATCTGCCGCAGTCAACATATTATGTCGTAAAAACGAAACACCACGCCAAAAGGACTGGTCAGCAGTGAAAAGAATCATTTCATACCTTGAAACTACAGAAAATTTGAATTTAACTCTTAGCGCAAACAGCAAGCCCATCCTAACAGCATCGCCGATGCAGACTGGGCTGGTGACTTGAAAACACGTAAATCAACGTCAGGAAATCTATTCATGCTAGGAAAATCGCCGATTTACTGGATTACAAAAAGGCAAAATTGCATTGCACTTTCGTCAGCCGAAGCTGAATACGTTTCAGCTAGCAACGCAGCACAAGAATTAAGCTGGATAACAAACTTGCTTAGCGACCTCAACATTCCACAAAAACTACCAATCACGATATTTGAGGATAATATGTCCTGTATAAGAATGACTGAAAATGATAAAGATACTAAGCGATCCAAACATATCGGCATACGTTTCCACAACATCAAACTGATGAAAGAAGAAGGAAAAATTGATTTACAATACTGCCCCAGTGAAGAAATGATAGCCGACACTCTCACCAAACCCACTCCCAAACCTGTGTACGAAAAACACCGTAAGAAACTGAACCTTCAACCATTCCCCACACAGGAGATTACGGGGGAGTGACGGAGAAACCTTTTTATGCCGTTAATAATCTCCACGTGTTGTGAACTATCGAAAGAACACTTAGAACATGTTAAAAACCAGACCCCAATTAACTATAAGTACTTCAAGTGATAACCGCAGCTGCAAACCAAGCCAAAGTGAATAAAACCAGAGACTGTCGAAACTGATCAGCTGAGAAATTCTGCAACCTCCCTACTTCAACCTACAGCTGATGCCCCGCGCGAGAACTCAATAACAATTCTCCCTGAGAATCTAAAATGTAGTCGAACAGTTAAGACGCCCTTGTAAATATCCCAAATAAAATGTAAAATGGAGCACTTTTATGCAGTCTCCAAAACGCGATTTAAATGTGTATATAAAGCCAAGAATTACAATAATAATATTATATTCAAAGAAAAATGGATCTACTTCTTACTTCACGCACTATTACTTTCTTCTAATAATGTTGTTTATTACTCCCATACAGCGACACTTCAATGAATCAAAAGGATAAATATCAGTGCATTATTGTGGATATTACTTTGCGCAAAAGCAGTTCTCAGGTAAGCTGAACAAACCTTTTTTACCATTATCGAAAGATGAAAATGTATATTAAAATATGAAGACTGATATAACAATTTATTAAGATAGAAAATTAATTATGCTACCGACGGTTCCCCTAACAGTCCCCGTAAACGAACTATAAATGTTCAAAACGCACTTCATTTTCAATAGCGATTGTGCTATAGTAAACGACAATAACATATAAAAATTACAAGGCAATCCGAGTATATTTACGAGAGTTGGAGTACGGACAAACGGTCAGACAAACCGAAGTCATAAACACTTTTCAACTATGTTGGAATGTGTTAAAAAGGTGGCAAATGGACGAAATTGACTTGTAATGAAAACATCACGATATCAAAGAAACATGGCAAGCAAGAATTTTTTTAATGAAGTTTTTATATCGGTAAAAGTGGAATTTTAGTGGCAGGTCATAAACTCCACAGTGTGATTCGCTACCAGTGCGACATATTTTAAGAGGTATGATAGAGATCACTGAAACAAACATTTTTTACTTTCTTCTATCTTTACAAGAAAAAAGTTCTGGATTCATGAAAATTTTCGACTTTCGGTTTTCGATGGATTTATACGTTTTAGAAGGTGCTGAAAACGATTTGGCTGTTTTAAAAAAACTATTCCATTAAAAATTTCTATTTCAAGAACTAATGCACGGAATTTAATAAAACTTTAAATTCAGTTAGACCTTGATATAAGTTCGTGCTGATTAGTTTTTGGTGTAAATCGCCTAACAGGTGGCGCTGTTATGCGACATTTTTCACGATTTTTACGATAGCTATATCTCAAGAACTAATGCACAGAATTTCATCAAACTTCAGATTCTGTTAGAGCTTGACATAAATAGACGCTGATTACGATTTGGTAACTGCTGTGTATGTAACTAGAAAACAAAATTTTATGTCTTGCTTTCTTCCAGGAACAGAGACTATACTAAAAGAAATAAAACTGTTCTGTTACGTAATGAGAACAAACATGTTTCTGTATTTGTACTTCTTGTACCAGGATCAGTTGAATATATAATTGCTTTTTATTGCTGGATTTTAAATCGTAAAAATCCAAAATCATTACATAATAGGATAAAAAAATGCATCTTTACTAACAAAAAAAGGCAGTATAAGACTTTTGACTAAGAAATATAAATGAATTTAAATCTATTTTAATGCATTCTATATGTACACGTATATCTATTTATAAATTTTCGAATATAACTGTCCTATTTTATTTATCAATTGAACCGAAGGGGTCGAAGCGTATAGGATAAATTTTATTGTTCCTACCACTATTTCGAAACAACTATCTTCAAGATGTATTTCTATTGCATATTTCTATTGTTTTTTAATCTTGCACCACAAGATTAAAAAACAATAAAATTTCTCCTTTATGCTTTAAGCCTTAATTTAATAGGCTTTAGACGTAAGAGAAAAATATTGTCATTTTTGGAATCAGCATCCCAAAAATGTACAGAAACAGTATATATATTTTGAAAAAGCTTTCACAATAGTAAATTTTGTAGACCTATGTAATTTTAAGTTCGTTTTAATTTCAAAACGAAAAGCTAAAACAACTTTTATTAAGTTCAATAAGAAATTATAAAAAGGGGGAAATATCGCGGTCAAAATGAAACTTAAAAGATTAAATCTTGCCGATGAAAATAAAGAATTTTTAAGTAAAAGAACGAATAGGACTAAGAATGCTATAACTGAAGAATGGCGATTCAGGTTTAATTTGTAGTGCTGCCATCTGGTTTCAATATCAATAAGAATTATTTCGCAGACGAGATACAGTGCTGCCATCCATACGACAAACTGTGAAGTTGTGTTCATTCTGAAAAAGGTTAAATCGTCGTGAATGAAACGGCAACTTTCCGCAAGGATTAACAGGGCAACTGCCAGGGCTGTAGCTAGAAGTAAACAATAGGGGGTGCTCAAGAAAATGTAGGGGGGGGGGGGGGGGGGGGCTCATACTATTTCTCTCTCTCTGACACATGCACGCACAAACACAGATATATTTATGATCAAAGTATTATATAGAAAGGTAAATTATAGCGCATATTCATAGTGTAGGCACTACGTTTCTTATTAAAATATTTATAACTTTATTTGATGCTAAGAAAAGTAAAATCTGCAGACAGGGATGTAATACCTTCTGGATTATTTTAAGGAATACCGTATACCCTCTTCTCAAAAACACTATAGCATGTAATTTTTAGGGTATACCCTCTGCATAAAGCGTATGCCCTCTGGTTTTTTTACTACTACATCACTGGCTGCAGAATGACAATTTTCAGTGTATAATTATACTAGTGAAATAATAAGTGATGATATCAAAAAGTAAATAAAAAGCTGTTTTACCTGTTTCAAAAGATATATATTTCAAAAGATGGATATTCCCTGCCCTTCAGGATTTTAAAGTTATTTTATTATATGATAAAAAAACATTAGAATAATCAAGGGTGTATTTTGCATTTTAAAATTATTTTTGTGTCTAGTCAAAAGCTAAAACCACTTGTATTTAAATTGGCTATAACTCATTAGAATAACTTTGTTTTATGCTAATAATAATAATGGAAAACGCTGCAAAATGAAAAATTTCAGTATATAACTAATGCAAAAGTCAATGTTTGCATCAGCAAAAGGTTGCTAATTCTGGGTATGTGCAGATAGGATGCGCGTCTTTTGAAGCACTTATTTGCAGTTTTTAAACAAATACTACAATTTAGTATTTATGCAAAACTGTAAAGATCCCCCAAAACTAAGTTCAATTTTTGAACGGTGTTTCATTTGTATTTTTGAAACAGAATTTCATTTGGTGGCCTTGGCAACTTTCCCAGGGGGGGCTCAAAAATTTTCAGGGGGTGCTGAGCCCCCCCCCCCTGGCACCCCCCTAGCTACGGGCCTGGCAACTGCCCCGGATGAACAATAACTGAAAGGTCGTCATCAATAAACAATCGATTCTAATTGAAGATTTATTACGCATGTAAAAAAAAAAACGTAAACGTTGTTTGATTTCGTAGCGTTTTAATAGTAATTATAACTTTCATGTATTTGCGGACAAAAATAGCTTCGTGTGATTATAAGATTCGCGTGATTCATCGGAAAAAATACTAAATTTGAGAGTTCCTTTAAAGCAATGATATTTGGGTTGTTCTATTTATGGATTTAAGGCACCTTACCAGTCAAAACCTGAAAATCACCTCTTCAGTTTTAAATCCATGGGTATAGAATGCATTTTCAAAATTTTCACTTAGAAAATTAAAAATTAAAAATTAGAAAATTAAATTATTTTTCTGGATATTATTCTTAAGTAATTTTTCTTTGTCTTTTAACCCTAAACGGCTGTTAGCGGTCTCACGGACCGCTGCTTTTTTTCACTTTTCACACTTTAACTTTAAATACTAGTGAAATTTTGATTCATTTAGAGCCCTAGTACTATCGATAGAAACTTTTGAATGAGTGTATTTTAATTATGCTAGTCCTAGTCATAAAGTTTAATACAGAAACACTATCCTATGAGTTAATCGAGCCTTTTATTCTTATTTCGATCAAGCGGTATTAGAGACCGCTTTATACAGCAGCTATGCGACAGTTAAGAGGCTACTTCACTCAAGCGAAAACACCCGCTCACTAGTGTTAATTCTATGGAGGAAATAGTTTACGATATCTCGTTCGCATTTCATTTTTTTTTTTTTTTTTTTTTTTTGCATTGGATAGCTGAGGTCAATCTCTATGCATGCTTCTTTGTACTTTTTCGATTTTTGGTGCAGTTTTTTTTATTGAGGATACTTTCACTTTCGAAACCGGTTCCAAAAGTGAAAGTATCTTAATAAAAAAAAATTGTAATTTAAAAAAAAAAGTTACAATAGAGAGATTGACCTCAGCTATCCAATACAAAAAAATCATTTAAAAATATTGAAATGTGAACGAGATATCGTAAACCATTTCCCCCATAGAATTAACATTAGCGAGCGGGTGTTTTCTATAGGTGCAGATTCACGGTCGCCAGTCGCCACGTGGCGACTAAATTTTTTGCTGTGGCCACTAACTTTCGGGTTGGGTTGGGTTGATTATTGACGGCCAATTATCGACACTAGGGATATAGGCCCGGGGGGTGTGCCCTTCGTGGGGGTCTTTCTAAGGGAACCTAATCCGTATTTACGCATGGAGAAAATCCACGGCTCGAAAGAAAACCACGAAAACTCCGAGCGATTAGGCCGACGGGCGCGATTGAACCCAGCACCTCCCGTCTACCAGCTTCGAGAGCACAACCTCTCAGCCACTGGTGGGGCCTAACTTTCGGTGTTTAAGTCGCCATGTGATTTAACAGAAATCAATTTCTGGTATTCCCAGTCCCCATCGTGAAATGTTGATTTTTTTTTTAAAGATTAAGACCAAAACACATAATAAACATTATTATTATCTTTTAATAACATTTCAGAATGATCTGTTTAACACAGCAAACTATTAAATATATTCGAATAGCAATGTTATTCGTAACAGTTTGAATCTGATCATTTTACATAGACTGTGATAATATATATATATATATATATATATATATAAACAAATGTTTGAAGTGTGTTTTGATTTTTATAGTGCAAAATAATCTCACAAATTCAAATTTTCTTTCATATGTACCTTTGTCTGGCAAAATCAAAATAAGAAATATTGTTTTTCTGATATTCCCCGCTATCATGATTGCTTAGCTTATACATATTTTTTTTAAACCGTATCTTGCCCAACTTTATCTTCTGACTGTACATGATTTAAGATTTAATTAATATTCAAATTTTTTTGTACATGTGTTTATATTAAATAAATTACTTTACACTTTGAATTCCTGAGTTTTTTTAGTTTTTTACCCCATATAAACACTATTGTTTTTATGCGTTTGTTTTACAATTGTGGCCACTGGATTTTTTGGGTTTAGGAGCCAGTGACTCCTTCCAAATTTTGGGAATCTGCACCTATAGTGTTTTCGCCTGAGTGAAGTAGCCTCTCAATTTCTGTCACAGCATTTAAAGGTTTACTAAGCAGTTTGTACTACTAAGTGATAGTACTAAGGCTCCAAACGAAACAAAAATGAACTAGAATCCATTGTTAAATTGTGAAAATTGAAAAAAGCAGCCGTCTGTGAGATAAGTTGTGTGTTAGGGTTAAACAAGACAGAAACTTGACAGATACTTAAGAATAGTTACCCTTAACTTCTTAACTGAAGATTGATACTGCTGATTTAACTGCAAATTGAACTTCTTAACTGCAAATTGATGACATATTCTTTAAATGAATACTTAATTTATTCTTAATTAGAGATGTAAAATTTACGGAAATTTTGAAGTGGCGGAATAAAACAGTTTTTTTTCTGGAAAAATTGGAAATTTTGGAAAAATTGATTTTTTACAAATGTTTCTCAAAAATAAGTTACATTTTCTTAAAAAATATAAAATAATAAACATTTTTTTAATTTCTGCAAACTGAAGAAATTTTTTTTTTCACTTTACATGAATATATTTACAAAAAAGAAAAATAAAGTCACGTTTTAAAAGTTAGCCTTTCAGTCTCAGAATTTTCACAGTAGCTTTTCTTGCTTAACTCATTAACAACGACTTATTTTACACTTCTTTTAATACTTCGATACCAGTTGACACTAGTTTTCCCATACTGTTATTTTAACTGGTCGAATCTCTGATAGTTTCGCATTAGATAATATGTTTTTTTTTTTTTTTTTTTTTTTTTTTTTACCAATATACTGGTGTTCATATTTAAAAGTTTCGTGTCACTTAAATGGTAAGTTTTCGTACCAACAGGCATTAATGAGTTGATTTAACACCATTGTTTGTAATATATCATGTCTCTGTTGAAATGATTTTTCAGTTGCATTTGTTCAATTACCAGTAGAAATAATTTAAAAAAATAACAACAAAATAAATCTTATGAGTTTCAACCAATATCACTGCAGTTTGAAAGCAAATTTAAACCCCCTCTACATAGTATTGCTTTGTATATAAATGACGCCATTTTAAAGAAACAAATTATTGCAGTTGTGACATTGTAAATATTATCATTTTTATATCTTCTATTGCTTAAAAATTTATAATAATTTACAATATTACAATTTTTTTCGTACAATTAGAATTTTAATTTCTTGTGTATTTAGTTTTGGTATAGCTTTCCAGTCTAAACATAAACCAACCTTATGTTTTCGTTTAATTTTTATATTCTTAATATGAAAGTAATATATATATGTATGTATATTTCTTTAATGAAATTTATAAAACAGGTGGATTTTTTAATACTTCGAAATATTTAGTTGAAAAGAATTTTTATCAGAAAATTTACATTTTCTTTGCAAAGTTTATTTGTATACATTTATATTTAAAAAATATATATATATATATATATATATATATATATATATATATATATATATATATATATATATATATATATATATATATATATATATATATATATATATATATATATATATATATATATATATATATATATATATATACAGTTAGATAAGTCTTAAAATCTATATTTAAGTAAAAGGAAAAGATGAGAAAAAAAGCTTGAAAAGACTAAATAATTTCAATCGCAGCTATGCCGAAATTACATGGGTCTGCTTACATTTTTTTTTCCACATGATCCTGTTTTTGTGAACATTTTGTATAAAAAATATTGCCTTATTAAAAAAAATCATAAAAAATTGTCATAAAAAATATTATAAAAATTTTGTGAATTAGAAATTATCGTTACATTTAGCAAAGAAAAATAAAAATAATTATCGTCAACCTAACCAGATTTTACTGGTTTTTTTCTGATTATTTAGCTACATAACGTTTGATAATTTTTTTAGAATTGAACAAACTGTATTGTATGATATTTTTAATTAAATTATCTTTCCAGTGATACATAGCTTTTATGGTATAACTAAGAAATATTGGGTGTTATAAACCATCAAACTTTAAAAAAAAAAAAAAAAAAAAAAAAAAAAAAAAAAAAAAAAAAAACATTTTTCCCAAAAGATTTCGTCACTACATTATATACAGCTAGATAAGAGACTCATTAATGATTTCAGCTGTATGACATGTTTCGTTATTCAAAAATCATCACATTTCTGGAGAATTCAGAATGAAGATTGGAAAAAAAAATAAAAAATCAGAATTTTTTGAAGGGTCCTATGTTTTAAGGTGAAATGATTGTAAAGGATCCTCCTAAACTGCTTACAGATCATATTTTTTGTGTTAACATTTTCATGGGAGACACTGAATATGAAAAAATATAAAGAAAAAAATATCAGAATGCAGTCATAATAACATTTTGAATATATTATTTTATAAATTAAATTTCAATTTTTCCAATTCGGAAAAATTGAAAAATACCCCTTCGGAAAAAAACGAAAAAAAAACAGTTTTTTTCCCAAAGTTTCCGTTTTTTTTTTCGACCATTCCCATCTCTATTCTTAATACATACTTTTATATTTCCAGCTTTAAAATATTAGCTGAAGCGTTATGAATAAAATTTTAACACTTATTGTAAATTTATGTACATTTTCTCAATCTTTTGTCAATATTTTCCTTATGAGAAATTTGAAAAATACGAATGCATTCCATACCTATAGGTTTAACGTTGAAGAGGCGAATTTGAGTTCTGACTGATAACAAGGTCTCTGCACTGAGAAAAATGACACTTTCAAATCTGAGTAAATCGATGTTTTCATTTTGTTATGAAACTTTTTGTTTCAAATATGACAACCCAATGCTTTCAATTCTGAAATACCAGAAAAACTCAGAATATTAAATCATGGACATACTCAAAAATGTTTAGAATCAGTTCAAACTCATTTTTGAAACATAGAAATACTCAAAAATGATTAGAATCGCTTCAAACTCATTTTTCAAACATGGAAATACTCAAAAATGAGCACATAGAAGTTAGTTCATACTCATTTTTGAAATATGGACATACTCAAATATGAGCACATGATATTTTTTTCTTGAGTGTGTGCATGCTTTCAGAAATGAGTATATACATGCTTCAAACTTGAGTAATTTTGATTCGGAGCCATTTTGACTATGCGACATACTCAGATTTGAGTATTTTTTGCTCAGTTTTGAAAATGTCTTCTTTATAGTGTGAGTAAGTTAAACTGTATTAATACTAGAGATGAGTTCGGGCTCTTTTCTCGGAGCCCGATAATTTTTGTGTGATCAGATCCCGATCCCGATACCAAATGTTCCCAGTAAAGAATTCTTAATAACATTTAGAAGTTGTTACAAGATTTTCTCATTTCAAAATCTCTTCTTACATAGAAATAAGTATTAATCCTAAGTACACCCTCGTGACAGCGTTTCGTGATATTCATATCCCTGAAAATCTGTTTAAAATAGCCAATTTGTTATTTATACCCAACCACTGGTAGAAATCTGCAAAAAAGTCACACTTTTTATTCTTTTAAAATATCATTGTACAACTATGGCAGAAAGGCCTGAGTTGTGTCTTCTAGTCTTTCTCTTCAAGTTTATTTTTAAAGGATTGTAAAAAACTGTAAAACACTTTAAGAAACTTAGAACACATTTTTGTTTCTCAAATAGCAAGTTTTTTTTTTTTTCTATGTTTGTAAATAAGTAACATTTTCACTTTGAGTCGAAATCCCGACTGTAATTATACTAGAGATGAATCCGGGCTCTTTTCTCGGAGCCCGATAATTTTTGTGTCATCAGATCCCGATCCCAAATGTGCCCAGTAGAGAATTGTTAATAACATTTTGAAATTGTTACAAGATTAATTTTCTCATTTCAAAATCTCTTCTGACATAGAAATAAGATTGTTATATAAACTCGAACCCAAGCCCGTTTCGGGAATGGGCTTCAGCTGTGTCATTTCTAATTTATACTAAGTTAAGCCATAGTAAGATTTTGTTGTACTGGTTGTAAGAAGTGATAAAAAGTACAAATCATTTAAATTTATTTTAATAGTTTGGAATATAACTAAATGTAGAAGTAACAGCTGTGCGAAATTAAAAATATACTGCACCTTATTTGTTGAAAAGAAAAATTTATAGTTTAATATTCAAATAGTTATAGAATTCGCCTTTGCATATACAAGGAATGCCGTACCTGTTTTTAAGAATAGTTATACTTTAAAAAGAATGTTTTCGCAGTTTTTATGATATTTTGCAGTAAGTTTCAAATATGTCGAAATACATATTTAAACACAAACGAAAAGGCTACTTAAGAGATCTAAGGTAAGTTGGTAATACTGATGAAATGCTTAAAAAGTTTGTTTGTGCTGTGTGTATGTGGATTTTTTTCCTTCTTTCTTTTTATTTTCTTTTTATTTATTTTTTTTTGTTTATATGTGTGTGTATCTTTCACAGTTAAGGGTCCTCTCACGCGAAAAGACCCGCTCGCTGATGTTAATCCTATGGGGAATTATTTTTCTAATATCTCGTTTGCATTTCAATAATTTTAAACAATTTTATTTTGTTTTATTTTTTTATTTTATTTTTATTTTTATTTTTATTTATTTATTTATTTATTTATTTTTTGATTGGATAGCTGAAATTAATCTCTATTTCGACCGTTGATTACTTTTTCGATTTTCTTTGCGAATTTTTTTTTACGAAGATACTTTTATTTTCGGAACCGGTATCCAATGCAAAAAAAATCGTTTGAAAATATTGAAATGCAAACGAGATATTAAAAAAATAATGCCACATAGGATTAACATTAGCGTGCGAGTCTTTTCGCATGATAGGAGAGGACCCTTATACCATCCTCTTCTACAGTTTCTAAATTAAATAACATTCTCTGCAACGATTCCGAAGATGTAAAATTTTCTATATTTAGAGTTCTAAAATAATTACATGTACATTACAAAAACAAAGAGGATTGTTATTTCACATTTTTCCTTGATCGCCATCTTACTATATAAGGAATGATTAAAACAATAATACAGTCGATAAAAGCCAAGGTACCCAACAAAAAGAAGATGTTGTCGTAAGAACCTCTGTCGTCGCGAAAATAGCCTGAAAAAAAAGAGAAAAGCAGATTATAAAAGAATCAGAACTATGAAAGCATTTTTATTTATTTTTTTTCATTTGAAAAGTAAATGTTTCATTGGTGAAAAAACACACTGTCCGAATAGGCCGACAAAATATATTTTCTCGCTCAACAATGCGAAACTTTCTGACACATTCACCTACGCAATTTTAACGTAAAATCTTGTAATTGGTTGGTATGACTATTGAAGTGATTTGAAATCGATTAATGTTTTTCATTTTTCTACAAATGTGCTACATCTTGAGTTGTAAGCGATTACTGTTTCATGACGACCTTTCTCGTGTTGTTGCATCTGGAATTTTGGTTCAAAGCAGTTCTTTACTTGCAGTTCGTACACTTCTTTTGGTTCTTTAACAGCGTTTTCTGAAAGATACTTTCCCTTTTACGAAAAAATGAAAAATACTGTTCTATTCCATAGTTTCCACTTGCCAATTTTATGCATTTATGATTAAAAATGAATTCAGGAATGTGTCAGTAAGATATTTTTAGAATGCGAAATGAACTGTGAATGAGTGAAATTACTTTTGCTGATGCACAAATTGAGTTTCATTTTCGATTTGTGCATTTAAGGGGTCTCATACCTTTTGAAGTTTTTCCACCGCCGCAGTAAAAAGTGATGTGGTTTCGAGTTCTTATAATTTTTTAAATACTTATTGAAATTACATGAACCTCTGTCATACATTTAAGCCACATTTCAGGCCTTATAAAATGTAAAAATAAACACTTATAATATAATAAAAAATGCAGTTCAGTTAATATTGCAAAATGTTTTCACATGGTATGTCACAATACGCAAGATAACTTAACTTAGAATGGATATATGAACATACAACTTATTTTAAAATGACCTTTAAACTATCTTCTTAATTTTCATCGGGGGGTCTTGCCCTGATGAACTTCCACTGGAAGAATATTTTTAGTTCTGTTTTTCTTTTTACTGTCATATAATCAGAAACTATCTTAAACTGGGGAAGAGCCCTCATTTGAAAAAATAGTAATAGCTTTATTTTGCATTTTTAATATTTCTTACTTGTTACATTTTTGTAATAGCTTTTTATGTTTTTATGTTTAAAAATTGTTTTGCATGGAGTATTCTGAAATTTTTTTTTTGTCATGTTTGTGTTTTCCACATTAAAAAACGTGACTTTTGTAGATGGCTGATACAAAACTTTGCAAATATCTTGATTTTGTTCTGCGTGTGCCAAAGCCTACTCGTAAAGGCGTACGAGCCAGATTCAGTAATGATACATAAAGCTGTTTAATTTTAAGTGGACTTGAGCCCTTAAACCTTAAACAATAAAAAAAAATTCAAAAAATCAATTTTTGAATATATATTTTTTTTATTTCGTTTTCTTTTCATTTTCCCCTCCAATCTGCATTATATTCTCTTTGTTTTAAATTCCATTTATTTATTTTTTCTCTACATATTTCTGGATTATTCAAACGGGTACGTGTTCATTTTTCATATTTAATATATTTTTCCCCCAAATGTTGTATGATGTTTCTGTGATGTTATTTAATGGTTATATATATATAATAGTAATCATTCCTGAACACCTTAAAATAAACCGAAAGAAAAATTTCTATATTTATCTATGGAATATTTTCAAAGAAATAACTTTAAAGTTATTTATTTCAAAATGTGATTTTGGGGCATTGCGCGCAAGGTTGTTAAAAAACTTTTCAATATATTTTCATGAAAATTTCAGTGTATATAGTGTATGACAGTGTATGACAGTGTATATAGTGTATGCAATTAATTTTTCCATCTTTTTCGTTGAAAAAGTATATTTTTCTTGATGTTATATTGTTAAAATTTTGAAATTTTTATGTAATCAAGATACAGTTTTGTTTTTGAAACATAAAAATGTTATAAATAAACAATTTTGAAATTCAGTGTAAGTACAAGACTCTCAAGTATAATTAGATACAAAAAGTTTCGTTTCACATGCAAAAATGTTATTGTAATCATGCGCGCAACCTGTGATTCAAATTTCCTGCTCGACAAACGACAAATGTCTAAAAGTTCAAAAACCCTTTTAAAAATTTATTTTTCCTATTATAAGCTGAAAAAAAATATGAAATAAAAGATGAAATACATATCTCTATTACTACCTTTAAAAACTGTGTTTTTGTATTTCAAGATATAAAATGACAAAAATGATAATTTTTTTTTTTCACATTTCGACATTTTAAGTCCTCTTAAATTCGAGCCAAGCTAAATTTTGGATTTTGTACCTACGTCTAATTTTAGAAATATAATAGATTTCACGGGTGTTCAATACACATTTTTTCTTTTAAAATATGAATGATTATCTGTTTGATCGTTGCAATCTTATCGTTTTCATTTTTGAAGGTTTGTTTTCAATCTCCCATTTTATTTATTTAAGTTTGATTATCGCCTATATCCTGGTTTAACCAGTATTATTATATCAACGTCTCCGCTAAACCAGATTTCAACAAACTTTGACTCGTAGTACTATAGAATATGAAATAACAATTCAAGGATGTTATCTATCTGTGTTTAGTCACCTTGAATCTTAAAATAAAAGTACTTACCTTGGGAAAATATCCATATCTTCCTGGAATTATGTAATCTTGATTGCAAAATAATAATCCGAAAATTTTATTCATATTTAATTTTATTATTAGATAATAGATATACTTATCAAATGTACTTTCGAAGGGCTTTTCAATTTTTATATACAGAAAAGCATGTCTCTTCAAGAAGTGCACTGCAAATATTGTGCTAAAATTAAGTAGAGACTGAGTATTTGTATAAGACATTGATTCTCTTAATACTGAGTTACTATAAACTCCTTTCTGACATTTTTGATAGTCTTTATTGATTTTTCAATGGTTTGTTGGTTTAAATTTACTTTAAAACTGCATTTAATGTGTAAAAAAATATTTATTTGCGTTCAAGTCGTGCATCGAACTCTAGTTGTGTATTTGAACTAATTTTCATACTTTTATTTTTTTTATAAATTACAAAAGAATTTGTCTGAGTTATTTTAAGTAAAATACATTATACTTGTATTTTTGTTTTTATTTATTTTCTTCTTTTTTTTTTCCTTGACAACGTTTTGAACATTTCAGTGTCCGCACCATTACATACATGCAACCAACCGAAGGACAAAAATTGGTGATAATTGTTACAACATGCAATATGGTATACATTAGTATTAGAAAATCCTCGTGCAGTACTAGAACAAGTGACAACTCTAAAGTATACGTGCGGTTTAACCTTTAACTGCTGTAGCAGAAATTGTCGCATAACTGCTATAAGGGTCTCTGAGACCGCTTGATCGAAAGATGAATAAAAGGTTCAATTAAAACACAAAACACTGTTTTTGTACCAAAATTTATCTACAGCACTATTATAATTAAGGGTGTATTCAAATCCAAACTGCTTATTTTGAGACACATTGATAAATTCATTTTTGCTCTAAAATGCATCCAATTGGTAAGTTCTCTTATTCAGAAACTTTATAATGTCCGTATTGTCTCGATGTTTTGATAAAGGCAGAATATATTTCAAAAAATGCTGTCAAAGTGGATATTTTGAACCGAATTTTCCGAAGCGATAGCGCTGGAAACAAAAAAAAAAAAAAGATGATCGTACTCTGAAAGTAATTGTTTGTAAATCCATTTCTAATTAATTGAACGAAAAATAAAAACATGGGGCCCTTGTAAATCTCTTCATAAATCACGCCGCCAAGTTTCATGTTGTTACTTTTAAAAATGAGTCTGAAAATGTGTCTCAAAATTTTGAGTTGTTGAGCGTGGAAAAATATTTTTTTCTTTTTAATACCGCCTTAAAAGTCACCTCTAGCAAAAGTCCTAAGGCTCCAAACGAAATAAAATTTCACGAACATCTATAGTTAAACTGAATATCACAAGTTTAACTGTGAAAACTTAAAAAATAAAATAAAAATAAAAATAAAAATAATAACAGCTAACAGCAGTTAGGGGTTAATGCATAATTGGTTTGTAAGGATTTTTTTCGTTTCTGACCGAATGACTATGTTTAACAACCTTCTCGCATTTCATTAAATAGAAGGCTTGTCACCTAGTATTTTCCAGTAGGATAGATTTACCGTCATATTGGAGTTTGGGAGAGAGACAAGTTCTACATAAACAGTTCTCAGACACGTTAAATTGGATAAGGAGTTTTCCTACCACGCCTTTGAACTTTGTTTTATGGGGATACTTGAAACACATTATTTACCGACAAAGGCGGACCAATTCAAAAAGTTATGGGAGGGGATCATCTGATTACCTTTAAATAATTTGACCAAGATTCTATCGCCAGCGGCATACAATGCAATACAGCACCGGTTCCTATCATAACACCTAAGTTTATGCAGCATAGGGCGCTGCCAGTGTTTTGAAGCATGACACCAGGGAACTGGAAATGCTGCGTCGATGCCACAGATCTGTACGAAAAGACAGTGGCTTAGAATATCCTCTCGCTGGGAGGTCGGTAGGTCAGAGAGAGGTACTGAACCGGGAGTGTCCCTCCTTCCGACGAGAATCAAAGTTGAGAGGACATGTTTGAGAAGGCCAAGTTCTCCTGAGGCTCTGGCACCATTCTTCTAGGAAAGTGCACCAGCACCTTCTTAGACACCATAGGAACAACGATTAGTATTCTGAATAATTAATTGTTTAAACTAACTATTAATGCCGTTATCATGAAATAAATATTTTAAGTGTTTTCTATAAAATATTTAAGATACGGAATTCTAGAGAGTTACTATTATTAAATTATTGTGACAGCAGGAGCTTCAGAGGGGTTGTGCTTCTCTGATATAATAAAAAGTTTTCACAGAAAATAAAATGTCCTGGAGTATCAGTAGGGTAAGGTGCCCAAAAATGGTATAGTCCCTTAATAGGGCACTACCTTATATCTTGTAAAAGAAAAGTCGCACTCTAGTGAGAAATCCCCAAACAATAGTTTTTCAAGTTTACTCAACAGGGATTCGCATCATTCTGCCGATTGTAGTATTGATCGTCCATCAGTTGTGTTTTCACGTGTTGAATGTTTTTAAGGTTACATTTTTAAGAGTATCTTTTTCGAGGAAGGTGAGTGATTTTGAAATGTTTGAACATATCTGCAGTTTCAGTTTATTTATATTAATGTTTACCAACTGTTGGTTTGAGCAGAAATTCATTTTCTTTTTGTCAGTAGGTAGTATTATCAGTCCATGTGGAGTTCCCAATATAACACTACCAAGGATTCCCAAATATGGGCATAGTGCCATACTTTGACCTCCTCCTTTTTTCTCTTCCTCTATTGATTTTTCCTAGGAAAAATATGTCACTAAACGTGATGGATGGAACACCAGTTGGATCGGTTTGGGCTTGTCACCCTTCCGGATGGGTACAAGGAGATATTTTTGCAAAGTGGTTAAACCATTTCATTCAGTTAACAAGGCCAACTGCTTCTAACCCCATTCTATCAATTAGTGTTAGATGGCCACTACAGCCACACTCGAAATGTGGATGTAATAGACATGGCGAGTGAAAATCATGTGTCTATTGTATCATTGCCTCCTGACTCAACTCACAAGATGCAACCCCTCGACATAGGGTTCATGGCTCCCCTCAAATGTCACTACGGCAAAGAGATTGAGACATGGCTGAGGAACAACCCTGGAAGGGTTGTGACAAACAATCAAGTTGATGAATTGTTTGGGAGGGCATGCAATAGAGCTGCAACAATGTTGACTTCAATCAATGTCTTTAAGAAGACTGAACTATTCCCTTTTAACAGACGCATTTTCAAGGATATTGACTTCATGCCAAGTAATAATACTGCGGAGTCTTTAAACATAAAAAATTTTAATGATTCTTCAGATGGTGCTCTTCTTCAGGCTTCATCAATTTCTCCTGGAGTGCCTGATCATGATCTTTCTTCCACTAACGGTTTGAACCCTTCTACCACAGCACAACATACTCAAAATTTCGTGTCACCTAACGACATCTGTGCCTTCACGACCTGCTTCCTATTCGTCAACCAGATCAGGGAAATCCTCACATACTACATCATCTCCCTGCAAGAGGATTTTAAACCAAAAAAAAAATTATGACAAAACTGCTAAACAGCAAAAGAAGAAAGAAAAGACTAAGAAAAAACTGGCAATGAGTTTTCCCACCTACGAAGAAAGACCATCGACCTCTAAAACATCAATTTCAGGAAAGTCTGCGACAAAAAGTCGCATTTCGAAGGCCAAGAAGAAAATGACTAGGAAAAGATGCCGAAAAGCTATTCCTATTGAACCGTCTGATGATAGTATCGATGAAGATGACCTTCCCCTGATCGATACAGACTCTGTTATGGACCCGGAATCGTTTAGTGAGACAGAAGAAGACGTTGAGAGTCCCCTTTGTGCATCAAATTCTTTGATGATTGCATGGGAGAAAAGTAGGCTAGATGCACCCAGTGTATTAAGTGGTCTCACGGGGATTGTCGGGAGATTGTCTTATTTCTATGCACTCCATGTTTTAAACTTTCTTTTATCTAATTTCTTTTCGTATTCTTTTTTTTACTTTTATTTCAATTATTTGTTTTCTTCTATTTTTTCATAACTACCCATTTGCATACTTTTGATTACCTACCTTTCGTTAGTTATCTTAAGTTAGGAAATTGTTTATGTGATCCTTTGCACTAGCTTTTTTTCATATTCGAAAAAAATACTTTTTTGTGATTAAATATTCTCGTCTAATAAAGTTATTTTATGAAATAGATTTGTCGTTTTATTTTAACATCCTGAAATCTTGATTTACTTTGACATTTTTGGTATGGGTGCCGATGCCGAATATGGCACTGGGTGTCATATTACGGACCCCATGTGTATCATATTAAGAACCCCTTTCTCTGGAACCGGCAAATGACACAGCACAAAAGAATTTTTTTTCCCAAGCTGTATTAATTTTTGAACAAACTTGACCCCAGAATATTATAGGGAGGAAATGGATCTACAACTGGTAATTTTTTGGTCAAAAAAGAGCATTCAAAAATAAACAAAAAATTACATCAACAAAAAGTGGTTCATATTTGGGCACTTTACCCTAGATGTAATCGTATTTCGCGTTACAATTCGCAAGAGTTAAATCTCGTGAAACTGCTTTGTAATTCTAATATGAAAAAAATGAAACTGTGGAATGAGGATTTGAAAATGAGAGGCGACTTTCAGAAATGTAGTTGAGATCAATATTCTGCAGATTTACATGTTAGAAATGTAATCAATATTTATAGTGCTCCTTTATATACAGAATTATTTTTTCTGTGGTGAATTTTCAAACGCTGAAGACAGAAAATAATAGTTTTCTGATAAGTACGTGTTGCTTTAGAAAAAATTGTCTCAATGGCCAGTGTCATTCGACTTTTCAGTGCATACGTGTCACGAATTGGAAATTGGTAAAAAGGGGCATAGGAAAGGAAGGGCTCGTGGAGCTAAAACTCTCTTCCCATTCAAACGAAGACAATTTTATATACAGCACAATTTGGGCCTTAAGTCAAGCGTGAGCCACAAATTAAAATAAAATAGAACAATATGTATATGTATACAACATGTACAATAAACAATATATATATATATATATATATATATATTGCAACTAAAGTTTTAGTGGTGCTACTCGAGTTTTAGCTGTTAAAAGTTTCACATCAATGTTAGAGTTATCACAAGTTTTAATGTAAATAACTGCTGAATTACATTTTTCTGAACTGCTGTGATGTCATTTTGTGGTGAAATATTACCTCATCTTGTGAGGTAAGTTAACTTTGAACATTATGTTTCGTGTGTAAAAATAATTACTATTTAAAACTGTAGAATTGTGATGAAAATAATAGTTTAGATTTAAACTAAATTTCGTATTAACATATTTTAGAACTAGTTTTGGGTTTGATTTAAGTAAAAATGAGTGAACTAACAACTTTTAAAACGAAAAGAGCTGCTCTACGGAGAAGTGTAACGAATTATATTAAGAAAATAGAAAGTATAATCGCAGATGGTGAGATTAATTTAACAGAATTAGAAGAAAATATTGAACTGTTAAAACAGAAAGAAACGGAACTAAAAAAACTTGATAGGGAAATTGAAACATTAATTACAGAATCTAAACAATTAGAGAGTGAAATAGATATCGCACAGGAAATTTCAGATAAAATTGGTTTGTGGAAATTTAAAGGTGAGAAAGTATTGAAAATCGAAAATGCGAAGTTAAGTAAAAGTGAAAATAAATCTAATAGTGTAATTTCAGAAAACATTTTTGAGAATATTAAATTACCTAGGTTATCATTACCTACTTTTGGAGGCAATATCACTGAATGAATAGCTTTTAAAGATCTTTTCAATGCATGCGTAAACAGTAATACGACTATATCTAATGCTCAAAAATTGCAGTATTTGAAGGCTTCATTGAAAGGTGAAGCGTATCGCGTCATTCAGTCTATTCAAATTTCGGATTCTAATTTTGAAATTGCATGGAATCTACTAGACGAAAGATATTCAAATAAGAGAGAACAAATTTTTGCATATATTAAACGATTTCTAAGTTTACCAGCAATTCAAACAGAATCAGCTATTGCTATTTTAAATCTAGTTGATAACATTAATGAAGTTATTTGCTCGTTAGAAGTATTGAACCAAACCATTGACAAATTTGGGGATACATTAATGACTTATTTCATTTTGCAAAAATTGGATCCTTCTACAAAATTGTGGTGGGAACGTCAGCTTAAAAGCAATGAAATTCCGAAACTTAAGAACTTAATTGAATTTCTTAAGAATTATGCAATAACTCTTCAAAATAGCAAGTTAGTGGTAAATAAGGTACCTAAATCTGTATTTCCAAATAAGAGTAATGCTTTTGTAGCTACTTTGAGTTATGGTTACTGTAAAGAAGAACATAGTTTAGCTAAATGCTCGAAATTTCTTAATTTGCCTGTTCAACAACGAGTAAATTTCGTAAAACATAATCATTATTGCTTCAATTGCTTATCTAATATGCATTTTCTCAATAAATGTAAGAGTCTAAATACGTGCCATCATTGCTTTAAGAAACATCATAGTATTTTGCACATGGTAAACAATTCAAGGAATAAGACTCAGACGAATAGCATGTCCCCACACGCACAAGAATTTATCCCTAAAAAAGTTGAGTCAGCGAGTGATAATGTTTCGTCTACAGTCTGTGCCTCTCATTATGAATCAAACGCAAAGAGTAATCAAAAGAGTCATATTTTGTTGTGTACCGCATTAATAAAAGTTCAAAATTGTAAAGAAGAGTTTGTAAAATGCAGATGTTTATGTGATACAGGCTCCCAGAAGTCATTCATTTCTAGAGATTGTGTAAGCAAATTAGGATTAAAAGTAAAAGATAGTTCTATTTCTGTGTCATGTTTGGGAACATTCAGAATGGAAACCTTCTATGGAAAAATCTTTGTCTAATCGCAGAATATTTTGATTATCCTGAACTTTTGTCCATCCTAAAAATTTAACAATAGCAATCTTGATTCGGAACCCACAGAATTAAAACATTATTCACGAAGGGAAACTAAGATTTAATAATCAACTCGCTGAAATAATTAATCTAGGTAGTCAATACAGTGATAGAACTTTCATTATCCAAGAACAAAAACTTCCGCGCTCCAAAATCTTGCAACTAAAGCTTTGAGTCAGTTAGCGATTGATGAGGGTCTTAATTTCCCAAAAGCAAAGTCTATAGTTTTAAGAGACTTTTATGTCGACGATGTTTAAACTGGTGTTGAGAATAGTCAGGAAGGTACTGAATTGATATCTGATTTGCAAAAAATGCTAAAAAAAGGTGGGTTTGAGCTACATAAATGGTCCACAAATGAACCATCACTATTGAAAAATGCTGGGTTAGCAAACACAGTTAACGATAATATACATAGTGTAGTGGGCAATAAGGCCACAAAAGTTTTAGGAGTGGAATGGCATCCTGATAATGATATGTTCAAATGTAGTTTCAGTGATATAAATTATCAAGGTGTCCCTACTAAAAGAATTATTCTGTCATTTGTCTCAACGCTGTTTGATCCATTGGGGTGGATTGCACCTTTTGTGATTCTAACTAAAATGATCCTTCAAGAACTGTGGAAATTACAATTATCATGGGATGACCCAGTACCAGCAAATATTGACCAAAAGTGGAAAATTTTGTGCCAAGAAATCAAACTCTTAAATTCTATATATATACCTAGAAAAGTAATCTTGCCAGATTATTCTCGATGTGAACTTCACGGATTTTGTGATGCGTCAGAAAAGGGTTATTCAGCAGTTATTTACATTAAAACTTGTGATAACTCTAACATTGATGTGAGACTTTTAACAGCTAAAACTCGCGTAGCACCACTAAAACCTGTCACGATTCTAAGACTGGAATTATGTTCTGCAGTATTACTGGCACACTTAATACAGGCAGTCAGAGCTGCATTACATATAAAACCTGATTCTGTGCACGCATGGAGTGATTCACAAATTGTATTGTCATGGCTAAGATCAAATCCTAAAAGATGGCAAGTCTTTATAGCCAACAGAGTATCTGAAATCCAATCCATTTTACCAGCTGAGAATTGGAACCATGTGGACGGAAAAGAAAACCCTGCTGATTGTGCATCACGTGGGTTACTTCCTGCAGAACTACTGTCCCATGACTTGTGGTGGAACGGCCCACTATGGTTAAGAAGCAGAGAGGTTCCCGTGCATGAACCTATTCCCATAAATGAAGAATTACCAGAAGCACGTAAAACCTTATCATTTGTAGCTTCTGAAACTGTAAAAGAACTTGATATTATATCAAAAATATCTTCGTTTTCCAAACTGCAACGCATATTTGCTTGGATATTGAGATTCATCTCCAATTCAAAGGCAACACGTGTAGAAAGAAATACATCCTTTTTATTAAGCAGTGAAATTCAAGCCGCAACACGCTGTATTATTCGGATAGTTCAACAAGTGAACTTCAGTAAAGAAATTCAGTATTTAGAAGCTGGAAAAGAGCCACCTGCAAATAGCAGTCTCATGTGCTTGTGTCCAATTTTAGATGATAACAAAATATTAAGAGTAGGAGGAAGATTGAAAAACGCACAGCTGTCGGAGAATGAAAAGCACCCAATCTTATTACCATCAAAGCACCATGTGACTAAGATCATAATTAAACATTATCATGAAAAATACTTACATGCAGGTCCAGAACTTCTTCTTTCTTTAATTAGACAGCAATTTTGGATCATTACTGCTAGGTCTGTTATTCGGAAAATGGTAAGAGCTTGTGTTACGTGTTGCAGATATAAAGCTCAAACTGCAAAACAAATAATGGCTGATCTTCCAGCATCCAGAGTAACACAATCACGACCATTTCATCGAGTTGGAACAGATTTTTCTGGACCATTCATGATTAAATATCGTACAGGAAGCGGCGTAAAATCATTTAAATCATATGTGTGTATTTGTCTGCTTCGTCATCAAAACAGTCCATCTTGAAGTCGTCGAAGATCTTTCAACAAAGGCATTCTTAAGTGCATTAAAACGATTTATTGCAAGAAGAGGGAAACCTTTTGAGATTTTTAGTGATTGTGGAACCAACTTCAAAGGTGCAGAAAAAGAAATTAACAAATATCTTTTGCAGTGCAAGCAGAATGAAGAAATTCGCAAATTTTTGTCGTCAGAGGAAATAACTTGGACATTTAATCCGCCTTCTGCTCCACACTTTGGTGGACTGTGGGAATCTGCAGTAAAATCCATGAAATCGCATCTGAAGAAAACCGTTGGTGACACTGTATTAACCTATCTTGAGTTCCAAACCTTGGTTACACAAGTTGAAGCTTGTCTCAACTCTAGGCCACTGTGTCCCATATCATCTGACCCAACAGACTTGACTGCTGTAACGCCAGGTCACTTCTTAGTTGAAACTTCGCTAACCTCCATACCTGAACAAGATCTAAGTAACAGTCCCTTGAGTCACCTCGATAGATGGCATGTGAGACAGTTCATCTTACAGAAATTTTGGAAAAGATGGAGCCGGGAATATTTGGCTCAACTTCAACAAAGACCTAAATGACAGAAAAGTCAGCGAAATTTAGACGTCAATGACTTAGTCCTCATAAAAGATGACAATCTTCCACCACTTAAATGGAAATTAGGGAGAATACTAACTGTTCATCCAGGTTCATATAATAAGGTCAGAGTTGTGACGATCAAGACTAGTAGTGGTGTAATTGATCGTCTAGTAGTGAAACTGTGTCCACTTCCTAAAGAAACTAAAACCTGTGAACTAAAAACTGTTTAACATTTTTCTATTTTTATTTTGCATTAATTTGTTTGTGTTATTAATTGTTTTTTTCATTATAGTCAGAAATTATATGCAACTAACCACTTGTTGAAATCCCAGGGGATTTCAACGGGGGCCAGAATGTTTGTGTAATTATCGTCTGCAGCGAGCTAAAGCTGCATGTTCCTTGATTTCATGTGCTCCGAATTTATGTAAGTTTCTTTTCTTACTTTCCGTGTTTGGCAACACTCAGTGTTCTGTTTTCTTGTTGTTTTAGAATGTGAAAAAAGGATGTTATAGAATAAGCCGTGTGATGGCTCGCTTTTAATTGTTTGTGAATAAACCGCTTTTATACAGTCCATTGTATTGTGTTTTTAGTTAAGAACCAGCCGTGTGTGTGTATAGTTTAAAACGCAATAACATTCTTGTTTTCACTAGCGCTCCGGCTAGATTTGTACCAAGAATGTTATTGCGTTTTAAACTATACACACACACGGCTGGTTCTTAACTAAAAACACAATACAATGGACTGTATAAAAGCGGTTTATTCACAAACAATTAAAAGCGAGCCATCACACGGCTTATTCTATAACATCCTTTTTTCACATTCTAAAACAACAAGAAAACAGAACACTGAGTGTTGCCAAACACGGAAAGTAAGAAAAGAAACTTACATAAAGTCGGAGCACATGAAATCAAGGAACATACAGCTTTAGCTCGCTGCAGACGATAATTACACAAACATATATATATATATATATATATATATATATATATATATATATATATATATATATATATATATATATATATATATATATATATATATATATATATGTGTGTGTGTGTGTGTATGTATGTGTATACAATACATACAATATACAATATATATATATTATATATATAAACTTAATGTAAAATTAAAGCATTGAAACATAAGAAATTGGCCATACACAATGAAATCACAATACCAGATAGCAGAGTCAAATTACAAATTAAATTATGCAGTCCTAAGAAATGAAATATTATTAATTCAAATGAAAAAACAAAAGTATAAACACAAATGAAAGATTATAATGTAAATCACTTTTTCAAAGGAAGGAAATTTGCAATTATAAGCAAAGAACAATCGTTTTCTGTAGAAATATATATATATAATACATATATACGGAAAAATTTGAACAATGTGTACAAATGATGTCACAGTTATCTTTAGTGTAGCATTTGTAAAAGTTTCATTATTTAAAACTATTACGTTACACTATCATTTAATTTTTTTATTTTATTTTATATAGCACGATAAATTTAAATACGCATTTTAAACTTCATTTTGCTGAAAATTTACTATTTTATTTTGAATGTGATACGTGATGAGCAGTAATTGATAAAATAAATGACCTTACTTAATTTAATTTGCATTTCATGCTGCAGTGGTTTTGATGTTACAATCGCTGTAGACAAAATATTAAAAAAAAAGCAGCGATCCGTGCGAAAAACTCGCTGAAATGATAAAAATATAGATAATAAATGCTTCTCTCTTAAAATATCAATGGAACATTTACTGACCTAAATATTTCACGTAACATAAGAGGAATTGTCGTCATTTTTATTTATTATTTCACATCAGCAAGGTAAAGTGATAAGAAACTGATAAAATCTCGTTCTTTTTTAAACAAACTTTCATTTTCATATGATAATTGTAAGTAAGAGTAATATTACCTTCAACAGTTTCTATAGCGCAAACGAATACCTTTAATTTTGAAGAGGAATTTTTTTTATCGTCATTTTTTGCATACTTTCGGATACAACATTAGTGAATTTCTAGGGATCGAAAAAAAAAGGCATATCTTTAGCATAAAAAATATTATGTAAGCATTTAATTTCGTACATCTCACGGTTCTCGAGTTTAAATTGCATTCCAATATCCACGAAATACGATATTAGAGCTTTTTGATGATTGTATGATCTTTTATTTTGACAATTTGTCAGCTGTAACTCTAGTGAAATCTAATGACACCAGAAATAACCTTCAGAATATTAAACACTATCTAAAAAATATAATAACATTATTCTTGCGGGAGCAGTGTTTCGAAAACATAGCCCTTTCGGAGCTAAATCTAGCCCATTTTTTGCCTGGTCCAGCCCGAAAAAAAAAAGTTTCAGTCCCTGGAACCAAATCAAATCTAGCTCTAAACGGTTAACTTAATTTCATTTTTTAATGAATAAATATCAAAGCTGAAACATTTTACTGTTTGTTGATGTTTTACAATGCGTTGCATAATCCAATAATGAAGTGATTCTAATTTCATTGTATATATATACGAAACATATCATTTACAACTATGACTATAGGAACGCATTGTTGAAGGCACTTGTAGTGCAATTAAAGCAGATCTTAATAAGATAAGTACAATAAATGCTACTAAAATTAATAATATTTGTTATTATATGTGACCAGAGTTTACTTTATTTCTTTTGGCGCGCTTTTTAGCATTTTCTACAAAAAATCAGCCTTTTTTTCCTTGATCAGTTGACAATATTAGCTACGGAAATCTACCAGAATCGAATTATGGCTGTACTCTAATCTAAACTGTTTGCTCTATATAATATCCAAGACATCATTTTCATAAAATTTGTAGATGTCATTATTCAGATACCAAGAAATCTATCAGCGTTTCGCATTTTTCTAAAAAGACAAAGGATATTTTCAGAAAGTGGTGTCAATATTGTTTTTTTTTGTTTTTTAAATCGATTTTCTGGACACGACAGCTACGACAAGTCGTTTTTGGGAGGCAAACTGTTATAATTCAAAGAATTCACATTTATAAGGATGCGAAAAATGTTGTATTACGATTCTTTGGCAGTAGAATATTTATGGTTTTAAATTCCATGCAGGTGTATAAAAATATCGTTTTGTTTCAGGAAAATTTGCGTTGTTGAAATAAAAAATTTAAAAATAAGAGAACACTTTTTAAAACTACGTTGTACATGAATATTGATTGGAAACTTTACTCATCTGCTTTTAGCAATTTCTATAAAGTAAAAAATAAAAATATTATTTCTTATTACTTAAATCATGAAATTTAACAACGTATTGTGCGCTTTGTATTACCGACCAATTATAGTGGTTGTTTAATGGTTCAAATTCAAAACTAATATTGGCATAAATTTACGTCAGTTTTAAACAATATTAAATTTTGCAGTTATTTATACCCGATATTGAAAAAATATCGCTAATAATGTTAAAAATATTATCAATGGAATGTCAATATTGGTGAAATATTTGGGCTGAACTAGAAGTATTTACATAGAAATTCTACTACATCTATAATAGGACATTACATTTTGTGTAATGACGATGTTTTTGCAATACCGGTAATGGATTGAATTTCTAAATTAAAACCAATAAATACAATATTAAATATAGATTGCTCTTTATCTAATATAAGACTACCACTTCTTCTCATACACTAATAGAATAGTACAGGTAAAATATGGGTTTTTTTAAACAACTGATGGTCATTCCCCAAAATTTGGGTAGAACGTCGTTTTGGCACTAGAATTAAAGATCCGATGAGTTGCCAAAAAATAAAATTGTTTTACCCTGTTTGGGGGGGGGGGGGAATAGGGGGAAACTTTTACTCAGGAGCGACGAGGATAATTTTTTTTAAGTAGGTCAAGTGGGGTATCATTTATTATGCATTTTTTAATTCTGAATCGAACGATACCATTCACAAGTCGATACAATGATTCGTTGTAAACTTACACCATGTTATGCAAAAATAAAGTCGACGATTTTTCTTCAGTGCAGTTAATGTAGGTTTTTACAGAAACAACTGATGGTCATTCACGAAAATTTGGGAAGAACTTCGTTTTGGCACTAGAAAAGAAGATCCGATGAGTAACCAAAAAATAAAGTTGGTTATGAGAGGCAAAGAGGGACATTTTAACTCAGGGAGGGGATAATTCAACCTTTTTTAAATAAGTCAAGTGGGGTATCGTTTACTATGCATTTTTTAATTTGGTATCGAACGACAGCACCCGCAAGCTGATACGATGATTCGTTATAAAGCTATGCTAGATTTTATAAATACGAAGTGGGCGGTTATATTTCAATGCAGTTAATATAGGTTTTTACAGAAACAATTGATAGGCTTTCACGAAAAAATGAAGATCCGATGAGTACCCAAAAATTAAAGTTGTTTTACCGTGTTTTTTTTTTTTGGGGGGGGGGAGGGGGGTAAAAAGATGGCATTTTAATTCAGGCGTGTTTGAATAAAATCGTCGACTTTGCATTTATAAAAACTGGCGTAACTTTGTAAAAAACGATTGAATCGAATTGCGAATGGTTTCATTCGATTCAGAATTAAAAAATACACGAGCAGAGAAGACCGAGCTATGCTCGGTCAAAATTAGCTTTGAATTCAAATATCATGACCCATGACCAAAATGACCCACTAATCAAATTTTCTCGAAAATGTGACCAAGCTCAACTGTCTTTTCGTGCTTGAAGCCCGTAGGATATAACATATAGTCAAAATAATCTGAGCCGTTTTCTAGATAAAGTTAGCTTGACCCACAATGACCCCAAAATGACCCACTAATCAGATTTTCTCGAGCATGTGACCTAGCCCAAACATTTTCTCGTTCCCAAAAATCGTAGGATACCAAATTTACTTCAAATCGTCTGAGCCGTTTTTAAGATAAAAATAGCTTGACCCATAATGACCCATAAACAAAATGACCCACTAATCGAATTTTCTCGAACATGTGACCTAGCCCAACAGTCTTCTCGTGCCCAAAAACCATAGGATGCAAAATTTAGTGTAAATAGTCTGAGCCGTTTCTAAGATAAAATAGCTTGACCCATAATGACCCAATAATCGAAATTTCTCGAGCATGTGACCTAGCTCAATGATTTTCTCGTGCCCAAAACCATAGGATACAAAATTTAGTTCAAATCGTCTGAGCCGTTTTTAAGATAAAAGTAGCTTGACCCATAATGACCCATGACCAAAATGACCCACTAATCGAAATTTCTCGAACATGTGACCTAGCCCAACAGTCTTCTCGTTCTCTAAAACTGTTTGATACTAAACTTTGTTCAAATCCTCTGAGCCGTTTTTAAGATAAAATAGCTTGACCCATAATGACCCATCACCAAAATAATCCACTAATTGAATTTTCTCGAACATGTGAGTTAGCCCAACAGTCTTCTCGTGCCCGAAAACAATAGGATGCAAAATTTAGTGTAAATAGTCTGAGCCGTTTTTAAGGTAAAATAGCTTGACCCATAGTGACCCATGACCAAAATGACCCTCTAATTGAATTTTCTCGAACATGTGACTTAGCCCAACAGTCTTCTCGTGCCTGAAAACCATGGGATGCAAAATTTAGTGTAAATAATCTGAGCCATTTTTTAGATAAATTAGTTTGACCAACATTGTCCCAAAAATGACCCACTAATCGAATTATCTCGGACATGTGACCTAGCCCAATGATTTTCTCGTGCTCGAAACACGTAGGATACAAAATTTAATCAAAGTCGTTTGAGCCGTTTTTTAGATAAAATTAGCTTGACCCGCGTTGACCCAAAAATGACCCACTAATCGAAAGTTCTCGAACATGTAACCCAGTCCAATAGTCTTCTCGTGCCCGAAAATAGTAGGATACAAACTTTAGTCAAAATCGTTTGAACCGTTTTTTAGATAAAATTAGCTTGACCATGACCCAAAATGACCCAAAATGATCCACTAATCAAATTTTCTCGAACCATGTGACCTAGCCCAATGGTTTTCTGGTGCCCCAAAACGGTTGGATACAAAATTCCGTCAAAATCGTTAGAGCCGTTTTTAAGATAAAATTTGCATATTGTATATAACCACACACACACAAGATTTGCTCGTATTAGAATACATGATAACAAACGATACCCTACTTGACCTATTTTTTAAACAAATGATTTCTTCCCCCACCCCCTTCCTGAGTTAAAAATCCCCCCCTTCATTTCCCCAAAAAAACAGAGTAAAACAACTTTATTTTGGGATAACTCGTCGAATCTTCATTTCTAGTTCCAAAACGAAGTTCTTCCCAAATTTTCGTAAATGGTCATCAGTTGTATTTTACTCAATTTTTGATCTATTTTACCTATACTATAATTGCATGAAAGAATTTAATTCACAATTCATTATTCAGTATCAGAAACTTGTTTGGTTTTTTGGGTATATCATAAATTGTAATAATGTCAATACTTAACAAAAGAATATTAAGAAAATCTAACAGTTATCTAACTACTATCCCCAAGCAATTAAACAATGTCTTGGTTAAAAAAATAAAAGAAAGAAACAAAGAAAATTATAGCCCAAAAGCTTTATTTTCAAGGAAGATCTGAAAAAAATCTCAGTAGTAAATTTCTCGGCTAATCAAAGGAGTTAATGAAAAGTCCAATATAAATCAAGCAGCCATGGATCGTGGCTGAAATAATCAAAAAGAAAAATAGTTGAGGGAAGGGAACATAATGGAATATTTTTATAAAACTGCCAAAAACTAACATAGTGCTTTAGCAGGTGTTAAAAACTCCAGGCAAAATTTAGCAAAAATGTAAAATCTAGAGCGCTCCCGATTTTCAGCTAAACATAAATTTATTTCTGATTTCAATGAATTCGTAACTGCTAGAAGCAAGACCAACGAAACAACATATTAAAATTCCAAAAATTAATACACTCAATGAGATAATTGAGCGTATTATTTTGGAAAATATACATATCAAAATGAATCATTTTTATTTTTGATTTATATATTTTTTTTAACTTCTTTGATAGTAAATATAAAATAATAAAATAACTATATCGGATGATTCAAAACAGATTTAATGACGATTATCTCTTAAACCGCAGCTCATAAATACATAATTCCAAAAAGTTTACAAATCAAGAATAGTTTGAGCACAAAATGGCACTAAAATCGGACAGACATTATTTTAAAGTCATAAAACATTGAAAATCACAAAATTCAAAATATCAGAACTCTGTACATTTTGGTAGTAAAAGAACAAGATTTTTTAATATCCTTCTTAGACGCAGGACAGTATTTTCTAAATATAAGAAAAGGGGCCGAAAAAAATTATTTTTCGTATTTTAATGTGTATGCAGCGCTTTCTAAAACAAATGTCATATCTAAAAACTATACTTGATTTTCATGATTTTTATAATTGGAAGTATGTTTCTATCATCAGCGGTTTAAAAGATAATCTCCTTTACAAATTTGTTTTGAATCCCCCTCAATACACAGAAAAAAATAAAACCCAATTTGGGTCGAAAGATACTTAGGTATGTGCCCAAACTGGGCCATGCCTGTTTTGGTTACCACTCTGTGTATCCATTTTAAGCGCTGTTAAATACCCATTTTCAAAAAAAAAAAAAAATTTTTTTTTTTTTAAATGGGTATTTAACAGTGCCCAAAATGGGTACACAATGATAACCAAAACAGGCTTGGCCCAGTTTGGGTACATACCTAAGTATATTTCGACCCAAATTGGGTTTTATTTTTTTCTGCGTACATATTGCTAACACTTTATACTGAATTTTACGTGAAAAAAGTTAATTTCTTACCAATTAATGGTGGTATAATCAGATAAAGTGGCCCACTTAGTACGTTACAAGCCGAAACAGCAACCGCTTCTATGTCTTCGTCGAAGTAGTCAGCTGTTATTGCTGGAATCAGTGGAATAAAACTGGACTGGCATACACACCAAACCAACAAAGCAATCATCAGAGACTCGAATCCGACAGTGAATGGCAGAATTACTGTGCAGATGCCGCTGATGAGCTGAGTTAAAGTTCCAAAATGGGTTCTGCTCATGTAACCACCATCGGTTACCCATCCAAGCCCCATCATTCCAAAAGCACCGGACAATGATATACCCATCATGATGTACTTCTCGTATTCGATATCAATATTATGATCTCTCGAGAAGTCTACAATAACGGTGATTAGAGAAGTGAAATGAAGATTGACAATGGCGTTGATGATACAGATCAAAATAAATACAGGATTCATGTACATGCTAAAAAGCAAGTTCTGTGACTGCGTGGCGTTTTTGGTAAATGGCTCAGGTGCAGCTATAGTTTGTTTACCATAAACATCGCAATTTGCATGTCGGAAAAAGTCATCAGCTTTTTCGTATTTTAAAAGAACTGGAATTTTTAGAGAGTATGCTGAGTCAAAGACACTATCATATTTCATGTGACTAGGAAAGCTCAAGATATTTTCTGTCCTTTTATACGTATTCTTTTCATCCAAGTGTCTTTTCTCCAAGTGTGATTTGCAGTCTGTAAGAGTATAAGAACTTTGTTCTGTACCAAAATATATAGTCGAAACTACTTCATATTTATGTTTTTTAAAGTTATGTGGTAATTGAAGTTTTTCATTTCCGAAATGAGACTCGGTAGGCGCAATTATAGTTTTTAAATACGATTCGTAGTTCTGATAATAGGTGTTGCCTGTTGTTTTAAAATAATTCGAGTTTTTGTTATTTTTATCTGTTGTTGTTGTCACAGAAATAGTCTTGTCATTGTTGTATGAATCACATTGTAAAGCATGTTTAATTTTTTCATTACCTTTTTCATCTAAATTTTCATAATTATTCTTGCTACTTTTCCTAAAAGACCTTTGTATTTTTGTGTTACCTTCTTCACAAGAACAACATCTTTTATTTAGAGACATTACATATTTGTTGTCATTCACCTGTTCCTTAGAGCCCGACTGCTTCCATAAAAATTCTATACTATGTCTTCTGATAAAAGAATCCGCCTTCCCATTTATTTTCATTTCTTTTTTATTTTCAAATTTAGATTCATCACTTAGATTTGTTATTATAGGACTAGTACTTGAATACGAATCATGTTTCTCTCCATATTTCAAAGGACTGTTTTCACGCACTGTTTTGAAATTCGGTGGTTTTAGCAACATTGAAAGGGGAAGGCAGTGCATGTTGATTCCTGCTATAATAAGAAATGTTCCTGAAAGACCATATTTATTCAGGAGTGCTTCGAATATTGGTGGGAAAATGAAAAAACCAACAGGACTTCCAAGATAACTCATTCCCAAAGCTATCGATCGCTGTTTGAAGAAGTATTCATTTATGATGACTGGAAGAAGTAGCGAAGACAAACCAAATCCTATACCTATACAGTAAAAGAACGAATTATTTATTAGTTTCAATGACTAGGAACATTAAGAAGGGTATGAGTTTCATAAAGTAAGTCTAAATCAGTAGTTCCGAACCTTTTTGACATGCGGAGCATTTTTTTAGAATGTATTTCTCTTATGGAGTTCTTTAAACCTTTTTTTGTAATTCTATGCCTTACTTTTTAATAGTATTTAAACGCATTAGAACAGAGCAGAGGAAGAGAAAGTACATAGTAATAAAATGGAAAGTAAAGAGATGGTTAAACAATTGCGCAACATCCATCCGATGAAGTTGGATTTTTAAAACTCTGAAATTTACCGTAATACTCAGTTTATTTCTCAACTAAAACCATATTACATGAAATTGGTCACATAATAAAGGTTCAATAAATCAAGTCATTTGTGTAACAAAACATTTTTCATTATTAGTGAGAACAATATAGAAAATTTCTGTTCAAGATGTAATTACTATTTTTTTATTATTTTGATTCTACATTTTGCTTCCCAAGCTTTAAATTACTTCAGTTTTTATTTATTTTTCTGAAAGTGGTCGCGTAGTTCCTAGGAAATACATGCAGAGTTCTCAGAGCTCCTCAGAGCTCAGGTTGGAAACCGCTGACCTTACATAATTTATAGACTTTTTTTTTCTTTCCTTTTTGCGAAGTTTCTTGACTCATTTAATTGTATATATAAATTTAGATTCAATTTTTAACACTTTTGCGTAATTATTTATCAATTCTCATGTGGAACGTGAGTGTTTATATTTAACGGCTTCATTTTATCAATGGTATTAACAAAAACTGTTAACATCACTGCAAAATTATAGTAAAGAAGTTCTACGTTATCAAAATCAGACAAACATTTATCTCTTACATGCATTATAAGTATATGATCAGTATTGAAGACAAATAATGTATTTTAACCCTTTTTATCCTGACGGTACTTATAAGTATCACTGTAACCCCTTCGCGACGAGCGTCCTTTACAGAATTTTTAATCTTTTGCCACCGGTTTTTGAAAACAGAAATTTTCGCCTAATTGAATCTCAGAAATGCTGTCATTAAATAAGCCAAAGTTTACAATAAAAAGTTACTGGTGGAAATAATCGAGGATTCTGAGCACCTAAAAAGTAGCTGGAAAATTAATTCAGGATATAAAGGGTTATAAAGCGAGAATAATTCTTTAAATATTTCTCAGAGTTTCATTTTGTAGATTATGTAGGACGCATAAAGAAAACTATTTTAAATTCTTAAGAAAAAAATATTTTTGAGGAATAAAGTCAAACCGTCCTAACAATTTCTGAAAGTAAATCGCTTCCCTAATCACAAATACTTAACCAGTAATCCCGTAGTGGGGTGGGATTATAGAGATTCCAATGCATGTATTTCACGATGGCCAAAGCATTGACAATGTAATTTAAGGGTTAAAGACTAAATTTAAGTTGAAAATATATGGTATGCTGGGAAAATATATGGATATTATGGTATGCTAGGATAAGGGAATTTGTTTACCGTCAAAACAAAAATACTGTTTTAAACAAGCCTCTTTTCTTCTTAAAAAAAAAAAAAAAAAAAAAAAAAAAAAAGACGGTTATGTTATAAAAAGTGGTTTGAACCAAACGGAAAATGTGGTGAATTCAAATGAATTAAAACTTTTCATGTAGCTTGTATTGTGATGCATTTGGTTGATATTCTTCTAAATTTTCTTGAACACGCAGTAAATTACTTGAAATTCAAAGTAATAAAACACAATGTAAACACATTGATAATTTGTGTTACTACAGAGGTGCAAAAATACAAAACACAGTTTTAAAACATTAAAACTATTAGATGTTAAAATTCATGAGCTTTCGGCTAAACATTAGCCTTCCTCAGATTAAAACAAGCAGTCGAGAAGACGCAGCTCCGAATGGCGCGCTTTGGAAGGTCCAAAATGGGCGAGCGAAACCAATCCACTATGAAATGGAGGGAGTGAAGGAAGTTGGGATGATACCATTACAAGCCGGGGAGGGGGGTCAGCAAAAACCAAAAACCCCAGTGACACCCAGTACATTATACCAGTGACGCAGCGAAAACCCGAAAACCGTAAGCCCAAAACCGAAGATTCCGTCACTCTCATATATACAGCTAGCAGGACATCAAAGGAAAATCGAAACGCCGACATTTAATATCCCTGTAAATATGAGGCATACCGTTTCGATTTTTTCACATTAGTCTTATATCTATGGCCTAACTCTATCCTGAAATTTATAGATTTCTACATGCAGTAGATTTTGAGATCTGGAAACCAATTTTTAAGCGAAAATGGAAAATGTAATGGTGTAATGGGCACAGAGGTGTTATCTCGAAAATGGATCGAACGATTTTTTTTAAATTAATATATTATATTAATCGCTTTTAGATGAAGAGAGTAAGATTTTGAGCTAACGTAGGAAAACTCTTGTTTTTTATATAATCCAGCTTCAAAATCGGACTCTTTTCTTATGCTTTTTCTGGTAGACTAACATTAAAGATTTTCGGCCTTTTCACCCTTTTTTATTCCTGCGCGGTCAGGATGTTCATGGGTATCACGGTTATAGTTAAAGGCGATTTCGCAATCATATGTGGCTGAAGAACTATTTAGATTTTTTTTTTTTTTTTTTAATATGAAAACAGTTTATTATACATTCCAAAATATGTATTAAATTAAATTATGGTTAAATTTTTTTTCTTTCTTGTTCGGATGCAAATAATTCATATTTTTAATCTGCATTTGGTAGAAATTTTTAATAAGAAATTGTTTTTTTGCTAGTATACAGTGGGCAAAGTCTCTAGCCATGCCAACCAACCAATCGGTTGATTATCTGACTGATAGTTTAGCCACAGTAGTTTAGCTTTGGCTTAGCTGTTATTACTTATTATTAGTTTGTCTTTGGCTTGGCTCTTATTTATTAGTTTGTCTCGACAGCTAAAATTTCACATTTTATAATTTTTATATCAATACTTCAGGTAAGAATGCTTTTTAACCTGATTATTTCCTGTATTTATAATAATTTTTTGTTACTAACATTCTTATGTTTTAATGCGTGCAAAATTTAAGATTGGCGAAAAAGCTGTGTGAAACTGCTAATCTATTTTATTAATATAGTATTAGCATACATTTCTTAAATTTTTATTTTCTAAATTTAAAGCACATACATTTCAAAACTATATTATTATTTTAGAAAAAAAAAAAAAAAAAAAAAAAAAAACTCTTATTCCTAATATTACATTGGGTCGGTGACGAAAATGATTTTTTTCTTATTATTATTTCACAGCAGGTCGAGTTTTCTCCGACCTTATGAAATAAGATTAATTTCTTTTTTTTTTTTTTTTCAGCTGTGGAAGAAAATCAAACGGTTTGTTGATTTTTTTATTAAAAAGTAGGTAGAGGTGCGTAGAGACCCTCGCGCTAGATAAACTATTTTTATTGATAAAACGATGTTTTTGGTTTACGATTTTTTATTTCGCCGTAATGCATGCATGATTTCTGGAACTTTTGGAAGAAAATAGGTAAAAATCATCTATTTTCATTCATGTTCCAGTGTTCATGCATGCATTACGACGAGAAAAAAAAATCGCAAACCAAAAATGTCGTATTTTGCAATAAAAACACTAGATGGCGCCAGCTCTCAACAGCACCCTGCTTTCGCCAAGACTGGCGAAAAAAATATCCAAGTTGGCGGAGGGAACAGAGAACGGAAATGCTCCCAAAGAACCTTTACTTTTCACAAAATGGGCCCCAAGAAAAATAACTGAACAGATGTGTTACACTCACGCTAAAATGTAAACAAAAGATTGGCGACTGTTTGGATGGCACGATTTCCAAGACTGCGCCAAGCTACTAAATACAAGCTTAATAGCCAGGTTGCCATAAAAGAAAAAACAGTCCCCAAAGTTTGGAGACTTTTTTCTTTTTTTTAACTGATTAAATTTTTTTTTTTAGCGTGAGTGTAAAGCATGCATCGACCCTTGGCTGTCCTCTTTAAAAAAAAAAAATAAACGCAGTTAAATAAATGTTTCCTAAAAAAACCCACCCTATTACTACATAAAATATTTTACTAAAGTTCGTTTTGTTCTGTTTTTCCGCACCATTTCCAATAATAAAAACAGTTAAAAATACCTAAGGAGTGCTTATTTAGTTTTAAAACAAATTAACAATTGCAGAATTCTGACAAAACAGAGCTTCATTTTTACAGATTTTGTTATATAAGAATTTTAGAATGACCTACATAAATTATTTTTTTATGCTAAACCATTAATATGTACTAAAATGTTCCATTTTCAATACAAAATTCAGTACAATCATCATTAAATATATCACTTGCAATAAGCCTGTATTATGCATTGAAATGTATTTATTTCAATAAATTGATTTATCTTTTGTGCCATGCTGTCGAAAATTCAAAGAAAAATTTATGTAAATGGTTTTTTTTTGCATCATACTATCCATTTGCATACATTTCACTTAGTTTGGATACTATGATGCAAAATAAACCTTTACATAAATTTTTCTTTCAATTTTCGACAGCATGGCACAAAAGATAAAACAATTTATTGAAATAAAGAACCTTTTAGTAGCTTTTTCGCCAATCTTAAATTTTGCACCCATTAAAACATAAGAATATTAGTAACAAAAAATTATAAATACAGGAAATAATCAAGTTAAAAAGCATTCTTACCTGAAGTATTGCAATAAAAATTATGAAATGTGAAATATAAAAATTTAGCAGTCAAGACAAACTAATAAGAGGCAAGCCAAAGCTAAACTATATCATGGCATGAATAAGTGATATAAGCATAAGCAGATCCATAAGCAACCGATTGGTTGGTTGGCATGGCTAGAGACTTTGCCCACTGTATACTAGCAAAAAAAACAATTTCTTATTAAAAATTTTGAAATCATAAATACCAATCGAATTTTATACATGTAATTACGAATTTCTCGTTTTTAAAATTAAAGATAATTCATTTTTCGACCAAATGCAGATTAAAAATATGAATTGTTTGCATCCGAACAAGAAAGAAAATAAGGAGACTCATAAGGTTAGACCCCTTGACTCATATTACCTTTATTTTTAACCTCATCGACAAAATTAATACTTTTTATGTACCGGATTGGCAATACATTTTTTTATCGCCCGATAGACAAAATTCTTGATTTTTATGCACCCGTTTGATGAAATTTGGGTTTTTTACGTGCAAACTTAACGAAATTAATGTTTTTTCATGCCCGATCAACGAATTTTTTTTTTTATGCAAGCGTTTGATGAAATTTGCGTTTTTCATTTGCTAATAAATGAAATTCATGATTTTTACCGGCCTGTTTGATGAAATTTATAATATTTTCTCCCCCTATAGAGAAAATTCATGTTTTTTCTGTGCCGATCGATGAAATTCCTGATTTTTGCACATTGATCTACGAAATTCCTGATTTTTATGCTGCAAAATGACGAAATTTGCAATTTTTTCAGACTAATTGGTATCTAATGCAGTTTAATTCATTCGACTTGACAATTTTTATGCACCTCATCGACAAAATTCATACTTTTTACGGGCCGGATTGACAAAAAAATTTTATCACCCGATTGCCAAAATTCTTAATTTTTATGCACCCGTTTGAAAAAATTTGTGATATTTACGTGCAAACTTTACGGAATTAATGATTTTTTCATACCCGATCAAAGAATTTTTTGATTTTCATGCGACCGTTTGATGAAATTTACGATTTTCATGTGCTTATAAATGAAATTCATGATTTTTACCTGCTTGTTCGACGAAATTTATGATCTTTTCTCCCCCTATCGAGAAAATTCATGTTTTTTCTGTGCTGATCGATGAAATTCATGATTTTTGCACATTGATCAACAAAATTCCTGATTTTTATGCTGCAAAATAATGAAATTTGCAATTTTTTCAGAGACTAATTGGTATCTAATGCAGTTTAATTCATTCGACTCGACAATTTTTACGCGCTTCATCGACAAAATTCATACTTTTTACGTGCCGGATTGACAAAAAAATTTTTTATCACCCGATTGCCAAAATTCTTGATTTTTATGCACCCATTTGATGAAAGTGATTTTTACGTGCAAACTTGACGAAATTAATGTTTTTTCATGCGCTAATAAATGAAATTAATGATTTTTACCCGCCTGTTTGACGAAATTTATAATCTTTTCTCCCCCTATCGAGAAAATTCATGTTTTTTCTGTGCCGATCGATGAAATTCATGATTTTTGCACATTGATCAACAAAATTCATGATTTTTATTTTGAAAAATAATGAAATTTGCAATTTTTTCAGAGACTAATTGGTGTCTAATGCAGTTTAATTCATTCGACTTGACGATTTTTACACACCTCATCGACAAAATTCATACTTTTTACGGGCCGGATTGACAAAAAAAATTTTAATCACTCGATTTCCAAAATTCTTGATTTTTATGCACCCGTTTGATGAAATTTGTGATTTTTACGTGCAAACTTCACGAAATTAATGACTTTTTCATACCCGATCATAGAATTTTTATATTTTCATAATGACCGTTTGATGAATTTTGCGATTTTCATGTGCTAATAAATGAAATTCATGATTTTAACCCGCCTGTTCGACGAAATTTATAATCTTTTCTCCCCCTATAGAGAAAATTCATGTTTTTTTTGTGCCGATCGATGAAATTCATGATTTTTGCACATTGATCAACGAAATTCCTGATTTTTATGCTGCAAAATAATGAAATTTGCAATTTTTTCAGAGACTAATTGGTATCTAATGCAGTTTAATTCATTCGACTCGACAATTTTTACGTACCTCATCGACAAAATTCATACATTTTACGGGCCGGATTGACAAAAAAAAATTTTATCACCCGATTGCCAAAATTCTTGATTTTTATGCTACCGTTTGATGAAATTTGTGATTTTTCTGCTACCGTTTGATGAAATTTGTGATTTTTACGTGCAAACTTGACGAAATTAATGTTTTTTCATGCCCGATCAATGAATTTTTTAATTTTTATGCGAGTGTTTGATGAAATTTGTGTTTTTCATGCGCTAATAAATGAAATTCATGATTTTTATCCGCCTGTTCGCCGAAATTTATGATCTTTTCTCCCCCTATCGACAAAATACGTTTTTTCTGTGCCGATCGATGAAATTCATGATTTTTACGCTGCCAAATGACAAAATTTGCAATTTTTTCCGAGATTAATTGGTATCTAATACAGTTTAATTTATTCGACTCGACATCGACAGGATATATTGATTTTAGTTTCAAAATTCACCACCAGGGGCCGCTTTCCTCTCTCGGGTTCTATGTGCCCAATCACCACGCAGTATGGCTTATTCGACTTGAAATCCACAGCCTCAAAGATTTCAGCTATGTCTGCATAGTATAGAGTGCGCCCCCTGATGGTGGAAGATGGAACTAACGGATTTTGCAGCTAACTCGAGTTCTATGGGTCCGATCACAATGCAGTTTGGTTCGACTCAGCATCGACAGGATATATAGATTTTAATTCCAAGTTTCACTACCAGGGGGCGCTTATCTATCTCGGGTTCTATGGACCCGATCACGACGAGGTATGGCTCATTCGACTCCAAATGGATAGCCTCAAAGATTTCAGCTATGTTTGTATAGAACAGAGTGCGCCCTCTAGTGATGGAAGATGGAACTAACGGATTTTGTAGCTAACTCGAGTTCTATGGGTCCCATCACAATGTAGTTTGATTCATCGACAGGATTTATCGATTTTAGTTCCAAAATTCACCACCAGTGGGCACTTTCCTTTCTTGGGTACTGTGGGCCCAATCACGACGAGGTATGGCTCATTCGACTCTAAATCGACAGCCTCAAAGATTTCAGCTATGTTTGTATAGAACAGAGTGCGTCCCCTGGTGGTGGAAGATGGAACTAACGATTTTTGTAGCTATGGGTCCCATCACAATGCAGTTTAATTTATTCAACTCGGCATCGACAGGATATATCGATTTTAATTCCAAATTTCACCACCAGGGGGCGCTTTCCTATCTTGGATTCTATGGGCCCGATCACGACGAGGTATGTCTTATTCGACTCGAAATCGACAGCCTCAAACATTTGAGCTATGTTTGTATAGAACAGAGTGTGCCCTCTAGTGGTGGAAGGTGGAACTAACAGATTTTGTAGCTAACTCTATTTCTATAGGTCCCATCACAATGTAGTTTGATTCATCGACAGGATATATCGATTTTAGTTCCAAGTTTCACAACCAGGGGGCGTTTTCCTATCGGGTTCTATGGGACCGATCACGACGCGGTATGGCTCATTCGACTCCAAATCGACAGCCTCAAAGATTTCAGCTATCTTTGTATAGAACAGAGTGCGCCCCCTGGCGGTGGAAGATGGAACTAACGGATTTTGTAGCTATGTGCCCCATCACAATACAGTTTAATTTATTCGACTCGGCATCGACAGGATATATCGATTTTAATTTCAAATTTCACCACCAGGGGGCGCTTTCCTATCTCGGATTCTATGGGCCCGATCACGACGAGGTATGGCTTATTCGACTTGAAATCGACAGCCTCAAACATTTGAGCTATGTTTGTATAGAACAGAGTGCGCCCTCTAGTGGTGGAAGGTGGAACTAACAGATTTTGTAGCTAACTCTATTTCTATAGGTCCCATCACAATGTAGTTTGATTCATCGACTCGACATCGACAGGATATATCGATTTTAGTTCCAAGTTCACCACCAGGGGGCGCTTTCCTATCGGGTTCTATGGGACCGATCACGACGAGGTATGGCTCATTTGACTCCAAATCGACAGCCTCAAAGATTTCAGCTATGTTTGTATAGAACAGAGTGCCCCCCCTGGCGGTGGAAGATGGAACAATCGGGTTTTGCCATGCATTTTCATACTTCTAATTGTGTTACTCTCTCGCTGTATAATTTAAAAGTTGAGTCTTGGATTCCTCTCCCTGGGCCACCACCCTCATATTTTTATTGGGGTCCAAAGGGTCTTTTTTAGCATTTCTTTAAAATTTTATTCTAATGATTAATTTATACCCTATGCTTAATTTTGACTAATTGACATTTTCATCAATAACCTTAAAAAAGTAATGATATCAGTACAAAAACCCTTAACGGGTTAAAAGTTGTGACGCAGCACTTTGTTTTGGCTCTATAAATTTTAAATATGGGTCTTAAAAGTAATGATATCAAATTTAAGTGACGCTATGTTAATAATTTTTTTTTAATCATAATTTTCTTTTTAGTTTTATATATATTCACAGGTGCAATTATTATCTTAATATGAAAAAAATATATAGAACTTATTCGCTGATGCTTTTTCATTCACATCTCTCATGAATTCAAAATATGGGTTTTAAAAGAAATGATATCAAAATTTGAGTGACACCTTGACGTGAATTTAATAGGACTCTTTTAAAATTCAATTTAAATTATTTTTGGTTTGTCTTCTAAAGTATATTTACACATACAAACAATACTTTTAATTTTTCAATACACTTTTAAATATATTACTTTCACTGAGCCTATATTATGTATTGAAATGTATTTATTTCAATAAATTGATTTATCTTCTGTGCCACGCTATCCAAAATCATAAGTAAAATTTATGTAAATGATTATTTTGCGTCATAGTATCCAAACAAAGGGAAATGTATGCAAGTGGATAATATGACGCTAAATAATCATTTACATAAATTTTACTTATGATTTTGGATAGCGTGGCACAGGAGATAAATCAATTTATTGAAATAAATACATTTCAATACATAATATAGGCTCAGTGAAAGTAATATATTTAAAAGTGTATTGAAAAATTAAAAGTATTGTTTGTATGTGTAAATATACTTTAGAAGACAAACCAAAAATAATTTAAATTGAATTTTAAAAGAGTCCTATTAAATTCACGTCAAGGTGTCACTCAAATTTTGATATCATTTCTTTTAAAACCCATATTTTGAATTCATGAGAGATGTGAATGAAAAAGCATCAGCGAATAAGTTCTATATATTTTTTTCATATTAAGATAATAATTGCACCTGTGAATATATATAAAACTAAAAAGAAAATTATGATTAAAAAAAATTATTAACATAGCGTCACTTAAATTTGATATCATTACTTTTAAGACCCATATTTAAAATTTATAGAGCCAAAACAAAGTGCTGCGTCACAACTTTTAACCCGTTAAGGGTTTTTGTACTGATACCATATACGAGGGATCTGATAAGATAATACATCATTACATGTATTATCAGCTCTTTTCAAGATTTCTAGGGACTCTGATTATGCAACTATTATACTGTGAACATTGTGAAACTGTTTTAGCTTTACTGAAAAATACATCCAATATCTTTAGCTTGATTTAATCTAGATAAAGCAGTAGATAATTTACCTTTTTTCATGTCAGCTGTATGTTCTTTAATCCTTTCCTTTAATTTGCGAGTTGTCATGCCTATATATGAATATGTTATAGAACTGCCATTAACTTTAAAGGGAATAATATAAATGCCAGATTTATCTCCGTTATCAATGGGGTCAATCATTCTGTGTACCAGATATTTTAGCTTTGTTGGGGGCTTTGCGATAAGAGTTACATTATATTTCTTTAATGCGTATTTAATCCGCTCAGAAAGATGTGGGATATAATCAATACTGTAGAATTTTGAAGATTGGATATCTTTTTTAACTATTGTAGCTTGTTTATATTTCTATACTCATAAATTAACTTATTTATAAATTTGTTTGAAAAACCATTTCCATATGCAATCACTTTAATTTTATTCAACTCTTCATTTAAATAAACTTCTGAACTATCCTCAAACGCCCTTTTGATTTAAAACCGATATGCTACTGCTTTGTAATTAAACGGAACATTACTATTGTAGGATATTGTGTTATTAGATCTGCAAGGTTTTCTATAAATTTTTCTATCAATGCTACGTGTTGACATATTTTTAATAAGTTTTATATCTAAAAATGGTAATGAACAATTTTTTTTAATTTCACAAGTAAATTGTATATTTCTATCTATACTGTTGGCATCGGCATGCGCCAGAAAATCACTTAATGTAGAGATACCGTGATTCCATATTATCAGTATGTCATCGACATACCTAACCCATAATGCAGGTTTAAAGGGGTATGTAGAAATGATAAGCTTTTCCAGAGGTCGTAATTTTAATTCTGCCAGTAATCCAGATATAGGTGAACCCATAGGGGCTCCCTCAGATTGTTTATAATAACATCCGTTAAATAAGAAAACATTGCTATTAGTAATTAAGTTTATACTTGAAATCAGAGTAAGTTTAATGCTGTCATTATAAGCTGGGTTATTTATAATGCTATTTTCAATGATAGGTTTTACTTCCTGAACATCAATAGAAGGATACAGAGATTTAATATCAAAACTTGCTAGAATGCTATCATCTTCCAGTTTAAAGCCTTTGATTATGCTAACTAACTCTGTAGTAGAATTGACTACATGCTCAGTAGTAGCATTGATTTAAGTAGTGGTACAAATGATTTCTCTATTGTGTATGTTGGTGCTGAACATTTTGAAACAATAGGGCGGAGGGGGAGATCTTTCTTATGGTCTTTTAAACGCCCCTGTAATCGGGGGGTGACTGCAGTTTTATTAATAGCCAGCTTAATTTTAATGTCACTTGGCCATGTACCATGTTTAATCAGTTCTTGAGTTTTCCTATTAATATTGGTATTAGGATCCTTGTTCAATTTTTCACAATTCATATCGGTAATGCATTGCTCCATTTTAGTGATGTAATCCCAAGTAAACATAACTGCTAACTTATTTGATTTATCTGTTTGTATAACGGTAATGTCTGACCTATTTTTAGATTGTTTAATAATATTAGTATGTTTATCCTGTTTATGAGTCTTTTTCTTTAAGTACCGCTGGACATTATTATATAACATGCTCCTAATTTCATCTTTATTGTTATTGTCCATTTTGTTAACAATCAATTCACAATCTGTAATGATATTCATTATATTTGGCTGTTTTTCAAACATATGTTTAGGTCCCAAAATTAAAGTATTGTGTAGTCTTTTATTCAGGTCAAGATCGGTAAGATTGATATACTGTACTGGTTTTTTCTGTGGTATTTTACAATATATATTATCTTTAAGTTTTTTGAACTTCCGATATATAATTTCTTCCTTTCTTACACGCTGATTAGTACGGTAGATGTCTACCATGCGTAGAAAATCATCAAAATCCGTATGCTCCAAAGATTTTGTTAAGTTATTGTAAAGATACAACACTTTTTCTGAAAGTTGATCGATTAATTTAAATTTACTTCTTATGATCTCCTTTAAGGCCAAAAAATCTACTTTAAATGCAATTGTAGGAATGATATTATGAACAAGCTTATTGCCATTCCTCAAAAACGTAGGTATAATTCTAGATCCCTTACATAACTGCAAAAATCTAATATTAATAATTTCTCTGTCTAATCGCAACCTTTCTGTCCTGAATTTCCTCATTATTTCTGTGCGTTCTGACATATCCAGTATCGATAAAATATAAATAAAAATATATAGAAAATTCCATATAATACGAACATCAAATTCACCTTATCAAATTTATAAAACACAATGTAAACACATTGATAATTTGTGTTACTACATTTGTGTTATGTTACTACTTTTGTGTAGTAACACAAATTATCAATGTGTTTACATTGTGTTTTATAAATTTGATAAGGTGAATTTGACGTTCGTATTATATGGAATTTTCTATATATTTTTATTCAAAGTAATGTTGTACACTTTTTTTTTTTTTTTTTTTTTTTTTCTACTTCTTAACTAATGCATAGACCATAGAGTATATCAAAATTTCTAGTTTAAAATTAGTGTAAAAAAAGTCTTACCAAATACAATTCCCCAAAGTATGGTGACTGTAATTATATCTTCAGCAAAGAAACACGTTCCGATGCCGACGAATCCAAGAATGCTTCCAACAAAGATAACGATGCGAGAGCCAAACCGATTTGCAAAGTAACCAGCAAACGGTCCTAGAATAAATAAATTCTGTATAGTTGATGGCAATTTATTTTGTAATGAGAATAATTATAAGCAAAAAGCTAAGAAAAAAAATAATATCACACACTGTAAAAGAAAAAAAAGATAAATGTTTCTTATTCTAGAAAAATATAATATAATCACAAACCGAAATATACAATAACCTTTACCGAGTTATCTATGATTCCTAAAAGTGTTTTTTATCTTCAGAAACCTCAGAAACTAACATATTTTCGAGATTTAAAGAAGCATTTATAAAAATAAAGTTTCTTCTACTGCCAATGATTTTCGGAAACGTTTCTGGGTAGTTTTTTAAATGTATTAATCCGTTTTCTCAACCTGGAATATAGGTTCATCGGATGATATCAATTCTCAAGTTTCTTATGTGTAAGCAGTATTTTTGTGTTACTGTTCGTTAAAATCATCTCTAAATTCTTTATTTAAATCAAAAAGAAAAATCAAGTATCGCCAATAAAGACTTACTTTACCTAACTATTTATGAAAGTATTTAAAACAGGGAAAACTAATCATAAATTTATTTACGAATTTCTTTATTAAGTAAATTAAAAGGAAATTCAATAAAAAATCATTCGTTTCAATGAAGAATCATCAAGAAAATTTTATTTATTTATTAATTCTTTGAAAAGAATTTTAAAACAAAAAATTAAGAAAGAATATTCTTTATTATATACTTCATTCATTTTCAATCAAGCATTTTCAATCTTTATTATTACTTAATTACTTCTTTGAGAAGGATTTTTTTTTTTTTAATGTCGATATAAATAGCATATTTTCAAAAAAGTATTTGTTATTTACTTAATTTAATGTTGTCAATCAAGAATTATATTTTTTTTTATTATTATTATTTACTTCATTCTTTATTTTATATACATAAAAATTTTACCTGAAACAGCTTGTAGGACGGTACTGAGTATGTAAGGGAATGAAGCTTTGTCTCTGTCAGTATCATAACGAACTACAGAGGCAACAAATAACATGCCAGATAAGCCTGAAGCGCCGTACATCAATGTGGATATCAGGCAACAAATGAAGGCAATGAACCAGCCCTCCAAACTGTCAGGACCTCGCCTTTTCATCATAGATTCTCAGATGCAAACTTTTATTTCTAATTAAAAAATGCAATAAATCATATTTAATTAAAAATAATAATAATAATAATATTTCTTCAACATTTTAAAACTTATATGTTACTCCTTAAATGACCTTCGTTGATTTTTGGCAACGTATAAATTTAGCCTTCTAAAGTATTATGCGAACAATATTGAAATTGTAATATTTGTTGTAGCCTACAGGCTACATAGTGAAGATGTTATTGAATCCAATTGCAGTATGCAGGTGACAACACTAGTTCCGATTATGAATGAAAAATATTTATGTTTATCATCATCAATTTATTGCTTCTTGACAATACACAATTTTATGCTGCAATGATAGAACTAAAATTTACTTCTCGAAAAAATAAGGTATTTAGCCTCTATTTATCATTGATTTTAAAAAGTGAATTGTAAACTATTTTTTGTAAGCTGTTTTGATGTTGTTGCTATTTTTTTTGTTTATATTACCATGACCTTATGGCAACAGTGGGCATAAAGTTCCACTAGGCTTTGTGTATTTTCAGTTTTTGATAATAAGGAGCTATCAAACCAGGTTAAAAATTGATTAAAATTTTAATTAAATTATGTATTATATTTTGTAGTTTCCTGAGAATCCCAACAATTATGTCAAATTATCAATATTAAAATTTAAAATGTGTCAGTTGAATCTTTGATACCTTATTTTTCAAAGACAATTATAAAAATGAGAGGATGAAAATGCAGACAGAAAAATATTAAAATAGCACAAAATAAAAAAGCTGTCGTATTACTTTCTTTAGAATACTTGATATCCTCTTAACACCTGTTATGAAATCAAATGGAATTTTATTAAAATAATATCAAAAATTGTTAAAAAAAATTAAAAGTATAAATAAATATTCAATCTAATATATATAATTTTTACATTACATTTTTTTTTTTTTTTTTAGAACTCATAAAAGTAATGAAATGCAAGTTTTGAATTGATATATCAAATGTTATTTTTCTAAAATGTAGTCTTTGTATAAGTATAGTAACAAACCATTTCACAATCACAATTTTTTTTTAAATATTTGACCTTGAAAAATATTAAAAGCTGAGTATAATTTGTTACTCTGCTTATTCCATTACCTTGTTAGCTGCCAGAAATCCAGTCCATTCGGATTATATCAAATTACATTTCTTTCACGCTCGACCAACCAGCGACGGCGTATCTGCATCTATCTCAATCTCTTCCAATCTAGCTCATACTAAAAGTAAAAAATGAATATAATCTGAATGAAGTATTGCTTAAAACATAAATGCCAACATTTCGATGTTCTTCCGTAGAATGACTCAATTCAAATATGTTTTGAATAAGAAAAAAATGTTTTAAAATAATTTTAAATAATTTTAAAATAATTTTAAAATAATTTAATATTTTAAAATAATAAAATACCG